>JAQPPZ010001862.1:107500-1307500 GCA_028583015.1 Wollemia nobilis
ACAAATATGGTAATTTAAATTTTACATATTATCTAGTTTGTCTCATACTCTATAAAAATGTGTATTTTCCTTCATTATAGTTGAACCAATTAGGGGATTATAACAAACCTCTTACCATTGTGGAATGTAAAAATATGGCTTACCTAAAAGAAGGGAGAACCTGACGGGGACGAGAGTTTTCACCTTCTCAAATTTTTTTACTTTTCATTAAAAGCTTTTAAAATAATTATAGACGTCGAAATAAAATAGCCTGCAGGCTTTACAATGGCCTGGCTTGGCTTGGTCTTCTTCCCTGCATTTTGTCTGCTCTGTTATCTCATATGCCCCCCCAACTATTACAAAATCCTAAGTTTTTATCGAGGTGTTGACCCTCTAGCAATTAATGTTCCACCAGCACGAAAGTATAAATCAAAACCCACAAAATCAGCTTTTCCCGCCGAGTCTTCAATTTTCCATTTGTTATTGGCCAACCACCCCCGATCCGCCATGAAGGCACATGTTCAATAGGTCCTTACCCTGCAACTGCCATTTTGGTCAGACTGTTCCTCTGCACCACTATCTCATCCCATACTGTCTATGGCCTGCAACTGTCGCCTTGTCAAAAAATTTCCTTAAGATAGTCATCCCTGTTTAATACATGCGACTGTCATCTCCATTTTAACATATGTTGCCTTCATCTTTGTTATAATACATGTGGCTTCCTACGTGTCCATTTTTGGCCTCTGTCTTCAACAGATCGCATCGCTTTAACACACATGGCAGTCCCGTGTCTACTTCGGCCTGTCTTCTTCTTAACCGTGATATCTCAATCCATGTGGAAACCTTTAACTGGTCGTGATATCGTGACATGTTGTGATATCATGACATGTCACGGTATCATGACCCCAATGCCCTTCTGCCTCTGCTTTGCCTTTGGAGCCACGATTTTGTGACATGTCACAATTTCATGACTCCCCTGTCCCTGTCTTCTGCCTTTGCCATTGGAGCCACGATTTTGCGACATGTCATGAAATCGTGACATGTCATGATTTCACGGCTCCCCTGCCTCTGCCTTCTACCTAAATAGCATCACGATGTCGCGACGTCGTAATATCACGATGGAAACTCCCTCCGCACCTTTGTCGCAAAAACATTGCGACATCGTGACATCGCAATATCGCGACGTCATGATATCACGATGAAAAATTCCCTCCGTGCCTTTGTCGCAAAAACATCATGACATCGCGACATCGTGATATCATGATGTTGCAATATCGTGACAAAAACTCCCCTCTGCCTTGCTGCTGCCTTTGGGGTGGCGATTTCATGACATGTCACGATTTCGCGACCCCCCCCATTGCCTTTGAAAATAAAACAAATTACTTAGAAAATTTGGTTGCTGCCATATTGTCCTGCTGTCACCAGATGCTATTGCATCAGACACCCAAGATAAAAAGGATAAGTGACCTTCACTTCTATGCTGTTTAGTCTGCGTCCTTTGTAATATCTCCAAACACTCATCAACCTTTGCAACCTGCTCAAATCCCGTCTCCTGGCAAAATTTTTGCCCTCTACCAGAAAAATTCTGGCATTGTTGCACACCTTCTCATCCACTGTCTGTAATGGCTTTAATTTGTGGTGCACTCCATATTTCATCAAGGAGTACGTATTTGCAGGACCATCATGCACTGCACTCCGATCAAACTGCCATGGCCTCCCTAACAACAAATGGCAAGCATCCATGGGGAAAACATCACACAGGACCTCATCCTGGTACTTCCCAATATTGAACGTGACTAAGCACTATTCATGGACCCATGCTCTGTGGTCCTTCCACAACCACGCAATTCGGTATGGATGCGGGTGCCTCCTTCTCTCCAACTGTAACTTAGCTACCATCTCCTCGGAGACTAAGTTATTTGTACTCCCATTGTCTATAATAACATTACAGACTTTGCCTACACTTTTGCATCATGTGCGGAATAGGCTTCTTCTTTGCTCTGGTTTGTCTTCATCAATCAACATGGTTCTCCTCACAATCATTGCTTCTCCTTTCTCAGCTTCTTCAGAATGTTCTGATTCAGCATCTTCCTCTGCCACAGTAACTCTGGCAGGACCCACTAGTTTCTTGCTCACTCTCTCGAGGTGCTGGGGACACTCATATGCCCGATGTCCCTCTTCTCCATAGTGGAAACAGGTTCCCCAAAACACTCCTCTTCCATACCCACGTCCAGATCTACCTCTTCCTCTTGGGTAGCCATTGTTCTGAACTTGCAGTTTGGGTTCTTCATCTTCCTTCTGATCCTGGCTGCTGCTAACCTCTTCTTTCTTCTCCTATTTTCCTTCATCTTTTCTTCCACCAGTCTTTCCTCAAGGTCCTCTTCCTTTTTGCTTGCTCTCAAACCTTTTGTTCAGTTTTTCTTCAACTTTCAGAGAAAACTGGTAAGCATCTTCAATGGTGCTCACCCGAACTAAGATCAACTCTTCCTGGACACTAGGTCTCAACCCATTAATATAACAGGCCACATTTTCCTTGCTTGCTTCTAAATGGCCGATTCTGATGGAGATTTTATAAAATTCCTCTATGTATTCTTGGACAGTTTTATTCATCTGTCTCAAACCATGCATTTTTCTCAGTAGATCCAAATCGTAATCTGTTGAAATAAACTGTCTTTTTAATTTTTCTACCATTTGTTCCCATATGGTTATCCGTTCTTTTCCTCTTCTATTATGTTCCAGTTGTACTCCCTTCCACCATATGCTATCATGACCTTTTAATTTGGTTTTAGCAAACCTGACCCGCTCGAGATCTTCAACTTCTTCATATTCAAAGTATTCTTCCAGATCATTGACCCAGTCGATCAATTCCTCCAGATTCAAGTTCCCAGAATACGTGGAAACTTCCATCTTTAGCCTCTTCCCAATCTGGGAAATGGATTTATACAGTATGGCTTGTGTCGGATCTATAGCTTCTTCTTCTTCTTCTTCAAACTAGTTTTCTTCTTCATCTACTTCATATTCACTGTCTGCATCTCTTCTGGGTTCATGCCCTCTACACAGTTCTTCTTGCAAGGCCTAAACTTGTCGTTGTAAAGCTTGGAAATCTGTTGCTGCCATGCCTCTCCCGCAAACGGGGTTTCTTCTCGGAGGCATTCTATTCACTTTCCACGAGCCTTCCCACAGATCCTGGTGCGACTGCCTCACATCCGACAATCTGTCACACACTCAGGAACTTTCAGCTCTGATACCACTAACGGGGACGAGAGTTTTCACCTTCTCAAATTTTTTGACTTTTCATTAAAATCTTTTAAAATAATTACAGACGTCGAAATAAAATAGCCTGCAAGCTTTACAATGGCCTGGCTCGGCTTGGTCTTCTTACCTGCACTCTGTCTGCTCTGTTCTCTCATCCGCCCCCCAACTATTACAAAATCCTGAGTTTTTATCGAGGTCTCAACCCTCTAGCAATTAATGTTCCACCAACATGAAAGTATAAATCAAAACCCACAAAATCAACTTTTCTTGTCGAGTCTTCAATTTTCCATCTGTTATTGGCCAACCACCCCTGATCCACCATGAAGGCATGCATTCAATAGGTACTTACCCTACAACCACCGTTTTGGTCAGACTATTCCTCTACACCACTGTCTCATCCCATACTATCTATGGCCTACAACTGTCACCTTGTCAAAAAATTTCCTTAAGATAGTCGTCCCTGTTTAATACACGTGGCTGTCATCTCCATTTTAACATACGTGGCCTTCATATTTGTTATAATACATGTGGCTGCTCGCATGTCCTTTTTTGGCCTCTATCTTCAACAGATCGCATCGCTTTAACACACATCACAGTCCCATGTCTACTTCGGCTCGTCTTCTTCTTAACTGTGATATCTCAATCCATGTGGCAACCTTTAACTGGTCGTGATATCACGACATGTCATGATATCGTGACATGTCATGATATCGTGACATGTCGCAGTATCGCGACCCCCATGCCCTTCTACCTCTACTTTGCCTTTGGAGCCGTGATTCCGTGACATGTCATGAAATCGTGACATGTCATGTTTTTGCGGCTCCCCTGCCCCTGTCTTCTGCCTTTGTCGTTGGAGCCATGATTTCATGACATGTCATGATTTTGTGGCTCCCCTGCCTCTGCCTTCTGCCTAAATAGTTTTGTGATGTCGCGACGTCGCGATATCATGATGTCGCGATATCACGATGAAAACTCCCTCTGCGCCTTTGTCGCAAAAACGTCACGACATCGCGATATCGTGACGAAAACTTCCCTCCACGCATTTGTCGCAAAAACGTCATGACATCGCGACGTTGCACATTGCGATATCACGACGAAAACTCCCCTCTACCTTGTTGCTTCCTTTGTGGTCACAATTTTGTGACATGTTGGGATTTCGCGACCCCCCCCCCAACTTTGCCGTTGAAAATAAAACAAATTACTTAGAAAATCCGGTTGCTGCCATATTGTCCTGTTGTCGTCGGATGCTCCTGCATCAGAACCACATACCAATTCTATGACATAGTGTACCATCCGTTCATGTTGAAATTTAAGGGTGATAATACCAATACTATTAGAGAAAGCACACACGATACTAAACTCATAGGAATGGTTGAATGACAACTCTACTTTGGAAATAATTGATCCTTTATCCATTTTTTTGGGTTTTTTACTAGGTCCTTTGAGTTGCCTACCTTTTTTTCAACTTACCTCTTAAAATTGGAATATGTAGGATAGATGGATTATGTGAACCTAAAATATTTCAAAGACCAAAATAAGACAACCTTGTATTCACTTAAGTAGTAAATTATGAATATTACACCAAATTTGTGCATATTATCTATCATTATAGAGGAAAAATAAGAGACATGAGGCTTTAGTAGCTAAAGGATATCTAGTCATACTATTTTGAGGGTTGATTCCAAAAGGAACTAGAAACCAAGGGGTTGTACATATTTTACACCTATGAGAAGAGGTGTAGGTCAACCCATCATAAGAGGTAGCCTTGGTCAAACTAGGGGAATTGCAAGGGGTATGAATGTGAATTCCAATAGTGGTACACATACCCCCTAGAATGGTTCAAATTTTACTTAGATTCTAAGGTCAAGGATGAATTTGACCTATATTTTAAGACTAACCATTAATAAAAAGTAACTTAGAACAACTAGGCTACTCAAAAAGAAGATCCTCACCTAGAAAAATATGTTCTATGAGACTGATTTTGTAAAAATGCTAGTGCTTCAAGGTCCATTTTATGGGAAAATCTCAATAATTTGGGATAGAAAATATAATAATTCATATAAATTGCCAAGGACTATTAGTATATCCCCTATCACGAACGCCAATGTTGAAAGGTTTCCTTCCACTATCATTGAAATTGTGATTTCAACTACACCATCACGCTTGGCAATGATTATCAATGCAATTTATAAATGATCAAAAAATAACAAGAGAAATAATAAAAGGATCCCCATGGGTCAATTTTGGATAAGATGGTCATAAAAAGTGAAGGATCACTAATGCAAATCCAAGGCGAAAACAACCCCCACTTGCAAGTATGTGGTGGTATAATGTGAATAATGATTGTAGAATCATTGTTTAATTAAAATTTGTTATACATAAGTAGGTTTTATTTCTATATTTTTGGTAGGGAGACAAATACATACGATAACATTTATAAATATAAAATTTTAAAATTTAAAACCCCAAGAGTTGGAGACTATATAAGAGTCACCTATCAATGGCAAAGGAGTCAACCAATGGAAAGGGATACTCAAACATATACATTGGACCCAATAATAGACCTATTAAATTAATCACACAATTAAATTATATACAATTTTTTATTTTCTAATTATAAATTATTTAAACTATCACAATAAATGTTTGGCTTGACATTGGAGATAACAAACTTAATCCTCAATTTCTATCTAGAAGGATCAACCTTTAGACATTCTAGGATAGAATTTCTAACTTAATTATTGGACAATGGTTGGATATTGGATGAGTAACAAAAATATTCAATATCAAAACTAGGTGATGCTAGGGTAAATCATCAATATCAAACTAAGAAAAATTATTTCAATCATAAATGGAGACACTTGAACTTTGAAGGGGACTATGTTGCTCCACTCTTGTGAGAAAATGGAATTATGGTCTTTTTCTTTATGATTGTTTCTTCTATTACATGAGGGTTTAGTAGGAGAGGTGGAACGACCTCCTTTGGAACCCATAAGTTGGCATACATCATGCATATTAACATCTCCATGGTCAAATATTTTTGGATAAGATATTTGGGGGATATTGACTTTTTTGATAGCTTAGGGCTGGTTGTAAGAAAACTAGAATGACCTACTTGAGATCTTGATAGATTATAAGGTTATTGGAAAAGGTTCCATTATCCATTACCTTAGGATCCCCTTTGGTATAGACATCTCTCTTGCTAAAATGTGGTGTTGATTTCTTGAGTAATTCTAGAAAAATATTGACTCATGACCTTGCAATTTCTTTTCACTTGTTGGGAAATATTAAGTGGAGACTAGATAGGAGTCACCTATCAGTGGCAAAGGAGTTAACCAATGGAAAGGGAGACTCAAATATATACCAAGGGAAATATAGTCCCATGATTATATATTGGATCCAATAATAGACCTATTAAATTAATCACACAAATAAATTATATACATTTTTTTATTTTCTAATTATAAATTATTTAAACTATCACAATAAATATTTGGCTTGACATTGAAGATAAAAAACTTAATCCTTATTTTTCTATCTATAAGGATCAACCTTTAGACATTCTAGGATAGAATTTCTAACTTAATTATTGGACAATGGTTGGATATTGGATCATGAGCAACAAAAATATTTATTATCAAAACTAGGTGATGCTAGGGAAAATAATCAATATCAAACTAAGAAAAAATATTTATCATGAATGGAGATACTTGCACTTTGAATGGGACTATGTTGCTCCACTCTTGTGATAAAATGGAGTTATGATCTCTTTCTTTATTATTGTTTCTTCTGTTACATGAGGGTTTAGTAGGAGAGGTGGAACAACCTCCTTTGGAACCCATAAGTTGGCATCCATCATGCATATTAACATCTCCATGGTCAAATGTTTTTGGATAAGATATTTGGGATATAGTGACTTGTTTGATAGCTTAGGGCTGGTTGTAAGAAAACTAGACTGACCTACATAAGATATTGATAGATTATAAGGTTATTGGCAAAGGGTCCATTATCCATTACCTTAGGATCCCCTTTGGTATAGATATATCTCTTGCTAAAATGTGGTGTTGATTTCTTGAGTAATTCTAGAAAAATATTGACTCATGACCTTGCAATAGAAAAATATTGACTCATGACCTTGCAATTTCTTTTCACTTTTTGGGAAAGATTAAGTGGTTGAAAAAAATTTCATTGTTGCTCATTCCTATTGTTTCACATGTTGGATTTTATCCAAATTTATTTATAATGACTTTACCGAGATTATGAGAAACTCTTGATGGACAAAAAATTATGGTGGTCATTCCATGGAAAAATGACATCTTGCTCAAGGATATGGTAATCCTAGGAATTCTCAATCTCTCCACTTAGTGAATATGTTTAGATTTCAATTATTTTATAATATTTATAGTTGGTAATGAAACTTGAAAAGTCCTAGTCAAATTTTGTGTAAGCATGACTAGTCATAAATGATGTTGGCAAGAGGTACCTTATAAGGAAAAAAATGTTAGATGCTTCCTTATTTAATATCATTGGTTTATTTGACTTGAAAAATTTTGGCAAGCTTGAAAAGTCATTGTCCCTAATATATCTTAAAAGCATGAATCCCTTAGGCACTGTCTTTCCATTGGTAACATGAATATCTAGTGGAACCAACTTGTTTTGATTGATGGTATCCTTATATCCCTCTATAAAAACCTAAAGTATCATCTCTTATAGAAAAAGGTATCAAATTTCTCAATGATATTTGGAATCACAATTTATAGGGTTGGTTACCTTGGTAAATTACAAAATTTTATTTCTCTTTTCCTTCATCCTACAATAATACCCACTTATACATATTAACGTCTATTTTTGACAATATTTATGTCAACATGGACATAAATGACACTAACATTTGGATGGATTGAAGGTAGAGCAACAACCACCAAGTCCAACTATTATCAACCAAGTTTCTCTATCAAATTTCTATCCCTATGTTTACTATCTTGAAAAACTCAATGCAAAATGTAGCCTATAATTTTTGGAGAATAGTTGGCTTTACCTTATCAAGAAAATTTAGAAAACATCATTGGAAGCACCCTATATATTAGAAAATACCTATTTCTACCTTGCTATCTAAACTATGCATATGCTCTATCAACTATTAGTTTTGCTCTTAGCCCAATATTATTGTTCATGACTTTTGGTTTTGTAAGACAGTGAGATGTCTATGGGATTGTAGTTTTTAATCTTGCCCCACTTCAACAACCCTCCTAGATAGAAGGTTGCTCTTCTAGGATTTTTTTTAATAAATGGGACATAATCCTAATTTGGGATGTTTGAAGACTATGCACCATTTGGCTTATCTAGAAGCAAAGATGTAATAGAATGTTTACAGAGTAAACACCTTCTTAGGATTATAATTTTTCTCTCATGAGTGAATTTTTGTTATAGATTGTTCATCTTTGAAAGTAGGAACAAATCAATAGAAATCTGATTTAGGAGATTGGTGGGAGGATTCAACTACTTCAATATGATGTCAATGCTATGAGAGTAGAATCTTAGAATATTCACACCCAAACCACTATAATTACCATAATTATATCCAATATGAATGACAAAGTTATTAGTGTATTGAATGTTACTGTCATGATGAGTGTCTCACAATCACTTGATCATCCTTTTGAGATAATCAACATATTATTGGAATAGGATCCACATGCTCAATTATCTCTTCATGTTTTTCTCAATATTATGTTGCATAGCTCTATCAAATGTTATAATCTCTCATTTAGACCAACTTTATAGTTTTTGGTTGTATAGACAATGTAGTAGCATTAGGAGTTATTTTGATTCATTGTGTCCACCATGTAACTGTGTTAAAATTAACTAGTTTGATTCTTCTCCTACTTGTATAAGGCCTTATATTTTTCTAATTCTATTCTTACTAATTGATGGCAAGTATTATATCCTCAATTTATTTTATTATTAATGATGAATAAATAACTAATTATTTTATTTACCTTTAAAACTGACTTTTATTAATAATAATATAAATTATATCTTTAATAAAAAAATTATATTAAACTTTAAAATTCATACAAATATAATAATCAAAAGAACAAATCAACTTAGACATTGTTTAAGAGTAAGATGTTAAAGAAAAAGTAGACATTTCCTTTTTCATATGTTATAAACTTTATACAGTTAGCATAATTACTATGAACAACATTTTTCGAATATTTCCTAGCCTATTTTATTATTTAATTAATTTTTAAATTCTTATTATACTGTTCATATCTTTCCTAGACCAAAAGTAACATTTTGAATTGAAATTTTTAGTGGTTAATATAGCAATGAGCATTTTACGATAATCCTCATTTCCACATGGAGGTGGAGACTCGCATTGCATAATTGATTTATAATCTTAGATTGATATCCAATCTTATCAATAAAAAAGTAGACTGGTATCTATTCTTATCAACAAAACAATAAAATAAATTGGTTTGTTTAGTCTTATCAACAAGAGAGATGTCTACACCAAAGGGGATCCTAAGGTAATGGATAATGGAACCTTTTCCAATAACCTTATAATCTATCAAGATCTCAAGTAGGTCATTCTAGTTTTCTTACAACCAGCCCTAAGCTATCAAAAAAGTCAATATCCCCCAAATATCTTATCCAAAAATCTTTGACCATGGAGATGTTAATATGCATGATGTATGATAACTTATGGGTTCCAAAGGAGGTCGTTCCACCTCTCCTACTAAACCCTCATGTAATAGAAGAAACAATCATAAATAAAGAGACCATAATTCCATTTTCTCACAAGAGTGGAGCAACATAGTCCCCTTCAAAGTGCAAGTGTCTCCATTTATGATTGAAATAATTTTTCTTAGTTTGATATTGATGATTTACCCTAGCATCACCTAGTTTTGATATTGAATATTTTTGTTACTCATGATCCAATATCCAACCATTGTCCAATAATTAAGTTAGAAATTCTATCCTAGAATGTCTAAAGGTTGATCCTTCTAGATAGAAATTAAGGATTAAGTTTGTTATGTCCAATGTCAAGCCAAACATTTATTGTGATAGTTTAATTAATTTATAATTAGAAAATAAAAAATTGTATATAATTTATTTGTGTGATTAATTTAATAGGTCTATTATTGGGTCCAATGTATATGTTTGAGTATCCCTTTCCATTGGTTGACTCCTTTGCCATTGATAGGTGACTCTTATCTAGTCTCCAACTCTTGGGGTTTTAAATTTTAAAATTTTATATTTATAAATGTTATTGTATGTATTTGTCTCCCTACCAAAAATATAGAAATAAAACCTACTTATGTATAACAAATTTTAATTAAACAATGATTCTACAATCATTATTCACATTATACCACCACATACTTGCAAGTGGGGGTTGTTTTTGCCTTGGATTTGCATTAGTGATCCTTCACTTTTTATGACCATCTTATCCAAAATTGACCCATGGGGATCCTTTTATTATTTCTCTTGTTATTTTTTGATCATTTATTAAATTGCATTGATAATCATTGCCAAGCGTGATGGTGTAGTTGAAATCACAATTTCAATGATAGTGGAAGGAAACCTTTCAACATTGGAGTTCGTGATAGGGGATATACTAATAGTCCTTGGCAATTTATATGAATTATTATATTTTCTATCCCAAATTGTTGAGATTTTCCCATAAAATGGACCTTGAAGCACTAGCATTTTTACAAAATCAGTCTCATAGAACATATTTTTCTAGGTGAGGATCTTCCTTTTTGAGTAGCCTAGTTGTTCTAAGTTACTTTTTCTTAATGGTTAGTCTTAAAATATAGGTCAAATTCATCCTTGACCTTAGAATCTAAGTAAAATTTGAACCATTCTAGGGGGTATGTGTACCACTATTGGAATTCACATTCATACCCCTTGCAATTTCCCTAGTTTGACCAAGGCTACCTCTTATGATGGGTTGACCTACACCTCTTCTCATAGGTGTAAAATATGTACAACCCCTTGGTTTCTAGTTCCTTTTGGAATCAACCCTCAAAATAGTATGACTAGATATCCTTTAGCTACTAAAGCCTCATGTCTCTTATTTTTCCTCTATAATGATAGATAATATGCACAACTTTGGTGTAATATTCATAATTTACTACTTAAGTGAATACAAGGTTGTCTTATTTTGGTCTTTGAAATATTTTAGGTTCACATAATCCATCTATCCTACATATTCTAATTTTAAGAGGTAAGTTGAAAAAAAGGTAGGCAACTCAAAGGACCTAGTAAAAAACCCAAAAAAAATGGATAAAGGATCAATTATTTTCGAAGTAGAGTTGTCATTCAACCATTCTTATGAGTTTAGTATGGTGTGTGCTTTCTCTAATAGTCTTGGTATTATCTCCCTTAAATTTCAACATGAACGGATGGTACACTATGTCATAGAATTGGTATGTGGTTCTCCATTCTTTTAGGTAAGCCATATTTGTACATTCCACAATGGTAAGAGGTTTGTTATAATCCCCTAATTGGTTCAACTATAGTGAAGGAAAATACTCATTTTTATAGAGTATGAGACAAACTAGATAATATGTAAAATTTAAATTACCATATTTGTACACACTCCCTTGCTATCAAATGGTGACAAACTGTGTAATAGAGAATAAGGTAATGACAGGGTAATAGCAAGGGAGTGTGTAAGGCCAGTACACACTCCCAATATGCACAATTGCCAGTACACACAAAAAGGATGGACTAGTGGACTTAGAGGATAAGGAATAAAATTTTGAAACTTTTGTAAATTTTATAGGTTGGAGGGACCTCCCTATTTATCTTTGTATTAACGTGATTTTTGTGAATATTAAGCTTTTTTTACTTACAAGCTTGCAACTCATTTCAATATTAGTTGTAATTCATTATCTATAGGACAGGAAATTCATGTGCTTCTACATTTGGTATTTCATTGAAATGCAATTGCAGTCTAATATGGTTTTTGGTGTTGAATTTCATTGAAATGCAATTGCAGTCTAATATGGTTTTTGGTGTTGAATTTCATTGAAATGCATTTGAAATCTAATATAGTTGCTTGTTCTAAGACATCGAGACATCGAGCTATTGGATTAAAATTTTCACTACTAGGCATAGATTTTATTAGAATAAATTCGAAGACTAATATGAGACATCAAGCTATTAGCTCCACACCACCGATGGAACTCTCATAACCATAACTTGGTGTCTATCTACTATAGAGTGCTAGAGCCCTCTTACTTCTTAGTCTACCCATGATGCCACTCATGTGGGATATCACTAACCCTCGTTTCCAAAATAATAACTCATTACCCTCCTCTAACTGATCATGAGGTATGGTTTGACTGGTATCATATAGTCTCTAGTATGTGCATCACCTACAGAATATCTGACTTAAAGTTTTACCCACTATATATCTATGCTTCACTAATTAAGACCATTTTAGATCATTGATATTAGTCACTTTCCTTTCCCTATCAAGTGAAACTAAAGCGTTGGCAATATAATCTATTGTCGATGTTGAACCACTAGATAGATTGTTAGTCTTTTGCCCAAGTCTTGAAAAATCTAAGGCCCTGTGCCATAAAATTGATTACAAGTTTTGCTAATCTCAAATTGGATATCACCGGTGAATTAAAACTGGAAGAAAACATAACATTGAATCATAAAATATTTATTTCTATAAAATATTTTATGCTTTCTCTATTACCCTGTTAACCTCTATTGGGAGTGTGTACTAGCAATTGTGCATATCAAATGAATGCTTTATTAAGGATTGATTTGTGGTCGATTCAACACAGAGATACACACACGTGATTAGCTGGGATGCTGCTCTATCAAACTAATCTTGTTTTAATATTACCATATACTTTTTATCTATCGAGGGTATTCATCTAGTGTGATCTAATTGAATTCACATGGGTGAAGCACTCCTATTGTTCCTCAAATTAAGAAACTACCTACATTGACCATGTGGGATATTAATTATTGTTATTAATTAGTTAACCTCATCAATTAACTCGACCATCAAATTATGGTTACCTCATATCAGTTAGGGTACCTTGAGACGTATATCGAGCTATCACTGACCATATTTTTGAGCTAACACCAAGCTGGAATCATGGATTCTATTGATAAATTGAATGCTGCACCTTGAAGTGGCCAATGGAGTTGCTAAATGGTAACACCTATGCCTGTTTAAAATTTCTACCCTCACCGCTCAAGTCAACCTAATGTTTGACTCATAAGAGCAGTTGTAACACCTTCTAAATTGCCATTGTGGAGTAGAATATCCCATAGTGGGTGTGTTGGGAACCTTGAATGACTTATTAAAAAGGGGAGGGTCCTATAAAATGAACGACCACATGATGGTGGTCATGATAATCGAATGGATATGGGTGCTTGGGACTAGATACTGGTAAGGTCATATTGTTAACTAGAAATTTGATTGTCTATTAGAGGATGTTCATAAAAGTCCTAATGAATGTTGAAAATTGTTGACCATAGGGTTGACTAAGACCAATTTTTGTTAACCCTTGAAACATACAAATTAATAAAGGAGAACCATATTTTTACTATATAAATTTGGAGATAGATTCTAAATTGGTAAATTGATGAGAAAGGAATGTAATTTTTATATAAACCTTGGATTATGTTTTGATGATAAATTATTATATTGATGTCTTTGTGTTCTCCTAAAAAAATGTTAAGTGACAATAATACATAAACTTATGATAGAGGTTGTGAAGACCATGATAAATCCTTGATTAAATACTGAAGTAAATTTGGTAATAGTCTTTTTGATAGACAATGTAATATATTATTAAGTACTATAGTTTAATATTGATGAAAGATTAGTTAAAAAATTAATTTTCTAATTTGTGAATCTATAGTGAGTTCCGAGAACAAATTTGAGACCAGGTTTGTAAACCTATAGTGTAATATTATTTGATATATTACGAGTCAAGTTGTAGCTAAACTTGAGAAATCTTGGTGATAGATTACAAGACAGATGGTAGCTAGACTTGTAAAACTATAGTATGATCATCTTGACGGATCATGAGATAAATTGGTAAGTAAATTTGTGGAAAAGTATATACTACAAGACAAACTAGTGGAAATATTTGTGTAAAAACTATAGTGTAACTATGATGGTAGATTCTAAATCAAGTCTCGATAAACTATAAAATGATCTAGAGATATATTATGTAATAAACTTATGGAATGATTTGTGAATCTATGATGGAAACCATTTGCTTAAATGTTATTTTTGGGTGAAAGAAATATGAGTTACCATGAAAGTATTATCTATTTCATGTGTGCAAAGAGAATCATTTCATGAATGAATTTATGGTATTATATTTGAAAATGATTGGAAAATGTTGGTTGTAATAATGTTTGTTTGAAAGGCATATCTTTGTGGAAAATGATATGAGATGAAAATATAATTTTCAGTCTTAGAAAAGTATGGGATTTCCTTCCTCTGAATCCTGGGAATTCTTTAAATAATTAAATTATGAGAAATATATTTTGTTTAGTTACATTCAATTGGAAATTATAACATACTATTGGTTTCCTAGAATTTTTAGTTACATTCAATTGGAAATTATTATATTAATAAGTCTACGAGGGTTTATGTGATAACCTCCTTACCTACCCATTGTTGATATGGGAAGAGATAAGCTTTGCAATGATTGTTGTTCTATCCTTAAGGAAGAAAAAGCTAATTATTGAGCCATACACCTAATGTAAAGGTTGAAAGAGACCTAACATAGGGACTAGCTCAATTTTAATTTAAGCTAGTAGGGAAAATTTTATTCCTTTCTTAAATAGGATAATTCCCAATTGTGAGGTAAATAAAATTACGTACAGGTCATTATAGGGGTTGGCCACTCCTATCCATAGGATAGACACTAACCATATTTATTCCTATGAAGTGCAGCCTTGGACATACTTGGTTACTCATCTATAATAGAACCACATGGATATTCTTCTAAATCACTTATTGATCATTAACAATGATAAGAACTTAACACCAAAAAAAATCTCCCTAATTTTTTATTGGTTTTTGTAGGAATGTTTACAGTTGGTATCAGAGCCTAGGTTGATTAGGCACAAAGCTTCCATAAAAGAATAATAGAGGAACTCTGAATTGATACATGTTTGGTAAGGAAATAAAAATTTATTTGAGCTTACTAATGGATAAATCCTTTCTCCCATGCTCAAACCACTGGTAAATTGACTTGGAAGAGTTAAGTTAATCCTCCACAATAGTGGGTCTTAAGCGGTGTACCTGAGACTCTTTTGAGAAATCGTACTTGACATTCATAGCTCCAAGCTAAGCATCTTCCTTACTTAGAAATTATATTGTGAATCAATCAGAGTAATATATATCTATATGAGTAGACCCTAATATATTCAGTAAAGAAATATATTAGTAGGGTCTTCATATTAGAAAAAGATATCAAATATTTTTTCTTTTAATTTTGATTGATGCTATAATGTGGTATTTTTGCCAGATATGGAAGTTGTATGAAACTTGGCTAGGATATGAGGAAAAATATCCCACCATGGTTGAAATACCATTACGTGACTACCAAATGGTAGTCAACTATAATAGTGTGTTGCACACTATTTATATATTAAGCTACATTTTTGCAAAACACATGTGGTATTTAAATTTGTAAATAAATGTGTAATAGGATTGTAAACTAACACCATTAAATTCAGGAAACATTCCACATAAGTTGTGAAGTAGGAGGAAAAGGGTTTCTCGAAAAGAGAAACCAGTTAGCACAAATAGTTTTGAGGATAGAACCTTCGGGAAATGTTCAAAAAACTTAAACAATGTAGAAAATATCACAATTGTTGCTCAGACAATGCAAGAAGATATGGATCTGTATAGAGAACAAATGGCCTAGCAAAGCAATTTTTTGGAGGCCATTAGGGCTGAAATACAAAAACCTAAGAATAGGAATCTTGAGCTGATAAATCCTATGATAGAGCAGGAAAATAATATTGATGAAATAGATTATGTGTCTAAAGATCACATTAATGGGAGCTATAAAAGGACTTGAAAAATATTATAATTTTTTCTAGAGAAGGGAGAGACTCACTAGAATCTTTGGTTAAATAAATTGGAGGTTTACTTCTCCATGAGAAACTACTCTCCAAAAACCAAGATAGTCTAGACCATAGGAATTCTAATAAAAACATGTTTATAATGGTGGAAGACATTTTGTAAAGAGAAGAAATTCAAAGTTATCCACTTCAAATGGGAGAATTTTGTAAAAGCCTTCAGAAAAATGTTTCTCATGGAACAATTTTATATGATAAAACTTGATGAGTTCATCCAAATCCAATAAGGAATCCAATCCATAGAGGGTTACTGTAGGTATTTTGTAATGTTGCTTAAATATGTTCCATATTATGAGAAGGATAATAATATGAAAGTTCTTAAATTCATCTTAGGAAATGAGTATCAAATCAGAACTTCAATGAATATGCATAAACCTAGTGATATAGAGATGGCTTACAAGCTGGCATGCTAGGAAAAGTACAATCTACACCTTAACAAGAAATTTTCCAGATAGCTCAAATTTTTCAAAGAGGTAACATAACTACCAACCAAAGAGGGAGTGGAAACCTAAACAAAATCATAAGGGTATGGAAAATTCAAAATTTACAAAAAGGAACAATGGAAAACCAATAAAGTTTAAGAAGAGGTTCCATAAAAATAATAATAACAACAACAATGTTGAAAAATATCAACCTCTAAAATAGGTAGGACCACATCCTACCAATGAGAAGGATAAGCTAATTCAAGGAACAAAAAATAACCATAAATATGGATGCTATGATTGTGGGTGGCTGCACTATGCAAGGAATTATCCCCACCATGCAAAATCTAGAAATAAGGTAAATTGGAAGGATCACAAAATCTACACAGCCATCGAGAACCGGAACCTAGAAGGATAAGCAACTCCCTTGATCATAAATGGTAAAATATTTGGTAGAGACATTAAAATATTTATAGATAGTGGAGCTACAAATAGTTTTATTTCTAGTAGCATAATAAGAGACATGCCAAAGAGACATCGATCTTTGGCACAAGGGTGAAAAGTGGAGTATGGATTAGGATAGGCCTACTCCATGGATCAGTGTTTCCCTATAGCTAAAATTTATCTATCCATGACTTGGAACCAATATGTAACACCACTACATGACTTTGATATCATCTTGGGCATGGATTGGTTAAAAGTTCACAAAGCTTTGATTAATTTTTAAGATCAATGGATTGAGTTTACTAGCAACAAGGAGGAAAGAGTAAACATGGATAGTGATCAAGGATCATTTGAGCCAGTGCTATTTTCTATAATGCAAGTAAATAATACCATAAGGAAAGGAGGAATGGTCTATGTGGTTAAACTAAAAGAAGTAGAGGATGACAATAAGGAAGAAGTATTTGAGAAATTCAAAATTTTGTAAAAACATAGGAAAGTATTTACTTTACATACTCCTTGAATACCTCCCAAGTGTGTGTTTGACTTCACCATTGATCTAGTACTAGGCACAAAACTCATTGATAAGACTCCTTATATGATGAATCATATAGAGATACAATAATTAAAGTTACAACTTCAATAATTGCTTAACAAAGGGTTAATAAAAACAAGTGTATCTCCATGGGGTGCATCGGTACTATTTCTAAAGAAGAAGGATGGTTCACTAAGGCTATGTATAGACTAGAGGATTTTAAAAAAAGCTACCATAAAAAATAGGTATCATTTGCTAAGGATAGAAGACCTATTTGATCAACTTAAATAGGTAAACATATTTTTCAAGATTGATTTGAAATTAGGGTATCATTAGTTAAGGATCTGAGATGAGGATACTCACAAAAGTGCTTTCAAAAATTAATATGGGCACTATGAATTCATTGTCCTACTATTTGGGTTAAGCAATGCACCAGCTGCTTTCATCAATCTGATCAACAATGTGTTTAGAAATCAGTTGGACCAATTTGTATTAGTATTATTATATGATATTATAATTTACTCCTACATTAAATAAGAGCATGATAAACATCTAAAAATAATGCTAGAAATATTGAAAAAGAATCGACTCTACGAAAAAATATCCAAATATGATTTTTATGTGCCACAAGGGAGGGCACACAAAAAGGAAGGGCTAGTGGAATTAGAGGACAATGAAGAAAATTTTAGAAATTTTACGAATTTTACAGGTTGGAGGGACCTCCATATTTATCTTTGTATTAACGTGATTTATTTGAATATTAATATTTGTTTGCTTATAGGCTTACAACTCATTTCAATATTAGCTATAATTTTATGGTCTATAGGATAGGATATTTGTGTGCTTCTATATTTGGTATTAAATTAGACATTCACGTACTTCTATACTTGGTATTTCATTGAAGTGCAATTAAAATCGAATATGGTTTTTGGTGTTAAATTTCATTGAAATGTTTTTGAAATCTAATATAGTTACTTGGTTCGAGACGTCAATACATTGAGCTATAGGATTAAAATTTTTACTACTAGGTATAGATTTCATTATAATGAATTCGAAGACTGATATGGCCACTTGGCCCAAGACGTTGAGCTATTAGCTCTACACCACCGATGGAACTCTCATAACCACCACTTGTTGGCTATCTACTTTAGGGTGCTATAGCCTTCTTATTTCTTAGTCTTCCTATTATGCCACACATGTGGTATATCACTAACCCTCATTTCCAAAATAGTAACTTATTACTCTAATGTAACTAATCATGAGGTATGGTTTAACTAGTCCTAGATAGTCTATGGCGTGTCACCTGCAGAATAACCAAATTAAATTTTTACTCACTATAAATTTGTGCTTCACTAATTGAGACCATTTTATATTGTTGATATTACACACTTTCCTTCCCTTATCAGGTGAAACCAAAGCATTGGCCAATATAATATAATGTCACTATCGACCCACTAGATAGATTGTAAGTATTTTACCCTAGTCTTGAAAATTCTAAGACCTTATGCCATAAAATTGATTACAAGTTTTGCTAATCTCAAACTGGATATCACCGATGAATTAGACTTAGAAGAAAACATGACCTTGAATCATAAAAGTTTCATTTCTATAAAATATTTTATGCTCCGTTCATTACCCTGTTAAGCGCTACTAGGGGTATGTAGTGGTAATTGTGCATATCAAATCAATGCTTGATTAAGGACCAATTCATGGTTGATTCAACATGGAGATACACATACCTGATTAGATGGGATGCTACATCTATAAAACTAATCTCATTGGAATGATTGATATAAACACTAAAATCGTGTCAATCCGATTAGATTGAAATGATGCACTTTATCAACATCATATGGCCCCATTGGGTAACCCTCAAGGGTTAAATAGGGGTCCTAACCACTTTGGAAAGTTCTACCCCACTTTTGGGATGTTTTAGGCCATGTATCCATGGTCGTCCCACCCCAAGATGACCATAGTTGATGGTCACCCCACCTAGGGACGACCACCAGAAATCATCCCTGGGTGGGACTATCATGGTCTGGGACCCTTAAAAAGTTAAGGGTGGGTTAAATGGAAATCAACCCATTGATTTATGATAGATTGAGGTCCTGTCAAATCCATCACAACCTGCAAATGGGAGGCCTAATTTGGAGACTTCTCCCACTCTATGCATGGCAAGGTTTTGACAAGTGGAGGCTCTTGCCCTACATGCCCTAGCTTACCCATTTTACCATGTGGATCTCTTAAGCTATAAAATGGAGTCAATCCACCCAATTTTAAGGATAAATTTTTGCAATTTTTCATAATGAAGTGCTACCAATATTCACTCTACCTTTCACCGTGTGTTTTCACTTGGAATATTCAACAACCGAAGGAGGTGATGATCACTAGAAATGCTTATTTTACATAAAATTTTTAAGGGCATCATTATTGGTTTAATTAACATTTGAAATGTATTTTTATATATATTTTGCATATAATAGATAGAAAATGAAGTATTATGCTTGACTAGTATTTTTAGTGGAAAGTGTGTGTAAATATAGGTTTTTGCTAATCTGGTGTTTTGAGTCTACATTCCATTTGGGCTTGGCAATGCATGCAGACATAGTGAAAATAACAATGATAAATGGTGAAGGTAGGTGCCTGAATCCCAACTATTAGTGGCACATTTCCCGACTGTTGGTAGCACCTGCTTGCCGACATATTTCCTGGTACCTACTTCTAGACTATTTTTGGCACCTACTTCTTGACTATTTTTAGCGCCCGAATCCTGACCTATTTTTCGGTGCCTAACTCCTGACCTATTTTTTAATGCCTAACACCCATTGATGAGTTGATCGGTTGACCAAGTCAATGTTGATCGGTTGACTAATTCAATGTTGACTGGTTGACCAATTGACCATGCACTTTTAAAGGAGGTTGTTGAACAAAAGATAAAGGAGAAATATTCGTATTCTTATGCATATTAGATTTTTATGATTAAAATAGAATAAATCACTTTTATTCTAATTTTACCATGTAATATTGTAAAAAGCATTATTTTTAGGATGCATTATTGTAGGATTAGTTTGTTACGTACACCTAAGGATTATTATATTTATTCCTATGGTGAACGCACATGCTTTTAAATAGGAGAATAATTTTCGTGTACAAACATATTGTAAAAGATCATGTTACATGATTAAAATAGACCAATTTATTATTGTAATATAATTTGGCTATGTTCTATAAGAATGTAGGTCAGACGAATACATGGATCAAAGGATCGAAGGATCATTTTACATAGTCAATAGAATAATTCTATTTCTTTTATTGTACAGAGCTGCAAATAATCTTATTTTTCTGAGAGTAAGCTTTACATAATTAATCGGACATACTACCTGTGGAAGCTTGGGTCCACTCCCTATAGTAGTCCTCCCCATTTTAATTTATGTTATTTATTTTCATTAGTTGTATTTCCTATTTTATTTCCTACTTTATTTTAATTTAGCTATGTTTATTTTCCTACACATTTATTTTTGCACTTTAGTTTCAGCTTTAGTTTTAGTTTATTTATTTATTTTTCCGCAATTTATTTTATTTTGTTTGGCTGAAATGAAAATGAAAAAAAAAACCCCACCAAACTAAATAGGTACAAAAGAATTCATTCCCCACTCTATAGGCATATACTATGCATGAGACTCACAAGTTTACGAGCTATCCTGGATTGACAATTAAATGGATGAAATTAATTGAATTGTAGAAAACTAACCAATGTTTTGCCCAATATTTTTGCACTATTATCGGGCAATGTCAAAACTGTAGTGTTAGGATCCAAAGGTTAGTTTTAAAAGCACATTCGTTTTACCTTGCTCATAGATCCTTTACCTAAAAAGCATGAGTCCACCAAGGAACTTTATACAAGGCCAAAATAGTTATCGATACAACCAGAACTGAATCTCATAGGAAAAATTTAAATTTACCAACTTATTAGGTAAATATGGGAAAGAACTTGATGTACCATATTAAGTGTATAAGTAGGAATAATTGTGTTGTTGAAAAATCAAAATATTAGGCAATGAAGGAATTCCATCATATTCTCAATGGTTTCATGAAAATAGATAAATGGCACAACCAAGGTCTGATATAGTTGAAAATTTTTACTATTAGGGATGTGTCTATTTACATAGATTCCATTAGGGAATTATACCTCAAGAAGCTAGGTTTTAATAAAAAAAATTACAGGCTTAACATTTCTGAACATATTGGTAACTTTTAAATGCTGACATTAGTAGCAGGAAAATGGCATTAAAAAAAAAAAAATTAAAACTAACATATTTTCGGGAGTATGCTCTTCACTTGCACTTAAGGTGACCTAGTGAATCAAAAACTAGCACGCATTTTTTAGAATACTACGATTTTTTTTATTAAAAAAAAAAATAGTCATTTATCTGTCGATATAATTTGCCAATGAGTTGGAAGAATTTGGTTTTGAGGCCATGGAGAAAAATGTTTTTCTCATGTTGTAATATATCATACTAGTTTATGAAGTAGAGGATAATACAAATGAAAATTTAGTTGTATCATTTTTTTGACACAGACTAAAAACACTTATCATAAGCCTCAATTTTTAGAAACTAGTTAGTTGTAGGCATGGGGGAGACCCCACCTTCATTATTGCCACAAAAAACACAATGAATGTTGTTCATAGTGTTAAAAAAAAACATAAAAATTTAAAATTAAAAATCCACGGTATCGCAGACTACACAAGGTATCCAAAAAATTAGATGAAATTACTATGTAAATAATGATTTTTGAGTTGTTTAGATTGCAGGTGGGATATGTTTGATCACAAATGTTGTGAAAATATGGCTTCACTTTACAATGATTCATTCAAGCAAGCAAGTATTGGATACCATAAAATATCACGACAATAATGTGGCATGCCCATTATGGAGGATGTTATCCACACAATCCAGCTACACAAATTGTAGAAGGCTAGAAGACCAACTTCATGGAGGATGTAGATATTGTTTCCAACAATAAACATATGTTAAAAAAAATAGTTTAAAATTTTATTTTAATGTCATTAGTTTAGAATTTTAATTTAATGCCTTTAGTTTAGATTTATTATTTTTTGTAGGACAAAATGAAGTGTGATGTAGATGAATAAGGAGTTGTCTATGAAGATTTCTTAAAGTGATATTTATATGTGGATTTTGTAATAGCACTATATGAACTATCTTGTGTACCTAGATTTTGTAGCATACAGTCCAAACATGTGAAGTGAGCAAAGTTTGTCTTAACAACACAGGAACCCGAAGGTAAGCTAAGTAAATTTGATCAAGCAAAAGGCATCTAGCCTAAGGTGTTTGCGGAACTTGAGGAAAGTTTTGCTACAAAGTGTGTGACTGTTACAGCCCATGTATATGGTATACAAAGCCAAAGATGCTACACCAAGAATAGAGTAGAATACCAAGAGAGTTTTTGAGTAATAGTCAATGGGCTCCATTTATGACCGCCTCACATTTGCAATATTGGATAAAATATCGGTATGGGGGAGACCCCATACCATACCAATAATTTTGATGAATGTTCACACATTCGTTGTAAAAAAAAAGGTTAAAAAAACAATGTGTGGGGAGGTGGCTGATTCCCATATGCAAGCGCTTGTCTCCCATATATAGGTACCTAAATCCCATATACAAGTTCTTGACTCCCATATGCAAGAAATTGAATCCCATGTAAAGGTTCCTATCTCACAAAAAAAAAAACATGGATTTTTTTCTTCTTAACATAGTTTTTATTTTTTATTTGTAGTTTTTTCTTTTGATTTGCAAGAAATTGTACCTTGAATGCAATTTGTGGAAAACTTGGGGAACCTAGGCTTATTTGGTACATGATCCATGATTATTGGTTTCTTGATTTTGTGTGTTTAGTTTTGCAGGAAATGGCCCTAAGTACAATCTATAGGTAGTCGACTTAAACTAGGCCTAACAGATACAGGCATCTTGTGCCCTATGATTAGGAGTGCATCAATGTGGAAAAAAGTACTTATTTTCCATTAGGGAGATAGTGCCTACAATCATACTAGTGCAGAAGTGCCTTATTACCACCTAGACGAAGGCAACAATAAGTGATGCCAATATTCCACCAAGAAAAGCAATGCCTAAATTAAAAAAAAAAAACAATACCCATTCTCATCCAACTAGAATCCTCTATTGATAAGACTCCAAGTTGAAGCACAAACCCAAAATAGATGCTTAATTTTGTGCTATTTAGTTTTAGAGAGTATCCTATTTTCTTATAACCAGCTTGGTTTAGAAGATAAATAAAAAATCTCCAACCAACAACAACAAAATAAAGGTAAAGGAGGATCTTAGAGTATCTTGGTCCACTTTCAAATTCCAGTCATTGTTTGCATACAATTAGATCTAAAAAAAAAAAGTTTTGTGTGATTGTGCCATTTTCATAGATAATACATGGGAAGCTGAGAAATATCATTTCCCATCAAAACCAACATAAGAAATCTCAAGCTATAGCTTTAAAATAAAAAATAAAAAATAAAAATCATGAAAGGTAGGGCAAAGAAAAAAAAATGTTTCAAATTCTGTTGAGGCCAGACTTTATTTTTATGTTTTTAGACTTCCCAATATGTCAAGGAGAGTTGATACACCATTAGGGTTGGTGTTGGTGCTTCCATATATATAGTAACTATCAAGGAATACTTGGTTGTTCAAGATTTTGAGCTTGCTATAATTTTTAGAGAGAGACAATAAGAAAACAAAGAGGTTACTGAAAAATGTTGCTAGATATAATAAGAGAAAAATATTTTGGGCCATAAAGAAGGATGATGAGCTATTGAAATTAATGGTAGGAAATAACAAGAGATAGCATCGAATATTTTACAAGTGATATTTTGACATAATGATTGTATGAACACTGCAAATCATGATTTTCTTTCCAACACTATGTCAATGAAAATTGATGGCCAAAGCAAACATTGATGGAGCGATTATGTTGGGAACTTAAAGTTTTACCAAAAATTATGGAGAAGATATAGCATGGTCATAGTGGATAAATTTTACCAACAACCAAGTAATGAGATCCATTTCTGTGTTATTCCATGCAGGCAATTACTTGGTCTATAATTTTCTCTTATCTGATCAATTCATCAAATCATGGATTTGGGTCTTCCATACAGACTCCAAAGATATTTTTACATAATATAAAAAAAAATTTGTAAGCTATGGTTGGAGTGTCACATAAATATCACATCAACACAGATGAGCATAGAAATTTCACATTCTCTGTTGCATTTTGGAAACTGTATAAGAAAATCACTAGCATAAATTCAACCGTGACTATTATTTTCTAGATTAAATGGTTTTTACAACTCACAGGAGATGACATTGTTCATTCTACAATTTTTTTTTATTTGGGAAGAGAAAATTGGTTGTAGTCATGGAGACCCCCACTATAGATAATATTTTAGATGATGTGGTAATTAGTTTGAACAAGCAAGTGCAATTTTACCATACACGGGGTACAACATAGCCAAATCCAAAAGGGAAGTCAATACCAAAAAATTTCAAGAGTACCACCACCTTCAGCTATGAAAATTTCAAAAATCCAAGAGATCAGCTTCATGGAGAGCTTGATTATTTTATGTTTTTTGTTAGCAATGCATATGAGCATAGAAGTTTCATGTTCTCTGTTG
Source organism: Wollemia nobilis (assembly GCA_028583015.1). NCBI lineage: Eukaryota > Viridiplantae > Streptophyta > Pinopsida > Araucariales > Araucariaceae > Wollemia > Wollemia nobilis. The sequence continues at coordinate 132,984 of JAQPPZ010001862.1, forward strand.
TGTAGAATAGAGCACTCGTAAAAATTCAATTATTATAGGCCAAGTAAGTGTCCTCTTATCCCCAATATTTTGATAGATCACTATCTCGCTAGGAAACCCCTGACATAGCCCAAATTATCGCATGACTCGAGCATATTGGAAATACTCTCACTCAATCCCTCATTGACCAACTAACCATGTCCCTTTTTGTACCTATCAAAGATACAACTTAGCCAAAGGCCATGTTGGACAATCCCTATATGATCTCCAAGTAACCTCCTCTACCCTGGGTTGTGCAAATGATTATGCATAGTGATCAATAATACCTACATAAGGATGGATCTAACCCTTCTCTTAGTCCTGCTTCATAGGATCCCATATCCTATCTCCACATCCATGAGCTGTGCCTGTGCCATCCAAGGTAGTCCCTGTAGTTGATCCATAATAATGTGCTACCATCCCCACACCTATAATATAAATCTATAGTCCAATCCTTTTCACCCGTCGTAACAAATCTCATATAGCTTAGCATAAAATTGTACCAGAAAATTAGTACCCCACACCATCACTAACAAATGCTCTATGGTGCATTCCATCAGTGAAAACACCAACTCCAAAAGGTTCTAGGGGAACCTAGCTCCTGAAAAGTCTAGTAGAAATATTTTTGAGATAAGCATCATCAAAAGGGTATGTATAATAGTCAAAACCTCTACCTCATACCATAGATCCACTAGGATACCTCTACTAGGTAAGTCTCGTACTGCCTCGCATGAGTCCTTTCTGAAGTATCTCTATAAAATCATGTCTCTTAGATCTTGATTAGTAGACATAATTGGATTCTCTTATATCAAAATATGTAAAATCTGGTAGACATACTCTAACATAATTTTCATATCCCCAGTTTGTAAGTGGAAGGTGTTTGTGCGAGGGTCCCACAAATCTATCAAAGGTGTTAGACAGGATTTGTCTCCCATCACTGGATGTAATCATGTCACTTGTTGGAGACCAATGGAATTAAGCCATTTCCAATCATCCTCTATCATTAAGTCCCTAATATTGTTAAATAGAGTCAAAAATCAATGTTGGCTCTTGATCACCTAGCAGAGGTAAGCAAGATCAAAAAATGCAATAAAATTGCAAAAAAACAACAAAAGCAACCTAAAAAGGGATATTTTATTCCAAAATCATGGCAGACACACCTAGGTGCATCCCCTAACTTGGCAGACATTCCACCTAGGGACAACCACCAATGGCCATCCCACCCAGGGATGCCCCCCAAAAATGCTCAAAAATGGCCTTCCCAGCCACAAAAAATAGGTAAAAAAACCTCATAAAAACATAAAAAAATGCAATGAAATTGCACAAAAATAAAATTAAAACACAAAATACTAAATTCTATAAATAATTAGGTTAATTTACCAATATATAGTGTGCTTCATTGGCAAAATAAAAAATAATTAAATTTCCAAATTTAACAAAGTCTAGTAGCAAATTTAGCCCTTACCCATCTTGCATCGGCTTTGCCGCTTGTCAAATTTATAGGATGGATCATGGTTATTGTGGTATGGTTTTAGTATCTATCCACTTAAAAAAAATCACTCTCCTACTCATAACCTCTTAATCTTCCAAGTCATAAGTGTGCAAATGAGCTCATTTTACCAAATTTGAGCTTAAAAAAGGCCTAGAATAAGCATGGTCTTCCTAGGGTGGGAAGATCAAAAAATTAGGTGACCATCCCATCCTAGTATGGCCATGATATTTTAAGAAATACCACCCTAGGATGACCACCAAAAAACAAAATAAAAGGTACAGAAAAAGTCCTCAAAATCACCAAAAACATAACAAAACTGATAAAATTCACAAAGGGTCAATACTGAACAAAATCTTTCATTGATGAAATGAAAAGACTCTACTTCAATCCTTAATAAGTCCATTTCAGTTGGACCACTCCATGGGAATGAGGTATTCATTTCCTTTCTTCCATAAAATATCAACAAAACCATCAAAATCCGAGCAAAATTGATAAATTTTACAATGGGTAAAACTGAAGGAATCGTAATCATGTCATATTGCTCAAGCAACTCATAACTTTCATCACTAGTAATTCCATAATTGAATAATAAATTTATTGGTAGTCATAATTACAATTCATAAGCAAAATCAACGCTTAAACACTCAAAAGTGCAACTTGCATACATTCAAAAGAATTATTACCAAAGATAATTTCAAGCCCATACTGGGGCATATTATTTAAAACCAATTAAACAAAACAATGTCTTGATATCATTAAAACCTTGGGATACTTGTACCATAATAGGCTTATAAGCGAAACAAGAAACCAAGACCAAGTATACCCTAAGCCCCAAAATCTGCCCTTGCTATGTGACTGAAAGGTATACCAAAATCAAATCCTTAAAATATGTCAAAATCAAGGATTCCAAGAATGTATGCTCCATCCATGATAGAGGCATATAAATTTATTTAGGTTACTGAATAACCTTAATCAGTTGACAATTTAGTCATCTATTTTTGCTCCGCACTTTGTTTCACACAAAACATTAAAAAGAGGCATTTGTAGACACTAAAATCATGTCAATTCGATTAGAGTGCAATGATGCACTCTTATAAACACCATAAGACCCACTTGGGAAACCTTCAGGGGTTAAATAGTATTCCTAACCACTTTTGTGAATTCTTGTGCCATGTATCCATGGTTTTCCCACCTCAGTATGGCCATAGTTCATCACCATCCTACCCAGGGACAACCACCAGCAACCATCCCTGGGTGGGACAACCATGGATTAGGACCTTTAAAAATTCAAGGGTGGAATAAATGGCAATAAAATTCTACCATTTATCCCATCCACTAATTTATGATAGATTGAGGGCCTGTAAAATCCATCACAACCTATAAATGGGAGGCCCAATTTGGAAACTTCTCCCACCCTATGCATGGCAAGCTTTTGATAAGTGGTGGATCCTACCATTCATGCCCTAACTTACCCATTTGACCTTATGTCTCTCTTGAACTATAAAATGGAGTCAATCCACCCAATTTCAAGGAGATATTTTTGTAATATTTTACGATGAAGTGCTTTTGAGATTCACTCTCTCTTTCATCGCATGTTTTCACTTGGAATCTTCAAAAATCAAAGGAGGTTTCCAAGTCATTCAAAAATACGTAAATTTATTCCAAAACCCACTATTTTATGTGAATTAGATCACCAAATTTAATGACAATACCCCTAGGATTAGTTTGAACCAGATCCTAGAGAAATTGGTGGTAAAAACCACTAGGTATGGTGGCCATCCCCACCCAGGATGGTTAACAGTCACAATTGGAACACCCAGGAACAACCATGAATTTGCATACAAATTTATTTCAATTTTAGCATAGATTATTTCTAGATAGTTTATATGCTTCATACTAAAATTTGGTGCAATTTTGAGTAGTTTTGGATCTTCTATTAGGTTTTTCATTCTAACAGTTGCAACTGGAATGCCCAGGGATGACCATGGATTCTACATATAATTTCACATCTATTTTAGCATAGATCATATCTAAACTAGATTATAAGAATTATGCTAAGTTTTAGTATAATTTTGAGTAGTTTTGCACCATCGATTTCACTCTTCATATTCACTATTATATGCATATGTCTGATTTCATTTGAATCTACACATGCTATTAACAAATATAAATCCTTTATGTGTAGATCTAGGTATTTCAATGTGCAAGGAAGGAGCTACAAGTTTGAATATATATAGATCATCGTAGTGACATTGAAATATGCTCTTCTATTTGTGCGTGCGAGGAAGATATTGAAGTGCACCTTGAGTTTAATAAAGGATTAGATCATTTCGACACCTTGTAATAAATTGTATCTATTAAGAGCTCTCAAGGGGACATTTTGTCATCATGTATTTGATAAATGGATTAATATAAATATAACCCCCATTTATTTAACTTATTTTTTATCATGCTTACATTAAATATCTCTTTTTAGTGCTTAGAGCAATAGATGCATTTTATTCACCTTTGCTAGGTGCAACATTTTTTTTGCTTTACAATTACCACGTAGTTGTGATCTATCGAGGGTATTCATTTGGTGTGAGCTAATTATATTTTCATGGGTGAATCACTCCTATTATTCCTCATATTAGGAAACTACCCACATCAACGATGTCAGATAATAAGCATAATTATTAAGTAGTTAACATCATCAAGTAACTCAACCATCAAATGATAATTACCTCGTACCAGTTAGGGCACCTCAAGACATATGCCAAGCCATCACTGACCATAGGTTTGAGCTAGCACCAAGTTGGCTTGATGGGTTATGTTGATACATTGAACATTATACCTCAAAGTGGTTGGTGGATTTGCTAAATGATGACACTCATGCCTTTTTGAAATTTCTACCCTCAACGATCAAGTTAACCTAATGTTTGACTCATAAGGGTAGTTGTAACCCCTTATAAACTACCATTGTGGAGTAGAATATCCCACAACGAGTGTGTTGGGAACCTTTAATGACTTATTAAAAAGGGTTGGGCCCTATAAAAGTAATGACCACATGATGGTGGTCATAATAATTGAACAGATAAGGATTCTCAAGACTAGACACTTGTAAGGTCATATTGTTGACCAAAAATTCAATCGAATATTAGAGGATTTTTATAAAATTCCTAATTGAGGTTGAAAACTGTTGACCTTAGGGGTGACTATGCCCAATTTTTTTAATCCTTGAAATATACAAATTAACAAAGGAGAATCATCTTTTTACTATACAACATTGGAGATAGATTCTGAATTGGTAAATCGATGAGGAAGGAATGTAATTTTTATATAAACCTTAGATTATGTTTTGATGATAAAATATTATATTGATGTCTCCTATTTCTCCTCAAAAATAATTAAGTGATGGCAAGACATAAATTTGTGATAGAGGTTGTGAATACCATGATAAATCATTATTTAAAGACTTTGAGGTAAATTTGGTAATAGTTTTGTTGATAGAGTATGTAATAACTTGTTAAGTACTATAGTTTAATCTTCATGAAATATTAGTTAACAAATCAATTTGCTAGTTTGTGAATCTATAGTGAGTTCTCAGAACAAATTTGAGACCAATTTTGTAAACCTATAGTGCAATATTATTTGATATATTACAAGGCAATTTGTAGCTATTGAGTAATCTCAATGATATATTACAATACATATGGTAGCTAGACTTTTAAAACTATAGTATGATCTTATTGATGGATCATGAGACAAATTGGCAACTAAATTTGTGGAAAACTATATACTACAAGACAAATTAGTGGATATATTTTTGTAAAAACTATAGTGTAACTATGATAGTGGATTATGAATCAAGTCTTAAGAAACCATAAAATGATCTAGAGATAGATTGTGAGATAAACTTATGGAATTATTTCTGAATCTATGATGGAAACCATTTGCTTAAATGCTATTTCTAGGTGAAAGAAATATGAGTTATTGTGAAATTATTGTCTATTTCATGTGTGCAAAGAGAATCATTTCATGAATGAATTTATGGTATTATATTTGAAAATGATTGGCAAAATTTAGTTATAGTAATGTCTGTTTGAAAGGCATATCTTTGGGAAAAATGATATGAGATCAAAATATGATTTTCAGTATTAGGTAAGTATGGGATTTCCTTCCTTTGAATCTTGAAAATGCTTTAGACAATTATATTATGAGAAATGTATTGTGTTTAGTTACATTCAATTGGAAATTATTACATGCTATTGCTTGCCTAGAATTCATTTTTCATATACATGTAATGGGTTGTCCTGATCTCGAAATATTTACCACCTAGTAATGGTGGCTCGAGTGGAGTCAAATGAATATTGGATCTATTTGACTTCTATTGAATATATATACATGTTTTAACAAGGACTATTTAATGTAAGACCTCCATTATTGTAAAATATATCCATTGAGAATAATTTGTAATTTGATTGTATTACTCTTTTAGAGGATTTGTAAACAATGTAATTCTTGCTTTCAAGAAATTATGGAAAAATATGTAAAGTTATGTCATGGCATGAAGTTATAATATGTTAGGGCTTAGAAATTTAAATTATAATTAAATATTGTGTCTATATGATATAGAGTAACCCTAAATTAATAATAATGAATAAATCATGCATGACACTTAAATTTTGTCTCTAGTGGTTAAGTATGAGAATGACCATAAGGGAGAATTTGAAAGTTATCTCATTTTTTGGAGATTATAGTTCAATAAAATAAGTAAGGTATAATGGTAGACATTATCAAGTCTATGAGGGTTTGTGTGATAACCTTATTACCTACCCATTGTTGATATGGAGAGATATAAGCATTGCAATGATTGTTGTTTTGTCCTTAAGGGAGAAAAATATAATCTGTGAGGCATATGCCTAATGTACATGTTGAAAGTGACCTAACATAAGGACTAGTTTAATTTTTATTTAAGATAGTAGGGAAAATTAATTTCCTATTTTAGATAGGAGAATTCCCAATTATGAGTTAAAGAAACTTACTTGTAGATCATTATAGGGGATGGCCACTCTTATCCATAGGATAGACACTAACCATGTTGATTCCTATGAAGTTATGCCTTCGACTTACTTGGTTACCTATCTATAATATAACCACATGGAGATTCTACTAAATCACTTATTGATCATTGACAATGATAAGAATTTAACACACACAAAAAAATTCTTCCTAATTTTTTATTGGTTTTGGTAGGAACGTTATAGGAATGGGTCCTACATGTACATAAAACTCATCATCATTTTTTTATTAATAGCACCTTATGTAATCCCACTAACTACTAAATCAATTATGAACATCAACTAGCTACTCTATTCATGGAAGGGTTTGAAACTAGGATAGAAGAGGTAAAGCAAAAAAATGATTTATCCTAGAAGGATAAATCAAATTTCAAAATAATTCTAATCCAACTCCTAAACATATAGCTGATGCAAGTTATAATATAATAGAGCTCTTGCACATAAAATCCTGTAGCAGTATGGAGTACGAGAGAAATAAGAAGGTGATAACTACATCATTGAAGGATGTTGTAATAAAAATAAATAATTTCCAAGCTACAAATATAGAATTCCTAAGGCACATAGAAGATAAATTTGGCAAGATCATATATCCTATATTATGGAAATAAAGAAGGACATTGTAGCATGTGTGGTGGTATTCCTATGAGGGAGGGTGTGATGATAGATTTTAAGGTTGATATTCCACTATTTATTATGCAAATAAGGCAATCATATAGTTGTATGATTCCAACTATACTATGGTATAAAATGTGCAATAACCAATTGTACGATTATAAAACATACAATGTATTATTGTATGATCACAAACATACAATGATACTAAACTATACGATTTTCCAAAACATTCAATATTCTAAAAATATTCAATTGGTAATCACTTATTCTTATTAGTCAAAACTTACAATCATTCACTTATAAATTCATCGATCTCATACAATGATGAATTCATGCTATAATTAGATATTAATTGATCAACTATATGTTTAGATAATCTAACTGTATGATTTATTAAACCCTCAATACTCCAAACTACTTGTCCCTATTATTTCCCCAATTGCATACTAATTGCATCTATATTATTTCCAATGAGTGTAATTATCAATTAAACATGCTAAATATTTATTGCATAGTTTCTAAATATATTTACCCTTCCATAGATCTAGAATCAACAATACCTTCAATAACAATAAGATTCCCTAGATAATATAGTTATTAAAAATATATCCTAATTACCATGCATGCATATATAGATCTAATTTAATTTGTATTCATATTCTTCATTGCTACTTCACACAATAATTATACAATGCAACACTACATATAATAATACACAAACTACAACATCGGACCATTATGCTCATCCCATGAACGTATCTTTGGGGTATCATGTGAGCCTTTAGCATAAGCCTATGAGCAACCATGAATGGACACACACATAAAAATCTCATGAACCACCTACATGAATTGATGTGGGGTCTTATAATACCTATCCATGTTGTTTCAAAATGGTTCTTGAGACAACGCATCATTCACAACTGCCACCGACAACTTCTCAGATCAATAACTTTATTAAAGTTTACTACAAATTTAATTTAATTTTTATTAAATTATGTTTCATCCACATGTCATTTTATTTTCATTTACATCTTCTTGCATTTGACATGCATTTACATTTCATAAGTCACTTTATGATATTATTAAAATATATATACACATATTTTGTTTAACACATGGCATACAACTATAAAATATTAAAATGATCAAATTTATTAACTAAAAGCAAACATGTCAATTTGCTTGCCTACAGATACTTAGGGATGAAGCCTACCAATAGTACTTGGAGGCTAAATATGGATCATTTGTAGTGAAGATCTAGACTAGTTGCCTTTCCTAATACCTATTCCCATAAGTCCATATTTCTTATGAGATAGTTTAAGCATGTGTGAGACACTATGACTCCCACCTCAAGATGGTTTTCAAATATCATGATGACACCTTCTAGGTAATTATATCTAGTGAAGCTATTCAATAAATATTACAACTACAAAAATATTTTAGAATGAATATATAAATCGTAGGATGGTATTATTTAACAATTAAGGATAAATTATAAATTTTAAATCAATAACTTAACAAATAAAAATAAATCATATTAAATTTTCCCCTTGAGTAATAAATGTTTAAATAAATATAGAAATTCTCTAAGTATGGTATATTTTATCTTTAGGGCTGACAACAATGTAGAAGTAACAATAGAATAATTAGGCATCATTCACATGCTAAGAAATATTGAAAAATGAAGTCACAAGATACTAATTTTAGTGGTTTCATATCCCAAAATATTCATAAAGGATTGATTAATTTTAGTGGAAATAAAAAAATTTAGGTATAAATCATTCCTAAATGGTTGGAAATTTGAACTTTTAGATTTAATGATGAAAAATGGAAATGGACAAGCAATGTTTGTTTATCTCTAGATGGAGGTCCTAAAGTAGGGCTTTCCCTACCATTATTTTTAAAATAAATTTTTAGTCCTAACAATAACCATAATCAAGGGAGAATACGTTAAATGAATACCGAGAGATACTATGGAAATCTTAAGGGTAAAAATTAAAAAGGATTGGTATTTTCTAGAAGGGACTACAAATTGCATTTTTAGCTTTAGCAATTCAATTTTTCTCCTACCAATATATGTAACTAAAAGAGTGGTATGGATTAAAATTATGTTTTCATTTCATTATGTAGTTATTTCAAATAATTTTCTTTCCATATTTTGTGTCAATTTGTAAGGTTTCAATTCCTTTCATCTCCAATTATTTATCATCTCCAAATTCATATTACTCTTTTATGTATCATCCAACTCCATAAATAAATCCTTGTTATCATTCATATGACTTGAAAAACTAGAATTTAGATATTAAGATTCTTTACTTGGAATAATTTCTATATTACATGATGAGAACATATTTTTTGAGTTCTCAACCTCTTTATGTGAAAATTTTTCCTTTATTCCTCCATTGCTTTACCTTATGTTATATTCTCCTTGATTGTGGATATATATTTTATAATACAGATATTAAACATTTCTTTTATCCATAACATTACATATACCTCCTCAACTATAGCCTCCTCTTTGACCATGACCTCTTCCTTCCATAGACTATTGATTTTTCCACCCCTATCTCAGCCTTTAGGAAGTAGATCTTGAAGTAGACCCATTGTTTTTTGATATTATCTCCTTGTAAGTAAATGCTTAATCTAAATTATATTCTTCATGTCATACTTTATAGTAGTAATCATAAAATATTGAGATTAAACATTACCTATTTTTGATTACCAAGTGGAATACATAGAAAGAAAGAAAAAACACAAAATATGATGGGGTATCCATGGGCACCAAATAATATTCACTAAAAAAATAAAATTGCTCTTGAATTGATCATAATAAGATATGTATCAAGGGGTATTTATACCCAAATACATGATGCTTTTAGGTCAAGGTTGTTATATTGACTCTTAAAAGTAAAATATTACAAGAAAATTCATTTGTACCTTTTTCAAGGATTACATTGGTCCAAAGGGAAAATAGAGCAAATACAAGTATAAATTGTTAATCATATCCTCAAGATAATTTTAACCACCACATATTTCAACATCACCATTTAATCTAAACTAGATACAACCTTACTTTGCATCCTGCTTAGGAGATACTCTCCATATCTAAGAAGGTCCTACATACACATAGAATTTATGTTAGGTATGATCTTGATCAAGATGTGTACTTTCTACTATAACAAAGACATAAATACTTGATCAAACATTCCACAAGATTAAATCCATCCCATAAGGTGTAAATAATTCTCTATGTGCTTTTATTATTAATAAAATATTGGATTGTAGATAAGCTAAATAGTTCTTAAATTATCACATTAAAGAGGGATTCAATGTTCCTATAAAATTAGTATCATCAACTAGAGATGCTCAACATTCTCATGGAAAGCACAATATTCCACCTTCATAGAATATTGAAATTTTTTGTATTGGTTTCTAATACCATGAAATTAGGCTAGATCCCATTTATAATACAAATTCTATCATGGACTACCAGTAATCCAAGTCGTCTACCTAATAAACATCTATAAATATTTACAAAATTAAATGGGGTCTTATAGAATGGCAAATTCTCATATGATAGGTACCTCGAATGTATGTAAGAATACACCTAGGTACTATCCAATTCCTCTTTAGGGGTTATTTACATGGTACTAGAGGAATATATAATAGTAAAGGCTATATCTAGTATAGTGTGATTAATATAGAGAAATCCTCTCACAAGAGATTGCTACAATAGGGCATCATCTAAAGGTGTGATTTAGTCAGCTTAAATTTTTAGACTTAAAGCAAATATATTTCAAATAGGGTTATGTCAACTATCCTAAACAAATTAAGAAAATATAAATATTACTTGAACTAAAAAATATTAATTCTAGAGTTTATATAAAAAACTATTCTAAAATGTTAGAAAATCCTAAATCTATCATCTCAAAGGTGGAATGAAATAATGAATTCATGTCCTAAATGAGAGTAGAAGAGATGCCAATGATGAGAAGGTCATCATAAGGTAACATAATAACCAAATATTATGTATATTGAAGTTTAGTGTAAATATTTTTTTTAGCCTCATCATTGAAATCTATAACTAAAAAAATGAATGGATATTTTCATACCATTCATGAGGAGTATACTTAAGTCCATACAAGAACCTATTCAAATGATAAACCAATGGAGTAGGTCCCTCAAGCTCAAACCCAAATGGTTTCTACATGTATATTTTATCTTGAATCTCCCCATGTAGAAAATAACTCCTCATGTTCATTTGGTGAATCTTCCATACATAAGAGGAAACAATGGAGAGAATCATACTAACTGAATCCTTTGTATCCATTGGTGTAAAAGTCTCAAACAATATACTTCATCCAATTAAGAGAATACCTTAGGAAAATGACATACCTTGTGATATTATCCATATATATCGAATGTGTTTTTGATCCTATATACTCATATATATCCAATAACATTTATCCCTTCTAGAAGAAGTACCAACTTCCATACTTTGTTCTTTATCAATACCTCATACCTTGCTCTCATAATATTTTTTGATTTTGGATTACATTTCACCTATGAATGTATGAGAGTATGTTAATAATAGGATACCATTAAAAATAATACTTGAAAATAACCCTTTTAATATCACTAAAGAGATAGAATAGGTTTATCATGATTATAAGTGTCTTAATCCACTTGGGTGTTGGATGAAATAAAGAATCATATGTATCCATTGTATATCAAAATAAAAAAATGAAACTCAAGAATCCAAACAATCACACCTCACCTCATCATGTAATACTAGGTCACCTTGAGTTGATATATCCTTCTCATATTGCCCTACTATTTGAGAAGAGGAAGATACCTAAAATGCTACTCATAAAGGGTTCAAATTGATAAAGGTGAGGAAAAACCACTTGGGGAAGATGAAGGACATGATGCTCCAATAGGATTATATCCTACCAAAATTTAAAAAGAACCTCATAAATTACTAATGTATAAAATACCCCAAAATGATATACTTATGGATATTTGATGTTTCCTTCTTTTAATATTATTTGGTATATGGTATCATGTTGAAGAGCCAAAGATATAAAAGTGATATATATCTAGATTAGAGTTTTCATGTGTTAGACTATCTTACTAGGAACCCTATTGAATATGTATTCTACACAAGTGATAGCCTCACCCTAAAATTTATGTTCTAATCCCTTCGAATGGATCATACATAATTTCATATCTATTATTACCCTATTTTGTCTTTTATCCATACCGATCTATTTAGGAGTATAGTGAATAATCCTCCAATATGCAATCTCATGGGAAGCCAAAACATATTGAAAAGCATAGCTAACATATTCATCACACCTCTCTAGCCTTAGAATTTTGATTCTTCCATCTACCTATTTTTCAATAATATCCTTGAGGGTATTGAACTTCTAAAAAACCTCAGTCTTAGTATGAATAGTGCACAACCACACATATCTAGTGGAATCATCAGTTCAAATAAGGAAATACATATTTTCAAAAGGATATGGTATACCCATAGGCCCACAAATATCACTATATATGATCTCCAAAGGATGTAATGCTTTTCCGTAGGTCTTCAAACATCACTATAAATTATCTCCAAAGGATGTAATAATCATATGAAGAGGTGGATGTTCAATATGTAGAATGAACTACAAGATGAGCCTATAAGGTTTATCCATCAAAATTATCCTTACCGTATTCATAGAATAAAGAAACAAAAACAACCTTCTTTCTTAATACTTCCTAAAGTTTCTTAATAATTTTTTTTTAAATTGTATCTTATGTCTATGCTTTTTGAAAAACTCATATGTAGATTTCATGAATTTCTTATTCTTATTCTATTTGGTCTTTTTGTCTTTTTGAAGTTTAACATCTTCTTTTGATTGGAACTAATTATAAATATAGTATTACTTATACCTATTTATCTTAGACTAATCATGCAAAAATTACTTAAATACCACATGAATAGGTGGTGTAGGAAAATATATAAATACACATGAAACATTTCAAAAAAATAGTAATTAACTAATACATTTTAGACACATTGTTGAATATTAATCAAATTTGTGCTCCTTTATTTCTCTAATACTTCTTGTCCTTCTCTTCTCTTCTTGGATAGTTATCTTCTAGTTTGGATACCCTCTCATAGTTTATTGAATAGACTGATGTGTTCATCAATGATATCAAATGAGTCCATAGAAAATATTGCAATATCAACAACCATAGTCAACATGTATCATATCCATTGTTAACATAAATGGAATTAACACCATAAGCCTCATCCTTATCCCTATAAAGCCACTTTACCTTTTTAAAATTAATTTGATGAGGTTCCTCATTCACATATATAAGAAACCCTTTGCTTTGGAGTAGAGCTCTAATTTTTATCCTCTAGGTAACATGGTTAAGAGCACTCAAAAAGAGCACATGATGATCCATATCTATTCTACCATAGTTTTTAAACATGTATGAAATTTTAACTAGGAATAAAACCACCAATATAAAGAGCTCAAAAAACTACATGGTTTTAAAAAATAGGTTAAAAAAACTTACATATATAAATGTTATGGCCCCTAAAATTGTTTCCCTAAAATCATAGAAAAATACCTCCAAATCTATTAAAAAAATTATAAACTTTTTAGTAATTACAATTCATGAGATGTCATCATGTGTTCCTATATGAGTAGCTAAGGGGATAACAAACATGAATTGATTGTGCAACATACTAAATAATTGTTTCATACCACTTATCATGGTTTGATTTATTGTCTAATATTGAAAACATGTTATGTCACTTGTTGTGTTCTAGTTTGCTCTAAAATTTACATATCACCAAACCTATTACTATGTAAGCTACTTTTAAAGTCTTATGGGTTGGTATAACATGATGGATCAAACCCATATTTATTCATTCTAATTCTTATATGGCTTACCATATTATCTACTATACAACCTACCATGTTTGCAAATTTAGAGCCAACCATGTCATCATCCGTGTTAGCTCCAACCACTTCCACATTTTGCATAATCTTATGTAATGTCATCTACATGGACTACCATATCACATGTATGTATTTTCACATATAACCTAGGGATTCATTCATCTGCTACCAAATTAGCTATATAGATTAACATATTAGTTGTCATGTGTTACCTCAATATTTTTGTACTAACTAATACCTTACCTCTATGGACTACCATATTATCCAAATTAACTATCATATTTCATTTTTAAAATCCTACCATGTCATCACTAGGTCCCACATCATTACTAAGCATGACATCATCAAGACCTACCACATCATCATAGGGTTTTTTGGTATTATTTGCCAAAGTGAATAGTATGGGAGGGGCTCAAACCTAGGATGTCCCATGTCCTAATATATAAAAGGGATCAAGCCAGCTAAACATCCCATAAATGAATGGCATATCATTATGGTATTTATTTACATCATCATTTACCAAAAAAAAAGACATAGGAGGGATTGAAACCTAGGATCTCCCATGTCATAACATACTAAATGGGTTTAGCTAGCCAACCCTCCAAGTACCAAGATTTGGAGAGAAGGCTTTTCTAGGAAAAATAAACTAATGTTTATCATAAAATGACCTCTTATACATACCCAATGTTAGGCCTACACCCTGCTAATAAGTTCAATCATGCTAAACCACCAATGCAAGGAATATCCCCTAACATTCTAGGGAATATTCCTTTATTAAATTTAAATTTTAAGAAAAAGGAAATAAATGGTAGTTTATTTTAAACATAATTAGAGTATCTAGAGGTAAAACAGAAAAAAAAAAATATTGATTTAGAACCCTTCTAAAATTTCTCAATAAATCTAGTAATGTTGATGGCTTATCCATATACATTATGATTTTTCCTACACATCCATTTTATTGAACACAACCAATGTGCTTGTCCTCTCAATACTATGTAGTATAAATTTTGTGGAATAATTTGTAACCTTATTGAGTTCCTTAGATAGGTATTTCCTAAGCATGGAATCCTATCCATACTTGTCTAGCACTAAGGATATATCTAAAAAAATTTAATATCTTTGTTTCTTGTTTCATGAAAACCAAGTAATATACCCTTTCATGAGTACTATTATTAGACAAAAAATACCACAAGAGGAAGGAAAATAATTTTTTTTGAAAAATTTATAAAATATAAATGATATTTTTAAGAAACTCAAAAAACCTAATCCTAAATAAAGCGCATCCATCTAGTCACTAAACCAAAAAAGGTATTTAATAGTGACTAAAATAAGGTAGATTTCTATGGTAGTAAAAAACCACCCTAATAGATCCTAAGAGCATGGTTTAAAACTGGCCTATTAGGGTAACCACCCTCTTAAAGTCACCCTAAGAGGGTGATTTAAACCCAACCTCTTAGGTCAACCTAAGATGACAATTTAAAATTGTCGTCTTAGGTTCACCTAAGAGGGCAGTTTTAAATTTTTCTCTTAAGGGTAGTTTTAAACAACCCTCTTAGGGCTAAGAGGGAATTTTTAAACCACTCTCTTAGGGTCACTTTTAAAAAAATCTTCCTACCCTCAAATGGCTTCTCTATTCAACGAAATTTGCATTTCATTTCATTGTGGATCTTTAATTTACCTTAATTGGATTCTCTATTGTTCTCTCATTCTATACAAGTGAGAGGAACAAGGCATTCTATATGGCATAGAACACAACAACTATTGAGAAAATATAAGAGCATTTGTCGGTTCTCGATCACCCATTTTATAGATAAAATCATTGTTGTTGTTTTGTAGGATATTTTTTTGCTACTTTTTTTGGCTCTTGATATTTTAGGGTTTTTGATCCATTCCAATCGTAGTTTATGATGTGAATAAATATTGGTTTTTCCTATGTTTTTTATTTTTATTTTGGTCTTTTGGATTGAATTTTGGCTAATAAGGGATAGGATTGCTTGCTTTTTTATATCTTAAATTCTTCCATGCAATGGTGGTTTATTCGATGGCTCAGGTTAGGATTTTGGATGAAGGTTTTCTAATGGTGGTTTGTTAATGGATAGTTTATTTGATGTGGGTTTTGTAGTGGTAGACTTGTGTCGGTCTTGGTTTACTATTATTTAAAGATAAGTGTAGGGATTTATTTTTTATACAGTGAGGTTTATTTTGCTTTGCTAGTATAATTAGGGTACATAATTATCCATAAATGTTATACAATTTGACATCTTATTATGATGGATAATTTTTAACAATACTCTTGAAAGTGTTAAACCTCTCAATAACTTCATCCTTAGTGTATATAGTGTACAACCACACATATATAGAGAAATCATCAAAAAAATATCACTATGTATACCCATAGGTCCAAAAATATCACTATGTATAATCTTCAAAACATGATATGCTATCTTAGCGTATTTTTTTGAAAAAGATATCCTATGCATCACCTGGAGGAGATATGTTTGGAAGCCATCTGATGTTGGCTCATGATTCTAAATGAACCATAGATAAGAATGCCAAGCGTATAATACAATTTTTACTCTCATTATGAGCATATTTAGCCATAGCAACGATGTTTTTATTTCTAGAAAGAGTGGAAGAGATAGATATTTCTCCAAAATTATACATGTGATTAGTCACATCACAAAACCTAGAAGTAATAGTTTTGAACCCACTCTCTATAATATTGATTACCCGTCAATGGGTCATGTAGGATAATCTAGAAAATACAATGAAACAACTAAAAAATTATAAATTATCTTTAATATATTTTAAACACATTATTGAAGATAGTACTTAGCAATTCAGTTTTTCTTTCTTTCTTGAAGTTTTTATCCTTCTCTTCTCTCCTTGGATATTACTCTTGTAAATTTTGATATATTATTATAGTTTATTGAATAGATTTATGTACTCATAAATGATATCAAATGAGTCCATGGACAAGGTTTGAAGGCCAACAAATAATCTACTAATTTATATGGAATTAATTTAATCACACTACCCCTATAATTTGTCAAGTTCTTTAAGATCAATGTTACTACTAATATGTGTTTTCATATCCCTATAAACGATAATGACAACATGAGCCTCATACTTATGCCTATAAATTTTCTTCACATATTCAAAATTATTTTCATGAGGTTCCTCATTCATATTTTTGAGTAACCACTTGCTTTAGAGTAGACCTTAAATTTTTATATTCCAAGTAACATAGTTTTGATAGTAAAAGAGGGTACATAATGATCCATAAATATTATACCAAAATACCTAAACATGCATGCAATTGTAAATATGATTTTAAAAATTATGCTAAATGTAATTCATATACAAATTTTATGGCTCCTAGAAGTGTTTCTCTCAAATAACAAAAAATACCTCCAAAACCATTGAAAAATTACAAACTTTAATAACTATAATGAATGAGAGGTCATCATGTGTGCTTATGTGAGTGTCTAAGGGAATGCTAAGAATACATTTATTGTGCAACATACTAGATAATAAAGTGATTCCACTTGTTATGGTTTATTTTACTATAATCTGGTCTAGAAACCAAGTTTTGTTTCTTATTATGTTCTAATTTACTCTAAAATTTATGTGTCACCAAATCTATTACTAAATATGTGAACTATTTGTCCTACCATGTCAACCATGTTTTTCTAATCAAATCCAATCATGTCATCATCTATGTTAGATCTAGATTGTACGAAATATTGTATCATGAATTATTCTATGTCATTAACTATATTAGTGTGCCATTCAACTTCATTATCATCTATATGGACTACCATATATAATCTAAGGATTCATGCATGTGCTAGAAAGGTATCTATATAGATCATTATATTACTTTCCATGTGTTACCTCAAAATTCAAGTACTAACTACCACCTTAGCTCTATCAATTCCCATGTGAATAATACAAACTATCATATGGTATATATATAATCCTACCATATCATAACTAGGTTTCATATCATCAAGACCTACCACATCATCATGAAGCACCATATCATCATAGAATTTGTTCATGTTATCATTTAACAAAGGGAATAGAGTGGGAAGGACTAAAACTTGGGATCTCCCATGTGCCAAAGTCTTAAAGGGATTGACTTAGCCAACTCTTAAAGCACAAAGTAAAAGGTGTGTCACATCATCAATAGGTACCATTTTATCAATAATTTCCACATCGTCACTAAGTGGCATATCATCATAGGGTTTATTAACATCATCAATTACCAAAATAAAATTGTATGGTAGGGGTTAAATCTTAGGAACTCCCATGCTCTAAATTCCTAAAGTTTTTTATCTAGTGAACACTCCAAGTGCTAAGCTTGTGAGGGAAAGGATGGATAAAAAGATAAACTAAATTTTATCATCAAATAACCTCCTATACATACCTTGTGTTAGGCCTATGTCATGGTAGTACATGTGCAAGTACATGTGGAAACATGCTAAACACCCATACCAAACCACCACACCAAGAAATATTCACTAAAATATTCTCAAGAATATCCCTTTATTTAATTTGAAGGAGGAGAATAGTGTTTGTTTTAAGCTAAATTAGAGTAACTATAGGTAAAATCACTAAAAATATTAATTTAAAACCATTATAATTTTTTTGAGAGAATATTGTAATGTTGATGGATTATCCATATATATTATAGTTTTCTCTACACATCCACTTTATTGAACATAACCAATGAGACAATCATATCAATCTTGTGTAGTACAAATATTGTGAGACCATTTTTGTAACTTTATTGAGTGTTTCAAAGAGATTTTTTCTAAGTATGGAAGCCTACCCATGACTTCTCTATTACAATGAATCTATCTAAAAATTTTAGCCTCTTATTTTCTTATTTCTTGGAAACCAAGCAATCTACCATCTCATCAATACTATTATTGGATAACAAAAACCATAAGACAAAAGAAAATATATTTTCTAAAAAATCTATAAAAGATAAATCATATTTCTTAAGAACCTTAAAAAACCTAATCATAAAACTAGGGCATTCATCTAGTAAAAAAATCGTAACCAAAAAATAAGAAGTGTCAATGTGAAGAAAGATAAATGTTTCCATGAATATATTCCCTACAACAATACTACTATTCTAGTGAGATATTCAAGGTTTAATTCAATATAATATTTTATCAAAAAATCCTTCTTCAAATTATATCTTCAGTCTTCAACACATCTCATTTTCTAGCTCCAAAAATAAATTTTATCAAGAGAATCTAGAAGAAAAAAATTCCTACTAGTGAAAGCAATTGAATAATGAAGATTCACAAACAAAACAAGCTTCAATATTTCCAACAAGGCTTTAGAGGAGGGACATTTTTTGCAAGACTACCCAAACTTTCGAACTTGTTTCGGCCACATCTCACTCATACAAACTCGGATTGAGCTGAAATTTTGAAGGTAGATTCTTGAATAATCCTAGAACATCTCCATCAATTTTCATATCATTTGGAGCAACATAGATCCTATCACATCCCTACGTGTGAAAAATATTTTTGGCAAGCAGCTATTCAAGGGTTTCATCTGGGTTGAGTGCAAGCAACTCCAGAGGTTGGTTTTTAGGGCCTTCGAGCTATAGTGGCCAATATTTTTGTGGTTTATGCTCAAAATTTTAGCAAGAAATGTTACCGAGGATCCAATATGGGTTAGAAATTTATCTTTAAACAGATCATACTATGAACTTGAGTGACAATGGCTTCCAATTTGCTGCACAAAATAAAAGTGAAAACCATACCTTTCCACAACATCTAGAGCAAGGATTAAAGAGATTACAAAACAAGTTTCAAGAATTTGATCAAAAAATGTCTCATATCTGAAGTGAATTTGGTGCTAAGGTGCACCCACAAAATAATTCTACTTTGAAAACCCCTATCAAGGGTAAGAATTTTGAAAACTCAGCCCGAAGAACAAATTTTAGGGATGCGCTCCATGGTGGACAGCCTCAACCCAATGCTAATATCAATCTTAGGGCTTCCCATAAAACTCTAAAAATTCCTAATATTGATCCTAGGAAATCGAAGTCAGGATGTTTTAAAGAATCTAATGGAACTCCTCTTAATAAGCTTGATATGGGTAACATTCAGACTGGCATTCAATATTTGGAAAACATAGGACTAATTTTTTGGTTCATGGGTTTTCATCTGAGCCTATCTGCTTTCAAAGTCTGGGCTAGAAAAATAAAGGCAAGTTACAAATATCTATTTATCCAAATGGTTATTTTCTTGTTCTATTTCCTAATAATGAAGACAGAGAGAAAAATTTTCTAGGGGTTCCTTGGTTTTTTTGAAAGGCAAGGATTTTAATGAAGCCCTGGCATACTAAATTTAAATTCTAAGAAGAGATGCCTTCTATATCTCCCATGAGGGTTAGGCTCTTTGGCCTCCCTATTGAATTTTAGAATCCTATTGTTTTTTCTTCAATTGGAAAATCTTTAGGAACTTTTATGATGTCTGCTGATTGTACTCAAAATTTTGAACATATTATTCATGTTCGAATTTTTTTTTAATGTATTTTGACAAACCCCTACCTAAAAAGATCACATTACAATTTGGGGAAGACACTTGGGAGCAAGTAGTGGACTATGAGAACATTCTTTTTCATTGTAGAATTTACCATGAATATGGTCATTTGGCCAGTGCTTGCCCAAATAAAATTCCTAATCAAATGAAAGAAGATATAAACTCAACAGGTTTCCAAATTCCCGATAATAAGAACACTCAGAAAAAACCAGTTATGAAGGATCAATCAAAGTCATCTGCTAATATATTTGAAATCCTTTCCACAAATGATGTCCTAAGTGAGGAAGAGGAAATAATGGAATCATAAATCTTAGAAAAAAAATTTAAATATGAAGGGAATAAATCAGAGATAAACTAAAAAATCAAAGGTTTTCAAGAAAAAAAAAGGATAAAATTTGCACAAGAAAAACAATATTTTAAATGTCAAAACTTCAAATAATATAGGTCATAATATAGACTCCGTTGAACTCTCTAGTAAAATTTTTGTTGTGTACAAGCATTATTCAAGGTTAGAAGCCATATCAAATTCAATTGGAATAAGTCAAGAAATAGGGAAAAAAAACTAAAGATGGATTCTAATAAAAAAGGAGGTCGTAAGACCAATGAATATCACATGGTAAAATAAAGTGAAAAACTTGTAGAGGAAGGTAATATTAATGCCATTCCCAAATTTTTTAGCCCTGGTATTAATGAAGATCATCACTTGGAATATTAGAGGACTCAAAGGGAGTCTTTCGAAACAAAATAAAATTAGAAGAACGATTCAGATAAATCATCCACATCTTGTTTTCCTTCAAGAAAAAAAGATGTCAATGGAGGATATGGACTCAATTACCAGTAAAATTTGGCCAGCTGGAAAAGTGGTTTCCCTCTTTTCCCAGGGGGCTTCTGGTGGCATTGCTTGTCTTTGGGACCCAAAAGAGGTAGTTATTCATCATATGGTTGGTAGTGTTACAAAAGGTAAGACAAGAATTATTATTGATTAATCTCATCAACTATAGCATAGGATAGCTATAGGATTAAGTAGGTTACAAAATAGAGTATTTAACAATAGATCCTATGTCTACGCTAAAAACTAACACACTATGAGATAAAAGTGCTTAACCTGCTAACAACTAACCTATATGCCATCCAAAAAAGAAATGACGGTAAGATAGACTACTAACCAAGGTGGTAATAGCAACTACTAGTGGTAAAAAGTAAGAAATTACTTTTTACCATGTGGTAAATTATATATACCTAGATGAAACCTAAATGAGGTAATAATCATAGTTACTAACATAGTAACTCTAACATCCCTCCTTATTACATTATTTGGGTAATACATAGATATCCCTCTATACAACAATATTTGGGAAAAGTATATAACTATCCCAATACAGTGAAGAAGATGTTGTTCTGCTGGTTCTTTGCTTTCTCTCAATACTCTGGCTGCTCCTACACAAAAAGTGGGTCATTTCTCACATTGTCTTCATGCCAACAAATGTCCTTATGGTAATCACATCATCCAACCAATTTGCATGGGTAACCAACCGCTATAATCTCTAGGTGTAGTAGAATATATCACTTCATACAAGGTTCATTCATTTACAATATGAATTTTCAAAATATAAGGTAGCTAAGGTGTCGGTCGCTACCAAAAATGCACCCTTATAAGTTCCCCCCTTCTCGTTGCAAAACATAGTGTAATTAATTTTTGAAGGAAGTGTGACTAAGGTGTTGGTCAAAGCCGAAAATACACCCTTATAAGTCATCTTCCCGATTTACAAAAATCAGTGAAAAAAAATTGGATATCTCCCCTCAATTGCAAAAAGTGTGCAACTCAAGAGTGTTGTGAAGTATTTTACAAATATTGCCTCCAAGACAATTGTACACCACAAAAAATCGCTCCTCTTGTTACAAGTACTTCAAACACCTAGAATTTGCTATTTATGAAGCCAAAAAAGAGGTAAAAGCACCCCTTATTGCAAGGTCTTCAAAAAAAAAAATTATGCTATTTATGAAGCCTAAAAGAAGAGTGAGAGAAAATGGTGCTTTTGCCCAAGGGACACGTGTGTTTTCCCTCTACAATACTGTCTTTAGCAATTTTAGCACTCCTTGTGCTATATTTGAACCAGAAACAGAATCAAAATGAGACACTTCACAAGAAATATGGCTTCTGTGTTGTGCCTTTGCCATTTTAGTTTTGCTTTTTTTGAAACCAACACTGAATGGTGTCTTGGTTTTCATTTTACAAGTTTTGCAAAACTATGCTTTCTAGGCAATTTGATCAAAAAAGTTCACCAATTTGTCCTTTCTTATTGTAAGTACTTCAAGCATGATTGCTATTATGAAGTCTAAAAGAAAAGGTTTTAATGTTGATGACTTGGACTTTTATGATTGCATTTTACAAGTTTTAGTTTCCTCTTATCAAAATTTATGTTTGAAGGAAGAAAGGAATTATCCCCCCTTAGTGCAAAGAATTGCAACTTTAAGGTTCCTTTTTTTTTTTTTTTTTAAACTTGTTCTTTCTTTTGATTACCCTAAAAGAGTACCAAAATATTATTCACTCAAATAAATATTTAATGGCACCTGCCTTAAATCCCTTCAATAAGGATGAAAATTTTGAGGAAATTAAGCCAAACAAATAAGAGTGAATTAGGGGTTTTGTTGATTTAGGAGAGAATATCTTGTAATTTTGGCTTTAAATCTGTGCAAGGATTTACACAAATTTGTGAAATTTTTGAGTTTAGTGTGTTTTTGATTCTATGACTTGTAATTGCAAAAGAAATAATGCAATAATCAAACAATAATACCCACAAAATTCTTATCACCTAGGTGTCGGATGCAACCGAAAATGCACCTAATTTGCCAATAAAGGTGTCGAGTAAAATCGAAAATGCACCTTTTAATTTTTGAAACAAAATGTGTGTTTTGTGTATTGTAAAAAATGATATTTTTATGTCTCCTACTTTGTTTTCGAATTTTGAAAAAGAAGTACAATGTTGTCTTCTCCCCTGAATTTTGCAAAATTAAAAATTTTGAGCACTCCTTCCAAGACAAGTCGACACACGACCCGCATTTGGAAGGCTTCCAGAACTAGTCGACACACGACTTAGTTTTTTATGGACCCAAGGTTACAATTTCTTCTCAATTTTTTGCAAAAAAGAATGTGCAATTTTATGTCTTATATCCCCCCTTGGAGAAAACAAATGCACACTTTGCCTTTGAATTTTACAAAAAAAATTGTGTCTCCTTGTGTTACAATTTGGCAAAAAAGAATTCATGTTTGAACCTTTATTGTATGCTAAATTAACAAGGTTTGAGAAGAGTTTAGGGTTTTCTTATTTGCAAAAAAAAATGAGGCTCTTATATGTATTATATCACCTTGTTTGTGAGAAAACAAAAGCACTCTAAAATTTGTAAATTTGCAAAAAAAATTCCCCCAAAATTGATTTTTAATATATTAATCTAATTAATTTTAGCTAATTTAAATTAATAATAAAATTTGTTTCATAAAAAATCACTTAATACAAATGTAAAATGATTTATATATAAAAAAAAAGAATTATGAATAAAATTAACTAAAAAATAATTAAAAAAATAAAAAAATCTTACCTTAGGTTTTTTTGCCCCGACGGGAGTCGAACTCATGACCTCCCATCGGGCAGCACCTTAGCACTGGCCCCTCCGCCGGTCGGGCTAGTTGGCCTGACGGGAATGGAGGTGGCGTGCCTTCACCTTGAAGGCTTCCCCATTGAGCGACGGGGAAATGAGTGGGATTTTTCCCACATCACCCATGCGGGCAATTTTTCATTGCTTAAAAGTAACAGAGCACATAGTGCTCTTTGATTGCCTGAGGGCAATCAAGGTCTATCGGACCCCTTTTTTTTTCGCCCATGTGGTGCGATCGGAGGGGTCCACATGTCAGGTGGCACATGTGGATGTCCGCCATGTGGCCACCACGTGTCTAGTCCGTCATCCAATGGTTGTCCACCATGTGTCCATTCCAGTCTGTCGTCCAGTGGTTGTCCACCATGTGTCCAGTCCGGTTTGTTGTCCAATGGCTATCCGCCATGTGTTCAATCCAGTCCAGGTCGAGTCTAGTGGCAATGCCACATCAACACCTCGAGATCTGTGCCCAAGGTCTCATCTAGCCACCATGTGTCACCAAAGGAGTGGTCTGAGTTAGTGCCTCGAGATCTATGCTCAAGCATGTGTGTATCCCAGCTATGATTTTCCTTGAGATTTATGCCCGAGAGTTTGTCTGTAGGTGTAGGGTCTTTGATCTAGTCGACAAATATCAGAGGTCGCTCATGCCCTCTTAGATCCTGTTCATCGGATCTATGACATAGGTTGTTGGGGATCGAAGGGTGTGCCTGCCCTCTCAGATCTCGATCATCGGATCTGTGTTTCCTGTCCACTGTCAGCCTGTCAGGGCTGACAGCATAATGCTTTCAGACTGGTGGACCTTCTCTCAAGGCCACCAGTGACATGGGCCTATGGGCCCTCTCTTGAGGACACCTTGTTGTGGGAGCTATCGGGCCTATGGACCTTCTCCCATGGCTGATTGATGAGCTTTCGGGCCTACGGGTCCTCTCTTGTGGTCGCCTGGTGATGGGGTCCTACGGGCCTGCCTAGGGATCCGTGCAAGCCCTAAGGGCCAACAAGGCCCTCGAATATTGTGCCAAGTCCAAGTCAGGTGGAACAAGCAAAGATCGTATTAGGCCACTCGACTGCGATGATACCAATGTAGGTCCAAGGTAAGTCCAAATTGATAAAATGAACATTCATGTTATTGTCCAGGATTTGTGGAACTGACAAGAGATTATTTTTTAGTCCTAGAACATAAAGAAATTTTTGAATATTACATTCTCCATCTGGAAGGGAGATAGAAACACTTCTTTCTCCCTAAACTTGATGGGTCTGATCATCAGCAATGGTGACTGATCTACCTTCTCGAGCCTCAAATGTTGCAAACCAAGATTTATCGCTAGTCATATGTTTACTAGCACCTGAATCTATGTACCATAAAGAGTCCTTGTGGGAGGAATCTATATGTGTCATGAGCACTTTGTGTGCTCTAATACCAATGTTACAAAAGGTAAGACAAGAATTATTATTGATTAATCTCATCAACTATAGCATAGGATAGCTATAGGATTAAGTAGGTTACAAAATAGAGTATTTAACAATAGATCCTATGTCTACGCTAACAACTAACATGCTATGAGATAAAAGTGCTTAACCTACTAACAACTAACCTATCTGCCATCCAAAAAGGAAATGACGGTAAGATAGACTACTAACCAAGGTAACTGGTAATAGTAACTACTAGTGGTAAAAAGTAAGAAATTACTTTTTACCATGTGGTAAATTATATCTACCTAGGTGAAACCTAAATGAGGTAATAATCATAGTTACTAACATAGTAACTCTAACAGGTAGTTGGGTTCTGTTGGATATAGCTATTCAAAGTAGACATTCCAACCAAGTTATGCTAGGCATTACTATTTATGCTCCGAATGCTTCGGAGGAAAAAAGAAGACAAAGGAAGGATATAACTCATATTATCCCTTATTTTCCTAAATCTTGGATCTTGATCAGAGGAGATTTCAATACCATCTTCTCTCTGGATGATAAAAGGGAGGAAAATAGAAATTGGAAAAAAGCACTGACATCATGAGAGAATATATTATAAACCTCCATCTTATGGACATCCATCCAGATAATGGCCTTATGACCTCGTCTAACATAAGGCAAGGCTTAGCTTGTATAATGGAGATATTGAATAGGTTTTTGCTCTCTAAAATTTTCTTAATCCATGGTCACATTCCTAAAGTGAAGACTCTTAATAATGTTGGTTAGGATCATTTGCCAGTCATGGTGGAAATGTGCAAAACCAATGTGAGTTTCTCTCCTTTTTATTTTCAATTAATGTGGCTTAGAGAAATTTCCTTTATACCTCGTGTGCAAAAATGGTGGAATGAAGTAAACCTAGGCATGGGACTAAGATGTTCTATTTTTCCAAAAGACTACAATACATTAAATCCAAAATCAAGACTTGGAACTGGAAAGAGTTCGAGGATGTTCATAAAAAAAAACATGAAGTTATTGCTCATATTGAAATTTTGAATAAGAAAATCCATTTAGATGGCCTCACAGATAAGAGAAGTGCAAATGAAATTAAACTCACAACTCAGTTAGAGGAATAGGAAAAAAGAGAAGAAATCTTATGGAAACAAAAATCTAGAATTGAATGGCTCAAATAAGGAGATTGAAACACAAATTTCTTCCACAAATCTCTTCTAGCTCAAAGATCTCATAAATTTGTTTCTTCTCTGAAATCATATTCTAGAGATGTTGTTTATACTTGGGATGGCATGAACTCTATTTTTGTTGATTAATTTTCCAATCTTTTTGATGCTACTCCTCTTGACTCAGCTTCTCAACAAAATGTTCTTCAAGCAATCCCTTCTCTTATCACTTTTGAGGAGAAATCTATTTTGATTGCTCTTGTTACTATCAATGAGATTCAATAGGTAGTTTTTAAAATGCAAAAAGGGAAAACCCTAGGTCCTGATGGTTTTCCCATTGAGTTCTACAAAGAGTCTGGGATATCCTTCAAGTTTATTTATTAAAGGTGGTGGAAGAAGCCATAAAAACCAAAGAAATTTTGAAGGTTATCAATAAAAATTATATTACTCTTGTTCCAAAATCTCAAGAAGTTTATCATATCTCAGCTTTTAGACCTATTGCTTTATGTAATGTTCTTCTCAAAATAATTACTAAAATCATGGCTGAAAGTTTGAATTCTCTTTTGCATAAGATTATTTACCTAGAGAAAGGGGGTTATGTGGAAGGGGGTCAAATAGTAGATGAGATAGTTCTTTCTTAGGAAGCCATCCATTCCATGGATATGCAAAACTCTCCTTCCATGTTCATTCGGTTAGACTTATCCAAAGCTTATGAAAAAGTGGATTGGCACTTCCTTATCAACATTTTGAGGCAATTTGGTTTCTCTAAGAATTGGATGGATTTGATTAAGGGATGTATATATTCAGTTTCCTACTTATTTCTTATCAATGTTAGGCCTTCTCAGTCACTCCCAACTTCTAGAGATATTAGGCAAGATGACTTGCTATCCCCTTATTTATTCATCATTCTTGTTGAATGCTTGGGTAGGACTATAACCAAAAAGAGGGAAAACAAAACCCTTGACGAAGTTACCATTGCTCATGGAGCTAGACCTATCTCTCATATTCAATTTTTGGATGATTCTACTCTTTTAGGTAAAGCTACATGTAGACACCAAAACAACACCAATCCGATTATGTGACAACAAGCATTGATAGCATTGACACACATAGCCCCTAGGGCAGCCCCCAGAGGTTAAACAGTGGTCCTAACCACTTCAAAAGTAGTTTTAGAGGTTAGAGGTCAATTTGGCACCTTTTTGGCACCTTGCTATCTGCTCGTCCCACCCTAGGATGATTACAAACTATCATTCATCCCACCTAGGGATGAATATCAGCATTCACCTCAGGGTGAGGTGAATAGCAAGTTTGACTAGAAAAAAGTCAAACCTTGGTAACTTCGCCAGTTAACTAAGGCTTCAGGCCATGCAATTGTGAGGAATAGATTTTATTCAATAGGAGAGACTTCAGTTATGAGTGTCTTTATTTTAAAAACCTCATGCAAGGAGATTCTAAATTAGGGAATTAGATTTTCTAAATTAGGGAATTAGGGAAAAGCTACTACATCATCGCGTTGTGCTAGCTACATCCGTAGGAGATCCCTCTCTTAAGTAGCATCAATATCCCCCTCCTACCAGCAGGACACAACCCATGTGTTCTCCTTCTCCGCCAGCTGAGTCCATAGGATGTCTCTCTCCTGCAAAGCCTCTCCTAGCTCACCATATCGTCTTTGTAGTAGGTCCTCCAATCACACTATCTCAGTGCCATGTCTTACCTCCACATCCTCCGAACTTGCCTGAGGCATAGGAAAATCTGGGATAGCAGCCTGCTCTGGCTCCCATTGCTCTAGGACGTCCTACATATTTGGATGATCCAGTACCCCAAACTCCCATCCAACATCCTCAACCTCCATCATGTTTGCATCATCATGTGGAGCACCCCAACCCTCATCTGGTGCCTCTGTACCCTCATCCCCTACTACTGCCACCTCTACACCGCCTAGAGGCCCCTCACCTCACCATCACCGTAGAGTCCACCACTTCTCATACTCGACAGTAACCCCAATGTCATCCACATCTGGGATGTCAATAGCTATATCTGAATCCTCACCAAGTGGCACGACAACTGGCTGGTCCAGAGTCCTCTCATCCCCCTGGCACCGATAGAACACAGGCGCACCCTAAACTGTCAGGTCACTCGACCATATGGGAATAACTCCTGCTCAATCCCATGTCACCCAATCAGCAACCACCCCCTCCATACCTATCGAAGCCACTCTCCAGCCTTAGGCTAGGCTGGATAGTCATGGTAGGGGCGCCAGAACACCTCCACTGGAGTAAGCTGAGCGAAGGCATCGTCATAGTGCCCTACGACACCTGCCCATCATTGAGTCTGAACCTGCTCCTCCGACCTCCACCATAGTACCCCGTATTCGATCTCTCGGTCTACCATCTCTTCCTGAGTCATCCAGGGCAGCCCCACCGACCTCTCCACTACTATGTGCTGCCAAGCCCAACACTACAACAAAAAGCTGCAATCGATCCCCTTCTACTTTTGGTAGTGGACCTCATACAACTCATAATAGAGCTGTGCTAGCAGAGTCTGTCCCCATCTCATAATCATCGGAGCATCTGTCGAACACTCCACTAACCAAAACACCACCTATAGCAGGTTCCATGGGAACCTCACGCCCGACGAGTCAGGAAGCAGCATGTTGGAAATGAGGCCCATGAGTAATGTGTGCCTCACTCCCAACACACCCTTCTCTAACCACCATCGAACCAGTATGCCACCAATTTGATAGTCACTCTTTGCCCTCTCCATAGGGCTCTCCACACCCAAATCCTCCCGATGCCTAAAACAACATATCAGTACTGTTTTCCTTTGATATCGCGTTGTCGTTTGGATTGGCAATCCGTCTATTGGAATCCAAATAATTTGATAGACATCCTCCAAGGTCACCGTCATCTCCCTTGTTGGGAGATAGAAGGTATTGGTCCAAGGATCCCACAGGTTGATCAGGGTCATCAGATAGGCCCGATCCTCGACCACTGGCTCCAATCAAGTCACCTTATTGAGCCCAAGGGTGTCAATCCAGTTCCAATCAACCAAATTTAGTTTCGCATGTGCTTCAGTGAACATAGTGGGCACTCGATACCGGCTCTTCATAACCTGCAAAAGAAAACAACATTAAAACATTAAAACAATGAAAAAACTGTACAACACTAACACTAAAAATACAACAATGCAGCTAAATGTACAGCACAAAAACAAAATAGTAATAACAAAACAAAAAATGTAATTTTTTGGATCTAGGGTTTTTAACTCTAACTGATTAATTAACAACAAAAACAATTACAAAACAAAAAATCATTTGTTAGTTTTAAGGTTTTCAATTTAACTGATAAATTAAAAAAAAAACAAAAACAAAATAGTAAAAAAACAACATTCAAAAATGTAATTGTCAGTCCTAGGGTTTTTAACTCTAACTGATAAATTAACAACAAAAAAACAAATTAATTACAAAAATAATTACACAAACAAAAAAATCATTGGTCAGTTCTAGGGTTTTTAACTCTAACTGCTCACTTAACAAACAAACAAAAATAGTCACAAAATAATTTTCAGACCTAGGGTTTTTAACTTTAAACTAGAAAATTAAAAACACAAAAACAACAATTAACTAGGGTTGAGCTATGTTTTTATGTTCAGTTTTACCCTACGTTTCTCACCTAAGTTTTGCACTTTGCTCAATTCGGGTTAAGTGAGGTTTTAAGTTAGGTTCTAAACTAAGTTTTTTAGCTTAGTTTTCAATTAAATTTTGATCTTTGTTTGACTAGGGTTATACTAAGTTTCAAACCAAGTGATTAATTTTGATAGACTAGGGTTTCATTTTTAACCGTAAATAACAAAATAAAAAAAAACACAAGTAATAAACAAATTGCGGTTTTCAGATTATAGCAAAATAATAAAGAGGAAGGAAACTCACTGGTATCGCTTTAGCTTCGTTGCTCGATCTAGTGTGTGCACTCATGGTTGCAAGAAAAATTCACCAGTGCTTCGCTTCACAGAATTGACCTCCTCCTCCTTCACCAATAACAACAAATGCAAATGAGCCCAAAACTCAATTTTGGCCTTTAAATAGGCTTTTTGAGCCTGTACTTGTTCCCCCCTAGGACGAGAGCTCTGTTTAGCTCTCTTCCCTCCCTAGGATGAATACTAACTAGGAATTCATCCCACCCAGGGACAAAAACAAAGCAAAAATTTCAAAAACCATAAAAAAATGCACAAAATGCACCAAAAATAAACAATAAAACTATCCAATGAGAGTGCTTCGGCACTTGACATTTCGAGCATGCAAAATATATGTCGGGGTCACAAATCCTCACTATCCTACTCCCTAAGAAGGCTACCATAGCCGGACCACTCCACAGGAAGATGGATTTTCAAGAATTTCATCCCCAAACGACGTCACCAAAATGGGTCAAAACCCATCCAAAAATAGAAATAACATTGTCGAACGAAGGCGCTTTTGCACCTGACATTCTTGGCATCCAAAATAGACATTGGGGTTACAAAAATTTCCTATCCTACTCCCTAAGAAGGCTATCATATCCGGACCACTCCGCGGGAGGACGGATTTTTGACAATTTT
This sequence comes from Wollemia nobilis, assembly GCA_028583015.1. Classification (NCBI taxonomy): domain Eukaryota; kingdom Viridiplantae; phylum Streptophyta; class Pinopsida; order Araucariales; family Araucariaceae; genus Wollemia; species Wollemia nobilis. The sequence goes on from JAQPPZ010001862.1 coordinate 164,535, forward strand.
AGCTCCAAAATGCGTCACAAAAAGGGTTAAAACCCATCAAAAACATGTCAAAATGTTCAGAAATTGCTTTTGTATTCAATGGTAAACAACTAAAGAAAACCTTACCTAAGTTATCTTGGGTCAAGCGACTCGTCGCTTTTCTCATGTTGGTCATTCCCTCATCGATTCGTCACTTGAGGGGGTAGTCACACTTAGTTACCAATCAACAACAACATACCCAATCAAGGAAATGACACGCATTCAAAGGATCATTGACAAAGACAATCGTGCCCCCACTTGAGGCAGCAAACAAGCAATAATCACAATCTGATCAAACACTTGACATTCGTGAATCATGAACTCAAGGTTCCCACAGACAAAAGGTTACGCCCTTTGCCTATTAATGACTGATCAATGTCCCAGTTCAAGTAACACCTCACTGAACAAGGTTAACAGTTGAATTAAGTTCCTTAGCTCATCAGAAGCAAGGATTCAAGAATGCGTGCCCTTTCCATACTTGGGGCATCAAGAGTTTCTTAGGTTACTAAGAAACCCTAATCATTAGTGCTTTGGTTATCTATTTTTGCTCGGTGTTGTGCCTTGCATAGCGCTTCCCAAAAAGGGGCATCTGTAGACACCAAAACAACACTAATACGATTATGTGACAACAAGCGTTGATCGCATTGACACACACAACCCCTAGGGTAGTCCCCAAAGGTTAAACAGTGGTCCTAACCACTTACAAAAGCATTTTTAGAGGTCAGAGGTCAATTTGGCATCTTTTTGGCACCTTGCTCTCTGCTCGTCCCACCCTAGGATGATTAAAAATTGGCATTCGTCCCACCCAGGGACGAATATCAGCATTCGCCCCAGGGTGAGGCGAATAGCAAGTTTGACTGGAAAAAATTCAAACCTCGATAAATTTTCCAGTTAACTAAGGCTTCAGGCCATGCAATTGTGAGGAATAGATTTTATTCAAGAGGAGAGACTTCAATTATGAGTGTCTTTATTTTAGAAACCTCATGCAAGGAGATTCTAAATCAGGGAATTAGCTTTTCTCTGAAAATAGGAAAACAACTCAAGTGGCGTCCTTGCATGCGCAATTCAAACAGAGAGACCCTAAGGTCTATAAATTGGTGAGTTTTCTCACCCAAAATATATACAGAGAAGGAGCATTTGAGCAATGAAGTGCTTCCAATTTACATACCTACTTGCGATTTGTGCTTTTACATCTTTAATCTCTCATTTGAAAGGGAGGTTATTGGGTGACTATTGGAAGCACGAATCCAGACACAAAACCCAATTTTTGGCCACAAAAATCCATAAAATTTGTCGACAACACCCCATAATCAGTTTTGGACCCATCCCAAGTGGATTGGTGCCGAAACAGTGTCCCAAACGGTGGGCGTCCTGCCCCCGGGTGCTCCCTAATATGTCATAGTCGTATTCGCCCCACCCTAGGATGATTAGAAATATATGATATATTTATCTAGTTTTTATTTTGCATTTTATTCTAGATATGTTAAATAGGTTACAGTTTAAATTTCATTTCATTCTGAGCAATTTTGACCAGGTTTTTGTCATTTCTTGCATTTACTAACTTGCAAATGCCATCATCAAAATCTGGGTGTTAGAGGTAAAAGTGGAGAAATATGACCATCTAGGTCTTTCCAAAACACCCCCAACTAGCTAACCCCATCTTTTCAGGTCATTTGGAGCTTCCTAAGCAGGACATTGAAGAGGGTGCTTTCTGACAAATTATTGCAGGCTTATTCGTCCCACCCTAGAGCGAATACAAATATGTGAGGAATTTCTAGACTGTTCTTTTTGTAGTGGTCTTCTAATAACATATTTATGCTTCTGTCAAAATTTCAGGTCAATCCGAGGTCATTTGATAATCATTTTAATATTTTCATGCATTTACTGACAGTAGGCCTTGGGAAATACATGCTTTATTCTATCCGCAGGTGCTACTAATATTTTATGTTTCTTTGAACACAGGTTTCTAACATCAGAGGAGCAAGAAGGAGCAAAGAATCACATACACAAGCGGCGGCGATATTTTGGTCCGCCCATATTACATGTGGGCACGTGGAAGAAGGATTGTTATCCATGGATGTTGTGACGAGAAACATATTTGACACTCCTATCCCCTAAAAATGAAGGAGACGTATTGTAACACAACTTAAAAAGCATATCAATAAAGAGATTACCATATTTCATATTGCTTTTATCTTGTGTCAATTTGTATATGTTCTTTCTTGTTCTTTCTTGTGGCATATTCCTTTTTGTTTCCGTATCCTCGTGCTTTCACTACAATTAAGGAAGCTTCTAATATTAAGCAAATCATTAGTTGTTTTTCTAAGGCTACTCGGCATTTGATCAATGAAGACAAATCTAAAGTTATTTTCTTTCACTGCTCTACTAGACAGGAATACATGGTCTTGGATAAATTAATATATAAGAAGACCTCCCTTCCAATCACTTATTTAGGTATTCCCATAAATATTCAAAGGCAAAAAATAAATATTGGAATTGGTTGTTGGACAAAGTGAAGAAGAAAATTGGAAAGTGGACCAACAGGTGGCTTTCTTCTGGGGGTAGAATCACCTTGGTAAATTCAGTCCTTCAAGCTATTGCTATTTATGTATCTTTCATGTTGAATATTCGAAAGGATGTTCTTCGAGAACTGGATCAAATAAGTCATTGTTTCCTTTGGAGTGGTACTAAGGAGAAAAGAAAATGGGCCTTGGTAAAATGGGACATGTTATGTCTTCCTAAGAATAAATGGGGGTTAGGATTCCGGTCTTCTATTAATAACAACAAAGCTTTAGCTTCTAAATTATATTGGAGGATATTGCATAACCCCAATGGTCTTTGGGCCAATAATCTTCGTGCTAAATATGCTGAGAAAAAAAGTCTTGAAGACCTTTTTCGCTATCAACTTCCTACCAAAGGTTCTTAAGACTGGTGAGGATTTGATAAAGAAAAATTTATTTTGGATCATTCATAATGGTCAACAGGAAAAATTTTGGACAAATTCTTGGGATGGTCACAAGGCTTTGATAACCCAGTTTCCCGATTGGAGGCCTTGGATGGAGGAGCTTCACCAAGCTAACTGGATAAAGGTGGCTAATTACTATCGATACCATACTAGTAATTCAAATCTTGGTAGATATTGGATCCCTATTGAGGACTGGCCTATTCAAATCCTAGAAAGGCAAATACAAGATATCCAAGGTATCCTTCATATGAGATCTCTCTCTTGGTCCCATGAAAAAGATTGTTTTGGATGGAACAACACTACTAAGGGTGAGTATTCAGTTGCTCAAGGTTATTTGAACTTATGCCATAATAATACCAACCATTCTTCTGACATATTTTCTCAATTGTGGGCTCAAAAGCTCTGGACTAAGGTGAGGTTCTTTAATTGGATATTATTGCATCATAGGGTGCTTACTGGAGAGCAACTTATGAAGCATGGTTTTCATGACCCTTTTAGATGTGAGATGTGTGAAGAGAATGTACAAACTCTCAACCATATTTTTATTGAGTGTACTTTAGCCTCCAAGATATGGAGGAGAATGGCCACTTTACTTGGCTTACAGTTGTCTAGTTTTTTACTTTTGAACAGCTTTTGAGGGATTGGCCTAATCAAGAGGGTGCTGATCATTTTATTAGGCAATTAGTTTGGATGGGTTCTACCATTCTTATTTGGAATATTTGGATTGAAAGGAATAGTCAAATTTTTAATCAATATAGGAAGGATATTCACTATATTTGGAAAAAGACCATAGCTAACTTACTTGAATCAGTCCATCAACTCCTTAATCACCCCCAAAACTCCCACCAAATACGGGATCAAGTGATGCAAATATTGAAGATTAAATATTCTAAGGGCAACCAACTTAAAGGGAATGTGAGTATTAGTAATATCAATAAGACAAGAAATTGGCAACCTCCTTCTAAGGATTTTAGAAAATTCAATACTGATGGAGCCTCTAGAGGGAACCCTAGAAAAGCTAGTGTGGGAGGAATTGGTATATTTTCAGATGGCTCCCTAGTTTATACTTTTGCTGAGAATTTGGGTATTCTTTCTAATAACCTTGTTGAGGGGTATGGTATCCTCAAAGGCCTTTAGGAGGCTACTAATGTTGGATGGGAAAAGGTGTTAGTTGAGTTTGACTCTCAACTTATGATTAATATTTTGAGACTCCTTCCAAGAATCATAAGGTTGATTGGAGAATAAAAATAATTATTGAGAAGATTCAATTAATGCATATGGGATTTTTGAAAGTTGATTACAATCATATTGTTAGAGATCAAAACAAGAGTGTTGATGCTTTAGCTAATTGGGATTTGGACAAAGGTGATCTTACTTATTATGGCCACCCTCCTAGATGGTGGGCTTTGCAAATTAGGGAAGCTCTTCTTTCTATCATTTCTTTGTATGGCTCCAGTTTTGAAGGTACCTAGTTTCTTCTTGCTTTTTTTTCTTCTCTTTGGTTCATTTAGTTTTTTGTAGTTCCCTAGCTCACTCTTTTCTTTCTTTTGTTTCCTTTGTTGTTTCTTGCCTTAATAGTCTTATGGCCTAGATAGGTCATTGTTAAGTTCATTTTTTTTTCTTTTTTCTTTTTTTGCTTAGTTTTTTAAGGTGTGTGTGTTCCTTTGTTTGGTTTTGTTTTTGTTTTCTTTGTGTTGTTTTTTGGTGTTCTTGTGTTTTTTTTGTTTTGTGTTTTTTTATGTTTTTTGTTATTTTTCTTGTGTTTTTATCATTCTTGTTCTTGTGTTTATCTTTGTTTGTGTTAATTCATATTTTTTTGTGTAAGTGTTTTCTATGTTTTTTGTTTTTGTTTATTGTCTACTGTTGTTTGTTTTTTATTTTTATTTTATTTTATTTATATTTTAGGTTTTGGTTGTGTTTATTTTTCATGTTTTTTTTTTATTATGTCTTTGTAGTGTTCTATTGTTTTTGTCTTGTTTGTGTTTTATTATGTGTTTCTGGTGTTTTTCTATGTGGTTCGTGTTGCAGTTTCTTTTATATTATTGTGTGTGTTCCTATCTATTAAAAAAATTAGAAACTTTTTAGTAATTACAATTCATGATATGTCATCATGTGTTCCTATATGAGGAGCTAAGGGGATAACATGCATGAATTGATTCTGCAACATACTAAATAATTGCGTCATACCACTTATCATGGTTTGATTTATTGTCTAATCTAGAAAACAAGTTATGTCACTTGTTGTGTTCTAGTTTGCTCTAAAATTTACATATTACCAAATATATTACTATGTAAGCTACTTGTTAAGTTTCATGGGTTGGTATAACATGATTGATCAAACCCATATTTATTCATTCTAATTCATATATGGCTTACCATATTATCTACTATACAACCTACCATGTTTACCAATTCAAATCCAACCATGTCACAATTCGTGTTAGCTCAAACCACTTCCACATGTTGCATCATATTATGTAATGTCATCTACATGGACTACCATATCACATGTATGTATTTTCACATATAACCTAGGGATTCATTCATATGATACCAAATTAGCTATATAGATTAACATATTAGTTTCCATGTGTTACTTCAAGATTTCGTACTAACTAATATCTTACCTCTATGGATTGCCATTATCCAAATTAACTATCATATATCATTTTAAAAATCCTACCATGTCATCACTATGTCCAACATCATTACTAAGCATGACATCATAAAGACCTACCAAATCATCATAGGGTTTGTTGGTATTATTATTTGCCAAAGTGAATAGTATGGGATGGACTCAAACATAGGATGTCCCATGTCCTAATATATAAAAGGGATCAAGCTAGCTAAACCTCCCATAATTAAATGGCATATCATCATGGTATTTATTTACATCATCATTTACCAAAAAAATTTCATAGGAGGGATTGAAACCTAGGATCTCCCATGTCATAACATACTATATAGGTTTAGCTAGCCAACCCTCCAAGTACAAAGCTTTGGAGGGAAGGATTGGCTAGAAAAAAGAAACTAATGTTTATCATAAAATGACCTCTTATACATACCCAATGTTAGGCCTACACCCTGCTAACATAAGTTCAATCATGCTAAACCACCAATGCAAGGAATATCCCCTAACATTCTAGGGAATATTCCTTTATTAAATTTAAATTTTAAGAAAAATGAAATAAATGGTAGTTTATTTTAAATAAAATTAGAGTATCTATAGGTAAAATAGAAAAAAATATTAATTTAGAACCCTTCTAAAATTTCTCAACAAATCTAGTAATGTTGATGGCTTATCCATATACATTATGACTTTTCCTACACATCTATTTTATTGAACACAACCAATGTGCTTGTCCTCTCAATCCTATGTAGTAGAAATTTTGTGGAATCATTTGTAACCTTCTCGAGTGCCTTAGATAGGTATTTCATAAGAATGGAATCCTATCCATACTTGTCTAGAACTAAGGATATATCTAAAAAAATTCAATATCTTTGTTTCTTGTTTCATGACAACCAAGTAATCTACGCTCTCATGAGTACTATTATTAGACAAAAAATACCACAGGAGGAAATAAAATAATTTTTTTTGAAAAATTTATAAAATATAAATGATATTTTTTAAGAAAATCAAAAAATATAATCCTAAATAAATGGCATCCATCTACTCCCTAAACCAAAAAAGGTCTTTAATAGTGACTAAATTAAGGTAGATTTTTATGGTAGTAAAAAACCACCCTAATAGATCCTAAGAGTGTGGTTTAAAACTTCCCTCTTAGGGTAACCACCCTCTTAGGGTCACCATAAGAAGGTGATTTAAAGCCACCCTCTTAGGTCAACCTAAGATGATAATTTTAAATCGCCATCTTTGGTTCACCTAAGAGGGCAGTTTTAAACTATTCTCTTAGGGCTAAGAAGGTATTTTTAAACAATCCTCTTAGGGCTAAGAGGGAATTTTTAAACCATCCTCTAGGGTCACTTTTAAAAAAAATCTTCCTACCCTTAACTGGCTTCTATGTTTAGCAAAATTTGCATTTCATTTCATTGCGGATATTTAATTTACCTTAATTGGATTCTCTATTATTCTCCCATTCTATACAAGTGAGAGGAAAAAGGTATTCGATAGGGCATAGAACACAAAAATTATTGAGGAAATAGAAGACCATTTGTAGGTTCTCGATCACCCATTTTATAGATAAACTTGTTGATGTTGTTTTGTAGGATATTCTTTGTTGCTTTTTTTGGATCTTGATCTTTTAGGATTTTTTATCCATTTCAATTATAGTTTATGATGTCAGTAAATATTGGTTTTGACTATGTGTTTTTTATTATTATTTTGGTCTTCTAGATTGAATTTTGGCTAAGAAGGGATAGGATTGCTTGCTTTTTTATATCTTAAATTCTCCCATGCAATGGTGGTTTATTCGATGGCTCAGGTTAGGATTTTGGATGAAGGTTTTTTAATGGTGGTGTGGGTATGGATAGTTGATTTGATGTGGGTTTTGTAGTGGTAGACTTGGGTCGGTCTTGGTTTACTATTATTAAAATATAACTGTAGGGATTCTTTATATTTTATACAGTGAGGTTTAGTTTGCTTTGCTGGTATAATTAGGGTACATAATGATCCATAAATTTTATACAATTTGACATCTTATTATGATGGATAAATTTTTAATAATATTCTTGAAAGTGTTAAACCTCTCAATAACTTCATCCTTAATGTATATAGTGTACAACCACACATATCTAGAGAAATCATCAATAAAATAAGTAAGTATTTATTTTCAAAAAGATATTGTATACCTATAGGCCCAAAAATATCACTATGCATAATATTCAAAACATGATATGCCCTCTTAGCATGTTTGTTTAAAAAATATATACTATGCACCAGTTGGAGGAGATATATTTGGAAGCCATATGATGTTGGCTCATGATTCTAAAGGAACCATAGATAAGAAGGCCAAGCCTATGATACAATTTTTACTCTCATTATGAGCATATTTAGCCATAGCAGCGATGTTTTTATTGCTAGAAATAGTGTATGAGATAGATATTTCTCCAAACTTATACATGTAATTAGTCACATCACAAAACCTAAAAGTAATAGTTTTGAACCCACTCTCTATAATCTTGATTACCCATCAATGGGTCATGTAGGATAATCTAGAAAATACAATGAAACAACTAAAAAATTAGAAATTATCTAATATATTTTAAACACATTATTGAAGATAGTACTAAGCAATTCAATGTTTCTTTCTTTCTCGAATAGTTTTTATCCTTCTCTTCTTTCCTTGGATATTACTCTTGTAAATTTGGATATCTTCTTATAGTTTATTGAATAGATTGATGTACTCATCAATGATATCGAATGAGGCCGAGGATAAGGTTTGAAGACCAACAACTAATCTACTAATTTATATGGAATTAATTTAATCACACTACCCCTATAATTTGTCAAGTTCTTTAAGATCAATGTTACTACTAATATGTGTTTTTACATCCCTATAAATGATAATAACACCACGAGCCTCAAACTTATACCTATAAATTTTATTCACTTATTCAAAATTAGTTTCATGAGGTTCCGCATTCATATTTTTGAGTAACCACTTGCTTTAGAGTAGAGCTTCAATTTTGATATTCGAAGTAACATAGTTTTAATAGTAAAAGAGGGTACATAATGATCCATAAATATTATACCATAATACATAAACATGCATGCAATTGTAAATATGATTTTAAAAGTTAGGCTAAATATAATTCATATACAAATTTTATGGCTCCTAGAAGTGTTTCCCTCAAATAACAAAAAATACCTACAAAACCATTGAAAAATTACAAACTTTATTAACTAATATTTATATCAACAAGTTGGCCTGGACGGGCGGGCAAAAACGTGCGATCCAGTTGAGATTCATCGGTATTTTATCGTTTACACAGGTTGGAGATTCTCTTGTACGTTTACACAGGTTGGGTTTACACATGATTCTCTTGTACGTTTACACATGTCGCGAAAAAATCACCAAATAGCTGATCGCCAACTCGCCAATTCTGACCACAGCAAAATCAAAGAGCCATTGTTAGAGCAGTAATCTAAATCAACTGTTATGCAGGTAAACATCTATAAATAGCCAATGCCATTGCAAATCTATTCATAGCAGATTCTATTTCTGCAAGACGAGAGTGAGAATGGCGTCTCGGTCCACTGCTATATGCTGTGTTTTGTTGGCCATGATATTTTCATGGAGCCTGCTCAGCGGTGTTAATGGTGAAGGATTAGGTGGCGACCATGGACCTGCCGACCGTGGTGGGCGGGGAAGTGGTGGTCCTGTCGGTCGCGGTGGTCATGAAAGCGGACCTGGTGGCGACGGTCCAGGTGGTTACCACGATCCCCACCATGGTCCGCGTGGCGACCATGGTCCTGGTGGCGACGGTCCAGGTGGTGACCACGATCCCCACCATAGTAGTCCTGTGCGGGGAGGTGGCCGTCGTCCTCCTGGCGGTGGCCACGGCCCTGCTAACTGAACGGCTTATATGCTATGGCGACCAGGGACCTGGCGACCGTGGTGGGCCGGGAGGTGGTGGTCCTGTCGGTGGTGGTGACCACGATCCCCGCCATGGTCCGGGTGGCAGATTCGGCGGTCCTCCTGGCGGTGGCCACGGCTCTGTTAACTGAACGGCTTATAACGGCAAGGGAAGTGAGACTGACAGAAAATAAAGTTTGCTTATGAATTAGCTAGGACGTTAGTAGTTAAACAGTAATAATGCTGGTTTCGGTCATGACCTAGACGGGACTGGTACATCTAGTATAGGCTGGGTTGGTCTTTGTCTTGACCAGGCTTAAAAAATTTGTAACGCAAGATTCTATTATTAGAATGATCGGATATTATTTTCAGAAATGATTGTTGTGGGATACCATTACGTTACAATATTATTATTTTTTAATCATTATTCTTCTACTTGTAATTATCAAAATTTATTGACAATTTCTTTAACGGTAAGATATCAGTCTTTTCAGTCTTGAGCCATTTAACTTTTTTTTTTTTTTAAGATTATATTACACTATATTACAATGTATTATTTTTGTGAGTTTTTATTAATGGCATATTTTTGAGTTATTTCCTTCATATTATTGTGTTATTATCATACAGTCATCTTAGATAGCTTTTACATTTTGTGGTTGCATTTCCTATATCATATACCCATCAAAAGCTAACAATTTCATGAGAGGCCAAAATATTTTGAAAAACATAGCTAATATAATCATCATTCCCATCTATCCTTAGAAATTTGAATCTTCCATCTAGATAATTTTCAACAATATTCTTGAATGTATTAAACCTCTCAAAACCCTCATCATTAGTACAAATAGTGTACAACCACAGATATCTAGATAAATCATCAATAAAAATAAGGAAGTACCTATTTGATAAGAAAGATGGTATACCCATAGGTCTGAAATATCACTATGTATGATCTCCAAATGATGTGATGCTCTCCTAGAAACTTATTTTGAAAATGTCTTTTTGTGATGTTTTCTAAATGAACCCCTCACATGCACCATTTGGAGGAGATGTGTATAGCAGCCATTTGATGTTGGCTCATGTTTCTCAAGGAACCATATATAATAAGGCCAAGCGTATGATACCATTTGTTACTCTTATTATTAGAATATGAAGCTATATCAATGACATTTTTATTGCTAGAAAGTATGGAAAAAGAGATAGGTATTTCTCCCAACTTATAAATACGTTCAGTGTCATCATAGTAACCAATAGTAATAGTTTTAAACCCATTGTCTATATGCTTAATTATCCATCTATTAGGCCAAAATTCTACTTTCTTATTGTATGAGTAATACAATAAATAGACAAAAGGTTAGGACTAGCATTAGGAACATGGAGTACCTCATCAAATGACAAAGATTTTATGTTAATAAATCCATTCCTTACAAAATGCAATGAAAATTTATCTTCAATTACAATACATTCCTATACATGATTTCTCTTGTAGGTTTCAAGAAGAGGTGGATGTTAAATACATAGAATGAACTACAACATGATCCTATAATATTTTTCCATCAACATTGTTCTCATCATATGCATAGAAGAGTGAAGCAACAACAACCCTCCTCCTTGTTGCTTCCTCAAGTTTCTTCATCAAATTTATTTTAAATTCTTCTTTTTGCCCTTTCTTTTTGTAAAACCCATAATTAGGCTTGTTGAAGGGTTTCTTATCATTTTATTTCGATTTTTTTTGTCTTTTTGAACTTTAGCAACAACTTCTTTTGAATGAGACTAAGTAAAAATATAAATTTCCATATTCCTATCTCTCTTAACCTAATTATTTAAGAATTACTTAAATACCTCATCAATGGGCAGTGTAGGATAATCTATAAAATACACATGAAATATTTTCAAAAAATAAAATTTGCGTAAAGCATTTAGACACATTTTTGAGGATAATATTGAGCAATTTAGTGTTTCTTTACTTATCCAAAGCTTCTTGTTCTTCTATTCTCTCCTTGGATAGTTCTCTTACAATTTGGATACCCTCTTATAGTTTCTTGAGTAGACTAGTGTACTCATCAATGACATCAAATGAGTCCATGAACAAGATTGCAAGATCAACAACCAATCTACTAATTTATGTGGAATTACATTAATCACACAACCCCTCTAATTTCATAAGCAATACATAGGGATTAATGGTGCTACTAATATGTGTCATAAAGAAAAATGACACCATGAGCCTCATTATTGTCCCTATATGTTATAATATATTACATTATTTGGTACATTCTAATACACCACCTTGGGTACATCCTTACATTAGGAAGAGTGATCTAGATTAGAAGTTATGATTTAATTTATGCAATGTAATAAATTCACAAGTATTATTAAAGTGTGCAAAGTATTTTCTTATTGTAAATGTTCATAGATGTCCATGTGCTTATGTGTCCTTAGAATAATAAGTGGAAGAATCTCTAGAAGAGTGAATGTAAAGAGTGCTACATATGAAGAGTCACATTACATTATATATGTAGTATATATGTATATATAAAGTGATTTGACATGACAAGACATGACTTGATACCTACTTGATACTTTCAGAGCTATTATAATATTTTCATCAGTATTTATTAATGGTAATTTTACAAGTGATTGTTGAAGATATTTATGAGATTTATAATTCTAGAATATTGTCATTATCATATATATTATATTGAAACTTTATTATTGATATTTTGGTGAAATCTATATTAAGTATTAAGAGTCAAAAGCTAATAGTGGTATTAGATCCACAAAAATATTTTAAATTTCATAGGTTTTAATGTTGCAAAGGAGATTTCAACTAGTGAAGTTAAGGAAATTACCTCTAGAAAGGAAAACTAGAGAAGTTTGAAGATTTACCTATTCCAAGAATAATTTTAGAATAGAAGGATATTTTAGGTCTTGAAGACAGACCTTGATATTGAGGATATTGGGAGACCCAAGAAGGATGTCCTATTGAAGAAGTTGGTAGATTGAAGAAGAATATAGATTGTATATTGGCTAGAGTCTTTTGATAGGGTTGAGGTAGAACTCGTGAATACTAGGAATCAACACATAATTCTTTCCACTAGTTTTGAGAATAACTAGTGAAGTTTATTCATTCTAGAATTCTAAATATTTTTAAGTATTTGGTTGTTATTGTCTAAGTTTCTTATTGCAGAAAAGTAGACATTGAATATTGGAGATTAAGGAGACTCAAGGAGGAGATCTCATTAAACTCTAGAGATTGAAGGCTGCAAATTGGAGAAGTTGAAGAGACCTAAAAGTGGTCATATTGAAGAACTTCCATATTTGGAATATTGAACATTGTAGATTGAAGATTACAAATTGAATATTGAGGAGACCCACATAGGAGGTTTCTATTGAAGATAGAATATTGGAAGTAGAGAAGGACTAAGAAAAGGTCCTATTATAGAATTTAGAGGTAGTAGATTTTTTAGATTTAGGAAAGAGATCTCATTTTAGAATTCCTTTATTTGAATGATTTAAGAGACCAATAAAAAGTCTCATTGAATTTTTGAGGAGAAGAATTGAGAAATTACAAAATTAGAAGACCTGAGAAGATTTCTCAAGAGAATTTAGAGAAGAATAAGAAGGCTAGAGAAAGCCTTATTAAATAACTGGAGTGACTATTGGATGAGTTGTAGAGAAATTTAGAGTAATAAGATTGCAAGCAAGGAGATGTTTCTGATAAGAAGTATTTGCGAAAATTATCACCATATAATAAAAATACCAAGAGGAATAATATTTTGGCAAGATGTTTGCCAAATTTTGGAGAAAGAATTTGGATACCTCAAGGTATTTAGATTTTTGAGGAACAAGAAGAGTAAAGGAGATCAAATTCAAAGTCAAAAATTGACAAGGATATTTAAGGAGAATATAAGATTGAAAGAGCCTGAGTTTTAGGAAGTTTAAGGATAATATCAGTAGTCTTGAAGACTAAATTGATAGGAAATGTTTGGAGACTTTTGCGGAAGGATTTGAATGGTTGCAAGATAGAAATTATAGAAAGTAGTGAGCTGCATTTTGGAGAATATTTGGTAATATTTTGTAGTTCCTTTTACTAGGGGATTGAAGGGGGTAGATATAGATAAATAAGACATTAATTTGGAGTGTTTTATTATAGGTTTTGGGTAATGAAACAATGGAGGAATTGACTACATATTTATAGATTTTTCTGATAGTATTTGGGAAGAATTAATAATTTTATGTTATAGAGTTTGAAGGAATATATTCGGATGATTTTTGGAGCCACAAAATCATATTTTGTTGATAAAATTCAAGGAATATAGAGAGCTACATGTTTGGAGAATTTTTGGGCAGTTTTGAGAAGTGTTAGTATGATGAAAACAATATGGAATTTGAGTAGAAATTAGGTATAAAAATTTGGTAAGTTTTGAAATAGTAAAGTGAATGAGAATAGAGGTGCAAAAATTACAAGTTCGAGGTTGCACGAAGGGTTAATCAAATCACCAAAGAAACTAGTAAAACAAATATCTGAAAGGTATGTAGTATTAGGGTAATATAAGTTTATTGTTTGAGAATTTAAATCAGTTTTACATCAAGTATTTGAGAGCACCATATTAGAATTATTTTAAATTCGAATATAGAAGTTAAAAGGAGTCTTTAAACAAGGGTGTTGATAGCATTTACATATTAAATATACAAGATTGAAACAACAAGAATATAAGATTTTTTTGGAAAGGATAAATAAGAAGAACATAACATTGTTAGTGATGTTTTATAGTTCATAAGAATGCAGATTTATTAAATTTTAAATCAAATACATTAGTTTTGGCAATTTAAAGACCAAGAAAAGGATTAAATATAAAGCAGGCCTTTCAGTATCTAACGAAACTAGATACCCACAATCCATAAGGGAATATAAGATGATCCATTTGGAGTAGAGAGCATCACTATTGCTCAAGGAAGAGCCATCATTATCCATAGGATATATACCTCCATACAACGATGTGTTACCACATTAAACAAGAGGTATCATTATTCAAGGGAGAGCCACCACCATATGAAGCACCACCACAATAAATGAAAGATACCACCATTCGAGGAGAAAGTATCACCACCGTCTAAGGAATATCCACAACCAAAAGTGCTAATCAAAAAATCATATATTTTCCAAGAATCCCAAGTAAATACATTCTTATGTAGGAGTGCAAGTAAATACATTGATAATATGGAAGAATTAGACATTAGGGCAAATTTTAGGCTAACAGATACATTACATCCAAAGGACATGTGTTAGAACATGTAAAGGATAAGCTTACATTTCAAATAAGTGATCAGGTTGAAACAATGTATTATAATCCTCGATGAGTAATGCTCAATATGTTACAATATCATTTTCCCAATCGAGGATACATTATGAATGCTTAAGAAGATGAAATCAGGGTATTGGAAGAGTCTAAGTGCCATGTGGTATGTATAAGATGGAATTTCAACATAGTTGAAGAACTTTAAGCACGCATTTCAAAGTGAGAACATTATTTAAGAATCCAAAGATAGAAGTGTTGAAGCAGATTTTGTAGAGAAGCACTATAGAAGGCATTAATTAAAGGTTGGAACAAAGGTGAAATAGCCTATTCATCTTCATAATGTCAACACTCAATAAGAGCATATTTAGTGCTCACCAACCATAGCTAACACCCATGCGAGACAATTAGACCTGAACAACATGGCATAACATTTTTTCAAGGCCTATAATAAACATTGTGCCACCTAACGAGAATACCAAAGTCTTAGGAAATATATAGTGTCACTTGGCACTTGGATAAATAAAAGAGAATAATATTTATAGATGCTACAAGTAAGAGTGCTCATACAAGAAGCACACCTTCAGTAAATATTGAATGCAAAGAAGTAATGGTGCATTAAAGGAAGGATTAAGATATGTCCATTAACCATTGATTTCATTGTCATACACGACGGTGAAGGAGATACAATGCCTATAGGGGAGATTGAAATCAAATCAAAAAACCCATTTACCTCATGCATCCAGCCTTACAAAGGTGCATTTTCACTTAGATTAATATTTTATTTCATTAAGGAGTGATAAGGAGTAGTATATAAGGTTGAAATTATTATCATTTGCATTGAAGATACAAGCAAAATCAACCTTAGTAAACTTGAAAGCAAAACAAAAGGAGTTTATATCCTTAAATAGTATTTCAAAGCATATTAGTTGAAATACAAGTATATTAATATTTTCAATTAATATCATAGGAGATACAAGGGTTTCTACTTGGAAAAATTATTATTATATTGAAAATATCATCAATTTCTACAATTCTAAATTAGGGAGATATAAGGAGTACTAAATCAAATTTTAGTTTATTGGAATTTAGAAACTTGAACCTTTAAAAATTTAACGATAGAGAAGCAAAATTATTGCTTGCTTAAAAAGCGTTGTAATTTGTTGTTTATACTTGTCTCATAGTCACATTAAAGTGATAAAAGGAATCCAACCTTAGAGAACTCCATAAAATTTAAAAGTGCATAGTTCAATAGGAGAAATAAGTTGAAATAGGAGTTGATTATTATCATTCTCAAAAAAATATAAAATCAACTCAATAGGTGAACTAATAGTTTGTAAGCACTTTATCAAGAGTAGAGCATAGTCTAATTACTAGGGAGACATAAATAATACTACAAAACCTAAGTCTTGAAAAGCTTTTTATCAAATTAATTCACATACTCTAAATACTAGGGAGTCATAAGGTAGACTACTTCAAAGGTTATATCAAAAATATTCTCAAAACACTAAGGAACTATAAGAAATTCTACTTCAAAGGTTAAACAAAAAGAAACATGGATGAAATAGTGAGGAATGCATTCAATAATGAGGAACTATTTCATGAAGTAGAATTTTACTTTCAAAACATAATAGATACCTTTGAAGGATACAAACATTTAACCACAAGTGAAAAGGAAATTTTCTTATTATTCCTTAAAGAGACAGAAGAAGGAAATTTTGTGAAATTAACTGGTTAGTTTCATGAATTCCTTTTTAGTGCATGGTGGAATACACAAAAAATAGTTATATTCACATTAGAATAATGTTTGATGATATATCTATCGTTGATTGTTTTTATAAATTGTTCAAAATATAAAATAAAATAGCAATCCTATTCAATACTATTGTGATGATAAACTAACTCATCATGAATATATTCCTCTAGTAGTAATTCAGAAATAAATAAGAAGAAGAAGAAGAAGGAGGACGAGGAACAAAAGGTATGAAAAAAGAGAACAAGATAAATATCCTAATCTAGATACAAACAAAGAGTATAATAAAGAAAGCACAAATACTAAACTAAATGGACAAGATCAAATTAATGAACTAGAATAACCAACATTTGAACATGAAGTTAAAGCTCTCTTAGCAAATACAACATTTGATGACACTAACTACTTACTTGAACATGATACAAAAAGTAGATAAGAAGAATACAAGTTCTAGAACCAAATCAAGATCCATATGGAAGACTAAAATATTCAATTCCAAAATAATTTAATACATGGAGGTGTTAGAGTATATTACATAATTTGGTGCATGTTAATGCACCCCTTTGGATACATAACTAGAGTAGGAGTTTACTTTAGAGTAAAGTTTTTACTTCTAATAATGTAATAAATACACAACTGTTAGAATTTCCAATGATGTAATTGTGTATCTAGTCCACATGTACATGAGTCATAGGAAGAGTCATAGGTAGAGTAAGGGCCAAGGAACCTATATTCCTATATATATGCCTTATAGTGAGTGAAATCAGTATGGTAGATAATATAGAGAGTGCATAGTACATATTACTAATGGAGTACAATATAGCTACTTAAAATATTTTATGTCATGTTCATGTCTTCCATTATATTGCATTGTACTATTTTTGTGATATGTTATTAATAGCGTATTTATGATTTATTGCAAACATTTATCTCTTTATTTTTTTACATATTATTGTGTCATTATCATATAGTCATCTTATATTGCTTTCTTACATCTTTTGGTTGCATTTCTTGTATCATATACCCATCAAAATCTAAACCTCTCATGGGAAGCCAAAATATTTTGAAAAGCATAGCTAACACACTCGTCATCCTAATATATCTATAGATATTTTATTGTTCCATCTAGCTAATTTTCAACAATATCCTTGAATCTATTAAACCTCTCAAAACCCTCATGGTTAGTACAAATAGTGTACAACCATAGATATCTAGATAGATCATCAATAAAAATAAGTGCTTATTTTTTAAGAGATATGGTATACCCATAGGTCCAAAATATCACTATATATGATATCCAAAGGATGTGATTCTCTCCTAGCAACTTATTTTGAAAAGGTCTTCCTATGATGTTTTATAAATGCACCCCTCACATGCACCACTTGGAGGAGATGTGTATAGCAACCATTTGATGTTGGCTCATGTTTCTCAAGGAACCATATATAATAATTCCAAGCATATGATACCATTTGATACTCTTATTATTAGCATATGAAGCTATATCAACGCCATTTTTATTTCTAGAAAGGATTAAAAAAAAGATAGGTATTTCTCAAAACTTATAAATACGATCAGTCTCATCATAGTAACCAATAGTAATAGTTTTAAACCCATTGTCTATATGCTTAATTGCCCATCTTTTAGGCCAAAATTCTACTTTCTTATTGTATGAGTAATAAAATAAATAGACAAAAGGTTGGGACTAGCATTAGGAACATGGAGTACCTCATCAAATGATAAATATTTAATGCTAATAACTTCATTCCTTACAAAATGCAATGAATATTTATCTTCAATTACAATACATTCCTATACATGATTTCTCTTGTAGATTTCAAGAAGAGGTGGATGTTCAATACATAGAATGAACTACAACATGATCCTATAATATTTTTCTATCAACATTGTTCTCATCATATGCATAGAAGAGTGAAGCAACAAAAACCCTCTTTCTTGTTGCTTCCTCAAGTTCCTTCATCAAATTTATTTTAAATTCTTCTTTTTGCCCTTTTTTTTGTAAAACTCACAATTGGGCTTGTTGAAGGGTTTCTTATCATTTTATTTTGATTTTTTTGTCATTTTGAACTTTAGCAACAACTTATTTTGAATGA
Source organism: Wollemia nobilis (assembly GCA_028583015.1). Classification (NCBI taxonomy): domain Eukaryota; kingdom Viridiplantae; phylum Streptophyta; class Pinopsida; order Araucariales; family Araucariaceae; genus Wollemia; species Wollemia nobilis. The sequence continues at coordinate 183,218 of JAQPPZ010001862.1, forward strand.
GCCTAATTAAAAATATAAATTTCCATATTCCTATCTCTCTTAACCTAATGATTTATGAATTACTTAAATACCTCATTAATGGGCAGTGTAGGATAATCTATAAAATACACAGGAAATATTTTAAAAGTTGCTTAAAAAATTTTAGACACATTGTTGAGGATAATATTGAGAAATTTAGTGTTTTTTTCCTTCTCCAAAGCTTCTTGTTCTTCTCTTATCTCCGTGGATAGTTCTCTTACAATTTGGATACTCTCTTGTAGTTTCTTGAGTAGACTAGTGTACTCATCAATGATAGCAAATGAGTCCATGAATAAGATTGCAATATCAACAACCAATCTACTAATTTATGTGGAATTAAATTAATCACACAACCCCTCTAATTTCTTAAGTAATACTTAGGGATTAATGGTGCTACTAATATGTTTCATAAAGAAAAATGACACCATGAGCTTTATTATTGCCCCCATATGTTAGAATATATTACATTATTTGATACATTCCAATATACCACCTTGGGTACATCCTTAGATTAGGAAGAGTGATCTAGATTAGAAGTTATGATTTAATTTATGCAATGTAATAAATGCACAAGTATTATTAAAGTGTGCAAAGTATTTTCTTATTGTAAATGTTCATAGATGTCCATGTGCTTATGTGTCCTTAGAATAAGAAGTGGAATAATCTCTAGAAGAGTGAAGGCAAAGAGTGCTACATATGAAGAGTCACATTACATTATATATGTAGTATATATGTATATATAAAGTGATGTGACATGACAAGACATGACTTGATACCTACTTGATACTTTCAGAGCTATTATACTATTTTCATGAGTATTTATTAATGGTAAGTTTACAAGCGATTGTTGAAGTTATTTATGAGATTTATAATTCTAGAATATTGTCATTATCATATATATCATATTGAAAATTTATTATTGATCTTTTGATGAAATCTATCTTAAGTATTAAGATTCAAAAGCTAATAGTGATATTAGAGCGACAAAAATATTTTGAATTTCATAGGTTTTAATGTTGCAAAGTAGACTTCAACTAGTGAAGAATAAACTAGTGAAGTTAAGGAAATTACCTCTAGAAAGGAAAACTAGAAAAGTATGAAGATCTACCTATTGCAATAACAAATTTAGAATAGAAACATATTTTAGGTCTTGATGACAGACCTTGATATTGAGGAGATTGAGAGACCCAAGAAGGAGGTCCTATTGGATAAGTTGGTAGATTGAAGAAGACTGTAGATTGTATATTGGCTAGAGTCTTTCCATAGGGTTGAGGGAGAACTCATGAATACTATGACTCAACACATAATTCTTTCCACTAGTTTGGATAATAACTAATGAATTTTATTCATTCTATAATTCTAAATATTTTTATGTATTTGTTTTTTATTGTCTAAGTTTCTTATTGTTGAAAAGTAGACACTGAATATTGGAGATTGAGGACACTCAAGGAGGAGATCTCATTAAACTCTAGAGATTGAAGGTTGCAAATTGAAGAAGTTGAAAAGACCTAAAAGTTATCATATTGAAGAACTTCCATATTCGGAAGATTGAATATTGTATATTAAATATTGTAGATTGAATATTGAGGAGATACACATAGGAGGTTTCTATTGAAGATAGAATATTGGAAGTAGAGAAGGACTAAGAAAAGGTCCTATTGTAGAATTTAGAGGTAGTAGATTTTTGAGATCTAGGAAAGAGATCTCATTTCAAAATTCCTATATTTGAAATATTTAAGAGACCAATAAAAAGTCTCATTGAAGTTTTAAGGAGAAGAATTGAGGAATTACAAAATTAGAAGACCTAACGAGAAGATTTTTCAAGAGAATTGAGAGAAGAAGAAGGCTAGATAAAGCCTTATTACATAATTGGAGGATTTGTAGATAAATTTAGAGGAATAATATTGCAAGCAAGGAGATGTTTCTGATAAGAAGTAGTTGGGATAATTATCACCATATAATAAAAATGCTAAGAGGAATAAGGTTTTAGCAAGATGCTTGCTAAATTTTGGAGAACGAATTTGGAGACTTCAAGGTATTTAGATTTTTGAGGAACAAGAAGAGTAAAGGAGATCAAATTCAGAGTCAAAATTTGACAAGGATATTGAAGGAGAGTATAATATTAAAGGAGCCTGAGTTTTGGGAAGTTTAAGGATAATATCAGTAGTCTTGAAGACTGAATTGATAGGAGAAGTTTGGAGACTTTTGAGTAATGATTTTAAGGGTTGCAAGATAGAAATTATAGAAAATAGTGAGCTGCATTTTGGATAAGATTTGGTAATATTTTGGAGTTCTATTTACTAGGATATTGAAGGGGGTAGAGATAGATAAATAAGAAATTAATTTGGAGTGTTTCATTGTAGGTTTTGAATAATGAAACAATGGAGGAATTGACTACACATTTATAGTTTTTCTGATAGTATTTGTGCAGAATTAATAATTGTATGCCACAAAGTTTGAAGGAATAGATTCAGATGATTTTTGGAGCCACAAAATAAGATTTTTTTGACAACATTCAAGGAATATAGAGAGCTACAAGTTTGGAGAATTTTGGGTTAATTTTGAGAAGTGTTAGTAGGATGAAAACAATATGGAAGTTGAGTAGAAATTAGGGCTAAAATTTTTGTAAGTTTTGAAATAGTAATGTGAATGAGAATAGAGGTGCAAAACTTACAAGTTTGAGGTTGCACGAAGGGTTAATCAAATCACCAAAGAAACTAGTAAAAAAAAGATATGAAAGGTATGTAGTATTGGTGCAACATAAGTTTATTGTTTGAGCATTTAAATCAGTTTTACATCAAGTATTTGAGAGCACCATATTGGAATTATTTTAAATTCGAAGATAGATGTTAAAAGGAGTCTTTAAACAAGGGTGTTAGTAGCATTTACATATTAAATCTACAAGATTGAAACAAAAAAATATAAGAGTTATTTGGAAAGGATAAATAAGAATAGTATAAAATTGTTAGTGATGTTTTATAGTTCATAAGAATGTAGATTTATTAAAGTTAGAAATTAAATCAAAAGCATAATCTTGGGCAAGTTAAATACCAAGCAAAGGATTAAAGATAAAGCAGACCTTTCAATATCTAAAGAAACTAGGTACCCACAATCCATAATGGAAGATAAGATGATCCATTTAGAGTAGAGAGCATCACTATTGCTCAAGGAAGAGCCATCATTATCCATAGGAGATATGCCTCCATAAAATGATGTGTTACAACAGTAAACAAGAGGTATCATTATTCAAGGGAGAGCCACCACCATATGAAGCACCACCACAATAAAGGAAAACTACCACCATTAAAGGAGAAATTACCACCATATAAGGAATATTCACCACCAAAAGTGCTAATCAAACAATCAAATATTTTCCAAGGAGCCCAAGTAAATACATTCTTATGTAGGAGTGCAAGTGAATACATTGATAATATAGAAGAATCGGATATTAGGGAAAATTTTAGGCTGATAGATACATTACATCCAAAGGACATGTGTTAGAACATGTAAAGGATAATCTTAAGTGTCAAATAAGTGATTAGGTTGAAACAATGTGTTATAATCCTTGTTGAGTAATGCTCAATATGTTACAATATCATTTTCCTAGTCAAGGATACATTATGCATGCTTTAGAAGATGAACTCAAGGTATTGGAAGAGTCTAAGTGCCATGTGGCATGTATAATATGGAAGGTCAACAGAGTTGAAGAACTTCAAGCACCCATTTCAAAGTGGGAACATTATTTAAGAAGCCAAAGATAGAAGAGTTGAAGAAGATTTTGTAGAGAGCACTATAGAAAGCATCAATTAAAGGTTGGAGTAAAGGTGAAAGAGCATAAAAATATTCACCTATCTTGGTTCAGATGACTCACTCTTAGCATAATTAATAATTTATATATGTTAATCTATTAATGATTATTATTTTTAATAATAAATTTATAATCAAAAATGGGAAAATAAAAATTTATATAATTTGTTTTTTTAATAACATATAAGGTTTTTATTGACATCCATTCTCATAAAATATCAAAATAATATATTTGTTATTAGTTCAATTAATCCATGTTCAAATTTATTTTTTATCAAAGATAATATTCATTTTCTTTTATATCAAATATGTGAGGGCCACTCCCATCAAAATATCAAAATAATATATTTGTTATTAGGTCAATTAAACCATGTCCAAATTGCCTTTTTTTTTTATCAAAGATAGTATTCATTTACTTTTATATCAAACATGTTCTTCATGTTTGTCAAACTCTACAATCAAATCCTTGAAATCATTTTGATTGAGAGATAATTTTTTTACAAAAAATTACTTCTCGTATACATAAACCATTCATCATATACTTAAATAACTAATCACACATTATCAAGTGGCATTAGCTCAATTGGTTATATTCCTCAATATATACAGAGGAGACCAAGGTTTAAATCTTGCCAAGCAATACATTGATAATATCCAAGCTCTCTTATAATACCACTATGTGGTGATGATGTAATATAGGGCGGGGCCCATTTCAATCCCAAATAACCAATTAAAAATTAACTAATCACACATCAATATCTGTAATAACAATCCATAAAATGATCAACAAATATACATAACACCCATTAGGTAGGGCAACATTAATATTACTCTTTATGAAAGGAATAACTCAATAATATGGTGATGATGTAATATAGGCAGGGGCCATTTCAATCCCACATAACCAATTAAAAATTAACTAATTACACATCAATATCTATAATAACAATCTATAAAATGATCCACAAATATACATAATAACCATTACGTAGGGCAAATTAATATTACTCTTTATGAAAGGAATAACTCAATAATTGCTCAATGGCATTTGGTGTAATGGCAGTTACATTAATATTACTCTTTATGAAAGGAATAACTCAATAATTGCCCAATGACATTTGGTGTTATGGTAGTTTCCTAGTTATTATCATTAATGATCCACAAATATACATAATAACCATTAGGTAGGGCACATTAATATTACTCTTTATGAAAGGAATAACTCAATAATTGCCCAATGGCATTTGGTGTAATGGCAGTTTCCTAGTTATTATCATCCATGTGATTGTGAGGTGGATTCCTCTTGTGTTTTCTCGACGGACACTGATATTTATAAATATTTATAAATGATGTTTAATATAAAATAAAATAAAAATAACTCAATAATATCTCATAGGATGAGAGGCTACTCCATAAATGAAAATAATTATAAGAGAGTAATTGATATGAATAATTCTTTGTTGATTTTTACAATGAAATATATTTTTTTGTATACCCATCTACTAATGCTATTTTCCATCTACTAATGCTATTATGAGAAAGGTATATACCTAACCTATCCAACTCCTAATCCCTTATTGAAGTCATTATTATATTTCTTCGGGTATCTATGACAACCGATACTGTCACAGATATTTTGCAATATTTCTACTTTTTATCACTCCCCTAGAGCACACTTGAATAAAGAAATAATAATAAGGTTGATATTTACCTTTTAAAGTATTAAAAAAAAATATCTCTGACAGGTGAACAGAATATGGCTAAATTTAAATTTAATACAACAGCCAGTGTTAGCCACGCACATGAGTGAACGAATGTCAGATCGTTCATACAACGAATTTTTAGCCTCTTTACTAAATAAAAATGTCTTCATAGCTCACGCACATGAGTGAACGAATGTCAGATCGTTCACACAATGAATTTTTAGCCTCTTTACTAAATAAAAATGTCTTTGTAGCTCACAACTGGGGCTTTCTTTTATAAGTAAAATTAAAAAACAGAGACAAAAGAAGCCTAGATGATAGATACTTGTTCCAAGTGAGAATGAATTTTAATCAAAAGTTTTAAATGAAGTGGAAAGGAGGAAAGTTGGGAAAGAGGAAAGTCCAAAAAAGCATAGTACTAAGAGGGACACAACTGGTGCTTTCTTTTATAAGTAAAATTAAACAACAGAGACCAAACCAAGTCCAAAAGTACTTCCTTTTGAAATTCTAGAATGATAGATAGTTGTCCCAAGTGAGAAAATGAATTCTAATAATCAAAATTTTTAAATGAAGTGGAAAAGAGGAAAGTTGAAAAAGAGGAAAGTTCCAAAAAGCATAGTACTAAGAGGGACTTACTAAAATTAATGTTTTTTACCACAAATTACTCTCAATAGTAAAAATTTTAGTAGATCTTGACTAGGGGTAGTAGTAGGAAGTTCCAACAAGCAAGTATAAACACATTATGATCTAAAAATATTAATAATATCCTATAATTTAAATCTATTTATAGGAAGTTATCAACTTCGGAGAAAATTTATATTAAGCAATAAGGAAGAAATATCATGGATATGCTTCAAGTAACTGTACATGAGATAAATTAATATGTAATTATTGAGAATTTAAGGACTACCTATCAATGTCATCTCAACTAAGTATTCCAAAAATATGTTAAAGGTAATTATGGTGACTTTAGTTCTACAACTAATAATTGTGATGATAGATAATACCTCATTCAATTTTTAGAATCCCTAGAAAAAATGGTTAAGATTTCTAGTTTTATCATCAAATTTTAGAGGGAGAATTTTGATTATTGTAATCTATGAATTGTAGTTATTATAAATCTTAAAGGATCTACAAGTTTGTAAAAACTTTCCCTTAATTTTTATTTGTATAGGAATACACAATTTTTTGAGTGGTCTTATAGGCAACTTGAACCCCTGTTCCTACCATAATATTTGTAATATATTTTTGCATGCATATATATATTAGAAGCCTATGCATCTAATTTGAGTGCATTTATGGATTTTATTCCTTGACCCATCTCTTTTATGTGTATATTCTTGTATTTATATATTTTATGCTTATATATGTCAAGGAGAGGAAGTGTTCATGTTGGCACATCATGGTTAGAGTTATTTTGTAAGGGATCTTATTTAATCATTGGTGCATTGCTACCCTATTAGCTTAGCTCTTTTATTTATATTTTTGTTTCTATTACCCTTTTCCCAAATGTTTTTAGAGTAGGAAGTGTCAACTTAGGATAACATATTATAAATAATCCAATCTTTGTCAAAATATTAGAGGCTCTCGACTAAGCCATACCTTGCACTCTTAGGATAAGCCCTACGGTGTCATTCCACATGAGGTGAAATTTACCCCATCTACTAGGTCCATCCTATATATGATGACAAAAACAATCAAAGAGGATAGCAATTTAAAGGTACATCTAGTTGTGACCCATTAACACATCATTGATCTCGTAATTGCAAGAATAATTTAGGCTTAGACTCTATTGAGGCTCTTTACCTATTTTCCTTCTTCAATAATTTTAAAGCCACCTTGCAAATCCACTTGAGAATGAAGATACAAAAGAAACCACATAAAGGATACCAAATTGAGGTTCTAAAGAAAACCTCATCCTATATTCTCTTACTACACAAGTTGTATTCACCTGATAACTCTACTATAATAAAAGAAAGGAAGGGATACTCTATGTAAATAAAAATCATCATTGATTTATTTTTTTGTTAATAGCACCTTATGTAATCCCACTACAACTTCCAAAGCCACTAGCTATGTGGGGAAGGATCCTAGAATCAATATTAGAAATATTGCTTGAATATATTGGTGAATGTCCAACTACCCCACTTGAACACCTATAGTATATGATATTACTATACCAAGTGCATAATATAATAGAGCAAAATATGACCCTAAGGTTATTAGTGATATATCTCAAGGGAGAAGCATGTTAAAGATATAAATATTTTCACTCATGTTCAATCAAATATGAGCATCAATTGGCTTCTCTATTCATGGAAGGCTTTGAAAATAGGATATAAAGGGTAGACATTTAAGAAAAATGATCTAACCTTGAAGGATAAATCATATTTCAAAATCATTCTAATACAACTCCTAAACATACAGTTGATGCAAGTAATAATCCAACAAAACTCTTGAACATAAAAATCCATAGCAACTATGGAGTCTTAGAAAAAGAAAAATGTGGTGGTCACATCATTGAAGCATGTTGTAATGAAAATAAAGAATTCCTAAGCTACAAATATAAAATCCCCAAGGTACATAGAAGAAAAATTTAACAAGGTCATAGATCCCATATTATGAAAAGAAAGGAGGACATTGTAGCATGTGTGGTGCTATTCCTATAAGGGAGGCTATGATGATAGATTTTAGGATGATATTCCACTATTTATTATGCAAATAGGGAAATCACATAGTTTTATGATTTCAACTATACAAATTATAAAATATACAATAAATAATCGTATGGTTACAAACATACAATGTATGATTGTATGATCAAAAATATACAATGATACTAAAGTGTACAATTTTCCAAAACATCCAATCTTCCAAAATATTCAATTGGTAATCACTTAGGCTTATCAGTCAAATATTGCAATAATTCACTTAGCACTTCATCAACCTCACTTTGAAATGCATAATGATGAATTCATTTTATAATTATATAGTAATTGATCAGCTATATGGTTAGATAATATAACTGTATGATTTAGTAACCCTCAATACTCCAAATATTTTGTCCGTATCATTTTCCCAATTGTATACTAATGCATGGACATTATTCCCGATGAGTGTAATTATCAATTAATCATCCTATATCTTCATTATACATTTTCTAAATATACTTATCTTACCATAGATCTAGAATCAAAAATACCTTTAATAAAAATCAAATTCCCTAGACAATATAGTTACTAAAAATACACCCAAATTTCCATGCATGCATACACATATCATATTCAATTGTAATTCATATTCTTCATGGCTACTTTACACAATAATTATACAATGTAGCACTACACATAATAATACACAAACTACAACATTCAACCATTATGCCTGTCCCATGAATGTATCTCCATGTTATTGTATGAGTCTTCAACATAAGCTTTTGAGCAACCATGAATAAGCACACACATAAACCTCTCATGAACCACTTACAAGAATTTATAGGTGGCCTTATAATGCCTTTATAGGTTGTTCCAAAGTGGTTATTAAAATAACACATCATTCACAACTACCACCTGTAACTTCTCATGTCAACAACTTTATTAAAGTTTACTATAATTTTAATTTAATTTTTGTTAAATTGTATTTCATCCACATGTAATTTAATTTGCATTTCCTTTAACTTGCATTTCACATTCATTTACATTTCATAAGTCGTTTTGCATACAACCACAAAATATGAAAATGACAAAACTTATTAAATAAAAGTAAGCATGTCAATTTTCCTACCTACAGATACTTAGGGATGAATCCTACCAATAGTACTTGGAAGCTAAAAATGAATCATTTGCAATGAAAATATAGACTAGTTACCTTTCCTAATGCATATTCCCTTAAGTCCATTTTTCTTATGAGATAGTGTAAGCATGTGAGGGACACTATGACTCCCACCTCAAGATAGTTTTCAAACCTCATGATGACACCTTCTTGGTAATTATATCTTGTGAATCCAAATCCTAGAAGAAGAATCTAGTAAATACCTCAAGAAATTCAAAATATTTAGAAGAAGATCTTGTTTGAAGTTAGAATTCGATAAGAATTTTGAATGAATATTCATATAGAAGAAACCTACCAAATCCAGGATATTTGGATATTTTCTCTTGCAACAAGTTTACACGATTTAGATAAAGAAGTTCTCTAAATCTACAACAAAAAATCAAAGATCACTAAAAATAATCAAGCCACTAAATCCAAGACTCAAGGTAAAAATTTCAAGGGTATAGTTTGGTGAAGGAGGAAGTTGTTATGGAAAACCAACAAGAAGTTATAAATTCAACCATTACAAGGCAACAACTTGGTGAATCAAAAACACTAAGATCTACATATGCATTCTAAGCCATAAAAAAGGTAAGCATCTTGGGTGCGATTAGGTTTATTGATTAAACTTCAAATTGGATTATTGTAAAACTTCATTAAGGCACCATACTTAGATTAAAAGTTGTATAAGGATAGATTACATTATAGTCTTCAACAAAGTGAAAAAGGGGAGAATTAAATTTAAATTTTATTTGCATATTAAATAGGATTTAGATATTTTTGAAAAAAAAAAATTATCATCTACTTATTTTCTATCTAGAAAGCAAGAAGACAATATCCTAAAATATTGATTGTAGTGAAAATTTGCAGAGTATCCTTTAAGGGTAAATTACAAATTACTCTTGAAAAATTGTTGTAATTTATTAAGTGCATTTAGAAATTATTTTAAGATTTTATTAGAGCAATAAAATGAATTTATTGTTGCAATTAAAAGTGCAATGAAATTGGATGTGTTGTTAAATTCATTTGCACTATACTAATTACTCTAAAAAAGAATTAATTTGTGTTCTTTAAAGGACACAAAATCAGATTGGTGTCAAAATATCTAGAGACACTATTGGTGCACAAAACCTACAATGTTTAGTGGAAATAGAAGCCATCAAATCAGATCAGTTTCCTCCAATGTTTTAAAAATTATGTAACCACCAAAAATTAGAATAAAAGGAGATTAAAATCAATATTTGGTGAATCTCATATTCGAAGTGCACAAATGGTTAGAAAAAAAGTGCAAAAAATTACATCTCAAAAGAGCTTCTATCTACGTGGTTAAAAACTTGGGTTCATTAGAAAAATATCAAAGTAAAAGGAGAGAGGTGTCTAATCAAGAAGAAAACCTCAAAATCTGCCATTACCTATAAGTATAAAAGAATATATAAATATAACTCTAAGTTCAACTTGGAAATTAGCAATGCAATGAATATTGAATAAACTGATTGAGCGGAGAAGTGGTAGGGCGAAGGGGGGAGGAGTAGAGTGCAGGAATTTTGGCATAGATGCAATAGAAGGTGAGTATTAAAATTGGTTCATGTCCCATCTATCTTAACTAACCGAGTAGACCAGTCGATAGCCAAGATTGCATTAATACGTTGTGTTGCAAGATCTCATAGGGTCGAAACTGGTTGACAACATTTTGCTAAAGAGTGAAGGTAGAATTTTGAAGGAGGTAAATATTTTTTTGTGTTTTTTAGAAATTTGAGCATGTTTTATTGTCATTGATGTCAAGATGTTTGATGTCCCAATTTTATGGAATTAATGTCAAAAATGTTGATTAATGTTAAGAGGTTAGAGGTCCTAAATTGATGGAAATATTTGTGAGAATATTTCTCTTGATGGCACATGAGGTATAAGGCAACAAGAAGAAAGGAATACCTCTCCATAATATTTGAAAAAGGATTTATAAATTACCTTGGTGAAGGTTAAAATATTTATTAATGGTGGCAATAAATTACCTTGGTGGTAATTCGGAAAAGGTTAAAATATTCATAAATGATGGCAAGGTTATCCCTAAAAAGAAAAAGCCCAAAAGTTTTTAATTATTTAAATTATAATATTTAAAGCCTTTAGGATTTAAATTATTATAATTAAATATAATAATTTGAAATACCAAAATTTGAATTACAAAAAGAGGGCCAACATCTAAAATAAAGGAAGAGAATATATATATAAGGCTAAATTTTAGCCTAAGTTTTGGTGTGGAAATTCGAAGAGCCTTCGAATAATAGAATAGCTCATGCGCCATAGAAGGGAGAAGACAAGCACGTGGTGCTTTGCGCATGGAAGTCAATGGTCAAAGGGAAGAGGGGAAGAGTCCCCACTCATCCGTCATGGCAGCCAAGCTGGCAAGTGGAGCTTGCACAACGCGTGGCAAGGGAAAGGTCCTATGTTCGATTCGCATGGAGGAAGGTTTTTGAAGTAGCGAGTGTTTTGTTTTATCACCGATGGTAGATGTTAAGAGGGAGATCATGATATTTATAACCATGTGGCTTGGCTAGCCCACATGGTAGCCTTTCCAAGGCTAAGGCACGGGGCTAGAGGCACCACGAGTTTGAATCCCGATGGTAGGCGGTAAGGAGATTAATTTTTGGTTAAAAATTAATTTTACCCTAAGGTTCTATGGTGGCTAAGGTATGTGCTAGGGAGTTATAAGGTGGTTTAAAATAATTTTATTTTTGCATTAAAAGGAGGTATAAGGTGATTTCTTTTTGAGTTATAAATTAAGGTTGATTGCTTTGTTAATGCATTAAGACAAAAATTAAAAGTGGAGATTTTATTTTGGAAATGCATTAATACAAAGTTAGGAGATATAAGGTGTATGTGATTTATTTTGCTTATGTAATTGGTCAAATTTGTTGATGGAATTGGGTTTGCAAAGTTAGGAGAAATAAGGTGTAAAAGTGATTTGATATTTCATTATTCTGTATGATAAAATATCTTTTGAGAAGAGAGTTCATTGAGAAAGCATTTTGATAACTAACCTTGAAAAGTGGCACATAGAAAGGTGGTTAGTTATAAGATAGGTTTTGAAGACATATCTCCATCAAAGCAAAAAGGTATGGGCACATCATCCTTTGTTTGAAGTGTTTTATTGAATGTTGTGAAACATAAGGTGGAGTGAAAAGGATTATTTGATAAGAATTGTTGGAAATATTTGAGTGAGTTCTATATGCTTCATGGTTGAATGATTAGAGAACATTTGATATAGAGATTGAGAATTATTTGAGTTAGGTTTTGACACCCACATTGTGCTCATTTTTTGAAGAAGTATGAAAACACTTATTTAGGGTTTGTGAGCAAGTTGTGTTTCATTGGTTGAATGATTGAGTGAAATTCTTGAGCATTGGTTTTGAGTGATATTGAAAGTGAATGTGCAAACATTAGAAATAAGATTTGTGAAAGTGACATACTTAATGATTGAGTAGAACATATTGAGTTTTTTATAGAGTACATCATTCTCTATATGTTCTAGAGGTTAAACAAATTCTAAATAGAATATGTCTAAACTGCTTCAAGTTAAAGGAATTACTTTGAATATTAGACAAAGCATTTGATAGCATTGTGAGGAAGATTTGAGATTGATTGAGCATATTCTGTGAGTTATTTTGAGCATGTGTTAGAGTAGGTTTGAGCATATGCTAGATTAGATTTTATCAAGTTCTGTGAGCAAAGATAGATCAAATTTTTACTAGACTTGGGATAGAATTTGGTGTAGACTTGAGACAAAGTTGAGAGCAAGCTTTAGAGGTGATAGAGCAGAGGATAGCAGTCTCTAGTGGATAGAGATCCATTAGCCAGGGCAGTGAAGACAGAGGTCTTCTATGGAGAGATCCATAAGCTAGAGTAGTGGGAGCAGAAGTCTTCTAGAAGATCATCAAACTAGAGCAAGGAGAAATAGTTCTCCTATGGATAGAGATCCATGAACTAGAGAAAGGAGAAAGAGTTCTCCTATGGATAGAGTTCCATGAACTAGAGTAGAGGGGAAAGAGTTCTCCTATGGAGTGTGATCCATGAACCAGATAGGAAGATAGAGTTCTTCTATGGAGAGAGATCCACAAACCAGTTGAGGAGATAGAGGTCTCCTAGATCAAGTTCCATGAACCAGAGAAAAGGGGAAAGAGTTCTTTTATGGAGAGATCCACAAATTAGAGTATAGGGGATTGGTGTCTCCTTTGGATAGAGGTCCATAAACATTGTAATAGGGAATTGATTCCCAAGATATTTGTTGAGAAAATTTTAGTAGAAATATTTTCTCCGTGGAGTAGCCCACATTGGGTGAACCATGTTAAATTGGTGTCTCTATTGTGTGTGATGATTTGTGCATTTATTTGATTACTACTATTGATATTGCCATTGATAATATTGGATAATATTTTTTGGGAAAGAAAAGTGAAAGTTGGTCTTATACTATTCACCCCCCTCTTAGTATAAGCTTGTGTTCTTCAATTGGTATCAGAGCAGGTTTCTTTGAAAAGAGTTTAACAGCTTGAAGGAAAAGTATACAGGAACATAGATGGAATCTCAGAGTGGATCTTCTTTAAATAAGGCACCATTGTTCGATGGGAACAATTATGCTTTCTAGAGCATAATAATGAAGACTTACTTGATGGCACAAGGATATGAGACATGGCAAGCAGTTGAGGATGGATACACACCTCCATCTAGTCCTCCTATAGATAAAGATGGTAAGCTCCTACATCTGTATAATGCAAAGGCAATGAATGCAATCTTAAGTGGTTTACATGAAGTAGAGTTTGTAAAAGTTATGCATTGCGAATCAGCAAAGGAAATTTGGGATAAACTAAAGCAAACATATGAGGGAGACAAAAAGGTCAAAATGGTAAAATTGCAAAATCACAAAAATATATTTGAAGACTTGAATATGAAAGAAGAGGAAGATATTGTTGCATACTTACTTCGTGTGGATGAGGTTGTTAACACCATGCGAGGACTTTGTTTTAAAATAGAAGAATTTAATGTTGCTCAAAATATTTTAAGGTCACTTCCTATGAGGTATAATGGAAAGGTTTCAGCCATAGAAGAAATAAGAGATATTGAAACTTTGACTATGGATGAGTTACATGGAACTCTCACAAATTATGAGATGAGAATAGTAAAGGATCATATTCCCAAGAAAGAGGTAGCCTTCAAAGTAGCAAAGAAGATAAAATATAAGAAGCCATATTCAAGTGATGAGTCATCTAGTGATGAAGCAAACTATGGTAGAAGGAACAAGAAGGACTCAAGAAAGAACAAAGGTACGAAAATAGTTAAGTGTTTCAATTGTGGTAAATATGGTCACTATGCATCTAACTATCTAGAATATGGAAGTAGTAGCAATGAAGTGAAACAAGATCATAAGAGAAAGGAAGCAAGAAAATCCAGGTATGAAAAGAAAAACAAACATGAAAAGAAGTTTTTCCAGAGGCATAAGAAGAGTTTTTATGCAGACAAGACATGCAAGGTTTCAAGTGATAGTGATGAAATATCCTCAGATAGTGAAGAAGAAGAAATTCTCTTCTTGGCAATAGAGGAAGAAGGAAGTGTTCCTAGTGAAGATAAATCTGAAAAGTATGAAGATGCTCTTGAATACAAAGAAGTAGAGAAAGAATCAGAAAATGAAGAGGGGGGAGTAGTATATTTAGAAGCTAAACTTATTTTTGCTCTAAAAGAATTGAAAAAGATCAGAAAGTAGAATTCAAGATTCAAGGCTCAATTTCAAGAATGTGATGAAGAGAAAGGAAATCTTATACAAGATCTGACAAACTCAATAGCTAAGACAAGGAGATTTAAAGAAAAGTTAGAAGCAAAAGTCTTAGAATGTGAGAGATTAGAACAAGAGGTAGTTTCTCTAAGGAAGGAAATGGAAGAGTCTAAGGATAAGCTACACAAGTTTTGGAAAAGTTCAAAGACTATGGATAATATTATCAATGCACAAAGACCTTCATCTAACAAAACAAGACTTGGTTTTGAAGAAAGACAAGAGAAACAAGAAGAAGGGTCAAGCTCAATATCTAAAGAGGAAGAATCTTCAAAAGAAGAGAGTGAAGGAGAAAGTGAGACTTATGTGAATAGAAGTTTCACCAAGGAAGGAAACAATGCACAAACAAGGAACAGGGAACATCACAGGGAAGAAAGGACTAAGAGACCAATGGGTCCAAGGAAATATTTCTTCAAAGGACATTGTTTCTCATGTAATAAGTTTGGTCACAAGGCTATGCATTGCAGGACTCATGGAAAGGAGTATGGTATTACTAAGAGGAACTTCAAATATGGACATTTCTTTCAAGGGTATTGCTACTCTTGTAATCAATTTGGTCATAAAGCAATTCACTATAGGGTTCATGATAGAAATAGGTATGGCTTCACCAGGAGGAACTTCAAGACACTTGCACCTTCAAGGAACCACAACATTAAGTGTTATAAGTGCAATAATATTGGGCATAAGGCCAAGTGGTGCAGAATAGAGTTTCCAGAGCTTCTAGAGACAAGCAAGAACAAAGATACTCAAAGGGACCAAAAGGGTATGTTGAGAAAGAAGGTTGATAAAGGAAAAGAGCATTGTATGCTAGGAGTAATTTTACTCCCACCCCAAAATTAATCACCTCAAGGAGAGGAGGTGGGGAGGGGGCTAAGCTAAGAGTCTTATATTTAGCCCCAAAGGAGTCCCTTTGCCATTGATGTCAAAGGGGGAGAGATTTGAGTTAGGGGAGAGCATTCAGTCAGGGGGAGCAGTTTCTCAGGGGGAGCAGAATTGGAAAAAGGTAAAAGGAATGCTTAAAGAAGAAAAGGGTTGCCATCAATGACAAAGGGGGAGATTGTTGGAAATTTGAGCATGTTTTGTTGTCATTGATGTCAAGAGGTTTGATGTCCCAATTTGATGGAATTAATGTCAAAAAGGTTGATTAATGTTAAGAGGTTAGAGGTCCTAAATTGATGGAAATATTTATGAGAATATTTCTCTTGATGGCACATGAGGTATAAGGCAACAAGAAGAAAGGAATACCTCTCCATAATATTTGAAAAAGGATTTATAAATTACCTTGGTGAAGGTTAAAATATTTATTAATGGTGGCAATAAATTACCTTGGTGGTAATTTGGCAAAGGTTAAAATATTCATAAATGATGGCAAGGTTATCCCTAAAAATAAAAAGCCCAAAAGGTTTTAAATATTTAAATTATAATATTTAAATCCTTTAGGATTTAAATTATTATAATTAAATATAATAATTCAAAATACCAAAATTTGAATTACAAAAAGAGGGCTGACGTCTAAAATAAAGGAAGGGAAAAAAAAAAATATATATATATATATAAGGCTAAAGTTTAGCCTAAAGTTTTGGTGTGGAAATTCGAAGAGCCTCCGAATAATCGAATAGCTCATGCGACATAGAAGGGAGAAGACAAGCACATGGTGCTTTGTGCATGGAAGTCGATGGTCAAAGGGAAGAGGGGAAGAGTCCCCACTCATCCACCATGGTAGCCAAGCTAGCAAGTAGAGCTTGCACAGCATGTGGCAAGGGAAAGGTCCTACATTCGATTCACGTGGAGGAAGATTTTTGGAAGCAACACGTGTTTCATTTTATCATCGATAGTAGATATTAAGAGGGATATCATGCACTTTATAACCATGTGGCTTGGCTAGCCCATGTGGTAGCCTTTCCAAGGCTAAGGTGTGGGGCTAGCAAGCATTGCGAGCTCAAATCCTAGTGTTAGGAGGTAGACGACAGGCAACAAGGAGATTAATTTTTGATTAAAATTTAATTTTACCCTAAGGTTCTATGGTGGCTAAGGTATGTGCTATAGAAATTAATGGGAAAGATTCCAAAGGAATGAAGATAATAGTAATAAAACAAGGCAATTTAGAAGCTCTGAATGAATTAAGTAAGAAATAAAGGATAATAAAAATGCATATTTTTAGGAAAGCAATGGGAAGAAACAGAACGACCGATGAAAGACAAACAAGAAATATGTGCTAGGGAGTTATAAGGTGGTTTAAAATAATTTTATTTTTGCATTAAAAGGAGGTATAAGGTGATTTATTTTTGAGTTAGAAATTAAGGTTGATTGCTTTGTTAATGCATTAAGACAAAAATTAAAAGTGGAGATTTTATTTTGGAAATGCATTAATACAAATTTAGGAGATATAAGGTGTATGTGATTTATTTTGCTTATGTAATTGGTCAACTTTGTTGATGGAATTGGGTTTGAAAAGTTAGGAGAAATAAGGTGTAAAAGTGATTTGATATTTCATTATTCTATATGATAAAATATCTTTTGAGAAGAGAGTTCATTGAGAAAGCATTTTGATAACTAACCTTGGAAAGTGGCACATAGAAAGGTGGTTAATTATAAGATAAGTTTTGAAGATATATCTCCATCAAAGCAAAAAGGTATGGGTACATCATCCTTTGTTTGAAGTGTTTGATTAAATGTTGTGAAACATAAGGTGGAGTGAAAAGGATTGTTTGATAAGCATTGTTGGAAATATTTGAGTGAGTTCTATATGCTTCATGGTTGAATGTTTAGAGAACATTTGAGATAGAGATTGAGAATTATTTGAGTTAGGGTTTGACACCCACATTGTGCTCATTGTTTGAAGAAGTATGAAAACACTTGTTTAGGGTTTGTGAGCAAGTTGTGTTTCATTGGTTGAATGATTGAGTGAAATTCTTGAGCATTGGTTTTGAGTGATATTGAAAGTGAATGTGCAAACATTAGAAATCAGATTTGTGAAAGTGGAGTACTTAATGATTGAGTAGAACATATTGAGTTTTTGATAGAGTACATCATTCTCTATATGTTCCAGAGGTTAAACGAATTCTGAATAGAATATATCTAAACTGCTTCAAGTTAAAGGAATTACTTTGAAGATTAGACAAAGCATTTGATAGCATTGTGAGGAAGATTTGAGATTGATTGAGCATATTTTATGAGTTATTTTGAGCATGTGTTAGAGCAGGTTTGAGCATATGCTAGAGCATATTTGAGCAAGTTCTTGAGAGGACTTGAAGGTAGATTTGAGCAAGTCTTGGTGAAGACTTGAGAGCAGATTGAGCAAGTTCTTGAGAGGACTTGAAGGTAAATTTGAGCAAGTCTTTGTGAAGACTTGAGAGTAGGATTGATTTGTTCAAGCTTTGTGTTAAGGCTTGGGGCAGATCTAAATAGAGTTGATTGATTGATTTGTTCAAGATTTGTGTTAAGGCTTGGGGTAGATCTAAGTAAAGTTGATTGATTGATTTATTCAAGCTTTGTGTTAAGGCTTGGGGCAGATCTAAGCAGAGTTGATTGATTTATTTGTTCAAGATTTGTGTTAAGGCTTAGGGCAGATCTAAGTAGATTTGATTGGTGATTTGATAAAGCTTTGTGTTAAGGCTTGAGGATAGATTTGAGACATATTTATGAGTAGATTTGTGAGAATATTTGTGAGCGAAGATAGAGCATATTTGTACTAGACTTGGGATAGAGTTTGGTGCAGACTTGAGATAGAGATGAGAGCAAGCTTTGGAGGTGATAGAGTAGAGGAAAGTAGTCTCTAGTGGATAGAGATCCATTAGCAAGGGCAGTGAAGATAAAGGTCTTCTATGGAGAGAGATCCACAAGCCAGAGTAGTGGGGGCATAAGTCTTCTAGAAGATCATCGAACTAGAGCAAGGAGAAAGAGTTCTCCTATGGATAGAGATCCATGAACTAGAGCAAGGAGAAAGAGTTCTCCTATGGATAGAGTTCCATGAACCAGAGCAGAGGGGAAAGAGTTCTCCTATGGAGTGTGATCCATGAACTAGCTAGGAAGATAGAGTTCTTCTATGGAGAGAGATCCATGAACCAGTTGAGGAGATAGAGGTCTTTTGGATCAAGTTCCATGAACCAGAGAAAAGGGGAAAGAGTTCTCCTATGGAGAGAGATCCACAAATTAGAGTATAGGGGATTGGTGTCTCCTTTGGATAGAGGTCCATAAACATTGTAATAGGGAATTGATTCCCAAGATATTTTTTGAGAAAATTTTAGTAGAAATATTTTCTCCGTGGAGTAGCCCACATTGGGTGAACCACATTAAATTGGTGTCTCTATTGTGTGTGATGATTTATGCATTGCTTTGATTACTACTATTGATATTGCCATTGATAATATTGGATAATATTATTTGGGAAAGAAAAGTGAAAGTTGGTCTTATACTGTTCACCCCCCTCTCAGTATAAGCTTGTGTTCTTCAATTGGTATCAGAGCGAGTTCCTTTGAAAAGAGTTTAACAACTTGAAGGAAAAGTATATAGGAACACAGATGGCATCTCAGAGTGGATCTTCAACAAATAAGGCACCATTGTTCGATGGGAACAATTATGCTTTCTAGAGCATAATAATGAAGACTTACTTGATGGCACAAGGATATGAGACATGGCAAGTAGTTGAGGATGGATACACACCTTCAACTAGTCCTCCTATAGATAAATATGGTAAGCTCCTACATCTGTATAATGCAAAGGCAATGAATGTAATATTAAGTGGTTTACATGAAGCAGAGTTTGTAAAAGTTATGCATTGTGAATCAGCAAAGGAAATTTAGGATAAACTGAAGCAAACATATGAGGGAGACAAAAAGGTCAAAATGGCAAAATTACAAAATCACAAAAAGATATTTGAAGACTTGAATATGAAAGAAGAGGAAGATATTTTTGCATACTTACTTCGTGTGGATGAGGTTGTTAACACCATGCGAGAACTTGGTTTTAAAATAGAAGAATATGATGTTGCTCAAAAGGTTTTAAGGTCACTCCCTATGAGGTATAATGGAAAGGTTTCAGCCATAGAAGAAACAAGAGATATTGAAACTTTGACTATGGATGAGTTACATGGAACTCTCACATCTTATGAGATGAGAATAGTAAAGGATCCTATTCCCAAGAAAGAGGTAGCCTTCAAAGTAGCAAATAAGACAAAATATAAGAAGCCAGATTCAAGTGATGAGTCATCTAGTGATGAAGAAGTAAACTATGGTAGAAGGAACAAGAAGGACTCAAGAAAGCACAAAGGTACGAAAATAGTTAAGTGTTTCAATTGTGGTAAATATGGTCACTATGCATCTAACTATCCAGAATTTGGAAGTAGTAGCAGTGAAGAGAAACAAGATCATAAGAGAAAGGAAGCAAGAAAATCCAGGTATGAAAATAAAAATAGGTATGGACAAAACAAGCATGAAAATAAGTTTTTTCAGAGGCATAAGAAGAGTTTTTATGTGGACAAGATAGGCAAGGTTTCAAGTGATAGTGATGAAAGATCCTCAGATAGTGAAGAAGAAGAAATTATCTTCTTGGTAATAGAGGAAGAAGGAAGTGTTCCTAGTGAAGATAAATCTAAAAAGTATGAAGATGCTCTTGAAGACAAATAAGTAGAGAAAGAATCAAAAAATAAAGAGGAAGGAGTAGTAGATTTAGAAGCTGAACTTATTTTTGCTCTAAAAGAATTGAAAAAGTTCAGAAAGTAAAATTCAAGATTCAAGGCTCAATTTCAAGAATGTGATGAAGAGAAAGGAAAGCTTATACAAGATTTGACAAACTCAATAGCTAAGACAAGGAGATTTAAGGAAAATTTAGAAGAAAAAGTCTTAGAATGTGAGATATTAGAACAAGAGGTAGTTTCTCTAAGGAAGGAAATGGAAGAGTCTAAGGACAAGCTACACAGGTTTTGGAAAATTTCAAAGACTGTGGATAAGATTATCAATGCACAAAGACCTTCATCTAACAAAACAGGACTTGGTTTTGAAGAAAGACAAGAGAAACAAGAAGAAGGGTCAAGCTCAAGATCTAAAGAGGAAGAAGCTTTAGAAGAAGAGAGTGAAGGAGAAAGTGAGACTTATGTGAATAGAAGTTTCACCAAGAAAGGAAACAATGTACAAAAAAGGAATAAAGAACATCATAGGGAAGAAAGGACTAAGAGACCAATGGGTCCAAGGAAATATTTCTTCAAAGGATATTGTTTCTCATGTAATAGGTTTGGTCACAAGGCTATGCATTGCAGGACTCATGGAAAGAAGGAGTATGGTATTACTAAGAGGAACTTCAAATATGGACATTTCTTTCAAGGGTATTGCTACTCTTGTAATCAATTTGGTCATAAAGCAATTCACTGTAGGGTTCATGATAGAAATAGGTATGGCTTCACTAGGAGGAACTTCAAGACACTTGCACCTTCAAGGAACCACAAAATTAAGTGTTATAAGTGCAATAATGTTGGGCATAAGGCCAAGTGGTGCAGAACAGAGTTTCCAGAGCTTCCAAAGACAAGCAAGAACAAGGATACTCAAAGGGACCAAAAGGGTATGTTGAGAAAGAATGTTGACAAAGGAAAAGAGCATTGTATGTTGGGAGTAATTTTACTCCCACCCCAAAATTAATCACCTCAAGGAGAGGAGGTGGGGAGGGGGCTAAGCTAAGAGTCTTATATTTAGCCCCAAAGGAGTCCCTTTGCCATTTATGTCAAAGGGGAAGATATTTGAGTTAGGGGAAGAGCATTCAATCAGGGGGAGTAGTTTCTTAGGGGGAGAAAAATTGGAAAAAATGTAAAAGGAATGCTTAAAAAAAAAGGTTTGCCATCAATGACAAAGGAGGATATTATTGGAAATTTGAGCATGTTTTGTTGTCATTGATGTCAAGAGGTTTGATGTCCCAATTTTATGGAATTAATGTCAAAAAGGTTGATTAATGTTAAGAGGTTAGAGGTCCTAAATTGATGGAAATATTTGTGAGAATATTTCTCTTGATGGCACATGAGGTATAAGTCAGCAAGAAGAAAGGAATACCTCTCCATAATATTTGAAAAAAGATTTATAAATTACCTTGGTGAAGGTTAAAATATTTATTAATGGTGGCAATAAATTACCTTGGTGGTAATTTGGAAAAGGTTAAAATATTCATAAATGATGGCAAGGTTATCCCTAAAAAGAAAAATCCCAAAATGTTTTAAATATTTAAATTATAATATTTAAATCCTTTAGGATTTAAATTATTATAATTAAATATAATAATTTGAAATACCAAAATTCGAATTACAAAAAGAGGGCCGAAGTCTAAAATAAAGGAAGGGAAATATATATATAAGGCTAAGGTTTAGCCTAAGTTTTTGTGTGGAAATTTGAAGAGTCTCCGAATAATCGAATAGCTCGTGCGATGCAGAAGGGAGAAGACAAGCACGTGGTGCTTTACGCATGGAAGTCGGTGGTCAAAGGGAAGAGGGGAAGAGTCCTCACTCATCCACCATGGCATCCAAGCTGGAAAGTGGAGCTTGTGCAATGCGTGGCAAGGGAAAGGTCCTACATTCGATTCGCATGGAGGAAGGTTTTTGGAAGTAATGAGTGTTTTGTTTTATCACCAGTGGCAGACATTAAGAGGGATATCATGCACTTTATAACTTTATTGAGAATTTCAAAAAGTTGTTTTCAAAGAGGTGGTTTCAATGAGAAGACAAAGAAACAATATCAAATGTTGATCTCATCCATTGGTTCATAGATGAGAGTGAACAATTATTTTCTAAAAAATATGAAACAAAAAATTAAAAATTAAATTTAATAGTGAATTTGTATTATAGTTAGCTACTAATAAAATAGAACTTCTAGATATCATGCAAACTCTAGATTTCCCAACTTCGAAAAAAAAAACATGTAAGCTACTATATTGTAATTTTTAATACTTGAATGACACTTTCTAGTTTTTAGACTTCATACTTTTTACTATTAGTTTATTTTAGGTTTGCTAGGTTATATAACAAAGAATCCTCTCTATAATTGATTTAAAAATTTAAATAGATACAATTAAACTTGTATCTTTTCTATATTATATTTTAAATTTTAAAAGAATAACCAAAACAAAAGAATAAATTATTTATAATATATTGCAATTATAATGTTTAATACTTCAAAAGTATGAAAGAAAAAAGACACCAATTTTAATTGCTGTAATTGGAATAGTGAAAAAGGTAAAGGCCAGCGTATGCGGATCGTTGTACAGGACACAAATAATAGCTTTTTAGTTCACATACGTTAGCGTTTCATGGGGAAAAATAGTTTCCAAAAAGCCTTTCAAATCTTAAATGTCATACAGCATCACGGGGCACAATAGTTTCATATGATTGTTTTAAGAAGAGTTATGGCTTTATGAATGACACGCAAAAAGTTCCTTCCTCTTGTGCCTACTCAAGCATTTATTCGTACACATCGTTATAAAGATTGTAACCACAAGGGATCTTCTACGACCCGGCAGCAATAAACATTGCGAGTTTGAATTTAAATTTAATTATTCTTATGAAGACAGTTCACATTATATTTTGATAACCTTGGATACTAAAAAAAAACTACTATTATTATATCTACAAAAGATGCAATTTCAATTATACCATTTATTATATTTCTATGATACTTAATTATATAATCATTAAACTTTTCATAGTTCAACGACATGAAGCTCGAGCCATAGCACATAATCATTTATTTGTACACATCGTTTTATAGTTCAAAAACATAAAAGCTTAAAACAGGGCAAAGGTAACTCCCACGTTAATTACCAACCTTGAATGAACAGTGAACATACGAAGCCGAGCAGAGCGTAGAGTGCAGTGAGAATGCGTACATCTGGATGAACCATCTAAATTACTTATCCCTCATTCCTAGACGGAAAGGTTAGGGTTCCGCCGCCCACGACATGTCCCTGAAAGCAAATAGTGAAGATATTATTAAGCAATTCAGTGTTTCTTTCTTGAATGCTTTTTATCCTTATCTTCTCTCCTTTGATATTACTGTCATAATTTGGATATCTTCTTATAGTTTCTTGAATAGACAGATGTACTCATGTCAAATGAGGCCATGTACAAATGAGGCCATGTACAAGGTTTCAATATCAACAACCAATCTACTAATTTACATGGAATTAATTTAATCACACAACCCTTCTAATTTTTCAAGTTCTTTAAGATCAATGGTGCCATTAACATGTCTTTTCATATCCCTATAAATGACAATGACACCATGAGACTCATCCGTATCATTATAAATTTGCTTCACTTATTCAAAATTAGTTTCATGAGGTTCATCATTCATATATTTGAGTAACCACTTGCTTTAGAGTAGATTTTCAATTTTGATCTTCCAATTAATATATTTATGACCAATAAAAAAGGTACATAATGATCCATAACTATGCTACCATAATTCACAAACATGCATGCAATTGTAAATATGATTTTAAAAAATAGACTAAATGCAATCAATATACAAATTTTATGGCTCCTAGAAGTTTTTCAATCAAATGACAAAAAATACCTCCAAAACCATTGAAAAATTAGAAATTTTATTAACTACAATGAATGAGAGGTCATCATGTGTCTTTATGTGAGTGGATGAGAGGATGCTAAGAATGCATTAATTGTGTAACATACCAGATAATTATGTGATGCCATTTGTCATGATTTATGTTATTTTAGTCTAGTCTAGAAACCAAGTTGTGTTACTTATTGTGTTCTAATTTACTCTAAAATTTATGTGTCACCAAATATATTACTAACTATGTGGGCTATTTGTCATATTTTATGAATTGGTATATTGTAATTGGTTGAACCCATATTTATAAATATGAATTCACATATATCCTACCGTGTCAACCATATTTATCTAATCAAATCCAATCATATCATCATCTATGTTAGATCTAGCTTCTACGATATGTTGTATCAAGAATTATGCTATGTCATCAACTATATTAGTGTGTCCTTCAACTTCCATATCACCTATATGAACTATCACATATAATCTAAGGATTCATGCATGTGCTATAAAGTTATCTATATATATTGTCATATTAGTTTCCATGTATTACCTCAAGATTCAAGTACTAACTACCACCTTAGCTCTATAAATTGCCATGTGAATCACACAAACTATCATATGTATACAATCCTACCATATAATCACTAGTTTCCATACCATCAAAACCTATCACATCATCAGTAAGCACAATATCATCATAGGGTTTGTTCATGTTATGATTTACCAAAGTGAATAGAGTGGGAGGGACTAAAACCTAGGATCTCTCATGTCCCAATATCTTAAAGGAATCGACTTAGCCAACCCTTCAAGCACTAAGTAAAAGGTGTGTCACATCATCAGTAGGTATCAAGTTATCAAGAGTTGCCACATCATCACTAAGTGGCATAACATCATAGAGTTTATTAACATCACTAGTTAGCATAAAATATGGTATGGAAGAGACTCCTTCTTAAAGGAATAGCTAGTGAACACTCCAAGTATTAACCTTGGGAGGGAAAGGATGGATAGAAAAAAAAACTAAAGTTTATCATCAAATGACCTCCTATGAATAGCTTGTGTTAGGCCTATGTCATGGTAATACACGTGCAAATATGCTAAACCCACATGCCAAACTACCATACCAAGGAATATTCACTAAAATATTCTAGGGAATATCCCTTTGTTTAATTTTAAGGAGGGAAATAGTGTTTGTTTTAAGCAAAATTGAAGTAACTATAGGAAAATCAATAAAAGTATTAATTTAAAACCCTTATAAATATTTTGAGAGAATATTGTAATGTTGATGGCTTATCCATATAAATTATAGTTTTCCCTGCACATCCACTTTATTGAACATAACCAATGAGACCATCGTCTAAATATTGTGTAGTAGAAATATTGTGAGACCATTTTTGTAACTTTATTGAGTGTTTCAAAGAGATATTTTCTAAGTATGCAATCCTACCCATGACTTCTCTAGTACAATGAATGTATCTTAAAAGTTCAGTCTCTTTTTTTTTTTTTATGGAAAGCAAGCAATCTACCATCTCATCAATACTTGTAAGCCAAAAATGGCCACATCGTCAGAAAATTTTGAAAATTTTATTTTAAGGTAGAGAAACCTCCATTCCATTGAGGATATAAAGTATTTTGGAGCATATCTGTGCAAATAGTGCTCCAATATACTTAACACTTAAGTTTTTTTTCCATTACAATCTAAGTACTTGATTTTGCTCAATATCTAGTGTATTTTGTAGTAGATTCGTGTGGGGTTATCAATACACAATTCTTTTGAGATTTGGTGATGTCAGCATGATATAAAGTGCAGATTGATAATTCTTCTCTAATCCACATGTCCTAGTGACTAAGTGCTAAGGAGCTCAATTTCGTTGAGTTTCAAGACTAATTGTAAGAGGAATGGTGATAAGCTCCATGCTATTTGGTAAGAAGGTTGAAAGTTTTTGAAAGGAAGTAAAGATAGCAGAATAGCTCAATGATCATGTTACGCAAATTTTAGTGTGTATTGGTGATTTCATAGTCAAACTGATTCAAAGCTGATGTCAACATATTTTTTGAGTGGATTGCAACTTTTGGTTTGTCATGAGTGTGAGAAGGAAGTTAGATGTTTTGAAGGCTAAGTGAGTGGATTGGTGATATACCTGATTTTGCTCACAATGCAGTGCATTTCTCACCAAAACTCAATTCCATTGGCCAAAGCCATCAATGTTGATGTTAGCATTAATTTTGAATGGAATGATATTTTATTTCTCCCCTTCTACTTTGTAGATCATTTTTTATTTTAAATCACAGTAGTCTATTGAGAGCATCAATGGTAGATATTTTTCTAGCATTGTTATAACATATAAAGGAGGATTCTTGGTAGATTAGAGAACAATTAGTTCGATGCAAGAAGATGAAGCGTTCAAGGATTTTTAAGAACCAAGAACCATAGCAATTGTAGATCTGCAATGGAGTGGAGTTCTAAGGAGAAACGAGCAGTCTAGATCTATTTTATAATGGCTTGAAACTCAACTTCCATAATCAAACCAACAAGTTGTAGATCTGAGCTGCCATGGTGGATGACTTCCAGTTTATTTCTTAGACTCGAAAAATGAATAATATAATGCCAACATAGCTCTTTTATAATCTATCAAACTTAAAATTATTGTAATGTCTCCTTAAACTCTTTCATTGTAAACTATAAATAGAGGTCAATCCCTTAATTTTCAACATCAACTCTAGTATGTTAGTTTGTCCTACTATGTAAATGTATTCTACAAACTAATAGAAGGAGCATTACTTAGATTTTTGACTCAAGACTTGTAATCTTTGATATCTTTTATTCAAGAGGTTCGGATTTGTGAATTGTATTTTTTTCAATATTGTAACTGTTAGTTCATTCTATTTTAATTGCATTACTAGTTGTGAAGTTAGTTGAAATTTGTTCATAGTTAGATTAGTGTTCGTAGAAAGTTTATTTTTTCAAAATCTGATTATTGATCAATTATGCTAAATTGGATATTCAATATATTAAATATTGGAATTACTTCTTAGGACATATCTCTATTTTATGTTTTATTATATAAATATTTTACGATTTTGGGTGTTGCTAATCCTGAGTGATGGGACATTGGCAGCATTGTAGGTTTTTAAAAGAAAATCTAAAAAGGCACCAAAGAGAACTCAAAAGGATATTTGTAAGAAATAGAAGTTGGAAAAGGAAAAAATTGTTAATGGAACCCCTTGTTTCAGCTACATAAGAAGTATGACCAATATAGAAATAGATTATAGAGGTAGCCTTAGGAAATCCTATATTTTTAGGTGAAGGTATGGCCTCTATCCCCTCTTCTAATTCTCCTCCTCCTTCCTCAAATAAAATTCCCTCCTCTTCTAAGCAAGATTTTGTAACAAAAGTACCTTCTCCCCCTCATAGTTCACCACCTATTTCACTAGTAAATACTGAGGGCCAACCAACCAATCTCCTCCAAGGTCACCTAAAATTTCTTCTTCATCATCTCACATAATTCCATCTTTGCCATTGTAACCTCCCCCATCATATGTAAAGAAAGATATTTCATCCCAATCCACTCACCCTCCTATAAGTTTTACTACAATTTCCATGAGTTTTCTAATTGTAATAGTAGTGGTAGTCATAGATTCTACTATAGTCACTTCTACGAAGCCATCAATAACTACTTATTTTGCTCTCTCCTACCTTATAGCCTCTTCTCATCCTATTGTGAGTTATTCTACACTATCAAATTTGAAAAAGAGAAGGAGGCTTCACATTAAATTTAATATTTTTGGGTAGAGAAGCTATCCAAACCTTCCAAGAAGATGGCTATAGAACAACCAGATCTAGCATTCCTCTAGTAAGCAAGCCTGAGACTGAAATGAATGCTTAAGACTACCATATAGAAGAATACATAGAAGACATTGAGCAGTTACCTGCTAAAGATAAGTTGGTGATAACTAAGGCTTACTTGTACACTTTTTATGTCAAGGGTGATATATACAAAGAAAAAGTGGATAAGCTAGAGCGGATAATTGAAAAGCTTCAAAAAACAATCACCAACCAGAAAAAAATAGAGAAAGCTCTCAGAAAGAAAGCAAAGAGCTAACAAGACAAATTTCAAGAAGTCAATAAGTTGAAGGAGCAAGTAGAGGAACAAAAGAAGAAAAACAAAGAATAAGCTAAAGAAACATAGAGCTTGAAGCAACAACTTTATATTGAAAGGACTAAGTCTTCAAGTTTCTCTAAGGCATGGCTAAAGAAATCAAGAAAAGAATTGTTATATGAAGTTCTAAAAAAATATTCAGAGTTA
The DNA here is from genome assembly GCA_028583015.1 of Wollemia nobilis. NCBI lineage: Eukaryota > Viridiplantae > Streptophyta > Pinopsida > Araucariales > Araucariaceae > Wollemia > Wollemia nobilis. The sequence continues at coordinate 212,223 of JAQPPZ010001862.1, forward strand.
CAACCCATTATTGATTACATGGATGATGTCAGCCACCTGCTCCAAAATTTCCATGAGGATCTAGATAGCTTCACTAGAGAACTACAACCTATAGTGATTCTAGCTAAGTAGATTTATAAGTTGGTAGATATCAAGATTAGTGATACTGCTAAGCCTATTCCTAACAAAGAATGGAATATTACTAGATTTTATACCAAAGTTGTAGTAAAGAAGCACAAAGCCCTCCAAAAGTCCTAGATATTGTTTGATAAGGTTGAGAATATGATCTGGGATGTAGTGGACATAAATAAAGAAATGATTCAAAATGGATTTAAAGGGTTATGGATGGAGAATAATACTTTGCTATCAATGGAAGATATTAAGAAGAGTTTTACCAAGAGTGTCCAATATGAATCCAATATTGATGCTCTAGAAGAGCCAATTGATCAGGATGAGGTATCACAAATTTTTATTGACCTAACCAAGCTCCAAGATCTGATAGAGTATTTGATAGAAAAAGGAAGAGCTACAAATTATGAATACAATGGTGAGTTGGAGTATATTCACAAGCATCTTAAAGAGACTTCCAAGCCCTCTAAAGTAGTATGGAAATAGGATTTACAAACCTTAAAGATGATGGTGTAGTTGTTCTAAAAGGATGTTGAAGAGGAAAATGAAAAAGAGCAAGAATCACCTGAGGAAGAAGCTTAGCAAGAATAGGAGGATAATTTTGAAGAAGAAGCTCAGTAAGAGGATGAAGAACCAAATAGAGTTTCTGAGGATCCGTAAGGGATACAAGCTTCGAATATTTTGTTTTCTACAATTTTCTAGTCATGCAAAAGTTTTGTATTTTGTTTGATTTGTTTTTACTTTGACATTGTGAGAAGGCAATAATAAAAGTATGAGGCCAGAGAGATGTAGAGAACAATAATTTTTGGTGAAGGTATTCATATCATTTTTTTTAATAAGATTTATAGATAGAACATTACTCTATTTTTATTTAACTATTGTTGCAGTTCTTGAAGGAGTGGAAGAGATATTTGTGTTTCCAATATGGTCTCGATATGAATATTTATAATCTAGGATGTTTCATGAAGTTTTCAGAGGATAATGATCATATGGAAACTATTATTTGAAGCATTGTTTGAAGATTGCAATTTTTTGACTCCTAATGCCCAATAGATAAGACTCTGAGTTTGATGGTTTTGTGATAAAATAGACCCAGGAGGTGCCAAAATGTAGGCCCAAAATGGCCACATCCCTAGAAAATTTTAAAAATTTTATTCTAAGGTAGATAAATCTCTATTTTGTTGAGGATATAGAGTATTTTGGATTGGGTCGGTACAAAGAGTGCTCCAATCTGCTCAACACTTAGTGTTTTTTGCCATAATAAGCTAATTACTTGATTCCACTCGATATATAGTGTATTTGGTAGTGGATTTGTGTGAGGTTCTTGATCCACAATAATTTGAGCTTTGATGTCATCAATGTTATATAAATTATGGATTGGCAATTATTCTATACTGTGCATGCTCCAGTGACTAAGTGCTGAGAAGCTCGATTCTGTTGAGTTCCAAGACTAATTATGAGTGGAATGGTGATAAGTTCCCCATTTAATTTGTAAGGTCTTTTAATCATAACCATGATAATCTCTTAGGTAATTTATATTTTCCTACTTTACTTTAGCTACAATATAGAGGTGGACTACATGATTGTAAACTTAATGGAGTTATATTAGGGTATTAGAAGGCAAGGAAAAAATATAAAATGTTGATATCATCCATTGGTTCATAGATGAGAGTGGACAATTATTTTCTAGAGGAGATGAAGCAAAAAATTAAAGATAAATTCCATAGTGAATATGTATTATAGTTGGCTACAAATAAGATAGAACTTCTAGATATCATGCAAACTCTAGTTTAATGCTTGAATGACACTTTCTAGTTTTTAGACTTATATACTTTTTACTATTAGTTTATTTTGGGTTTTCTAGGTTATATAACAAAGAATCCTTTGTGTGATTGATATAAAAATTTTGATAGATATAATTATACTTGTATCTTTTCTATATTATTTTTTTTTAATTTTAAAAGAATAACCAAAACAAAAGAACAAATTATTTATAAGATATTGAAATTATAATGTTTAACAATTCAATAGTATATAAAAATAAAGGACCTATTTTAAATGCTGTGATTGGAATAGTGAAAAAGGTAAAGGCCAACGTATGCGGATCGTAGTACCGGACACAAATAATAGCTTTTTAGTTCCTTTCCAAAAAGACTTGAAGATCTAAACTGTCACACAACTTATTTAGAACATATGATTGTTTGAAGAAGAGTTTGGCTTTATCAATAACACGCAAAAAGTTCCTTCCTGCCTATTCCAGCATTTATTCGTACACATCGTTATAAAGATTGTAACCACGAGGGATCTTCAATGAATTAGTTAAATATTATGTAATCTGGTTCTACGACTCGTTAGCAATAAACATTGGGAGTTTGAAGATTTGCTTAAAATCTGGGTACGCTTTGCTAGCAACTCAAAGTGTTTTCTAATTGTTTTTATAAAGAGTTTTTTAATTGTTTTTATAAAAATATTACTAATGTTTTATTTCAGGGAAAGGACCCTATTGTTATGGAGACAAAGACTGTGATTCCAAGTATACAAATAAATTTCCCTACTTAAATAATCATTAAACAGTGCATGGGTTTGCACAAAATGGCGTTCATGTGAACAGGTTGGCCTTCACAGGCGCGCAAATAACACATAATATATGTTTACACAGGATTCTCTTGTACGTTTACACATGACGCGAAAAAATCACCAAATAGCTGATCGCCAACTCGCCAATTCTGACCACAGCAAAATCAAAGAGCCATTGTTAGAGCAGTAATCTGAATCACTGTTGTGATCAGTCCTTCAACATGAAGAGTGACAAGTCAATGTTGTGCAGGTAAAACGCATACATCAGATGTGACACCGTCGAACTATGCCCACGACATTGCAAATGTGTTCAGAGCGAATTTTATTTCTGCATGACGAAAGTGAGAATGGCGTCTCGGTCCACTGCTATATGATGTGTTTTGTTGGCCATGATATTTTCATGGAGCCTTCTCAGCGGTGTTAATGGTGAAGGATTATGTGGCGACCATTGAGCTACCGACCGTGGTGGGCCGGGAGGTGGCGGTCCTGTGGGTGGCGGTGGTCATGAAAGCGGACCTGTTGGCAGCGGTCCAGGCGGTGACCACGATCCCCGCCATGGTCCGGGATGCCGATTCGGCGGTCCTCCTGGCGGTGGCCACGGCCCTGGTAACTGAACGGCTTATAACGGCAAGGGAAGTCAGACCGACAGCAAATAAAGTTTGCCTATGAATTAGCTAGGACGCTAGTAGAAAGAAACTAATAGTAAATAGTAACAGTAATAATGCTGGTTTCGGTCATGACCTAGATGGGAGTGGTATATCTAGTATAGGGTGGGTTGGTTATTGTCTAGAACCAGGCTTAAAAAATTTGTAACGCAAGAATCTATTATTATAACGATAAGATATTATTTTCAGAAATGATTGTTGTGGGATTCCATTACGTTACAATATTATTATTTCTTAATTATTATTCTTCTAGTTGTAATTATCAAAATTTATTGATAATTTTTTTTAACGGTAATATATCAGTTTCTTCAAAATGGAGCGAAACGAAACGGAGCGGACTTGGACTCGGACTCGAACAGCATAGGAGTTTGAATTTTGAATCTAGTCGAAGCGGGAAAGGAGAAAGTCCTGGTAGTGGTCACGGGTTAGTCCGAGGAGGACATGGGGCGCCCGATTCTGATATGGGTCTTCCTGAGGAGGATGGTGGGCAGGAAGGGATAGCTGATGAGGATGCTGCAGAAGACCCCCTCGAGAAACCTCCCGACGGGCCCAGCTCTCATGGGACCCCCTGTGAGAGCTCAAATGCTTCGTTCGTGGATAAAGTTAGAGGGAATACCTGTAAGAGTCACTCAAACTCCTCACCAATCATCGGTACTTTCTCTGATGACTGTAAAGAGCTGAACTTCCATGAAGATGTCATGATAGAGGTGTTGAGTAAGCAATCCCTGTCCTTGGTGGGAAAGTTCATTGGATCGAGACTTGATATCGAATCCATTCACCGCTAGGCGATGGCCAAGTGGAATCCTGAGGGCCACATGGAACTCGTTTTGACCTATAGGTTGTTTCTCATATAGTTGAACAATACGAACGATACAGCTCGGATTCTAATGGGACGGCCTTGGTTCTTCGGGCAAAGACCCCCTTTTGTTATGCGATGGAACCCTGGTTTCAACCCAGGCACACAAAGTATCAATTTGGCCCCCATTTGGGTCAGACAGCCCGAACTTCCCTTTCTATTATGGGATGAGAAATTTATTCGGAGCATTGCACGTGCTGCTGGCAATTTGGTAGCCTTTGAATTGACCACCAAAGCACAGTATCGAATGCCTTATGCCTGCTTCTATGTAATGGTGAATCTGGAATCTCAACTCCCGATTTTTATTGATCTAACTTATGGATCGTTGGATATAGGCCTTTGAGTATGAGAATAAACCCGCCTTCTATGTGGGGTGCCAAAAGTAAGGACATTTAAAATCTCAATGTCCCATGGACAAGAAAATACTGAATCCAAAAGAAGTGATACACAGTGTATGCAAGAGCCAAGATCATTCGAAGGAGATGTGCTCGTACCCCAAAAAAAAAGTTCATGGAGTCCGCATTGGTGGGAGGCACCCTAGGAATTTAAACATTCATAATGAAGACCACAATATGCATCTGTAGAAAGAGAAAGGGAAGCAAAAAGAATTTCCACCTGAATCATCATTCAAAGGATAAATTTGTGATACCCGTGAGGTATTTTCTCTCTTTGCTAATAAGTTTGAAATTCTCATAGATAAAGATAGTGAACTTCCTTTTGAAGGGTTTGTTGTTGAACAACTTCCCCATCTTGACCCATCCCTTGCAAATCAAGGCATTCCTTCCGAACCCATTATTCCCCAGGAAATATTAGAAATCCCTCAAAACACCCTCCCTTCCTCCTCCCCTCAATAACCCACCTCCATCGCTACCTCTTTCGCATCCCCTATTCCTCCTAAATCCTCTTCGATCCCACCCACCACTACTGATACCTCCACCCCCACATCCCCTTACCCTCCCCCCTCAACCCCTTGCATAAAACCACCTTTGTCTCTTCTCTGTTGGCTTCTCCTATCAAGCCGGCCTACCCCCACCCACCCCAACTTTCTTCCCCCTTGTTGCCTTACCCTATGTGCTCTCATTTACGAGAAGGAAGATCCCCTTTGAAACTTTTTCTATAGGTTCTCCTCCTCTTGCCCTTGTATCGTCGGGCAATGGTAAACCTTCAATTCCCCCCATGAATAACACTAGAAGTCATAAGAAACCCTAATGTGATGTGGGTATAGAAACAAGATGGGGTTGACTGCCCAACCCATATTCCAGGAAAAATTAGATGGCAGATGACATAGCTAGTGGCATCCAAACAACATTGCTATCTTCACTATCTCCACCCAAAGATATGTCTAAGGAAGAAGGTAAAAGACCCAAACCCCCGGAAACAAAAGGGGGGAAGAAATCCACTTCAAAACCTTGCAAATGAAAGTCCTATGTTGGAATTCTAGAGAGCTCAACGAGGTAATAAAACAAAGAGTATTTTCTTCTCTGATAAAGGATATGAGACCCTCAATATTTACCATTTAGAAAAGAAATGTAGAAGAAAAAAACATAGACAAGGTAGTTAAATCAGTGTGGAATAATTGCAAGTTTGTAGACAGCTCTGTCCATGGTGCTTCAAGAGGGCTGCTATGTCTATGGGATCCAAAGAAAGTTATTGGAGAATTGATACCAAAAAGTGACAAAGTTATTAATATCCTCTTTAAATGTAATGAAACCAACAAACAATGGGTTATAACAAATACCTACATTCCAAATATTTTTGACAATCGGCTTGGCATATGGGATAATCTTACACAAATGCATTTATCCTTTCCTTGTCATGAATAAATGGTGGTAGGCAACTTTAATAATCTATTTTATCCCACTGACAAAGCTGGAGGTGCCCCAATTAGCCCAAGGAGTTATGAATTTTTTTTTGATTTCATTGACTCTAACGAACTCATGGACATTGAGCTCCAGGATTCATTGTTTACTAGACCAATCACCACACATGAGACCAACTCATACAAATGAGACTTGACAAAGTTATGATATCCAGATAAGCAATCCCATTTTTTGGTGATGCTACCTTGTCATCCCTACCAAGGATAGCCTTTGATCATAACCCACTTCTCTTAGAAATTTCCAAGACAAATAATAATTTTAGACCTCCATTCAGGTTTGAGTCCATGTGCCTTCAACATTCGTAGTTCAAGAAAAAAATCATTGAATGGTGGAGTCAACCTGTTGATGGTATGAGTGTTTTCGAAGTCTGTATGAAACTAAAAATTCTTAATCTTCATCTCAAAAAATGGAATAAGGAGGTATTTAGGAACATTTTTGAGTCATGACAAGTAATCTGCTCCTAACTAAAAGAAATTGAAAAATTGATTCAAGTCGACAATGCTACTAATGAAGTTCGAAGACAAGAGAAGATACTATTACGTGAATTCCACAACTTGTTTTCCAGGGAGGAAATATTTTGGTGGCAAAATTCCACAACATTGTGGCTCAAGGAAGGTGAATTGAATACCAAAATTTTCTATGCCACCACAATGAGGCATAGAGGGGCAAATACTATCAGATGTCTTCGTAGAGAAGATGGATTGTTGGTCGAAAGTCCTAAAGAAATATATAATGAGGCAATGGAACACTTCCATAATATCTTGGGCCCCTCTCAAGCTTACCCAGCAAAGGTGTAAGAATCCCTTCTACAACACATCTTGTCCCTTCTGTCTCAGGCTGATAATGATATTCTACTACAACCCTTCTCCCGTAACGAAATTAAAGAAGCTATATTTTCTATGACAGTTGACAAAGCTCCTGGCCTTGATGGTTTCACTCCTAGATTTTTTTAATTCTATTGGGATATCATTGGAGAAGATATTTTTGAAGCCATTATGGAGATCCAAAGAACCAATTTTATCCCTAGAGAGCTTAAATCCACATTCCTTGCTCTTATCTTGAATAGCTTAGATCATAGGATGTGCCATTGTTGAGTTTCCTGTAACTTACCTTGGCCTACCGATGTTCCAAGGGCATCCAACCATGAGGATTTGGGATAGTGTCATTCATAGGGTTATGAAGAAGCTTACTGGCTAGAAGGGAGCCTTGCTTAGTAGTGCAGAGAAGTTCATTCTAGTCCAATCTTGTCTTCAAAGTATACCAATATACTTTATGTCCGTGTTTCAAACTCTTATAGTTGTTTGTAATAAATTGGAAAAACTTCAATAGAATTTCCTATGGTCGAGAATGGATAATAAAAACATATTTTCCCTTGTTGCATGGGATAAGGTTTGCCTTCCAAAATGCAAGGGAAGATTAGGTCTAAGGAGAATTCACGAGATGAATATGGCCATGATGTCAAAGTAGGGATGGAAGATTGTGTCTAACTACCCAACTCAATGGATTGATATTTTTAATACCAAATACCTCAGGAAACGGTATCTAATGGATAATTCCCTTATGGTTTTTGGGTCTGCATTCTGGAACTCGGTGTGTCGAACCCGGTCTATCGTCCAAAAGGATGGACGTTGGAAGCTTGGATATGGATCACAAATTAGATTCTAGGAGGACCCATGGATTACAACTCAGCCCCTCATCCATGATCAGTCTGTAATTATTCTTAAACATTTCACTAATCTATATTTTGACCCCAAAGTTGAGAATTTTATTAATAATGAAGTAGTGGTTCCCTATTGGAATGACATCCCTACTGATCCGGATTCTCCCAAGATTCGCTTTGACCACCTCCACCTATCTGAGATTATTCTAACTCATATGATTCCAAGCACCAGGCCACCTGATGTTCTCTTCTAGAAACTCAACCAGTCTAGGAATTTCTTAGTCAAAAATGTATATATGGCTATGAATAAATCTGAAGAAGATTGGTTCCTCCAAGAGTATATGGATCAAAAATATTATTCCTAAGATTTCTCACTTTTATTGGATGGCAGTAAAAAATAGGCTATTGACAACCAATAATTTAATAACTTATGGTATGATCTTGTCCAACAAATGTTACCTCTGCAAATATGCATGGGAGTCAGTCAATAACCTATTTCTAGAGTACCCCTTTTCTTGCATTATACTATTCTTGATCATGTGAAGTGTATCCATTTCTTGGATTACTCCTCAGTTTATTAGTGATATTATTATTCAATGGCTAAACCCATTTAAGGCCACTCACCTAAAGTTTTGGTGGGCGATCATTCTCCCTCACTTTATGTGGTAAATTTGGCTAGAAAGGAACAATCATGGTTTTTGATATTCGTGCGATGATCTGGAGTCAGTTTATTTGAGATCTATCATGTTTACCTCAGAAAATGCTAATATCATTCCTTTGGATAATTTTCTTTCATCCCCATTTGATATTCAAGTGACACATTCTGCTATCCTCTCTTTTGAGGTTTTTGGTCATCCCCAAGTTGCTATGGATAGATCCCTAGTTTCATGGATTCTCCCCCCTCCTCATTGGTTCAAGATAAATTTTGATGGTTCTTCAAAAGGAAATCCTGGCATTGCGAGCTGTGGATGAGTGATCTGGGATGACATAGGTCCACTCATTTTGGCGTATGTAGAAAAACTTAGAGTCCTATCTAATAATTTTGTTGAGGCTTGGGAATCTTTTCAAGGCATCCAAATGACCATCGATCTCAATATCCAGTACCTGATAGTCGAAGGAGAATATTTAAACACCATAAAATATTTGAAGGGGGTCTCGAATCCTCCTTGGAATGTGGGACCAACCATTGAAGAGTCCATTGTCTAGCTAAGGGCGATCAACAATAGGTGTATTCAACATGTGTATTAGGAAGGCAATCAAGTGGTAGATACAATGGCAAACTTTGGCTTAACTGTTCAATTTTTTTTCAACGTGATAGGGGAATCTTCCCTAATGTATTGTTGATTCTTTTACTGAACTTGTCACTACCAATTATGATTAATGCCATGATTAATGTATTTATGGATGATCCCAAAGATGACGAGGACTACATCCCAGAGTAAAACAACATGTCTTGAACGAGATTATTCCATTTTGATTCTTGGGATGGTTTTTGTGCTCTTCATGTCTCTTTGAATATGGTTTTCTAGGAAGGTCCCTATGCTATTTTTGTTTTATGTTTGTGCCCATGGGCGGTATGTTTGTAATAGTTTAGATTGTTTTAGTTTATGGATTCTGTGAATGGTCCAATTTTGTCTTGTTTTGTAGGGAGTTGAATCTTCGCAGGATCCTCCTTGCAGCATGTTATAAGGTTTTGGGTCCATTTTAAAACCCGTTACTAATAAAAAATATATACTAGTTTCTTCAGTCTTGAACTATCCAACTTTTTAAAAAAAATTTAAAAGAAGTATAAACAAAATGGATTGAAGTCAACCATCGCATCATTTTAAGGTTCATGACAAAGTTTTGTTGCACTTTAAAGGAACATTATTTGTGGACAAAACACATAATAAGATCAAACTCATTTGGTATGGACCTTAAACCATCATTTACTAGTTGTTTGACAATAATTTTATCTTAAAACCTGTAGTACGTATAATAATTTATGGTTTGTTAAATATTTATTTGATTTGTCCATAATTTTGTTTTTGGTAGATAAGATACTATAGCATTAATACCGGGTTTTACATGTTGACCCTAAACCTTTTACAAAAATCAGCCCAGGGCTATTGATGAACATATCCTTACTAAGGATCCTATATGTAAAATCTACATTCCGCAAAAGCCATTACGTCCGGTAAGGCACATATCCTATTATCAAAATAAAACTTCCCATATAACATTTTGGGTATACCCCGAGAAAACACACATGCACCATAATTACAAAAAAGAAATAGACACTTATCCCTTCCTTGAGATAATAGAGAAACAAAAAGCTGCAGACACACATAGTAGAGTACTAAAAAAAATCCTACAAGCTCTATATTGACAGTTACTCTTAATAATTCTTTGGTGATTGATTTCTTTCGTATATGAAATGCTTTGGTACCACATACTATCTTGGCCAATCAGCCTTGGAGAAGTGAACCTGTTGGCTAGATTTATGGTGATGGCTATCTGGTGGTCCACGTGGCTTTGGTTCGAAGTCTTATATTGCCATTTATTTCCTTCCCTATGATTATCAACCAACCTCAAATTACTAAGATGACTAGGAGCCATGTTATTTGACATGTGACTATACCCATTAGCATTTGTGGTATTTCCACGCAACATCCATGAAGACTGACATCTCAGATAATTTTTATTGTGAGTCCAATTCAAAAAAGAGATGGGAATACTCCTAGCCTTCGAACTTACAGTGCCTTCCTTGTTGGTAAATTTGACTATAATTCTTGGAATTCTTATTTATTAAGATCCTCTACTTCACTTGGGATACCGTGTTCCCATTTGAAAAGTCCATCACCATCAACACCCAAATTGGCTAGCTTATCAACAATTTTGTTAGCTTCTCAAAAGACATGTTGGGCTTTTCTGTCCTGTCTTCCCTGGAAAAGGATCCCAACCTCTTCAACAAAATTTGAGTAGACATTTTGGCCATAATTTGAGTATATATTGGAAAAATTATTTTGACTAATCATCCAACAAATACTATCTCTTACTTGATACCACATCCTACCTTGTTTCTAAACATGGTTAGCTATAGTCCTGATTGATTTCTTCTCATTAGATATAATAGTACATATTTTATCTCTTTTGATAGCATTGGAGGTCATTACTCTCACTATTTTGAGGTGTGATGAGGATATCTAGAACTTAGAAATATAGTTTATCTCATATTTTGATTCATATAATTCAAGTGATTTTTTCCTACATTGTCTATTTTGATTATTATTCTTTGTTTATGATAATTTATTAAGAATATATGGCTATCTAATAAGGCATGTTCAATTGCTCTAAGTACTAGGGTAATGTCTCACTTAAACTAAATGATGTTGGGAGACCACATTATTAAGACAAAGAGATAATTCACCATATTATGTAATGATACTTCAATAACTTAGAGATAGTGTGATGCATGATATCTTGGTATCATGCCACTAGATTTCACATTAAGAATAGTAAGAATTAGTCAAAATTTAGATTGAGGCTTCAACATATCAACAAATATCAACAAATTATATCTCCACGTATATATATATATATATATATATATATATATATATATATATATATATATATATATATATATCTTCTATAAAAGATGGAGGAAAAGGCATCATCAAGGTAAATATGGAAAAAATATTAGGATGGATCCATAATGGTATGGAGTATATAGAAATGAAAGTTGTTGTTTTGCTAGATCATTGTATTATTATTTAAAAAAAAAAAAAATCCAGAAATCAAAGGAGTAGTTATCTAATATTTCTTGTACTCATGAAGGGGAGGAACCTTATATTATCTTTGGATGTTAAATGGAGAGGATGTGAGCATATTTTCTTACACTAGTATATGATTATGGGATTTGTAGTGACTTCTCACTATAGGATAATTTGTTTCAAATGAAAGATAAAACAAAGGCAAGCTGATAGAAGCTATAGAAATTGTATTTGGAGGCAGTTGCAATTTTGCAAAAGTCCCAAGTAGAGAAAGGAGGTCAAAGTCTTGAGTGTATGTGTGATGAAGTCCAAAAGTAAGAAGACTAGATGATAGATAGTTGATCCAAGTGAGAAAATGAATTCTGATAATTAAAAGTTTTGAAAATACTAATGAAGTGGAAAATAGGAAAGTTCCAAAAAGCATAGTACTAAGAGGGCTTAATTAAAATTAAATATTTTTTCCATGAATTACTCCTAATAGTAAAATTTTTAGAATATCCTAACTAGGGCTAGTAGCAGGAAGTTCCAAAAAGCGAGCAAAAACACATTATGTTCTAAAAAAATTAAGAATATTCTATAATTTAAATCTATTTATAAGAAGTCATCAACTTTGGAGAAAAGTTAGATTAAGCAATAAGGAAGAAATATCATGCACAAGCTCCAAGGAAGTGTGCATGATATAAATTAATATACAATTATTGTGAATGTAAGGATTGCCTATAAATGTCATCTCAACTAAGTACTCCAAAAAGATGTTAAAGGTAAGTATGGTGATTGTAGAAGTACAACTAATAATTGTGATGACAAAGAATAACCCATTCAATTTTTAGAATCCCTAGAAGAAGTAGTTGAGATTGTTAGTCTATCCATAAAATTTTAGAGGGAGAATTTTAATTATTGTAATCTATGAATGATAAACTTTCCCTTCATTTTCCTTTGTATATCTATATGTATACATATATATACATACATATATATAATATACATACATATATATATACATTATACATATACATATATATGTATGTACATATATGTATATATATATGTATACATACATACATACATATATATATATATATATGTATGTATATATATGTATATATATATACATATATATATATATATATATATATATATATATATATATATATATATATATACTAGAGGCCTATGCATATAATTTGAGTGCATTTGTTGATTTGATTCCTTGACCCATCTATTTTATGTGTATATGCTTGTATTTATATATTTTGTGCTTATATGTCAAGGAGATGAAGTATTCATGTTGGCACATTATGGTTAGAGTTATTGTGTAAGGAATCTTATTTAATCATTGGTACATTTGCACCCTATTAGCTTAGCTTTTTCTTTATGTTTTATTTGTTTTTGTTTCTCTTACCCTTTTCCTCGATGTTGTTAGAGTAGGAAGTGTGAACCCAAGATCACATATTATAAAGAAGCCAATATTTTTCAAAATCTTAGAGGCCCTCGACTAAGCCAAACCTTGCACTCTTAGCATAAGCCCTACTATGTCACTCCACATGAGATAAAATTTACCCCATATTCTAGGTCCATACCATATATGATGACTAAAAAAATCAAAGAGAATAGCAATTTAAAGGTACACCTAGATGGACCCCATTAAATCCACTTGAGAATGAAGATCCAAAAGAATCCAAATAAAGGATATCATATTGAGGTTCTAAAGAAGGCCTCATCCTATCTTGTTTGAGTACACACATTCTATTCACTAGGTAACTCTACTATAATATAAAAATAAGAAGTGTCACATCCCACCTTGATCGAGCCTTTGTCCCTAACGAAGAAAAAGGAAACTAATGCTTATTTTTGTGTAGTCGTAGAAAGTATTGGAAATTTTTGAAGTTTTAAAACTTGTGGTGATTTATTTAAGGCTTTTGAAAAATACGTCCTAGAAGGAAACTATATATATATATATATATATATATATATATATATATATATATATATATATATATATATATCTATATATATATATATATAAGAGGAAAGGGAATATTACTCATGAATTAAATCATTAGTATGTTTTTCATGTTAATAAGGAGTTAAAATTTTTAGGAGGAATATTTTGGCTCTAAGTTCCATGGTAAAGGAATCAATACTTACAATGCTTATAAGGAATTTAAAAATTATAATATAGTCACCTTAGGTCTTCTAAGGAACTATTGCTCCACTTTGTATGCATCACTATGTCCTCAGGTCTTCTAAAACACTCTTCCACCACTTTGCATGCATCACCATATTAGTGGGTCTGACTACCCAAATAACTCCTCTAGCAGGTCATTACCTATCTTGCCCTTCACCATTGAGAATGGCACTTCAAAAAATTATAAAAAGGCCACCATTTTATAGCAAGGGGGTCGCACAATAAGGACGGACTGGTGGACTTAGGGGATAAGGAAGAAAATTTTAGAAATTTTACAAATTTTGCAGGTTGGAGGGACCTCCCTAGTTATCTTTGTATTAATGTGATTTTTGTGAAGATTAAACTTTGTTTACTTACAAGCTTGCAACTCATTTCAATATTAGTTGTAATTCATGATCTATAGGAAAGGAAATTCATGTGCTTCTATATTTGGTATTTCATTTAAATGCAATTGAAGTCTAATATGGTTTTTGTGTTTAATTTTATTGAAATGCATTTGAAATATAATATAGTTGCTTGTTATGAGACATCGAGACATCGAGCTATTGGATTAAAATTTTCACTACTAGGCATATACTTCATCAGAATAAATTCGAAGACTAATATGATTTCTTGGCAAAGACATCAAGCTATTAGCTCCACACCACCGATGGAACTCTCATAACCATAACTTGGTATCTATCTACCGTAGGGTGCTAGAGCCCTCTTACTTATTAGTCTACCCATGATGCCATCCATGTGGGATATCACTAAACCTTGTTTCCAAAACAATAACTCATTACCTTCCTCTAATTGATCATGAGGTATGGTTTGACTAGTCTCATATAGTCTCTAGTATGTGTGTCACCTACAGAATATCTGACTTAAAGTTTTACCCACTATATATCTATGCTTCACTAATTAAGACCATTTTAGATCATTGATATTAGTCACTTTCCTTTCCCTATCAAGTTAAACCAAATCTTTGGCCAATATAATCTAATGTCGATGTTGACCCACTAGATAGATTGTTAGTCTTTTACCCAAGTCTTGAAAAATCTAAGGCCATGTGCCATAAAATTGATTTCAAGTTTTGCTAATCTCAAATTGGATATCACCGGTGAATTAAAACTGGAAGAAAAAATTACCTTGAATGATAAAATATTTATTTCTATAAAATATTTTATGCTTTCTCCATTACCCTGTTAACCTCTAATGGGAGTGTGTACTGGCAATTACGCATATCAAATCAATGCTTTATTAAGGACTAGTTTGTGATTGATTCAACATAGAGATACACACACCTGATTAGCTAGGATGCTACCTCTATCAAACTAATCTCATTTGAATATTACCATAGTTTTTATGTATAAATGTTATTCATATAGTGTGATCTAATTGAATTCACATGGGTTAAGCACTCCTATTATTCCTCAAGTTAAAAAACTACCCACATCGACCATGTGGGATAATAATTATTGTTATTAATTAGTTAACTTCCTCAATTAACTCAACCATCAAATTACGGTTACCTCATATCAGTTAGGGTACCTTGAGACATATATCAAGCTATCACTGCCCATAGGTTTGAGCTAACACCAAGCTGACCTCATGGATTCTATTGATAAATTGAATGCTGCACCTTGAAGTGGCCAATGGAGTTGCTAAATGGTAACACCTATTCCTCTTTAAAATTTCTACCCTCATCGCTCAGGTCAACATGATGTTTGACTCATAAGAGCAGTTGTAACCCTTTCTAAATTGCCATTGTGGAGTATAATATTCCATAGTGGGTGTGTTGTGAACCTTGAATGACTTATTAAAAATGGGAGGGTCCTCTAAAATGAACAACCACATGATGGTGGTCATGATCATCGAATGGATAAGGGTGCTTGGGACTAGATACTGGTAAGGTCATATTGTTAACTAGAAATTCAATTTGCTATTAGAGGATTTTCATAAAAGTTCTAATCAATGTTGAAAATTGTTGACCATAGGGTTGACTAAGCCCAATTTTTGTTAACCCTTGAAACATACAAATTAACAAAGGAGAACCATATTTTTACTATATAACTTTGGAGATAGATTCTAAATTGGTAAATCAATGAGAAATGAATGTAATTTTTATATAAACCGTGGATTATGTTTTGATGATAAAGCATTACATTGATGTCTTTGAGTTCTCCTAAAAAAATTTTAAGTGACAATAATACATAAATTTATGATAGTGGTTGTGAAGACCATGATAAATCCTTGATTAAAGACTGAGGTAAATTTGGTAATAGTATTTTTGATAGACAATGTAATATATTATTAAGTACTATAGTTTAATATTGATGAAATATTAGTTAAAAAATTAATTTTCTAATTTGTGAATCTATAGTGAGTTCCCAGAAAAAATTTGAGATCAAGTTTGTAAACCTATAGTGTAATATTATTTAATAGATTACGATGCAAGTTGTAGCTAAAATTGAGAAATATTGGTGATATATTACAAGACAGATGGTATCTAGACTTGTAAAACTATAGTATGATCATGTTGATGGATCATGATATAAATTGGTAAGTAAATTTGTGGAAAAGTGTATGCTACAAGACAAACTAGAGGAAATATTTGTGTAAAAACTATAGTGTAACTATGATGGTAGATTCTAAATCAAGTCTTGATAAACTATAAAATGATCTAGAGATAGATTATGATATAAACTTATGGAATGATTTGTGAATCTATGATGGAAACCATTTTCTTAAATGTTATTTCTGGGTGAAGGAAATACGAATTACTATGAAAGTATTATCTATTTCATGTGTGCAAAGAGAATCATTTCATGAATGAATTTATGGTATTATATTTGAAAATGATTGGAAAATGTTGGTTGTAATAATTTTTGTTTTAAAGGCATATCTTTGTGGAAAATGATATGAGATGAAAATATAATTTTTAGTCTTAGAAAATTATGGGATTTCCTTCCTCTAAATCTTGGGAATTCTTTAGATAATTAAATTATGAGAAATGTATTGTGTTTAGTTACATTCAATTGGAAATTATAACATGGTATTGCTTTCCTAGAATGTTTAGTTACATTCAATTGGAAATTATTACATTAATAAGTCTATGAGGGTTTATGTGATAACCTCCTTACCTACCCATTATTGATATGGGGAGAGATAAGCTTTTCAATGATTGTTGTTCTATCCTTAAGGAAGAAAAATCCAATTTTTAAGCCATACACCTAATGTACAGGTTGAAAGAGACCTAACATAGGGACTAGCTTAATTTTGATTTAAGCTAGTAGGGAAAATTTTATTCCTTTCTTAAATAGGATAATTCATAATTGGAAGGTAAATAAAATTACCTACAGGTCATCATAGGGGCTGGTCACTCCTATCCATAGGATATAAACTAACCATATTGATTCCTTTGAAGTGCAGCCTTGGCCATACTTGGTTACTCATCTATAAGAGAACCACATGGATATTATTCTAAATCACTTATTGATTATTAAAAATGATAAGAATTTAACACCAAAAAAAATCTCCCTAATTTTTCATTGGTTTTGGTAGGAATATTTACATTTGGTATTAGATCCTAGGTTGATTAGGCAACAAAGATTCCATAAAAGAATAATAGAGGAACTCTGAATTGATACATGTTTGGTAAGGGAAGAAAAATTGCTTTGAGCTTACTAATGGGTAAGTCCTTTCTCCCATGCTAAAACCACTAGTAAATCGACTTGGAAGAGTTAAGTGAACCCTCCACAATAGTGGGTATTAAGCAGTGTACCCGAGAATCTTTTGAGAAATCATACTTGACATTCATAACTCTAAGCTAAGTCTCTTCCTTACTTATTAGAATTTATATTGTGAATCAATCAGAGTAATATATATATATACGAGTAGACCCTAATATATTATGTAAAGAAATATATTAGTAGGGTCTCCATATTACAAAAAGATATCAAAATGTTTTTCTTTTAATTTTTATTGATGCTACAATGTGGTCTTTTGGCTAGATATGGAATTTGTATGAAACTTAGCTAGGATATGAGGAAACATAACCCACCATGGTTGAAATACCATTACGCGACTACCAAATTGTAGTCAACTATAATAATGTGTTGCACACTATTTATATATTAAGATACATTTTTGCAAAACATGTGTGGTATTTAAATTTGCAAATAAATGTGTAATAGGATTCAAAACTAACACCATTAAATTCAGGAAACATGCCACCCAAGTTGTGAAGTAGGAGGAAAAGGATTTCTCGAAAATAGAAACCAGTTAGCACAAACAATGTTGAGGACAGAACCTTAGGGAAATGTTCAAAAAAATCAAACAAAGTAGAAAATATCATAGTTGGTTTTCAGACAATGCAAGAAGAGATGACTCTGTATAGAGAACAAATGTCCTAGCAAAGCAATTTTTTGAAGGCCATTAGGGCTGAAATACAAAAACCTAAGAATATGAATCTTGACCTAACAAATCCTACGATAGAGTAGGAAAATAATATTTATGAAATGGATTATGTGTCTAAAGATCACATTAATGGGGAGCTAGAAAAGGACTTGAAAAATGTTAGAAATTTTTCTAGATAAGGGAGAGACTCACTAGAATCTTGGTTAAATGAATTGGAGGTTTACTTCTCCATGAGAAACTACTCTCCAAAAACCAAGATAGTCTAGACCATAGGCATCCTAATAAAAACATGTTTAGAATGGTGGGAGACATTTTGTAAATAGTAGAAAGTCAAAGTTATCCACTTTAAATGGGAGAATTTTTGAAAGCCTTCAGAAAAAAATTTCTCATGGAACAATTTTATATGAAAAACTTGATGAGTTCGTCCAACTCCAACAAGCAACCCAATCCATAGAGGGTTAATATAGGTATTTTTTAAGGTTTCATAAATATGTTCTATATTATGAGAAGGATAATAAGATGAAAGTGCTTAAATTCATCTCGAGAAATGAGTATCAAATTAGAACTTCAGTGAATATGCATAAACCTAGTGATATAGAGATGGCTTACAAGATGGCATGCTAGGCAAAGTAAAATCTACACCTTAACAAGAAATTTGTCAAATCCTCAAATTGTTCAAAGAGGGAACATCACTACCAACCAAAGAGGAAGTGGAAACCTGAACAAATTCATAAGGGTATGGAAAATTCTAAATTTGCAAAAAGGAACAATGGAAAACCAAGAAATTTTAAGAAGAGCTTCCATAAAAAGAATAATAACAACAACAATGTTGAAAAATATCAACCTCTAAAATAGGTAGGACCACCTCCTACCAACGAGAAGGATAAGCTAGTTCAAGGAACAAAAAATAACCATAAATATGGATTTATGATTGTGGGTGTCCGCACTATGCAAGGAATTATTCCCACCATGCAAAATCTAGAAAGAAGGCAAATGGGAAGGATCACAAAATCTACATAGCCATCAAGAACCGAAACATGGAAGGACAAGCAACTCCCTTGATCATAAATGGTAAAATATTTGGTAGATATGTTAAAATATTTATAGATAGTGGAGCTACAGATAGTTTTATTTATAGTAGCATAATAAGAGACATGCCAAAGATACTTGGATCTTTGGCACAAGGGTGAAAAGTGGAGTATGGGTTAGGATAGGACTAATCCATGGATCAGTGTTTCCTTATAGTTAAAATTTTCCTATCCATGACTTGGAACCAATATGTAACACCACTACATGACTTTGATATCATCTTGGGCATGGATTGGTTAAAAGTTCACAAAGCTTTGATTAATTTTCAAGATCAATGGATTGAGTTTACTAGCAACAAGGAGGAAAGAGTAAACATGGATAGTGATCAAGGATCATTTGAACCAGTGCTATTTTTTGTAATGCAAGTAAATAATGCCACAAGGAAAGGAGGAATGGTCTACGTTGTTAAACTAAAATAAGTGGAGGATGACAATAAGGAAGAAGTATTTGAGAAATTCTAAATTTTGTAGGGAAGTATTTACTTTAGATATTTCTTGAATGCCTCCCAAGTGTTTTTTTGACTTCACCATTGATCTAGTACTAGGCACAAAACTCATTGATAGGACTCCTTATAGGATGAATCATATAGAGATACAATAATTAAAGTTGCAACTTCAAGAATTTCTTAAAAAAGGGTTAATAAAACAAAGTGTATCTCTATGGGGTGCATCGGTACTATTTCTATAGAATAAGGATGGTTCACTAAGGCTATGTATAGACTAGAGGATGTTAAACAAATCTACCATCAAAAATAGGTATACTTTTCTAAGGATAGAAGACCCATTTGATCAACTTAAAGAGGTAACCATATTTTTCAAGATTGATTTGAAATTAAGGTATCATTAGTTAAGGATCTGAGATGAGGATACTCATAAAAGTGCTTTAAAAAATAAATATGGGCACTATGAATTCATTGTCCTACTATTTGGGTTAACCAATGCACTAGCTTCTTTCATGAATCTGATGAACAATATGTTTAGAAATCAGTTGGACCAATTTGTATTAGTATTATTAGATGATATTCTAATTTACTCCCATAGTAAATAAGAGCATGATAAACATCTAAAAATCATGCTAGAAATATTGAAGAAGAATCAACTCTACGGAAAAATATCCAAATATGATTTTTATGTGCCTCAAGTACACTACTTGGGACATATAATTTTTGCAATTATGGTGGGTCCTCAAAATATTGAGGTCATTTTGAAATGGCTACCTCCTACTAATGTGACTAGAGTGTGAAGCTTCATGGGATTGGTGGTATATTATCAAAGGTTTGTGAAAGACTATTCTAAGATAGCTTCATCGATAACAAATATTCAATGAAAAGGAAAAGAGTTCAAGTGGATAGATAAATGTGAAGTCACCTTTCAATTACTTAAACAAAAGTTTACTTCCACTCCAATAATAAAAATCCTAGATCCCCAAGAAGATTTTTTAGTATGCAAAGATGATTCCTTGGAAATATTAGGAGTGTTATCTCAAGATAAAGTAATAGTAGAATATGCATCAAGAATTCTCAATAAACATAAGGTTAACTATGCTACACGACTTAGAACTAGTTGTAGTTGCACATGCCTTGAATAATTGGAGATACTACCTTGTGGGTAGACCATTTAAGTTGAGGACTGAGCACTAAAGTTTAAAATATATTTTTACTCAACTATTGCTTAACGCAAGATAGAGAAGGTGGATTGAGTTCATAGTTGAATACAATTTTGGCATTGATTATATAAGAGATAAAGGAAACAAAGTCATCAATGCTTTGAGTAGGATAAGGCACATTATTACACTAACTCGAAGTCTTGTAGATATCATGGATCAAGTTAGACAAACCCAATATTAGGATCAACTTTGTAATGAAGTCCAACCTAAAATGATCCTAAGATAGCTAAGGATTATAGTCTCAAGTATGGACTTTTGTATTTTAAGGATCAGGTAGTCATCCTCGAAACTGGTAATTTAAGAAGGTCAATCATAAGGGAATGCTATAGATCCCCATATTTTGCTCATCCTAGACGATCCAAGATGAGAGAAAACATGAAAAAGACATTCTACTAGCCTTATATGAAGGACTTCACTGACTTTGTTGCTTTATGTTTGGAATACTAGAAAGTGAAGGTAAAACATAAACATCCAACAGGACATTTGTATCCACATGATGTGCCCATGCAAAAGTGATAGGTAATTTTAATGGATTTTATAGCTAGGTTATCTAATGCTAGGCACCAACATTATGCAATACTTATTGTTGTAGACAATCTAATCAAAGTGGAACACTTCATACCAAGTAGCACTAAATATGATGTGGTAGTAGTAGCCAATAGATTTGCCAAGGAAATCTTTTGGTTACATGAGTTTCCTAAATTAATCATTTTTGACTAATATTCTAGATTCACATCCAACTTTTGGAAAGCTCTTCATCGTGTAATTGGTACCACTCTAAATATAAGTTTTACTTATCATCCAGAGATAGACAAACAAATCAAAAGAATCAATCAAATCCTAGAAGATATGCTTCATATGTATTACATGGGTCAAAAATATTGATAGGAAGACTTATTACCTTTAGTAGAATTTACCTACAATAACAAATACCATGCTTCTTCAAATACATCTCATTTTGAGGCTTTTTATGGCCAAATATATAGAACACTATTGTCATGGAACAATCTAGAGGATTGGGAAATCGTTGAGCTAGATACACTCAAAGAAATAGAAGAAAAAATAAGGGTAATTTGGAAAAGGCTTAAGAAAGCTTTGGATCACCAAAAAATTTATGCTGACTTGAAGAGGACTCCTCAAGAATTCTCTATAGGAGATAATATATTCTTGAGAGTAATGCCTATGAAAAGTGCTATCAAGTCGATTAAACTAGATCCTAGATATGTTCGACCATTCACCATCCTAGAAAGGATTAGCCCTACTACCTATGAATTTAACTTGCAACCTAATTTTGCAAAGATCCATGATTCTTTCCATGTGTCCCTGCTTAGGAAGTATATTGATGATATTAATCATGTTTTGGATGTCTCAAAGCTACAGATGGTGGACCCAACATACATTGAGATGAAGTCAATAAATATCCTTGATTTTTGTTCCAAGACCATGAGGAAGTGAAAAATAGAACAATGCAACGTCCATTGGGACCAATATTCAAAAATAAATAACACCTGGATGTTTTGCATGTTAAAAAGGAGTTAAAATTTTTAGGAGAAATATTTTGGCTCTAAGTGTCATGGGAAAGGAATATGTACTTACAAGACTCTAGAAGGAATTTTAAAGTTATATTATAGTCATATTAGTTCCTCTAAGGAACTATTAATCCACTTTGTATGCTTCACTATGTCCTCAGGTCTTCTAAAATACTATTCCACCACTTTGTATGCATCACCACCTTAGTGGGTCTAACTACCAAAATGACCCCTCCAATAGGTCATTACCTAGCTTGCCCTTCACCATTGAGAAGGGCACTTTCAAAACATTATAAAAGGGCCACCATTTGATAGCAAGTGAGGGCACACAAAAAGGAAGGGCTAGTGGAATTAGAGGAAAATGAAGAAAAGTTTAGAATTTTTACGAATTTTATAGGTTGGAGGGACCTCCCTATTTATCTTTGTATTAATGTGATTTATTTGAATATTAACTTTGTTTGCTTACAGGATTGCAAATCATTTCAATATTAACTATAATTTTATGATCTATAGGATAGGCTATTTGTGTGCTTCTATATTTGGTATTAAATTAGACATTCAAGTGCTTCTATACTTGGTATTTCATTGAAGTGCAATTAAAATCAAATATGGTTTTTGGTGTTAAATTTAATTGAAATGTATTTGAAATCTAATATAGTTGCTTGGTACGAGATGTCAAGACATCGAGCTATAGGCTTAAATTTTTTACTACTAGGTATAGATTTCATTATAATGAATTCAAAGACCGATATGGCCGTTTGGCCCAAGACGTTGAGCTATTAGCTCCACACCATCGATGGAAATCTCATAACCACCACTTGGTGGCTATCTACTTTAGGGTTCTATAGCCCTCTTATTTATTAGTCTTCCTATTATGCCACCCATGTGGTATATCACTAACCCTCATTTCCAAAATAGTATTTTATTACCCTAATATAACTAATCATAAGGTATGGTTTAACTAGTCCGAGATAGTCTTTGGTGCACCACCTATAGAATAACCAAATTAATGTTTTACTCACCATAAATTTGTGCTTCACTAATTGAGACCATTTTATATTGTTGATATTACTCACTTTCCTTCCCTTATTAGGTGAAACCAAAGCGTTTGCCAATATAATATAATGTCACTATCGACCCACTCGATAGATTGTAAGTCTTTTACCCTAGTCTTGAAAATTCTAAGACCTTTTGCCATAAAATTGATTACAAGTTTTGCTAATCTCAAACTGGATATCACTAGTGAATTAGACCTAGAAGAAAACATGACCTTGAATTATAAAAGCTTCCTTTCTATAAAATATTGTATGCTTCCTTCATTACCCTGGTAAGCTCTACTAGGGGTATGTACTGGTAATTGTGCATATAAAATAAATACTATATTAAGGAACAATTTGTGGTTGATTCAACATGGAGATACACGTACCTAATTAGCTAGGATGCTACATCTATCAAACTAATCTCGTTGGAATGATTGCTATAAACACTAAAATTGTATCAATTCGATTAGACTGAAATGATGCACTCTTATCAACACCATATGGCCCCCTTGGGTAACCCTTAGGGGTTAAATAGGGGTTCTAACCACTTTTGGAAAGTTCTACCCCACTTTTGGGAAGTTTTAGGCCATGTATCCATGGTCATATCACCCCAAGATGACCATAATTGATGGTCACCCTACCTAGGGACGACCACCAGTAACCATCCCTAGGTGGGACTACCATGTCCTGGGACCCTTAAAAATTCAAGGATGGGACAAATGACAATCAACCCATTTATTTATGATAGATTTATGTCCTATCAAATCCATCACAACCTATAAATGGGAGGTCTAATTTGGAGACTTCTCCCACCCTATGCATGGCAAGGTTTTGGCAAGTGGAGGCTCTTGCCCTACATGCTCTAACTTACCCATTTGACCCTATGGCTCTCTTGAGCTATAAAATGGATTCAATCCATCCAATTTCAAGGATAGATCTTTGCAATAATTTTCAATGAAGTGCTACCAATATTCACTCTATATTTAACCGTGTGTTTTCACTTAGAATCTTCAACAACCGAAGGAGGTGATGATCACTAGAAATGCTCATTTTACATACACTTTTAAGGGCATCATTATTGGTTTAATTAGCATTTGAAATGTATTTTTATATAGCTTTTGCATATAATTGATAGAAAATGAAGTATTATGCTTGACTAGTGTTTTTAGTGGAAAGTGTGTGTAAATACAAGTTTTTGCTACTAATCTGGTGTTTTTGAGTCTACATCCCATTTGGGCTTGGCAATGCACGAAGACATATTGAAAAGAACAATGATAAATGGTGAAGGCAGGCGCCTGAATCCCAACTATTGGTGGCACTTGCTTCTCGATTGTTGGTAGCACCTACTTCTCGACCTATTTGGTGGTGCCTACTTCCTGACTATTTGTGGCACCTACTTCTCGACTATTTCTAGCACCTACATCCTAACCAATTTTTTGGTGCCTGAATATTGACCTATTTTTTTATGCTTGACTCCCATTGATGAGTTGAATGGTTGACCAAGTCAATGTTGACCGGTTGACCAATTCAATGTTGATCAGTTGACCAATTGACCATGCACTTTTGAAGGAGGTTGTTGCACAAAAGATAAAGGAGAAATATTCGTATTCTTATGCATATTAGATTTTTATGATTAAAATAGAATAAAGCACTTTTATTCTAAGTTGACCATGTAAGATTTTAAAAAGCATTATTTTTAGGATGCATTATTTTAGGATGCATTATTCTAGGATTAGTTTGTTACGTACACCTAAGGATTATTATATTTATTCCTTTGGTGAACGAACATGCTTTTAAATAGGAGAATAATATTTGTGTACAAACGTATTGTAACAAATCATGTTACGTGATTAAAATAGACCAATTTATTATTGTAATAGGATCTGGCTACGTTCTATATAAGAACATAGGCTAGACGAATACAAGGATCAAAGGATCGGAGGATCATTTTACATAGTCAATAGAATAATTCTATTTCTTTTATTCTATAGAGTTGTAAATACTCTTATTTTTCTAAGAGCAATCTTTATGTAATTAGCCGGGTGGACTATCTATGGGAGCTTGGGCCCACTCCCTGTAGTAGTCCTCCCCATTTTAATTTATGTTATTTATTTTCATTAGTTAGATTTCCTATTTTATTTCCTACTTTATTTTAATTTAGTTGTGTGTTTATTTTCCTGCACATTTATTTCTTGTACTTTTATTTCTGCATTTTAATTTTAGCTTTAGTTTTAGTTTATTTATTTATTTTTCTGCACTTTATTTTATTTGGTTTGGCTGAAATGAAAATGCACAAACACCCCCACCAAACTAAATAGGTACAGAGGATTCATTCCCCACACTATAGGCATATACTATGCATGACACTCACAAGTTTACGAGCTATCCTAGGTTGACAATTAAATGGAGGCAATAAATTAAACCGTAGAAAATTAACCAATATTTTGCCCAATATTTTGGTGTTGTTGTCGGGGAGTGTCAAAACTGTAGTGTAGGATCCACAGGTTAGTTAGTTTGAAAATCACATTCAGATTACCTTTCTCGTAGATCCTTTACCTGAAAAGCATGAGTCCACCAAGGGCCTTTTTACAAGGCCAAAATAGTTATCGGCACAACCAGAGTTGAATCCCATAGGCAATAGTTTAAATTTACCAACTTATTAGGTAAATATGGGAATGAACCCGATGTACCATATTAAGTGTAGAAGTAGGAATAAATTGTGTTGTTGAAAAATTAGAAAATTAGGCAATGAAGGAATTCCATCATATTCTCAATGGTTTCAAGAAATTAGAGAAATGGCACAACCTAGGTCTGATATAGTTGAAAACTTTTACTATTAGGGATGTGTTTATTTACACAGAAACCATTAGGGAATTATGCCTCAAGAAGCCTAGTTTTAACAAAAAAAAATTACAAGCTTAACATTTCTCAACATATTGGTAAATTTTAAATGATGACATTAGTAGCAGGAAAATGACATTAAAAAAAAAGAGTAAAATTTAAAAAGAACATCTTTCCAAGAGTATGCTCTTCACTTGCACTTAAGGTGACCGAGTGAATCAGAAACTAGCACATGTTTTTTAGAATACTACTACACCATATTAAAAAAATAGTCATTTATCTACCTGCACAATTTGCCAATGAGTTGGAAGAATTTGGTTTTGAGGCCATGGAGAAAAATGTTTTTCTCATGTTGTAATATATCATACTAGTTGATGAAGTAGAGGATAAGACAAATGAAAATTTAGTCGTATCAAATTTTTGACACAGACTAAAAACTTATCATAGGCCTCAATTTTTAGAAACTAGTTCAGTTGTAGGCATGGGGGAGACCCCACCTTCATTATTGCCACCAACAACACAATGAACGTTGTTCACAATGTTCAATTAAAAATAGAAATTAAAAAACCATGGTATAGTAGACTATGCAAGGTATCCAACAAATCAGGTGAAATTACTGTGTAAACAATGATTTTTGAGTTGTTCAGATTGTAGGTGGGATATGTCTGATCACAAATGTTGTGAAAATATGGCTCCACTTTGCAATGATTCATTCAAGCAAGCAATTGTTGGATACAAAAAAGATCACGACAACAATGTGGCATGCCCATTGTGGAGGATGTTATCCACACAATCTAGCTACAAAAATTGTAGAAGGCTAGGAGACCAACTTCCTGGAGGATGTAGCCATTGTTTCCAACAATCAACATCTACTGAAAAAAAATAGTTTAAAATTTTATTTTAATGTCATTAGTTTAGAATTTTACTTTAATGCCTTTAGTTTAGATTTTTTATGTTTTGCAGGACAACATGAAGTGTGATGTAGATGAATAAGGAGTTGTCTATGAAGATTTCATAAAGTGAGATTTATACGTGGAGTTCGTAATAGCACTATACAAACCATCTTGTGTACCTTGATCATGTAGCATCTAGTCCAAATAGGTGAAGCGAGCAAAGTTTGCCTTAACAACATAGGCACCCGAAGGTAGGCTAAGTAACCCTGATCAAGCGAAAGGCTTCCAACCCAAGGTGTTTGTGGAACTTGAGGAAAATTTTGCTGCAAAGTGCATGACTATTACAGCCTGAGTAGATGGTAAACAGAGTCAAAGATGCTACACCAAGAGCAGAGTAGAGTGCCAAGATGATGTTCGAGTAACAATCAATGGGCTCCATTTACAACCACCTCACATTTGTGAGATTGGATCAGACATCGGCATGGGGGAGACCCCATACCATACCAATAGTTTTGATGAATGTTCACACATTCGTTGTAAAAAAAAAAGGTTAAAAAAAATAATGTGTGGGGAGGCACCTGACTCCCATATACAAGCACTTTTCTCCCATATACAGCTACATAAATCCCATATACAAGTGCCTAACTCCCATATACAAGAACTTGAATCCCATGTAAAGGTTCCTATTTCATAGAAAAAAAAAAGCATGGAATCTGTTCTGCTTAACATAGTTTTTCTTTTTGCTTTATAGTTTTTCCTTTTGCTTTGCAAGAAATCATACCTTGAATGCAATCTGTAGGCAACTTGGGAAACCTAGGCCTATCAGGCACAAGATCCATGATTCTTTTTTTCTACTTTTGTGTGTTTAGTTTTGCAGGACATGACCCTGAGTACAATCTGTAGGTAGTCGAGCTTAAACTAGGCCTAACAGATACAAGCATCTTGTGCCCTTCTAGGAGTGCAATAATGCGGAAAAAGGCACTTATTTCCCACTAGGGAGATAGTGCCTACAATCAACCAATGTAGAAGTGCCTTCTTCCCACCTGGAGGAAGGCACCAATAAGTGGTGCCAATATTCCACCAGGAAAAGTGGTGCCTAAATTAAAAAAAAAATAGTGCCCATTCTCAACCAGCCAGAATCCTCTATTGAGAAGACTCCAAGTTGAAGTGCAAATCCAAAATAGATGCTTAATTTTTTGCTACTTGTTGGTAGAGAGTATCCTCTTTTCCTAGAACCAACTTGGTTTAGAAGGGGAATGAGAAATCTCCAACCAACAACAACAAAATAAAGCAGGGGAGGAGCCTGGAGTAGCTTGGTCCACTTTCAAATTCCAGTCGTTGTTTTCATACAGTTAGATCTGGAAAAAAATTAGTATTGCATGATTGTGCCATTTTCATAGATAAGCCATGGGAAGCGGAGAACTATCATTGCCCATCAACACCAGCAGAAGAAAGCTCAGGCTACAACTTTAAAAAAAATCATGAAAGGTAGGGCAAAAGAAAAAAAAAATGTTTCAAAGTCTATTGAGGCCAGAATTTAGTTTTTCATTGGTAAATTTCCCAATATGTCAAGGAGAGTTGATACACCATGAGGGTTGGTGTCGGTGCTCCCATATACATAGCAACTATCAAGGAATACTTGGTTGTTGAGGATTTTGAGCTTGCTGGAAAATGTAGACAGAGACAGTAAAAAATAGAGAGCTTGCTGGAAAATGTTGCCAGATATAATAAGAAAAAAATATTGTTGGCCATAAAGAAGGATGATGAGCTGTTGAAATTAATGGTAGGCAATAACAAGAGATAGCATCAAATATTTGACAGGTGATATTTTGACATAATGATTGTATGAACACCGCAAATCATGATTTTCTTTCCAACACTATGTCAATGAAAAATTGATGGCCAAAGCAGACATTGATGGAGCGATTGTGTTGGGAACTCAAAGTTTTACCCAAATTGTGGAGAAGAGATAGCATGGTCATAGTGGAGAAATTTTAACAGCAACCAAGTAATGAGATCCATTTCTGTGTTGTTCCATGCAGGAAATTACTTGGTCTATAATTTTCTCTTATCTGATCAGTGCATCAAATGATGGATTTGGGCCTTCCACACAGTCTTCAAAGATATTTTTCCACAATGTAAAAAAAATGGTAAGCTATGGTTGGAGTGTCACATCAATGTCACAACAACATAGATGAGCATAGAGATTTCACATTCTCTGTTGCATTCTAGAAACTATATATCACTAGAAAAAATTCAACTATGTTTATTATTTTCTAGATTTTTATGTATAACTGGTTTTTACAGCTCACGGGAGATGACATTGTTTTCATGGAAGCTAGTTCAAGCTACACTATTTTTTTTGAGTTGTGAGGAGAAAATTGATTGCAGTGATGGAGACCCCCACTATAGAGAATATTATAGACGATGTGGTAATCAGTTTGAACAAGCAAGTGCAATTTTACCATACACCTGGTGCAACACAACCAACTCCAAATGGGAGTCAATACCAGAAAATATCAAGAGTACCACCACCTCCAGCTATGAAAGTTACAAAAGGCCAAGAGACCAGCTTCATGGAGAGCTTGATGATTTTATATTTTTTGTTAGCAATGCAGATGAGCATAGAAGTTTCATGTTCTCTATTGTGTAGAACAGAGCACTAGCAGAAATTCAATTGTTATAATTTTTCTACTTTCTAGATTTTCATGCTCATGAGAAATGACATTGAGATGGAGGCTAATTTAGTCTTTTATTTTAAAAATGAGGAGTAAATTGGTAGCAATGGTGGGGTGCACGTGGTGCGGTAAACATGACATATGCAGGTGGTCCAACATAGGAGTGAAGTTATCTTCATATTGTAGGTTGTGAAATACAATACCACCATCTAGTTTTCAACATACAAGTAGATTTTCCACATGGCCATTTTAGATGATGGGAATCTCAGTATTGGAGTCCCCATATCAATGCAATTTTGGATGATGCCTACAAATTTAATTCCTAGAGGAGAAAGAGACCTCATAATTTTCTATAGTAGCTATGATTTAACTATTTGCTTGTAGTTTGATAGTTGATCATAAGATATTTCAATTCATTAGTTTCACTACTGGTACATCAATGCTCAGTGGAAGAACACTAAAGAAGATTGGTAAAGATGTTTGACCACAAGTCGACAAGAAAATCCTACTATATATATCCAGGTTTTTGAGAAGATTTGTTTTGGTCATATTTCCTCCCATGGAATAGGTGATGGGCTGAGAGAAATAAAGAGAAAAATTAGAAAAAAAGAGATAGAGAAAGAAAAAATTATATATATATATATAAATATATAATAAATATATATATATATATATATATATATATATATATATATATATATATTATCTCCAAGATACATCAAGGTCACAACAACTTCATTTTTCGGAACATCACAATTGTAGGCTGCATGCAAATGTTTCACACCATCAAGCATTGTACATATCATGATCTACAAAATTCACCTAGGTATGTACTAAGTTTTTTATTAATTATATGCATAGTTATTTTAAAATTTATTTCTATGTTAATACCAGTAGATGCCCCCATATTTCTCTTTAATTAATTCTCCCATTAGAATTCAGCCACATGGCATGCCTCAGACAGGAGAAGAATTTCATTACCCTAGGAATATTTACAAAAAAAAAAACTTGTACCGAGGGAATGTGACATGGGGGTATATCAAATCTTCAGCATGGGGGAAAGGGATGCCTGACTCCCATAATTTCATGGCAAAAGGCTATGACATGAGGGTATGTCAACTCTTCGGCATGGGGGAATAAAAGAGGCACCTGAATCTCAAGAGGTGCCTAACTCCTATAAAAAAAAAATCTATACTAGGGGGCTGTGACATGAGGACATGTCAAATCTTTCGGTATGGGGGAATGATGAGCACCAGAAATGCTCATTTTACATACACTTTTAAGGGCATCATTATTGGTTTAATTAGCATTTGAAATGTATTTTTATATAGATTTTGCATATAATTGATAGAAAATGAAGTATTATGCTTGACTAGTGTTTTTAGTGGAAAGTGTGTGTAAATGCAGGTTTTTGCTACTAATCTAGTGTTTTGAGTCTACATCCCATTTGGGATTGGCAATGCATGAAGACATATTGAAAAGAACAATGGTAAATGGTGAAGACAGGAACCCGACTCCCGACTATTGGTGGTGCCCGCTTCTCAACTATTGGTGGTGCTCGCTTCTCGACTATTTCTTGGTGCCTGGTTCCCGACTATTTCTTGCACATGCTTCTTGAAAATTTCTAGAACCTGAATCCCAACCTATTTTTTGGCGCCTGAATCCTGACCTATTTTATGGTGCTCAACTCCCATTGATGAGTTGATCGATTGATCAAGTCAATGTTGATCGATTGACCAATTCAATGTTGATCGATTGACCAATTGACCATGCACTTTTGAAGGAGGTTGTTGCACAAAATATAAAGGAGAAATATTTGTATTCTTATGCATATTAGATTTTTATGATTAAAATAGAATAAAACACTTTTATTCTAAGTTGACCATGTAAGCTTTTAAAAAGCATTATTTTTAGGATGCATTATTCTAGGATTAGTTTGTTACGTACACCTAAGGATTATTATATTTATTCCTTTGGTGAACGAACATGCTTTTAAATAGGAGAATAATATATGTGTACAAACGTATTGTAAAAAATCATGTTACATGATTAAAGGAGACCAATTTATTATTGTAACAGGATCTAGCTACGTTCTATATAAGAACATAGGACGCACAAATATAGGGATCGAAGGATCAGAGGATCGGAGGATCATTTTACACAGTCAATAGAATAATTCTATTTATTTTATTCTATAGAGTTGCAAATACTCTTATTTTTTTGAAGTAATCTTTACGTAATTAGTCGGGCGGACTATCTGTGGGAGCCTGGGCCCACTCCCTATAGTAGTCCTCCCCATTTTAATTTCTGTTATTTATTTTCATTAGTTAGATTTCCTATTTTATTTATAGCTTTATTTTAATTTAGTTGTGTGTTTATTTTCCTGTACTTTTATTTCTGCATTTTAATTTCAGATTTAGTTTTAGTTTATAGTTTATTTTTCTGCACTTTATTTTATTTGGTTTGGCTGAAATGAAAATACACGAAACACCCCCACCAAACCAATAGGTAGAGAGGAATTAATTCCCCACACTATAGGCATATACTATGCATGACACTCACAAGTTTACGAGCTGTCCTGGGTTGACAAATTAAATGGAGGCAATAAATTAAATCATAGAAATTAACCAATGTTTTACCCAATAGGAGGTTTCCAAGTCATCCAAAAATACATAAATTTGTTCTAAAACCCACCCATTTCTGTGAATTAGATCACCAAATTTGATGACAACACCCCTAGGAGTAGTTTGAACCAGATCCAAGAGGAATGGGTGGTAAAAAACACTAGGTTTGGTGGTTGTCCCCACCTGGGATGGTTAATAGTCATAATTGGAACACCCAGGTATCGCCATGAACTTATAAAAAAATTATTTTAATTTTAGCATAGATCATTTTTAGAGTAGTTTATATGCATCATACTATAATTTGGTGTAATTTTGAGTAGTTTTGGACCTTCTATTTGCATTTTCATTCTAACAGTCCCAATTGGAACACCTAGGGATGGCCATGGACTATACATAGAATTTCACCTCAGTTTTAGCATAAATAATCTCTAAAGTAGATTATAATAATTATACTAAGTTTTGGTATAATTTTGAGTAGTTTTGCATTATCGATTTTCTCTTCATATTCACTATTATATGCATATCTTTGATTTCATTTCAATCCGCACATGCTATTAATAAATTTGAATCCTTTATTTGTAGATCTAGAAATTTTAGTGCACAAGGAAGGAGCTACAAGTTTGAATACAAATAGATCATTGTAATGACATCAAAAATCTACTCTTCTATTTGTGAGTGAGGAAGACATTGAAGCACACCTTGAGTTTTTGAAAGAACTAGATCTTTTCAACACCTTGTAAATAATTGTATCAATTAAGAGCCCTCAAGGGGATGTTTAATAACTATGTATTTGAAAAATAGATTAATATAAAGAGAAACCCCATTTATTTCACTTATTTGTGATCATGCATAAATTAAATGTCTCATTTTAGTGCTTAGATCAATAGATGCATTTCATTTCCCTTTGTTAGGTGCACCATTTTTTCTGCTCTACAGTGGTGATCATGGTGGTACCCATATCTCGTTTCATTTAGGTAAGTTTTAACCTTGTTTTTATATCTAAAATTTTGCAAGTTTTAGTCATTTTGGCCTAAAACAACATTTGATTTCCTAATTGGAACACCTAGGGATGGCCATGACAGTCATCCCACCCAGGGATGACCTCCAAATTGACAACCATCCCACCCTAGTACGACCACCAAATAGGGATCTTGCAGCTCAAATTGACAGAAAACAACATCTTAGGCTTTTAAGGTGAGTATTTGTACCTTATTTTGATTTACTATTTATAGAAATTTAGATTTAGATTTTTATTTATTTTCCTTGTTTGTTTGAAAGGTAGATTTTGCTTTTCTTAAATCTCAAAATAAAAAAGAAGAAAAAACTTGAAAAGAACCAAGTAAAAATTCATTTATGTGGTTTGATTGCTTGTGACATACATAATGGATAGGTTAACATATAGGGTAAGCATTTTGTAGGTTCCATCATTTATTAAAATACTTCTAAAAGTGAAACTTTATTTTACATTTAGTGAATTGAGCGCTCTTTTGTTTTAATTTTTCTTAAGTATAAAAATAACCATACACACCATGTCACATTTTAACATTAGTGAGTTGCAAATTCATCCCTAACCACTAATAGAGACCAATGACAGTGGGCTTCATATCCACCTATTGGCTCGCATGATACAAACTCTATTTTTTGGCCAAATCTAACTTCAAGAACCATCTTATCCGTGGAAAATAGTATGCATTCCTCTTCAGAGGGTGTATCACTACCCATGATCAATATGGGTGATGATTTGTAGGACATGTGCTCCTTGACCAGGTATGGGCTTCATCTTCATACTTTGGTGGGTTTACGTGACCGTAATTCATTATCAATTTTTGAGCTAAGAGTATACAAGTGAAATCCTTTTAACAAATTGAGAGTTACATCAACCATCTTCAAACACATGAAAAGTGATCTATTTGCAAACAACAAATTGAAAACACACTAAATAGATTTAGGGAAGACATATAAAATATTTAAAAGAAATAAATACTTGTATTATTATGTGTTTTCATTCTTGTGTATTGCATCATTAAAATTTGTAAATGTGATAATCGTATAGGGTTTCGAACAAAGTTGCTATGGTATGCACCCAAAACCAAACCCATTCAAGAGCTGATGTTGTAGAGAGTAGGCAAGGAGACATAGACCATCTCCTATTTTACCCTAAGGATATGATTATACCTTATTGGTGGCCTCCTACTTTCCCACATCCTAGAATGTCAAATCAAGAACCTAACCTACAAGGGACCCCTACATGGGACACCTCTATAGGTATTGGTCCTAATCAAAGAACTTACTTTCTAGATATAAACATTTCACATTCCTTCTATCAAGAATGGTAACTGTGCATTGAGGTGCAAAAAAATAGAGCAATACCATGCATCCACGTGCATTTTTGGTCTACCTTACACACCTATGTGCAAGATTAATATTACTCACCATGGGCAGGGCTAAATGATCACACTACACCATTAAATAAACCTAATAGGTCTCAATAATATAAGTACCAAAAAGAGTATGACACTAATCACCCTGGGCTAGCAAATTTAGCCCTTACTTTCCTCATTTATGAAAGAAAACCTACGGAGAATCTTGATTATCCTCGATCTCATTATTCCATGCAAGAACAATGTGCTTCTGTGTCAGTTGAGTATAAAGAATTTTTTTTTAGTACTGAGCCTCAAGTGAATGTGACCTATCTTGATTGAGGGAATCTCATAGTCAACCTTTCATATACTCTTGAATAATATAGGAATCGTGGCAATAGTGCTAGAGCTAATAGATCTCGCATGACTAGTCATATAAACCATGTTGTTAAAATATATGTTGATTTTCAAGATCAATTCAATCAAATTTAGGTAGATAAATAATTCTTGGATCACCAACATCAGTTGGAGAAATAAAGGATTGAATAACAAACCCATGATTTATTTTAAGAGACCTTACACAATGGGGTCCCTACCCCAGGTACTCATAGATAGGGGGTTCATCAGAGGTAACCTATTTTTAATTAAAATAGGCTTCCTAGGCCTAATCAAAATTTTCCTCCACAAACTACTAGGACTAATCGAGGCTTGAATTATAGGAAAAACATATATCACATTATGTAGGTATTTGTTCCTCCTTGTAGACCAATTCATGAAACACCTTACAGAGCCTACAATGATCTGGAACCAGAAGGGGAATATTTGGAAGCACCTTATGTAGGTATGGTTGATGATACTCAACCACCATGCCATATGCTTGACATTCCTCACCCTCCCTTGTGGGGCCAAAGCAAATAATAGGAGATCAAATCCTCTGATACGTATAAAGCATTTTTTAAATGCATGGAAATGATAGAAAATAATACCTTTGGTTCTGGGTTTCAAAAGCCCACTTTGCACTAACTTCATAGTCAACTGCTTCACCTATCAATAACTTTTCCTCCATACCTAGAGTATTTCAAAATGTCCAATTTGGATATATTAAAAGGAGAGTGTTGAGTGGTATTTTCACCCGATTGTGAAAACACACTCTCCGATAGGATTTGGGTTCTAAATCCTCTCTTGCAAAGAAATTAAACAAGTAACTTCTCCAAGGTCTCCGCTATATTAGCATTTTACATCTATGTATTAATAATCTCAAATAAAGATATTCAATTAAAATGCTTGGAACACCTTAGTGGTTGCAAGTAACTGAAAACAAGGGGCAATGTTGGTTTATTTTACTGTGAAACTTTAATGATTGTTCGTTGAACCCGAATAAAGCAAATGTGATTTGGTCCCTATATGACCATGCTGTAACTTCAAAGTGGAAATTGATGAAATGCCATAAATGGTGGAACTATTTTTGGATTTTGAAGTTTTTTAATTTTTATTTTATTTTAATGCTTGAGAATTAAAATAAAATTAGAACTTCTGAAAAATAAAGTGCAGAAAAAAGAAAATAAAATGCAAAAGAAAAATGAAATTGAAATTGCATTCAGTTTGATGCTATCCTGTTCTGACAAAACCGAAGATGTGAGGTTTCCATGCATGCAACCTAACCTATTGGACCTGCAAAACATGCACAATCCCCATAGACTAAGTGCTGGTTCCTAGGGTATGAAATAAAATTCAGATTTCAAATATTCGCCTAATGTAACCCACAGAAGTGGCATCTACATTATCTATAAATCCGAAATCTAAAAAATGAAAGAATAAACATTAAATCCATAGCATGCACAGAAGATCTCCTTCTTTCTTGCCCACAAGATGCAAATTTTTGAACACTTCTGCATTAAAAATATGTCATGTTACAATAGCAGAATCTCTGGTTTTTCCAAACCAGTCTGTGGAAGAGAAACAACTCAAACAGGCCCAGAATGGCCTTCTCACCTCTGGCTCTGCAACCCTGCTTGCAGCGGTTTTTGACCCCTGTACCCATCCTGTGCTTCTACTTTTAAACCTTCTGGTGTGGTTCTCTGTTTCGCTCTGCGATGCTTCATTTCATTTCCTAGATTGCATCGTTTCGTCTTCCCCATC
Organism: Wollemia nobilis; assembly: GCA_028583015.1. Lineage (NCBI taxonomy): Eukaryota > Viridiplantae > Streptophyta > Pinopsida > Araucariales > Araucariaceae > Wollemia > Wollemia nobilis. The sequence continues at coordinate 249,168 of JAQPPZ010001862.1, forward strand.
TCTTCATTGTCTTTGACTTTCTGCTCGGATGTCGAACGTTTGATCTTCTCCATGAAATGTAACTGCTAGCCCTGAAGCGTTACACCATAGTCCTGACATCTTTGTGCCACGTGTTCCATGCTTCTTTGCATGTTCCATAACGGCCCCCTGTAAATCATGACAAAAATAGCATGTCGCGATATCGCGACATTTTTATGCATGTAGCTTTGCTCCTCTACTTTCATCGCAAAAATGAGACATGTCGCGATATCGTGACATTTTCCTACCAACAACCTTGTCCACCATCATGCACAGTGAAAATAAGACATGTCACGAAATCGTGACATTTTTTGCCCGCAACCTTGTCTGCCTTCATGCACAACGAAAATAAGACATGTCACGAAATCGTGACATTTTCTTGCTCCAAATGCAACCATGTCATCGAAATCTGACCATTTTATACAACTTGAAATCACTTTCTTTTGTTTTTCCAAATCGTGACACTTTTCTCATTCGGCATCATCTCACTCGTCAAAATCTTTGAAATCATGACACTTTTTCATTTGGCATCACCTCCTCTCACTCATGAAATCGTGACACTTTTTCTTCTTACCACTTGCTTTCTATCGCAAATCATGACACTTTTCATCTTTGAAACCATTTTTTCATGAAATCACGACACTTTTCTCATTCCTCACTCTTTCTATCCAAATCTCGACACTTTTTCATTCTATCACTTTATTTCTCGCAAACGTGACATGTCACGATATCACGACATTTTTCTCCTTTCCTTTCTCTCTTTCATTACATGTCGCGATATCCTGACATTTTCATTCTCTTCTCTTGACCGTGATTTCATGACATGTCGTGATATCGCGACATTCTCTCTTCATGATGCATTCTACTGCTCTTAACCGCGAAAACGTGACATGTCACGAAATCATGACAATTTTCCATTTTCTACATTTTTTCACTCTTGGTCATGAAACGGACATGTCACGAAATCGTGACAACTTTTCATTTCTTAGCCGTGATGGAGCAACATGTCGCGATATCGTGACAACTTTTCATTTCTAGCCGTGACGGAGCAACATGTCGCGATATCGTGACAACTTTTCTTTTCTAGTCGTGATGGAGCAACATGTCGTGATATCGTGACACTTTTCATTTTTTAGCCGCGATGGAGCAACATGTCGCGATATCGTGACACTTTTTCATTTTGTGATATTTTGCTTTTTTCTTGATTTTTTTAGCATCTGGGCCACTATGGTCTTCTTTGAAAGCATGCAAAAAATGTGGGTCCCCAATTTTGGGGTGTGTTGTGGATCAGCCACAACAAATGGTGACTCTACTGTCAAATGCTCTTGAGCATTTTGGTGAGAACCCAACCTGAAATATACAAGCTTAGATACAGGCGTCAACACATAAAAGATAAACAAATACCGATAGATCAGAAATACATGAAACATCAGAATCATTAAGTATCAGCTCGGTGTGTGCAATGTGTTTTCATTCCCTATCACTTGAACTTGATCAACATTCCATTGTCAGTTTCACTTATGATTTGTATGCAAGGCTATGAATGATTTGTGCAGGATTTGATGTATGATGAAGATGCTAGAGATATAACAACCTGCTTTGCAAAGGCTCAAACCTTCTAATATCATGAACAAACATATTAAAGCTGTCAAACCCTCTTAGGACCAAATATATGCATACTGAATTAATTTACTAGATCCCAAAGTTGGTTATGTGTCACTACCATCTTGAACCCATGTGCAAGTGTAAGTGAAATCAGAACTTTGGGGAATAGGATTCCCAACCTAAGCGAGATGGGAATTTAACCCTATCCTTACTATTCTGATTTGGAGTTCATTACCTCATCTTGAACAAAATGATTTAACCTCGTTATGGATGAAATGGTCAGGCTAGTCTATCTATATGAGCAATCAGTGGTCTTGCTTTTAGACAAGACATGTTGCCACGCATGAGCATACTTAACCCCATAATCCATGACTTGGCTTCATTCATTCTTTTTATTTTATTTCTTGGACCTTTGGGATGACTACCCATCCTTGCTAGGGACATGTAGTACGATCCCTCCAATCCAATATTAAGATGAAATGGGAAATATTAGTTAATTTTATTTCTTGGACCTTTGGGATGACTACCCATCCTTGCTAGGGACATGTAGTACGATCCTTCCAATCCAAGATTTAAGATGAAATGGGAAATATTAGTTAATTTTATTTCTTGGACCTTTGGGATGACTACCCATCCTTACTAGAGGACATGTAGTACGATCCTTCCAATCCAAGATTTATGATGAAATGGAAAAATGGAAGCTTTGGGGAATCGGATTCTCAACCTAGGCGAGATGAGAATTATGCCCTATCCTTACTACTCCATGTAGGTCAAATCAGAGCTTTGGGGAGTTGGATCCTCAACCTAAGTTCGATGAGGATTTAACCCTATCCTTACTACTCTGATTTTAGGCTTTAAGCTTTATGGGAGTGGTAAAAACCACTATTTTAAGGATTATGTTGCATGATAGGACAGACATGAAATATTCTTTTCACCTCACCTTTTCATCCAAGTATGGTTTTGACCATTTTGCTCAAGATTCCTTTTTAATGTGCATAGAATGTGCTTGGTTCAAGATAGTTTGGGCAGTAGTTCCCAACCTTAGGATCCTTTTAATATATGTTATGTAATAATCCTAAGAGGATTCGACACCTTCTCAATGATTGCCCATGGAATGAAAATGTAACTAAGATGACATGTATATGCAATGTGGAATATGACATGAGATATGAATGCACTGCTTCTTTTGGAATATATCATCTATTTTACCATAATGTGCAAAACTGACAACTTCATGCATCACAAGATTCAAACGATATTATTTAAATGTTTGTGTTACTTGTGGAGCTTTCTACAACACAATTCCAATGTTTCATATTCTCCTGATTTTAGGCATAAGTTGACATCTCAATTTTTTCTTTTTTCTTTTTTTTTTATAGACAAACCAACATGTCCAGAGGACTAACACACAAAACTTAAAACCAAACCCAAAAAGCAACTTCAAAAACGAAACTTGAAAACACAAACCAAAACCCAAAAAACCAAAATCTATATACAAATGTACAATATAATACAAGATGATGCAAAGCTTGGACTATCACTTTCCTGGATCCCAAACATGATTAGAACATTTCAAAAGACATATAATGTGATATGCATGCCAAGTGTTGTAGGAATCCAACAAAAACAAGACTAGACCAAACAATGCAACCCACTTCAACTTTCCTCTCTCACCCCACCAATTAGATTTAATTCCATTAGTACTCTCATAGGTGAGATTCAAATTTTCAAATTGATTAGACAATGATTGATATTCAATTTTTTCATGATCCAATTCATGATTTAGAACTAGGCTTTCTTTATTCAAAATGAAATTTTGTAAGCAAAAGCCTATTTCTAAAAATTTTAAAGCCAAATCATTTTCCAAATTTGTAGGCCAATCAAATTTGTGTAACAGTTTGCAAGCATCTAGGATATTTACCAAATTAGGATCATTAAAAGTTTTTACCCTAGATTCAATTAGTAATTGTTGATGAATTTTATTTAACAATTCAAGTGCATCAACTTCTTTTCCATTCATTAAAGCAATGTTATTAAAGGTGTGATTAAAAATTATACCTTGTTTTTCATTCACCTTTAATGACATTTCACCATAAACATCATTCAAATTCAAAACATGGTCATGCAAATTTTCACCCAAATTTTGGATGCTTGAACATAAAAGGTTAGATTCTAACTTTTGAACATTTTTATTTACCAAAATTTGATGGGGATTTGCAATTCCCTCTTTTACCTCATGGTCTTCATACTCTTCATTGATTACTTGTTTATCAAACATACCAAAATTGGGCACCCAATTGAAAACATGCCCATCCTTTTCAACCCTCAAATGTTTTTGGTCAAAGTGTATGTCAAGTAATCTATTTTGATGATCACTTATTTGAGTTGCTTCCAATTGATCAATCTCTTTGTCATTTGGTTCTAATTCTTTGTTCACTATCCATGGTATCTCTTCATGTGAGGTAGAAGTTTCAACATCCTGCATATCAAGTGAAATATGAGTTTCATCTATGGGGGTGTGAGAAAAGAATGCATTATCATATCTCCCCCAACCATTATAAAAATTATCTTCCAAATTTGTGGGATGAAACTCCATGGTATTTGTGACATGATCTTTTGATTCATTCATCAATTCACTTTCTTCTTTGTCCTTGGTAATAGGATCATTATAATCTTCCAAAATTTGATGAGATTTGAAACTTTCTTCCAAAACATCCTCAAATTGTACAGGAGTTGTAAAGTCTTCCTTTGAGTAGGCGATTATGTTGTCCTGTATATCAATTGGCACCCAAGTTTCATTAGTAGTTTTGGATTGAGTGTAGTCCTCCCACTTCTTCCAAGCATCATAATAATCATCTTTCAAAATCAAGTGGTGGCGTTCAACTACTTCTTCAACATCTTCCAATTCATCAATGTGTTTCTCATCAAATTCATCTTCACCTTCCTTAGATGGTTCAATTATTTCCAAAAGTGGGTCATTTCTTGAATTCAAATTTGTAAGGCCATCATAATCCAAATTAGTAACCCATGATTCAATTTTATCATAATTTGGAGGGTGAAGAATTTCTTGATCTTTAATTTTACACATCTCATCAATAGTATCTTCCAAGAACAAGTGGTGAAACTCTATCATGTCTTCAAATTCATTTATTGGTTTTCTCCCAATTTCACTTTCAACCACTTCATTCAATTCTATGGTAGGTTCCATCCTATCACATATTTCAAACATTGTTGAATTTAGAACCCCTTCATCTAGATAATCATGTATCTCTATGAATGAGATCATTTCTGCATAATCTTCACTAGCGGATGTTGGTTTAGCACTTTGCACCTCCCCGTGGACTACATCTAAGGTGGTTGTAAGATTTGGATATTCAAATTCATCCCCTTGATCATTTACCTTAGATATCATTGGAGTGGAGGGTGCTATATTTGATGGTTGGTGTAGGTTGGCATCAATATCTTTAGAAGGACAATCTCTTATGTGAACATGTTGTGCCTTTTCTTCTTCAAGACCTTGTCATTCTATCTCTTCTAAGATCTCATGGATTTTCTCTAGAGACAAGCCACCCATTTTTTCCTCAATGAGTGAAGCAAGTGTGGGGTGTATGGCTCCCAAGTATACTTCCATGGCTTCCTCTTCTAATGTGTTAAAATTTTCCCACATTTGGGAGTGCAACTCATGAAATCTTCCATTGAATTGACTCAAGGATTCATTAGGCTCCTTACATATGGAGGTAAACTGATTTTTCAGGATTTCTAAGTCAACTTGATTACCAAAATGGTAAAGATAGGCTGCTTCTAGTTGTATCCAAGAAGTCCTAACCTCCATGGGTAGTTGGCTGTACCAAAAGAATGGTTTATCATCCAAAATGTATGCAAATAACTTACAAGCTACCTCCTCATAGAAAACCTGGAATTGACATAATGTATCCTTGTAGACATACAGTTTTTGCAAGTATCCTAGTGGCACCTCTTGATTAAAACATCGTAGAAAATCCAATAACATTTTAGGAATTTGATAGGGTACCACGGGTATAGACAAACCCTTATAATGATCCTCCATCATAGATACCATTCTCTCTCTTAGAGACATTATTTCAGCTCTCAGGGATACCATTTGCTCCTCAAGTGTTGCCATTAGTGAAACTTAAAATGTAATTTTAGAACCAAATCTGTTGAATATTCAACTTGCAATGTATAAACAAAATCAAGTTAGCATCAACTAAGAGATGTATTCATTAAAATCAAATGAAAATAATTGTATGGAAACAACACTTCGTTAGTCAAGACCAAAATTTTCAAAATTAAATCAAATCACTTTATTTCTGTATGAACAATCAAAATGTGTTGCAAAGCTCTTAAGCAATTCTAAGCATTTAAAATCATAATGAAATAAACCGTTTCATGCCCTCCTTCTAGCACCAATCTGTTGAGTGGTGTTAGAAGACTAAAGATAACAATCAATAGGGCATGAAATATACAAAAATTTTAAATCTCACTAAAATAAACCCATCCGCCCTCCTTCTAGCGCCAATCTGTTGAGTGGTATTTTCACCCGATTGTGAAAACACACTCTCCGATAGGATTTGGGTTCTAAATCCTCTCTTGCAAAGAAATTAAACAAATAACTTCTCCAAGGTCTCCGCTATATTAGCATTTTACATCTATGTATTAATAATCTCAAACAAAGATATTCAATTAAAATGCTTGGAACACCTTAGTGGTTGCAAGTAACTGAAAACAAGGGGCAATGTTGGTTTATTTTACTGTGAAACTTTAATGATTGTTCATTGAACCCGAATAAAGCAAATGTGATTTGGTCCCTATATGACCATGTTGTAACTTCAAAGTGGAAATTGATGAAATGCCATAAATGGTGGAACTATTTTTGGATTTTGAAGTTTTTTAATTTTTATTTTATTTTAATGCCTGAGAATTAAAATAAAATTAGAACTTCTGAAAAATAAAGTGCAGAAAAAAGAAAATAAAATGCAAAAGAAAAATGAAAATGAAATTGCATTCAGTTTGATGCTATCCTGTTCCGACAAAACCGAAGATGTGAGGTTTCCATGCATGCAACCTAACCTATTGGACCTCGCAAAACATGCACAATCCCCATAGACTAAGTGTTGGTTCCTAGGGTATGAAATAAAATTCAGATTTCAAATATTCGCCTAATGTAACCCACAGAAGTGGCATCTAACATTATCTATAAATCCAAAATCTAAAAAAATGAAAGAATAAACATTAAATCCATAGCATGCATAGAAGATCTCCTTCTTTCTTGCCCACAAGATGCAAATTTCTGAACACTTCTGCATTAAAAATATGTCATTTTACAATAGCAGAATCTCTGGTTTTTCCAAACCAGTCTGTGGAAGAGAAACAACTCAAACAGGCCCAGAATGGCCTTCTCACCTTCAGCTCTGCAACTCTGCTTGCAATGGTTTTCGACCCTTGTACCAATCCTATGCTTCTACTTTTAAACCTTCTAGTGTGGTTCTCTGCTTTGCTCTGTGACGCTTCATTTCATTTCCAGATTGCATCATTTCGTCTTCCCCACCTCTTCATTGTCTTTGACTTTCTGCTCAGATGTCGAACGTTTGATCTTCTCTATGAAATGTAACTGCTTCTATAGCCCTTACACCTTTATGCCACGTGTTTCATGCTTCTCTGCATGTTCTATAATGGCCCCTGTAAATCATGACCAAAAATAGCATGTCACGATATCGCGACATTTTTATACATGCAGCTTTGTTCCTCTACCTCAAAATGAGACATGTCGCATATCGTGACATTTTTCCAAACTTGTCCCCCTCATGCGCAAAATGAGACATGTCACGAAATCGTGACATTTTTTCCCAACCTTGTCTGCCTTCATGCACAATGAAAATAAGACATGTCACGAAATCGTGACATTTTCTTGTCAACATGCCATGCAAATGCAACCTGTCATGAAATCGTGACAACTTTCTATTTCAGGATATCTCGTTGCAACTTGTCACGAAATCATGATGCTTTTCTGTTTGGGGCTATCTCACTGCAACTTGTCACAAAATCACAACGCTTTTTTGTTTCGGGCTGTGAGGATGCAAACTGTCATGAAATCGTGACGCCTTTTCATTTTGCTGTGTTTTGCTGTACCTAGCCGTGAAAATGTGACATGTCACAAAATTGTGACACTTTTTCATTTGGCATCATCTCACTGCTTCCTGTCATGAAATCATGACACTTTTCTCTTTCGCATCATCTTACTACTTTCTGTCATGAAATCATGACACTTTTTCATTCCGTACCACTTTGCTACTTTCTGTCATGAAATCGTGACACTTTTTCATTTCGCATCATCTTGCTGCTTTCTATCACAAAATCGTGACACTTTTTCTCTCTGTACCACTTTGGCTACTCTCTGTCGCGAAATCGTGACACTTTTCTCTTTCGGCTGTCTCATCGCTTTCTGTCATGAAATCACGACACTTTTTCTCTCTGTACCACTCTGGCTGCTCTCTGTCGTGAAATCATGACACTTTTTCATTTTGGGTTGTCTCACTACTTTCTGTTGTGAAATCGTGACACTTTTTCATTCTGTTCACTTTAGCTGCTCTAGGTCACGAAAACGTGACATGTCGCGATATCATGACATTTTTCTCCTTTGCCCTTCATCTCGTCTTCAGGTCGTGAAATGGTGACATGTCGCGATATCGTGACAACTTTTGCATTGACTCTTCTCTTGCTGCCTTCGATCGTGATTTCATGACATGTCGCGATATCGTGACATTCTCTCTTCATGATGCATTCTGCTGCTCTTAACCGTGAAAATGTGACATGTCACGAAATCGTGACAATTTTCCATTTTGCTACATTTTGTTGCTCTTGGTCGTGAAAACACGACATGTCGCGAAATCGTGACAACTTTTCTTTTCTAGCTGCGACGGAGCAACATGTCGCGATATCGCGACAACTTTTCTTTTCTAGCCATGACGGAGCAACATGTCGTGAAATCGTGACAACTTTTCTTTTCTGGCCGCGATGGAGCAACATGTCACGATATCGCGACACTTTTCTTTTTCTGGCCGCGATGGAGCGACATGTCGCGATATCGCGACACTTTTTCATTTTGTGATATTTTGCTTTTTTTCTTGATCTTTTTAGCATCTGGGCCACTGTGGTCTTCTTTGAAAGCATGCAAAAAAGGTGGGTCCCCAATTTTGGGGTGTGTTGTGGATCAGCCACAACAGAGAGGAAGATGCACAGGATCATGTTACTAGGTTCAAGAACCAATGCTTCAATATCTAGGATAATGATGCCTTAATTATAAGAACATTTCTCATTATCCTCTCTGGCCTAGCCATAGAGTGGTACAATCGACTCCCAAGGAACAAAATCCATAGCTTCGAACAATTTATGAATGCATTCTTGGAATGTTTTTCTTTAAAAACTAATATAAATGTGACTTTGATAGACCTCATAGGGTTGAATTAGTATGATAACGAGTCAATCATGAATTATGATAATAGATGAACACTTCTCACTAAGATACCATACCTACTACCGTGTATGAGTTGACTTGCATGTTTTCCAATATTTGTTTAAAGCCAATTTCATTATTGCTACAAATCCAACAATATCAAACTCTTGAAGATGCTCTAGTGTAGGCTAGAAAAATCAAAGAAATAAAAATTCAAGAGGGGGATATCATGAAATACCATAATAACAAGTGGAATAAAAACACAAAGGGCAATCCAGTACAACCAAATCTAGTAGAAGTTAGTCAAGTTGCCATTAGTATTACAGGTCCTGTGCAACCAAGGCTAACTTAGAAGGTAATATAACAGGCCCAACCTCCTATAAATTACAATAACGACACTCAGAAGAATCAAGGGAAAAACCAGCAATGTCACCCTAAGTGATAATTTATGCCTTTCATTGAGTCTATTGATTCTGTATTCGATCATATATGTGTGGCTAAAGCAATTACTCTACCTAAGATCTAGCCTATAGATCCAAGTACAGGTAAACCAAAGTCCATGGGACATCATGAAGACCTATATTATAAGTACCATAGGTAGAATGGGTATGACATGCAAATGTGCTATGGTTTCAAACACCTAGTAAAAGACACGATTGAGAGGAATGATATTCAATTTGATAACCGTATTGTGAAAAATAATCAATAGATGGGTATTTTTAAAGACCCATTGCCCACTCATTAGGTGTAAGTAAATCAAGAAAAAAATTAAATGAGGTGCATACTATACCCCCTCAACAAGGGTTCATCGAGATGGTTAGCATCATGACAAGGAATAGGTATTATCCAAATCAAGTTGCACCACCTGCAGCTTCAAGCAACATTCCCTCAACTTCACAACCTCTACCACCTCCAGTGCAAAGCTTTCCACCTCATCCAATGGTCACCATAAAGAGTAAGCTAGATCAAATATTGTGAACATCATCTCAACTCTCTATCTATGAGGTTATCCAACAATCACCACGTCATCAAGAATCTCTTATGGAGATCCTTAATTCAATTGAATTGCAGCACCAAATTCTAAATCCTTTATAAATTTTGTGGGGCACGTTTAGTAGTGCAAAGAGATAGTAATCACATTTTATGAACGTAAACTCAAACTAATATCAAATGACATGGTTGATCCTCACTTACACATTATTGCATGTGTAAATGGAAAACCTTACAAAAGAGTTCTAATTGATACTAGTTTTTCAAGCAATATCATCACCACAAATGCTCTCCAACATCTAGGTCTTCTAGTATCCCACATTGTTGTGTCTACATATACCCTTAGAGCATTCAACGATACACTGTTCTCAAAGGTTGGATCTATAGTCTTACCTACTATGGTGGGACGCAAAAAAATATCAACATTGTGTCACATATTAGAGGGTGTAATGGCTTATAATATCTTTGTGGGTAGACCTTGGATTAGGGACATGAAGTGTGTGCTATCATAGCTCACAAATGTTTGAAGTACACTCACAAAGGGAAATTACATGTTGTCTCCATAGAACTTGAGCCCTTAAAATACTGTAACTTAGTAAAACATATCCCCAAGTTAACATTGCCATCAACTCATGTGGACTTCCATTAAAATATGTCCATTCAAGGTCCAACTCCACCATAATTTTCCATTCATCCATTACCATATTATTTTATACCATCATCATCTTTGGCAACTTTAGATATACCTTTGTCATCATTAACTCCTCCATATAGGAACATGTCAAAGATGCCTATTGACGAGATCCCTCCAATCACCTCTGCCATTTCCATGGAAGAGATTCCTAGTCTAACAGACTAGGAACCACTTCATGAGGTAAGCATTGAGTCATATCAAGCATCACTTTTGTCTCCTCCATCCTAACCATCGTAGATCACAGTCCATTTTGCTACCACAAGTTTAGGATAATACCTAGTGAGGAGTATTACAATAGTTCCAACCATTGAGAAAATACAAAATAATGGATGACCTCATCTTCCCATAGGTACCATCATACCTCTAGGTATACCTCCCAATCAAACAAATTTCATATATGGGGGTATTGAATATGGCACATAACCATCTCCTTAGCAAGAAGAGGATGAAGAACCCTTTTTTGAGGATATCAATTATATATCCAATATCGACTATACCATGCGATATCTCCATCTTTGCCATTGACATGGCTATAGTTTGGGGTTGTATGAACAAGGTATTGATGTTCCTTGCAAACTACAATATCAAATACCATATGATAAATATGTCTTATAATACAATAAGTTTGTGCCTCTCGAAATCCTCAAAGAAAGTTTAGAGAACCTATATTTGAAGTATAAGGATGAGCTTGCACGCAATACCTATGCTAATCCTAATCATATCCACTCTTTGGGGGATTATTTCCCCGTAAATATGATAGATAAAAGGATATCTCATGATTTCACCCAATATTATGAAGAAGGTGAAGTTTTGCATAATCTTCCAACTGACAATGAGGAAGAGGATCAAGATCCCCCTTATGAATAAATAGTTGATGATAAATTGGATTACGATGTAGTACCTATTAACTCCCCTAGTTTATATGAGGAATATGAATAGGTCATCCCATTGGATGACAAAGAAGAGTTCAATCTATGTATGTTCCCATTACAACATCACATCTAGCGATAGCTTTTGCCACTCAAGAAGCAAGCTTGCCCCCTTCCACATTGACCACCTCTAGTCATTCCACCTCCATTGCAATCACCCCCAAAAATATTGTGATAACTCTTGTCAATAGACCTAGCCACGCATCCAATGAAGATCATCCATCTATCCAAAGGTACCCATAAATCCTTTGGTCACTCAATAGGTCCCAAATGTACCTATAAACCCTTTGGTCTCCCAAAAAGTACCAAAGGTACCCATAAATAATTTTTTCACCCAAAAAGCCCCAAAGGTATCCATAAACTCTTTGGTCACCCAAAAATCCCCAAAGGCACTCATAAGCCCTTTGGTCAACCAAAAATCCCCAAATGCACTCATAAACCCTTTTGTCACCAAAAAATCCCCAAAGGTACCCATAAATCCTTTGGTCACCCAAAAATTCCCAAAGGTACCCATAAACTCTTTGGTTACCCAAAAAGCCCCAAATGTACCCATAAAGCCTTTGCTCACCCAAAAAGCCCCAAAGGTATTTATAAACCCTTTGGTCACCCAAAAGGTCTGAATGGTAACCATAAAACCTTTGGTCATCCAAAAAGCCCCAAAGGTACCCATAAACCCTTTGGTCACCCAAAAAGACCCAAAGGTACCTATAAACCCCTATGGTTATCCAAAAAGCCCCAAAGGTATCTAAAAATCCTTTGGTCACCCAAAAATACCCAAAGATATCCATACACCCTTTTGTCACCCAAAAATCCCCAAAGGTACCCATAAACCCTTTGGTCACCAAAAAAGCCCCAAAGGTACCCATAAACCCTTTGGTCATCCAAAAATTCCCAATGACATCCACTAAGCCCATTGGTCAAATGTACATATATATTAATCAAAATTCAAAAATATCATTAAAATAACAAAAATACAAAAATATTGCATTACGTTTCATATTGTTGCATTATACAATCACTTGCATTAAGAATACCCATCATTGCAGTTTGTAATATAGAGTTGCTCATATATGTCTAGTGCTAGGTCTATACACTAACCATCCTTCAAAATAAACTTTTTCAAAAGTCATTATTAACACCTAAATACATTACAATTATCATTTCCATCAACATTCCCCACATTTTGTATTTGTGTTCGTTTACCTTCACTTAGTCATTTGTTATAAGGTGTCATTAGGGTTTTCAATCACTCAACTGTCTCTAGTTTTCTTTTCAGATTTTGTAGAAAGCTATCCAAATTTTTATAAGGTAGAATCCTACTTTAATTGCACCTTGTATACATCAAAATCCTAACATATTCTCACACTAATAAATCCAATTTTGGCATAAGGAAATATGAAACCTACAAAGTGGTCCTTGTTACCTTAAGCGAATAGTTTACCTTTCTCATATATTTATGTACATGGCTATAAAATTCTAAGAATTGATAAAAGGACACAATAAAAATCCCTTTCCCCACGCCAAATCTAGGCAAGTATCCAAAGAAGCAACAAATACAAGAGCAAACGAAAAATAAATAGTTATTTTTACCACAACTAAAAATACCCAAAAGAAAAAGTGATTTTCACCACTATCAAAATCAAAAAGTAAAATAAATAGTGGTCATCACCACAACAAAAATCCCTTGCTCACCAAACAAAAATGAGCAAATCCCTAGAGAATTTCAAAAAAATAAGGGAGTACTAAATTTGAATCCCTAGAATTCTCAGCATTTGAAAACCATAAGGTGATCCTCATTATAGGTTGGGTGGCATCAAGTATGTCTGTCAATGGTGGTATCCTCATGCATGATAATATGTCTATCACATTAGTGATCTTTTGTACAGAAAAATGTTTGCTTGTGGATGAGCTAGCTTTTGGTAGCCTGTATTACCTATGGTCTAATACAACTATGTACAAAACTCAAGATCATGATACTCGTACAGTGATATTTAGTATAGATGGACTGCATAAATTCTATTTGTAACTGGGGTAACTTTATGCATTATCATAACAATGAACTCACATGCACACACATCGATATTGAATATCTTGGTTATCCTAGTATATTTATACCTTGCCAAAAAGTCTTGCATGGTTAATATACAACTTTTGACTAGTTCAATAGAGTGTTTGAGTCTCATTAAAACATCAAGGATATTATATAACATCTTACTATTCATTACATGCCATATCATTTTATTGAATGTTTGTCAATTTACATTTTCATAGTCCATTACATAATCTTATGATAATGTTAAAATGAATCGAAGAATTTTGTATGGTCTATGGTGCTAGCATCTAGTGTGTAAAATAGTATTCATAATTCATCATACATATTAATAAATCATCCATTTAATTATGTATGCACACATGTACAAATCATCAACCAACATCATATTACAATACATGCATCCATGATAACCATCGATAAGAGCATCAATAAAGTAAACATAAGCATCCCATACATATAATAAATTAGTAAAGGAACACATGATGACAATAGAAAAACTCACATATATATGTATGGAGTAAATAGAGATATCATAATCCAAAAACTACCCGTAGGCTACAATCAAGTTGTTCCTCGGACCACACACTCCCAAAATCCAAAAATAACAAGTCTCAAAAGCCATGGTCATGCAAGACCATCACCATGACTCTCATATCCACCCTCAGTTGTTGCTCATTGAGATCTCCCATATCTACTCCCCTTATTCCATTTTATCTCCTCATAGAACTAGGATCCCCCATCCTCATAGATGATTACCTTGTACTGCTCCTCCTACTCTACTGGGATCCACTAGCAAAAGGACGAGCTAGTAAGCACCCTCTAAGGTGCGCTATCTCATCTTCCAAATATTGTGTGTATGCTAGATTATCTCTATGACAATACTGGTAGTCACTTGGTAAGTTCTGGAGTGGTGTCACCCCCTCCCATATCTTGGCTAACTCACCACAACTATATGCCCCATGGCTCGAGCTCCCTGCTCTAACCTATGATTGAAAAGTAGCTAAATCTACCACCTACCTCTCAATCCCTAATGCTTACCTATAAATATCTTCTTATGGAGTCTACACATGTGCCTATAGGAGACTCATATCCTCTATGTACTCCCTCCATTCCTATATACCTCTAATAAGCTTGACCTGTAGCTTAGCAATGGTGGCATCATGTACTACAAACTATACCTACACTTCTTGCTCATCAAAATCATCCTCATCATCATCATCATGCTGAATATCCATATCCATGCTATCCATCCACTCATATTTTTGGTGATCCACATGTAGCTCACCTAATTCTAGATCCTCCTCATTTGGAGCCTCATCATATCCCTCATCTGCAACATCCTCGTAAGAATAACCTATCATCACATCTATACCATCTCCTACTAGTACCTCCCCTTTCCATTGGTGCATCACCCACTAAGAATCATACTCTACTATGGTCCCTGCCTCATCTAGCTTAGATATGCCATTCATAGGATATTCCTCCTATCCAACTACCTCAACTATAGGCCAACTAAGTTTTCTCTTATTCCCATGATTTTGGTAGATCACTAGCTCGTTAGGAAACCCATGACATAGCCCAAAGTATCGCATGAATCGAGCATATGGGAAATACTCTCACTCGATACCTCATTGACAAAATAACCATATCCCTTGTTGTACTTATCAAAGCTACAAATTAGCCTCAGGCTATGCTAGATAATCCCTATATGATCTCCAAGTAACCTCCTCTACCCTGGGTTGTACAAATGATTGTGCATAGTGATCAATCATACCTACATAAGGATGGCTCTGACCCCTATCTTGGTCCTGCTTCATAGGATCCCATATCCTATCTCCACATCCATGAGTTGTGCTTGTGTCATCCAAGGTAGTGCCTATAGTCTATCCATAATAATGTGCTGCCATCCCAACACCTATAATAGAAATATATAGCCCAATAATTTTCACCCGTGGTAACAAATATCATACAACTTAGCATAAATTTGTACCAGCAAATTAGTACCCCACACCATCACTAACAACCTCTCTATGGTGCACTCCACCAATAAAAACACCAAATCCAAAAGGTTCCAGGGGAACCTAGATGGTGACAATTCTAGTATAAATATGTTTGAGATAAGCATCATAAAAAAGGCATATCTCATAGTCAAAACTTCTACCTCATACCATAGATCCACTAGGATACCTCTACTAGGAAAGTCTCGTACTGCCTCGCATGAGTCCTATCTGAAGTATCTATGTAAAATCATGTCTCTAATATCTTGATGAGTAGACATAATCTGATTCCCTTCTATAAAAATATGGAAAATTTGGTAGACATCCTCTAACATCATTGTCATATCCCCAGTTTGTAAGTGGAAGGTGTTTGTGCGAGGGTCCCACAAATCTATCAAAGTTGTTAGACAATATTTGTCTCCCATCACTGGACTTAGTCATGTCTCTTTTTTGAGACCAAATGCATTAAACCATTTCCAATAATCTTCTATCATAAAGTCCCTAATATTCTTAAAGAGAGTTAAAAATTGATGATGGCTCTTGATCACCTAGTAGAGGTAAGCAAGATAAAAAAAATGCAAACAAATTGCAAAAAAACAACAAAAACAACTCAAAAAAGGGATATTTTATTCCAAAATCATTGAGGACCCACCCAATGAAATCCCCTAAATTGGCAGCCATTCCACCTAGGTACAACCACCAATGGCCATCCCACCTAGGGATGGCCACCAAAAATGCTCAAAAATGGCCTTCCCAGCCACAAAAAACAGGCAAAAAAAACTCATAAAAACATTAAAAAATGCAATGAAATTGCAAAAAAACAAAAATTAAAGAACAAAATACTAAATTATACAAATAATTAGGTTCATTTACTGATATATAGTGTGCTTCATTGGCAAAATAAAAAATAATTATATTTCCAAATTTAACAAAGTCTAGTAGTAAATTCAGCCCTAACCCATCTTGCATCGGATTTCCCGCTTGTCAAATCTAGAGGATGGATCATGGTGATTTTGGTATGGTTTCAGCAGCTCTACACTTTAAAAAATCACTCTCCTACTCCTCACCTCTCAATATTCCAAGTCATAAGTGTGCAAATGAGCTTATTTTACCAATTTTGAGCTTAAAAAAGGCCTAGAATAAGCATGGTCATCCTAGGGTGGGATGATCAGAAAATTATGTGACCATCCCATACTAGTATATCCATGATATTTTAAGCAATCCCAACCTAGGATTACCACCAAAAAACAAAATAAAATTTAAAGAAAAAGTCCTCAAAATCACCAAAAACATAACAAAACTGATCAAATTCACAAAGGGTCAATATTGAACCAAAATTTTCATTTATGAAATAAAAATTCTGTACTTAAATACCCAATAAGTCCATTTTCGTTGGACCACTCCATGGTAATGAGTTATTCATTTCATTTCTTCCATAAAATATCAACAAAACCATCAAAATCCTAGCAAAATTGATAAATTTTACAATGGGTAAAACTGAAGGAACCCTAATCAAGTCATATTGGTCAAGCAACTCATCACTTTCATCACTAGTCATTCCATAACTGAATAATCACTTGAGGAGTAGTCATAATTACAAATTCATAAGCAAAATCAACACTCAAACACTCAAAAGTGCAACTTGCATACATTCAAAAGAATTATTACCAAAGATAATTTCAAGCCCATGCTGGGGCATATTATTTAAAACCAATTAAACAAAACAAAGTATTGATATCCTTGAAGCCTTGGGATACTTGTCCCATAATAGGCTTATAAGCGAAACAAGAAACCAAGACCAAGTATACCCTAAGCCCCAAAATCTGCCCTTGTAGTGTGAATCAAAGGTATACAAAAATCATATCCTTAAAATAGATTCCAAGAATGTATGTTCCATCCATGACAAAGGCATATAAATTTATTTAGGTTACTGAATAACCTTAATTAGTTGACAATTTAGTCATCTATTTTTGCTCCACATTTTATTTCACACAACACATCTCAAAAAGAGGAATCTATAGACACTAATATCATGTCAATCCGATTAGAGTTTAATGATACACTATCAAAACCACAAGGCCCACTTGGGAAAAACTAAGGGGTTAAATAGTATTCCTAACCACTTTTGTGAAGTTTTGTTCCATGTAGCCATGGTTGTCCCACCTCAGGATGACCATAGTTCATCACCATCCTACCCAAGGACAACCACCAACAACCATCCCTAGGTGGGACAACCATGGCCTAGGACCCTTAAAAAGTCAAGGGTGGCATAAATGGCAATAAAATTCTACTATTTATCCCATCCACTAATTTATGATAGATTGAGGACCTATCAAATCCATCACAACCTATAAATGGTAGGACCAATTTGGAGACTTCTCCCACCCTATGCATGGCAAGCTTTTGACAAGTGGTGGCTCCTGCCATGCATGCCCTAACTTACGTATTTTACCTTGTGGCTCTCTTGAACTATAAAGTGGAGTCAATCCACCCAAATTCAAGGAAAGATCTTTGCAATATTTTATGATGACGTGCTTCCGAGATTCACTCTCCCTTTCATCGCATGTTTTCACTTGGAATATTCATTCCAATTCATTAAAAAATACGTAAATTTATTCCAAAACCCACACATTTCTATAAATTAGATCACAAAATTTAATGACAACACCCATAGGAGTAGTTTGAACTAAATACTAGAGAAATTGGTGGTAAAAACCACTAGGTATGGTGGCCATCCCCACCTAGGATGGTCACATGTCACAATTGGAACACCCAGGGAAAGCCATGAATTTGCATATAATTTTTATTTCAAATTTAGCATAGATTATTTCTAGAGTAGTTTATATGCTTCATACTAGAATTTGGTGCAATTTTGAGTAGCTTTGGATCTTCTATTAGGTTTTTCATTCTAATAGTTGTAACTGGAATGCCTAGGGATGACCATAGATTCTACATATAATTTCACATCTATTTTAGCATAGATCATATCTAAAGTAGATTATAAGAATTATGCTAAGTTCCAGTATAATTTTGAGTAGTTTTGGACCATCGATTTCACTCTTCATATTCACTATTATATGCATATATATGATTTCATTTCAATCTGCACACGCTATTAACAAATCTAAATTCTTTGTGTGTAGATCTAGGTATTTCAATGTGCAAGGAAGGAGCTACAATTTTGAATATAGATAGATCATCGTAGTGACATTGAAATTTGTTCTTCTATTCGTGAGTGCGAGGAATATATTGAAGTGCACCTTGAGTTTAATAAAGGATTAGATCATTTCGACACCTTGTAATGAATTGTATCTCGTAAGAGCTCTCAAGGGGAAATTTTGTAATAATTTATTTGATAAATGGGTTAATATAAAAAAAACCCCCATTTATTTCACTTATTTGTGATCATGCTTACATGAAATATCTCTTTTTAGTGCTTAGAGCAATAGATGCATTTTATTTCCCTTTGCTAGGTGCAACATTTTTTTTGCATTACAATTACCACATAGTTGTGATCTTTTGAGGGTATTCATTTGGTGTGAGATAATTGTATTTTAATGGATGAATCACTCCCATTATTCCTCATATTAGGAAACTACCCACGTCAACGATGTCGGATAATAAGCATAATTATTAAGTAGTTAACATCATCAAGTAACTCAACCATCAAATGATAGTTACCTTGTATCAGTTAGGGTACCTCAAGACATATGCCAAGCCGTCACTGACCATAGGTTTAAGCTAGCACCAAGTTGTCTTGATGGGTTATGTTCATATATTGAATATTGTACCTTAAAGTGGTTGGTGGAGTTGCAAAATGGTGACACCTAGGACTTTTTGAAATTCCGACCATCATCGATCAAGTTAACACAATGTTCGACTCATAAGGGTGGTTGTAACCCCTTCTAAACTACCATTGTGGAGTAGAATATCCCACAACGAGTGTGTTGGGAACCTTAAATGACTTATTAAAATGTTTGGGCCCTCTAAAAGTAATGACCACATGATGGTGGTCATAATAATTGAACGGATAAGGGTGCTTAGGACTAGATACTTGCAAGGTCATATTATTGACCAAAAATTCAATCGAATATTAGAGGATGTTTATAAAATTCCTAATAGAGGTTGAAAACTATTGACATTAGGGTTGACTATGCCCAATTTGTTTAACTCTTGAAACATAAAAATTAACAAAGGAGAAACATATTTTTACTATACAACTTTGGAGATAGATTATGAATTGGTAAATCGATGAGGAAGGATTGTAATTTTTATATAAACCTTAGATTATGTTTTGATGATAAAATATTATATTGATGTCTACAATTTCTCATCAAAAATACTTAAGTGATGGCAAGACATAAATTTGTGATAAAGGTTTTGAATACCATGATAAATCATTATTTAAAGACTTTGAGGTAAAGTTGGTAATAGTTTTGTTGATAGACTATGTAATATCTTCTTAAGTACTATAGTTTAATCTTGATGAAATATTAGTTAACAAATCAATTTGCTAGTTTTTGAATCTATAGTGAGTTCTCAAAAAAAATTTGAGATCAATTTTGTAAACCTATGGTGTAATATTATTTGATATATTATGATTCAAGTTGTAGCTAATATTGAGTAATCTCGGTGATATATTGCAATACATATGGTAGCTAGACTTTTAAAACTATAGTATTATATTATTGATAGATCATGAGACAAATTGACAACTAAATTTGTGGAAAACTATAGACTACAAGATAAATTAGTGGATATATTTGTGTAAAAACTATAGTGTAACTATGATAGTAGATTATGAATCAAGTCTTAAGAAACCATAAAATGATCTAGAGATAGATTATGAGATAAAATTATGGAATTATTTCTGAATATATGATAAAACCATTTGCTTAAATGTTATATCTATATGAAATAAATATGAGTTATTGCGAAAGTATTGTCTATTTCATGTGTGCAAAGATAATCATTTCATGAATGAATTTATGGTATTATATTTGAAAATGATTGGCAAAAGTTAGTTATAATAATGTCTGTTTGAAAGGCATATCTTTGGGGAAAATGATATGAGATGGAAATATGATTTTCACTCTTAGGTAAGTATGTGATTTCCTTCCTTTGAATATTTAAAATGCTTTAGAAAATTACATTATGAGAAATGTATTGTGTTTAGTTACATTCAATTGGAAATCATTACATGCTATTGTTTGCCTAGAATTCATTTTATACATACATGTAATGGGTTGTCCTGATCCTGAAATATTTACCAGCTAGTACTGGTGGCTCGAGTGGATTCAAGTGAATATTGGACATATTTTACTTCTATTGAATATATATACATGTTGTAACAAAGAATATTTAATGTAATACCTCCATTATTATAAAATATATCCATTGAGAATAATTTGTAATTTGATTGTATCACTCTTTTAGAGGATTTGTAAACAATGTAATTCTCTATTTCAAGAAATTATGGAAAAATATGTAAATTTATGTCATGGCATGAATTTATAATATGTTAGGGCTTAGAAATTTAAATAATAATTAAATATTGTGTCTATATGATATAGAGTAACCCTACATTAATAATAATGAATAAATCATGCATGACACTTAAATATGTATCTCTAGTGGTTAAGTATGAGAATGATCATAAGGGAGAATTTGAAAGTTATCTCATTTTTTGGAGACTATAGTTGAATAAAAGAAGTAAGGTATAATGGTATACATTATCAAGTCTATGAGGGTTTGTGTGATAACCCCCTTACCTACCCATTGTTGATATGGAGAGAAATAAGCATTACAATTATTGTTATTTTGTCCTTAAGGGAGAACAATATAATCTTCAATGCATATGCCTAATGTACATGTTGAAAGTGACCTAACATAAGGACTAGCTTAATTTTGATTTAATATAGTAGGGAAAATGATTCTCCTATTTTAGATAGGATAATTCCCAATTATGAGGTAAATAAACTTACTTGTAGATCATTATAGGGGATGGCCACTCTTATCCATATGATAGACACTGACTATGTCGATTCCTATGAAGTTACGCCTTCGAATTACTTGGTTACCTATCTATAATACAACCACATGGAGATTCTACTAAATCACTTATTGATCATTGACAATGATAAGAATTTAACACACACAAAAAAATTCTCCCTAAGTTTTGATTGGTTTTAGTAGGAATGTTACAGGAATGGGTCATAGATGTACATAAAACACATCATCATTTTTTCATTAATAGCACCTTATGTAATCCCACAAGCTACTCAATTAATTATGGGCATCAACTAGCTGCTCTATTCATGGAAGGGTTTGAAACTAGGATATAAGGGGTATATATTCAAGCAAAAAAAATATTTATCCTAGGAGGATAAATCAAATTTCAAAATAATTCTAATACAACTAAAAATATAGTTGATGCAAGTTATAATCCAATAGAGCTCTTGAACATAAAATCTTGTAGCAGTATGGAGTACGGGAGAAATAAGAAGGTGATAACTACATCATTGAAGCATGTTGTAATGAAAATAAATAATTTTCAAGCTACAAATATAGAATTCCTAAGGCACATAGAAGATAAATTTGACAATATCATAGATCCTATATTATGGAAATAAATAAGGAAATTGTAGCATGTGGGGTGGTATTCCTATGAGGGAGGGTGTGATGATAGATTTTAAGGTTTATATTCCACTATTTATTATGCAAATAGGGCATTTATAATTTGTTTGATTCCAACTGTACTATGGTATAACATGTGCAATAACCAATTATACGATTATAAAACATACAATGTATGATTGTACGATCACAAACATACAATGATACTAAACTATATGATTTTCCAAAACATTCAATCTTCTAAAAATATTCAATTGGTAATCACTTAGTCTTATTAGTCAAAACTTACAATCATTCACTTAGAACTTCATTGATCTCATACAATGATGAATTCATGCTATAATTAGATATTAACTGATCAACTATATGTTTATATAATCTAACTGTATGATTTATTAAAACCTCAATACTCCAAACTACTTGTCCCTATTATTTCCCCAATTGCATACTAATTGCATCGATATTATTTCCAATGAGTGTAATTATCAATTAATCATTCTAAATATTTATTGCATAGTTTATAAATATATTTACCCTACCATAGATCTATAATCAACAATACCTTCAATAACAATTAGATTCCCTAGATAATATAGTTATTGAAAATACACCCCAATTCCCATGCATGCATACATAGATTTAATTTAATTGGTATTCATATTCTTCATGGCTACTTTACACAATAATTATACAATGCAACACTACATATAATAATACACAAACTATAACATCGAACCATTATGCTCATCCCATGAACATATCTTTGGGGTATCATGTGAGCCTTTAGCATAAGCCTATGAGAAACCATGAATGGGCACACATAAACCTCTCATGAACTACCTACATGAATGGATGTGGGGTCTTATAATACCTATCCAGGTTGTTTCAAAATTGTTCTTGAGACAATGCATCATTCACAACTGCCACCCACAACTTCTCAGATCAACAACTTTAATAAAGTTTACTACAAATTTAATTTAATTTTTATTATGTTATGTTTCATCCACATGTCATTTGATTTTCATTTACTTTCACTTGCATTTGACATGCATTTACATTTCATAAGTCACTTTATGATATTATTAAAATATATATAAACACATTTTGTTTAACACTTTGCGTACAACTATAAAATATGAAAATGATAAAATTTATTAACTAAAAGCAAACATGTCAATTTGCTTGCCTACAGATACTTAGGGATGAAGCCTACCAATAGTACTTGGAGGCTAAAGATGGATAATTTGTAGTGAATATATAGACTAGTTGCCTCTCCTAATACCTGTTCCCATAAGTCCATATTTCTTATAAGATAGTTTAAGTATGTGTGAGACACTATGACTCCCACCTCAATATGGTTTTCAAATATCATGATGGCACCTTCTAGGTAATTATATCTAGTGAAGCTATTCAATAAATATTACAACTACTAAAAGGTTTCATAATGAATCTATAAATCGTAGGATGGTATTATTTAACAATTAAGGATAAATTATAAATTTTAAACTAATAACTTAACAAAGAAAAATAAACCATATTAAAGTTTCCCCTTGAGTAAGAAATGTTTATAGATAAATCTAGAAATTCTCTAAGTATGGTAGCTTTTATCTTTAGGGCTGACAACAATGTAGAAGTAACAATAGAAGAATTGGGCATCATTCACATGCTAAGAAATATTGAAAAAGGAAGTCACAAGATCTTGATTTTAGTGGTTTCATAGCCCAAAATATTCATGAAGGATTGATTAATTTTAGTGGAAATAAAAAATTCAGGTATAACTCATTCCTAAATAGTTGGAAATTTGAACATTTAGATTTAACGATGAAAAATGGAAATGGACAAGCAATGTTTGTTTATCTCTATATGGAGGTCCTAATGTAGGGATTTCCCTACCATTACTTTTAAAATAGATTTTTAGTCCTAAAAATAACCATAATCAAGGGAGAATATGTTAAATGAATACCGAGGGATACCATGGAAATATTTAGGGTAAAAATTAAAAAGGATTGGTATTTTCTAGAAGGGACTATGAATTGCATTTTTAGATTTAGCAATTAAATTTCTCTCCTACCAATATATGTAACTAAAAGAGTGGTATGGATTAAAATTATGTTTTCATTTCATTATGTAGTTATTTCAAATAATTTTCTTCCCATATTTTGTGTAGACACCAAAACAGCACCAATCCGATTATGTGACTGCAAACACTGATCGCTTTGACAAACACAGCCCCCAGGGCAGCCCTCAGAGGTCAAACAGTGGTCTTAACCACTTTCATAGCAATTTTGTAAGGTCAAGGAGCAATTTGGCACACTTGGACACTTTGCCCAGTATTCGCCTCACCCAGGGACGAATTCAAAATAGAATCCGTCCCACCCCAGGACGAATTCTGAATTTGTCCCTGGGTGGGACGAATTCTAAGCTTAACGGGCAAAAGGGCAAATGGTGCCAAGTGGCAGCCTGCAATAGCCGGTTAAGGGCTCCTACCTTGCACGCATGTGTAAGTGGACAGAGGGGCCGTTAGAGGACTGTTACAAGAAGCATTTATCAAAGTTCAAGTCAGGGAAGGACTCCCCTCCCTCATGGGAAGACAAGACCGCCACATGGCGCCCATGGTCAACACTTGGCTTTTGTGCTTCCCTCCCAAAAGAGACCCCTTGGGTCTATAAAAGGTGGGACTTTTCTCACCCAAAATATGCAGGTGGAAGGAGTGTTCAAGCAACGAAGTGCTGCCGAATCGAAGACTCACTTGCATCCCCCTTTGTTCACCTTCCTACATCCATCAATCTCTTTTGCAAGGGAGGTTGTTGGGTGGCCTTTGGAAGCTCGAACCTTACTCAAATCTGACGCATGGACATCTGAACCTACCAATTCACCGACCCCCCAATCCTAAAAGGTTTTGGGCCCATCCTTGGTGGATTGGCTCCAAAATCGAGGGCCAATGGTGGGAGGCCCACTTGGGCACCCCCGCACCCCCAAGTTCTAATTTCAGTTTTTGAGCACTTTAGATTAATTTTTAGATTGCATTCTGTGTTACTAGGTCTGATTAGTCTATAATTGCAATTTTGTAGCTTTTGGTCAGAGTTTAGGGTGTTTTGTATTGCTTTATCGTTTCGCTAACTTGCAGGTGTCAAGGTCAAATTCCCGAGGGAGGAGGCCAAATTGGGAAAATCCGACCATCTGGGTCGTCCCAAAATGGCCCCAATTACCTAACCCCCTATTTGCAGGAGTTTTGCAGGTCCCGAGATCCGACATTGGAGCAGCAGCAGGTCGATTTCTCCTATTCAGAAGAATTCGTCCCACCCAGGGACGAATTACAGTCAGAATTCGTCCTGCCCAGGGACGAATTCCAGTTTAAGGTGAATTGGCCAGCTGCCTCAGTGGCAGTGGCCTTCTGGTGACTGTTCTTACCTTCTGTCATATTTTGAAGCAATTTGGATTCACTGTTTTCATGGTTTCATGCAAATATTCGTATGCATATTTTGTTAGTTTTAGAGAGAGAATGCTTTTCATTTGCAACAGGTGCTACTAACGTCTTGATCATTTCTTTGTTTGGCAGGAGAAGCAAGCAGAGGCGAAGAACCCATCAACATCAGCGGCGGCATCATCTTAGCCCGCCCATGGCAATCGTGGGCACGCGGAAGGAGGAACCATTCAACGATTGTAATCAAACCTTATTTGCGCTCCTAGCCCCAGAAAAGGGAGGAGGCATTATTGTAACAGAGATCGAAAGAAATTAATGAAAGGGCTGTTTTTCTTTATCTGATTGCGTCTCTTACAACATGTCTCTTTTCGTTTCATGTAATTTACATTCCTAGGACTTAGGCGTGCTTAATTTTGAATGCAATTGCACTTGGTGTTTCCTTTGACCGGAATCTCGTGCTTTCAAGTGGCGATCACGGTGGGACCCTGTTCCCTGGTTTTTGAAATCACGTAAACTGATCAAATTTTTGTGTTTGTGCTTGACAGGTACATTTTTTTTGTTGCAGATCGCTATTCGTCTCTGACAGGGACGAATCCTTTTCTGCAATTCGTCTGACCCTGAGACGAATTCAAATTCGTCTCTGGGTGGGACGAATTTTGTTCTGCAATCTGCCTCCCGTAGGGACGAATTCTCGTCTCATGGATTTTCGTAGCAGAAATTCGGAGACAACAGGAGCAGCAGAGAAGAGGTAGGGATTTTCATGATCTCTCGTTATATTTTTCTGTTTCTCGTTTCTCGTTTCGTTAATTGTTTTCATTTAATCTTGCATTGCATTAGGAAAAGTCATGTATGCTAGTTTCATTTTGTTGGATAAAACGAATCCCACACACATCACGAAACAACTTTAAACCAAGGAGCTGGTCGTAAGACCCCAGCCCTTGATCAAGACCATTGGTGGATTTAATCACCACCTTGGCTTGATTTGCATCCATTTCCCGATTGTCAACTGTTGTTAGGCGTAAATCCCGACGAAGACAGACCGAGCGTAGCCGGGGTGATTCCCATGCGCACGAGGATAAGTTTTCTATGGTAGGTGCCATTAACAGACAATCCCCCTTCCGTACCGCCTACGTACCACGTACCTTCTGCTCTCACGTACCTATAGTCTCCCTCTCGTAAGGGCGGGTATATAGAGAGGTTGGTATATCGGCCTGGCTGGTATATTGAAGGGGCGACCTTTTTGGAGTTATAAGAGCCTACATGATGCATTTAAACGTTCTACAAAACCTACAAAAACAAAACAAAACATCAAAATGCACTAAACCAGTCTAGGGCACACCAAGAATCCTTAAAAGAGATAATCACGGTTTTGTGAATGTGTGTGTTTAATTCTGCTTAGTGTAGACAAAAAAAAATCATTAAAAACAAAGATAAAAAAATCTACGCATTTTGTCATTTTCTCCAAAAAGCTCCAAGGATTCCCGTAATCGCTTGGTCACTCCAAAATGCCCCAAAGGTGTCCATGAACCCTTTGGTCAACCCAAAATCACCCCAAATGTGCCCACAAGTGATGCAGGACCATCCAACAAAATATGGGAAATCTTGCATTTTTCCCTAAATTTTAGTGCATCTTGCCGGGCCATAACTTCTCAACCGTAGCTCCGATTGACTTGAAATTTTACAAGGAGTTAGGTGGGATAATTTTAAACAAATATGATTCCCTAGAATCCTATTTGCCCAGAAAAGTCAGTTTTCGGGGCCAAATTCCATCATCTAGTGCCCCGAAATTAGGTTTTAAAATTGGACACGCAATTCTATGCACTTTTTGAGCTGTTCGGATGTCAATATCTCCTAATGTATTTAGAGCTAGGACTTGAAACTTCATTTTTGTCTTATCTACTATAAGAGGGATGCGCACACCAATTTTGGGCCCCATCTGACTCATTTTCAATTTTAGGGCTTTTTAGAGAGACATCGTCATGGTGCTCACCCATAGCCAAGCCCAATCACGGGCGGAGGCTATGGGGAATATCCAAGGAAGAACAAGTCACCTCCATTACAATCCCAAGGATTTGGTCATACCACCTTGGCGACCTAACACACAATGCAGTCCCCTCCACACCTTAAAGGAAAGAGACTACAGGGACACCTCTTCGAGGAGCACTCCTGTTCAACATAGCACTCATCACACACCCTTCCATGAGGGGTACATCCATAGGAGAGCTCCCTTAGATGATCGCTATGAGCGGTCACCGCGCGATGAAGCGCTAGGTCAACATAGGGTTCGACGGGAGGAACCACATCATTACACTACCCGTCCTTCACCCCCTCTAGTTGTCGGACTACAAAGACAAATCCGGAGCACAAGGCTCCTCAGAGTGGGCGGGCCAACTCCACCCGTTCCTTTTTCATTTATGAAAGAGAGCACGAGGAAGACCTCTACCTTCCTCGAGAGCAATATACAGTGCGAGAGCAATATGCCTCCGCACCCGCTATCTATCGAGAACACTCACCGAGGCCAAAGCCTCGAGGGAATGTCTGTTACCCCCAATAGAGGGAGGTCGCCTATAGAGATCTTGGATCACTACGACCGAGATAGATATCTAGAAGAGGCATCTAGGCCTTCTAGACATGAAGCAATGAGAGCTCCCTTAGATGCTCGCTATGAGCGGTCATCGCGCGATGAAGTGCTAAGTCAACATAGGGTTCGATGGGAGGAACCACATGATTACATTATCCCTCCTTCACCCCCTCTAGTTGCCGTAACTACAAAGACAAATCCAGAGCACAAGGCTCTTTGGGCAGGGCGAGATAGCTCCGTCCATCCCTTTTTCACTTATGAAAGAGAGCACGAGGAAGACCTCTACCTTCCTCGAGAGCAATATACAGTGCGAGAGCAATACGCCTTCGCACCCGCTATCTATCGGACCACTCACCGAGGCCAAAGCCCCGAGAGAATGCGGCTACCCCTAATAGAGGGATGTGTCCTATAGAGATCTTGGATCACTACGACCAAGATTTTTATCTAAGAGAGGCGTCTAGGCCTTCTAGACATGAGGCGGTGGGACCAACTATCGTAGAATCTGTCGAATATATCACACATCTCAAGCAACTCACGCAACTTGAGCTCGAACGACTACCGTTAGAGGAACCGTACCATATTAACGAAGAGCACCTTCAGCGCCATAAGGATGAGCTGTTCCAACACACTATGCAAGAGAAGACTCCAACCCCTCACATGCATAAGACAAAATATTTTGAGTGGCACAACCCATGGGGGGAAGATAGGTCATCGCGACCTCATCAAAAGCTACCCCCAACACCTCCTAGACAGAGCGGGAAGCTACTCTCCCGATTCCCGAAGCACCACCCCGACGCCTCCTAGACATGAATGGGAGGCCGCTCCTATAACCAATGATGGGTGCCTTCCTCGTACATCCACCCAGAGCTTATGAGCCACCCTTAGAAATTCATCAAGAAGCCTCTAAGGAATCGGAGCGCGAAGAAGAGCGGGATGAACTGCCCTACCAAGGCATGGGGGTGCCATCTGGCCACCCCTCCATAAGCCCCAAGTTCCTCAACAAGAACCAACCAAAGAGGAGGAGTTCAAATCTCCCGATACATGCAAAGCACTAGAGCACTTAGAGTTGGTAGAGACCAAGATTTTGGAGCTCCCAAGGCCCAACTTACATAAGGCTCCTTTCGAAGAGGATCAACCTTTAACCATAGGGCTACCTGATGATGCAGTCCTCCATGTCTCGTAATCTCCAGATTCCGATGAGCTATACACATTGTCCAAAGGTGAGGATGAAACAGACATAGCCCACAACAATCACATGCGACAACATCGACATCCCATAAAAATTGAAGAAGCATGTCAACAGATAAACATAATACTAGGGCATGAGTGGCGCGTTAACCCACCACAAGTGGGACCAAGCATTACATCCGCCACGTTGGGCACACAAAGAGCAACTTCCACCAAGAGACATCATAGCAACATCGAGTGTCAGCGGCAGGACCCCCGTCCTCATCTCCGTGCATAGGGCTGATCCATTCATGCCCATACCTCTAGAGCCAGATCCGGAGTGCAAAGACCATCAAGCTGGGGGTACCTCTATCCCCGAAGAACCATAATCCAAACCAAAAAGCTCCAAGGATTATCGCAATCCCTTGGTCACCCATAAAAGCTCCAAGGATTATCGCAATCCCTTGGTCAACCCCAAAAAGCTCCAAGGATTATCGCAATCAATCTCTTGGTCACTCCAAAAGCTCCAAGGATTATCGATCAATCTCTTGGTCAACCCCAAAAAGCTCCAAGGATTATCGCAATCTCTTGGTAACACCAAAAAGCTCCAAGGATTATCGCAACTCCTTGGTCAAAACCCAAAAAAGCTCCAAGGATTATCGCAATCTCTTGGTCAACCCAAAAAGCTCCAAGGATTATCGCAAATCTCTTGGTCAACCCAAAAAGCTCCAAGGATTATCACAATCTCTTGGTCAACCCCAAAAGCTCCAAGGATTATCGCAATCTCTTGGTCAAACCCAAAAGCTCCAAGGATTATCGCAATCTCTTGGTCAATCCAAAAAGCTCCAAGGATTATCGCAATCTCTTGGTCAATACAAAAAGCTCCAAGGATTATCGCAATCTCTTGGTCAACCCAAAAAGCTCCAACGATTATCGCAATCGCTTGGTCAAAAAAAATCAAGAAATTCAACAAAAAAAAAACAAAAATCATCAAAAACAACAAAGATTTGCATCTCAATTCTAGGCATACTCGAATTCATCAAAATCAACAAAAACGCCATGCATAAATTTTACCACACTACAACTGGTCCGGGAATGTACTAAGAGTTTCAATAATTCACCATCATTTTCCTCTTTAGCCATGTAGTGTACCAAGTCGAACGGATTTTACAAAGGTAGAGTCATACTTGAAATACACCTTGTTACGTAACATCCCAACACAAATCAAAACACTAAAATTCCCAAAATTGTGTGAACGAAAGACGAAACCCGCAAAATAATCTAGGTCACCACAAGCGAAACGGTTATCTTGCTCATCCCCCGTGCGAATGACCCCTAGAATGCCGAGAGTTGGCAAAAGGACAAGCTTCCTCCCTACCCAATTCCCTAAGAATCCCTAAAGTTCTCAATAGTTGCAAAACACAAAAATTTGCAAAATGTCAAAACTCAAAAATTTGACAAACTATAGTGCACACATCAAAAGGCACAAACAACAGTGATTTTCATCACTCCATATCCCCAATCCCTTGCTCGAAAGAAAAAAAATCAAAATAAATAGTGATCTTATCACTACAAAAGAGCAAGTATCCCAATACAATTGAAAAAAAAGAAGGGAGTTGACCTTGAATCCCTGGAAATCTCAAAGATTCTCGTAGGTCATAAGGCAAGCTTCAATACCAATTCGGTAACAGAAGTAAACCTCCCGCATGACGATATATCTGTCACATTAACTTGCGTACAGATCAATGTTTGCATGTGGATGAGCTAGCTTATGGCATCCCGGATTACACCGTAGATTAATCTTAGTACATACAACAAAGGAATTCGTGGAGCTAATTAGGTGATCCTCAAGACAGGTTCGGTTGAAAGCCCATCTGGCACTGGCGGTATCCTGACAAATACCACATAAATGAAATCAATTGCACACACAGGGATGTGAAATAACTTGGTCAAAAACAAGTCCGATTCATACCTTGGTCAAAAGTCTTGTAAGATAAAGTACAGTCGTGGCTAGTGAGCTAAAACCGTCTGAGTCTCAGAAAACCTTAGCTACATTTCTAAACCAACTGCGCTACTTTTCATCTTTGCAAATACCATCAAAAAATACAAAAATAGAAAAACCATGTATACATGTAGAGGCATACATCACAAACAATCACCTAAAAACAAAATAACGGAGTTCTAAACAAGTCCTATGGTGCCATAGCCAAACATCACAAACCCCATTCATCCATTTCATATCTCGCATATCACATATAAATCAAAACCATTTGCATTCATCATAGCATATGCATCCATCAAAATAAATCAACATGCATACATCCATATTCATCAACCATCATGCACAAGATCAAAGAAAATCAAAACAACAAAAACAACAAATAAATGCAACACAAAAACAAACAAGCACATTGCCAGACACAAGTGCTCTTGCACTTAACCTCTTAGGCATAGACAAAACTCGATGTCGGAGGTCTACAAATGTATGACTATCCTACTCCCTAAGAAGGCTACCATAGCCGGACCGCTCCACGGGAAGACGGATTTTTCGACAATTTCATCCCCAAAATGGTATCACAAAAAACGACATCACAAAGCAAACATTGCTGCACACAAGTGCTCTTGCACTTAACCTCTTGGCATAACAAAACTGATGCTCGGGGGTCTACAAATTGTCGACTATCCTACTCCCTAAGAAGGCTACCATAGCCGGACCGCTCCACGGGAAGACGGATTTTTCGACAATTTCATCCCCAAATGACGTCACAAAAAGCAAACAAAAAAGACAAAACAAACAATAAACATTGCTGCGACACAAGTGCTCTTGCACTTAACCTCTTGGCATAGCAAAATTGATGTCGGGGTTTGCATTGTCACTATCCTACTCCCGAAGAAGGCTACCATAGCCGGACCGCTCCACGGGAGGACGGATTGCCGACAATTCAATCACCAAATGGTGTCACAAAAACAACAAAAATAGTACAAAATTCAACAAAAAACAAACAAAAACATTGCCGGACACAAGTGCTCTCGCACTTAGCCTCTAGGCAAAGAAAATCGATGTCGAGGTCCAAATTATCGCTCTCCTAATTCCCCAAGAAGGCTATCATAGCCGGACCGCTCCACGGGAAATAGGTTTTCGACGATTTCACCTCATTATGACATCACCAAAAGGGTTAACACCCACCAAAAATAGGTCCATATGTTGGAAAAATTGCACACGCTTAACGGTAAACCCTCTAAAGGCAAACCTTGCACAAGTCATCTTGGGTCAAGCGACTCGCCGCTTCTCTCACGAAGGTCATTCCCTCATCGATTCGTCGCTTGAGGGGGTAGTCACACTTAGTCACCAATCAACAATCACACACCCAATTAAGGAAAACGACATGCATTCAAAGAATCATTGACAAAGACAATCACGCTCCCGCTTGGGGCAAGAACAAGCAACAATCAAATCAATCAAACACTTGGCATTTCGTGAATCATGAACACAAGGTTCCCCCCGAGGATAAAAACGCCCTTCACTTGTTCATGACCGATCAATGTCCAAGTTCAAGTCACACCTCACCAAAACAGGTTAATACTTGAAATCAAATTCCTTAGCTCGTCAGAAGCAAGGATTCAAGAATGCATGCCCTTTCCATACTTGGGGCATCAAAAGTTGGTTAGGTTACCAAGAAACCCTAATCATTAGTGCTTTGGTTATCTATTTTTGCTCAAGCATCGCGTCACCCGCAGCGCTTCCCAAAAAGGGGCATCTCGTAGACACCAAAACAGCACCAATCCGATTATGTGACCGCAAACACCGATCGCTTTGACAAACACAGCTCCCTGTGGCAGCCCTCGGAGGTTAAAAAGTGGTCTTAACCACTTTCATAGCAATTTTGTGAGGTCAAGGAGCAATTTGGCACACTTGGACACTTTGCCCAGTATTCGCCTCACCCAGGGACGAACTCAAAATAGAATCCGTCCCACCCCAGAAGAATTTCGAATCCGCCCCGGGTGGGACGAATTCTAAGCTTAACGGGCAAAAGGGCAAATGGTGCCAAGTGGCAGCCTGCAACGCCGCTTAAGGGCTCCTACCTTGCACGCATGTGTAAGTGGACAGAGGGGCCGTTAGAGGACTCGTTACAAGAAGCATTTATCAAAGTTCAAGTCAAGGGAAGACTCCCCTCCCTCATGGGAAGACAAGACTGCCACATGGCGCCCATGGCCAACACTTGGCTTTTGTGCTTCCCTCCCAAAAGAGACCCCTTGGGTCTATAAAAGGTGGGACTTTTCTCACCCAAAATATGCAGGTGGAAGGAGTGTTCAAGCAACGAAGTGCTGCCGAATCGAAGACTCACTTGCATCCCCCTTTGTTCACCTTCCTACATCCATCAATCTCTTTTGCAAGGGAGGTTGTTGGGTGGCCTTTGGAAGCTCGAACCTTACTCAAATCCGACGCATGGACATCCGAACCTACCAATTCGCCGACCCCCAATCCTAAAAGGTTTTGGGCCCATCCTTGGTGGATTGGCTCCAAAATCGAGGGCCAACGGTGGGAGGCCCACTTGGGCACCCCCGCACCCCCAAGTTCTAATTTCAGTTTTTGAGCACTTTAGATTAATTTTTAGATTGCATTCTGTGTTACTAGGTCTTGATTAGTCTATAATTACAATTTTGTAGCTTTTGGTCAAAGTTTAGGGTGTTTTGTATTGCTTTATCGTTTCGCTAACTTGCAGGTGTCAAGGTCAAATTCCCGAGGGAGGAGGCCAAATTGGGAAAATCCGACCATCTGGGTCGTCCCAAAATGGCCCCAATTACCTAACCCCCCGGTTTGCAGGAGTTTTGCAGGTCCCGGGATCCGACATTGGAGCAGCAGCAGGTCGATTTCTCCTATTCGAAGAATTCGTCCCACCCAGGGACGAATTACGATCGAATTCGTCCCGCCTGTGGACGAATTCCAGCTTAAGGTGAATTGGCCAGCCGCCTCGATGGCAAGTGGCCTTCTGGTGACTGTTCTTACCTTCTGTCATATTTTGAAGCAATTTGGATTCACCGTTTTCATGGTTTCAGCAAATATTCGTATGCATATTTTGTTAGTTTTAGAGAGAGAATGCTTTTCATTTGCAACAGGTGCTACTAACGTCTTGATCATTTCTTTGTTTGCAGGAGAAGCAGCAGAGGCGAAGAACCCATCAACATCAGCGGCGGCATCATCTTGGCCCGCCCAGTGCAATCGTGGGCACGCGGAAGGAGGAACCATTCAACGATTGTAATCAAACCTTATTTGCGCTCCTAGCCCCTGAAAAGGGAGGAGGCATTATTGTAACAGAGATCGAAAGAAATTAATGAAAGGGCTGTTTTTCTTTATCTGATTGCGTCTCTTACAACATGTCTCTTTTCGTTTCATGCAATGTACATTCCTAGGACTTAAGCGTGCTTAATTTTGAATGCAATTGCACTTGGTGTTTCCTTTGACCGGAATCTCGTGCTTTCATTTTGTGTCAATTTGTAAGGTTTCAATTCCTTTCATCTCTAATTATTTATTATCTCAAAATTCATATTACTCTTGTATGTATCATCCAACTCCACAAATAACTCCTTGTTATCATTCATATGACTTGAACAACTAGAATTTAGATATTAATATTTTTACTTGGAACAATTTCTCTATTACATGATGAGAACATATTTTCTGAGTTCTCAACCTCTTTATGTGAAAAGTTTTCCTTTCTTCCTCTGTTGCTTTACCTTATGTTATATTCTCCTCGATTGTGGATATACATTTTATAATACAGATATCAAACATTCCTTTTATCCATAAATTCATATATACCTCCTCTACTATAGCCTCCTCTTCAACCATGACCTCTTCCTTCCATAGACTATTGATTTTTCCACCCTATCTCAGCCTTTAGGAAGTAGATATTGAAGTAGACCCATTGTTTTTTGATATTATTTTATTGTAAGTAAATGCTTAATCTAAATTATATTCTTCATGTCATATTTTATAGTAGTTTTCATAAAATATTGAGATTAAACATTACCTAATTTTTATTACCAAGTGGAATACATAGAAAGAAAGAAAAAACACAAAATATGATGGGGTATCCATGGGCACCAAATAATCTTCACTAAAAAATAAAATTGCTCTTGAATTCATCATAATAAGATATGTATCAAGGAGTATTTATACCCAAATACAAGATGCTTTTAGGTCAAGGTTGTTAGATTGATTCTTAAAAGTAAAATATTAAAAGAAAATTCATTTGTACCTTTTTCAAGGATTACATTGGTCCAAAGGGAAAATAGAGCAAATACAAGTATAAATTGTTAATCATATCCTAAAGATAATTTTACCACATATTTCAACATCACAATTTAAGCTCAACTAGAGACACCCTTACTTTGCATCCTGCTTAGGAGATACTCTCCATATCTAAGAAGCTCCTACATGCACATAAAATTGATGATAGGCATGATATTGATCAAGATGTGTACTTCCTACTCTAATGAAGGCATAAATACTTGATCAAACACCCCACAAGCTTAAATCCATCCCATAAGGTGCATCTAATTCTCCATGTGCTTTTCATATTAATGAAATATTGGATTTTAGATAAGCTAAATAGTGCTTTTATTATGCCATTAAAGAGGGACTCAACGTTCCTCTAAAATCATTATCATCCACTAGAGATGCTCAACTTTCTCATTGCAAGCACAATATTCCACCTTCATAGAAGATTGAGGAATTTTGTATTGGTATCTAATACCATGAAATTAGGCTAGATCCCATGTAGAACACAAATTCTATCTTGGACTACCAGTCATCCAAGTCACCTACCTAATCAACATCTATAAATATTTATAAAATTAAATGGGGTCTTATAGAATGGCAAATTCTCATATGATAGGTACCTTGAATGTATGTATGTAAGAATACTCCTGGGTACTATCCAATCTTTAGGGTTTTTTTACATGGTACTAGAGGAATATCTAATAGTAAAGGGTATATCTAGTATAGTGTGATTAATATAGAGAAATCCTCTCATAAGAGATTGCCACAATAGGGCATCATCTAAAGGTGTGATTCAATCAGCTTAAATTTTTAGACTTAAAGAAAACATATTTTGAATAGGGTTATCTCATCCATCCTAAACCAATTAATAAAATATAAATATTATTTGAACCAAAAAATATTAATTCTAGAGTTTATATAAAAAATATTCTAAAATTTTAGAAAATCGCAAATATATCATCTCAAAGGTGGAATGAAATCATGACTTCATGTCCTAAATGAGAGTAGAAGAGATGCCAATGATGAGAAGGTCATCATAAGGTAACATAATGACCAAATATTATGTATCTTGAAGTTTAGTGTAAATATTATTTCTAGCCTCATCATTGAAATCTATAACTAAAAAAATGAATGGATCTTTTCATACCATTCATGACGAGTATACTTAAGTCCATAAAATAACCTATTTAAATGATTAACCAATGGAGGAGGTCACTCAAGCTCAAACCCAAATGATTTCTACATGTAGATTTTATCTTGAATATCCCCATGTAGAAAGGCACTCTTCACATTCATTTTGTGAACCTTCCATCCATAAAAGGAAACAATAGAGAGAATTATCCCAACTAATTTATTCCTATCGATGGATGTAAAAGTCTCAAATAGTATACCTCATCAAATTAATAAAATACCTTAGGAAAAGGACACACCTTGTGATATTATCCCTATATATAAAATGTGTTTTTGATCCTATATACTCATATATATCAAATAAAATTTATCTCTTCTAGAAAAAGTACCAACTTCCATACTTTGTTCTTTACAAATACTTCATACCTTGCTCTCATAATATTTTCCCATTTTGGATTACCTTTCACCTATGAATGTATGAGAGTATGTTAATAATAGGATACCTTTAAAAATAATGCTTGAAAAGAACCCTTTTAATGTCACTCAAGAGATAGAATAGGTTTATCATGATTATAAGTGTCTTAATCCACTTGGATTTTGGATGAAGTAAAGAATCTGATGCAGGAGCATCCGATGGCAGTAGAGCAATCTTGCATCAAAAAAAAAAATTAGGTGTTTGCCTCGATGTCATGATATCGTGATAGAGAAAAGTGTCGCGATACTGCGAAATGTCGCATTTTCGCTGCTCAGGAAGGAGAGAGAAGACGCAGAACAAAAATGTCACGATATCGTGACATGTCGCGAAATCGTGACTAGAAGATGAAAGAAGGCACAAGGGAGGAAAAGTGTCGCGATATCGCAACATGTCGCTTTTTCACTGCTCAAGAAGGAGAGAGAAGACACGGAGAAAAAATGTCACGATATCGTGACATGTCGCAAAATCGTGACTAGAAGACGAAAGAAGGCACAAGGGAGGAGAAGTGTTGCGATATCGCGACATGTCGCATTCTCGCGACAAAAGGACGAAGCAAGGCGTAGGAGTGAAAAATGTCATGATTTCACGACATGTCGCAAAATTGTGATCGAAGCAGGAGAAGGAAGGCGTCCACAAAAATTATCATGATTTCGTGACATGTCGTGAAATAACGACCGAATCAGGAGAGAGAGGTCGTCCGAAGAAAAATGTCATGAAATCACGACATGTCACGATTTCATGATCGAAAGAACACAGGAAAGGCCAGAGGAGAAAAATGTCATGATTTCGTGACATGTCATGAAATCATGACCGAAATGGAATAGGAAGGGTTAGAGAAGAAAATGTCACGATTTCACGACATGTCATGAAATCGCGACCGAAGGAGCAAAAAAGGAAGCAAGGAAGAAAACTATCATGATATCATGACATGTCATGATTTCACGACCCGAAGCAGAGAGTGAGAGCAGAAGGCAAAGCTGTCATGATATCACAACATGTCATGTTTTGTGACCCAATAGAGAGCAGAGGGCAAAGATGTCATGATATCATGCCACGTCATGATTTTGCGACCCAAAGTAGAGAGTGAGAGTAGAAGGCAAAGCTGTCATGATATTGCAACATGTCATGATTTTGTAACCCTGAAGAGAGAGCAAAGGGCAAAGATGTCATGATATCGCGACACATCATGATTTCATGACCCAAAAAGGTGAGAAGGAAGCA
The DNA here is from genome assembly GCA_028583015.1 of Wollemia nobilis. NCBI lineage: Eukaryota > Viridiplantae > Streptophyta > Pinopsida > Araucariales > Araucariaceae > Wollemia > Wollemia nobilis. The sequence continues at coordinate 287,843 of JAQPPZ010001862.1, forward strand.
GAAGGCTGATGTCACGATATCGTGACATGTCACGATTTTATGACCAAAAGAAAGAAAGAAGAGCCGAAAAGAAAATGTCATGATATCGTGACATGTCACGATATCATGACCTAATGAAGAGGAAAGGCAGCAAGGAGGAAAATGTCATGATAGCACAACATGTCATGATATCACGACCCGATGAAGAGGAAAGGCAATGAGGAGGAAAATGTCACGATATCGCGACCCAACAAAGAGGAAAGGTAGCAAGGAGGAAAATGTCATGATATCATGACATGTTGTGATATCACGACCCGAAGGAGAGAAAAGGCAATGAGGAAGAACAATGTCGTGATATCATGACATACTACTGGTTCACGACCCGAAAAGGCATGCATTCCTAGATGGTTTTTCTCGAGGTGGTCAAATGCCTCATCAATACAGGATTTCTTGCCTGATAAGTTTGCTGAGCATGGCGACAACTTGACTATTGTGCCTAGAGGTCAGATATGTTTAGATGGCTCTTCAATGTGATTCAACGGTTGACCCGGTGGTAGTTTCTAGTTAGGATAAAAAGAGGTGAAGGTTACAGTCATAGGGTGGTGGAGGAGCTGAGTTTTTGGGATTACAAGATTGTATTCTTCCTGGGAGCATAGGCAGATCACCGAACATGAGGCAGCTTGCATCAGAAAAAGGAAACTACACCTATGGGCTAGTGTTGTAAAGGAGACTATGCCTGTAGGCTAGTGTTGTAAAGAAAAATTTTGTTAAAGAAAATATGAGATTGGATTTTGAAATTCGGCCCCCCCATCAAGTGGTATCAGAGTAGGAGTTCCTGAGTGTGTAAACAGATCACCGGACGTGAGGCAGTTTACACCAGGATCTATGGAAGGGTTGTGAGAAGAGAGTGAAGCAAAATGCCTCCACGAAGAAACCGTGGTGGTGGAAGAAACTGTGGTGGTGGAAGAAACATGGTGCCAGCAGAATATTTCAAAGCTTTATAGAGGCAAGTTCAGGTCCTGTAAGAGGAGATGCGCAGAGGGCTTGAACCTAGAGGAGAAGAAGGAAGTGAAGATGAAGTTGATGAAGAAGAGGACTAGTTTGAGGAAGAAGAAGAGGTTGTAGATCTTGCACAAGCCAGGTTATACAGAGCCATCTCCTAGATTGGAAAGAAACCAAAGATGGAGGTTTCTACATATTCTGGAAATCTTGATCCAGAGGAGTTGATTGACTAGATCAATTATTTGGAAGAATACTTTGAGTATGAGGAGGTTGAAGATCCTGATAAGGTCAGATTTGCTAAGACCAAGTTGAAGGGTCATGCTAGCATATGGTGGAAAGGAGTGCAACTAGAAAAAAATAGAAGATGAAAGGAGAGAATAACTATGTGGGATAGAATTTTGGAGAAGTTGAAGAGGCAGTTCATCCCAGCTGACTATGAGATGGATCTGCTAAAGAAAATGCAAGGTTTGAGGCAAGCCAGCAAGTCTGTTAAAGAATACATAGAGGAGTTTTACAAGATTGTAATTAGAACAGGCCATTAAGAGGCCATCAAGGAGAAGGTAGCCCATTATATTAATGGGTTATGAGAAAGTATTCAAGAAGAGTTAAGCCTGGTCAGGATGACCACCATAGAGGATGCTTACCAGTTTGCTCTGAAGGTTGAAGAGAAGCTGAATAGAAGGTTTGAGAGCAAGCAAAGAGGAAGAGGTCATGGTGGAAGAATAGATGGAGGACAAGATGAGAAGAAAGAAGAAGCTAGCAGTAGCTAGGATCAGAAGGGAGATAATGATTACAGATCCCGTAATCAGAACAATGGCTACCAAATAGGAAGAGGTAGATATGGAATAGGAGGGTTTTATGGAACCTGTTTCCTTTTTGGGGAAGAAGGACATCGGTCATACAAGTGTCCACAACACCGAGAAAGGACAAATAAGAGACCTGAGGGTCCTGCTAGAGTTGTTGTAGCAGATGAAAGAGCTAAATCAAAACATTCTGAGGAGGCAGAGAGAGGAGAAGTGATGTTCACAAGGAGAACCTTGTTGAATGAGGAGAAAGGATCAGACTAGAGGAGGAGCCTATTCTACACAAGGTGCAAGAGTTTGGGTAAGGTCTGTAATGTGATTATAGATAATGGTAGTACTGATAACTTGGTTTCTAAAGAAATGGTTACTAAGTTATAGCTAGAGAGGAGGAGACACCCGCATCATACCGGATTGCGTGGTTGTGAAAGGACCATAGGACATTGGTCAGTTAACAGTCTTGGGTCAAATTTAATATTGGGAATTACTATGATGAGGTCCTATGTGACATCCTACCTATGGATGCTTGCCATTTTTTGTTGGGAAGGCCATGGAAGTTTGATCGATGTGTAGTGCATGATGGTCGATCCAACACTTACTCAATGACAAAGAATGGAGTGCGCCATAAGCTGAAGCCCTTGAAGGAGGAGGGCGAAAGGGTATGTAGCAGTGCTAGAATCTATTTGTTGAAGGGGATGGATGAAAAGAGGTTGCTGACAACAATGAGGGTGGAGGTTGAAGAGGTTGAAGATTTTGCAAGTTGTGAGAAGGTGACATAACAGTACATAAGTGAAGGTCACTTCTCAATCCACCTCGGTTGTCTGATGTAGGAGCATCCGATGGCAGCAGAGCAATCTTGCATCAACAAAAAAAAAATTAGGTGTTTGCCTCGATGTCACGATATCACGACAGAGAAAAGTTTCATGATATCGTGACATGTCGTGTTTTTGTGGCTTATGAAGGAGAGAGAAGATGCGAAGCAAAAATGTCATGATATCATGACATGCCACGAAATCGTGACCAGAAGAGAAAAGAATGCGCAAGGGAGGAAAAGTGTCGTGATATCGCGACATGTCGCATTATCATGACAAAAGGACAAAGCAAGGCATAGGAGTGAAAAATATCATGATTTCGCGACATGTCACAAAATCGCGATCGAAGCAGGAGAAAGAAGGCATCCACAAAAATTGTCGTGATTTCGTGACATGTCACGAAATCATGACCAAATCAGGAGAGAGAGGGCGTCCGAAGAAAAATGTCACGAAATTGTGACGTGTCACAATTTCATGACCGAAAGAACATAGGAAAGGCTAGAGGAGAAAAATGTCATGATTTCGCGACATGTCGCAAAATCACGATCGAAAGGGAACAGGAAGGGTCAGAGAAGAAAATGTCATGATTTCGTGACATGTCACAAAATTGTGACCGAAGGAGCAGAAAAGGAAGCAAGGAAGAAAACTATCATGATATTGCGACATGTCATGATTTTGCGACCCGAAGCAGAGAGCGAGAGCAGAAGGTAAAGCTATTGTGATATCGTGACATGTCGTGATTTCATGACCCAAGAAGCGAAGAGAGAGCAGAGGGCAAAGATGTCAAGATATCACGACACGTCGCAATTTTGCGACCCGAAAAGGTGAGAAGGAAGCAGAAGGTAGATGTCGCGATATCATGACATGTCATGATTTCATGACCAAAAGAAAGAAAGAAGAGCCAAAAAGAAAATGTCACGATATCGCGACATGTCGCGATATCGTGACTCGATGAAGAGGAAAGGCAGCGAGGAGGAAAATGTTGCAATATCCCGACCTGACGAAGAATAAAGGCATCGAGGAGGAAAATGTCACGATATTGCAACCCGAAAAAGAGGAAAGGGAGTGAGGAGGAAAATGTCGTGATATCACGACATGTTGTGATATCGTGACCCAATGAAGAGGAAATGCAGCGAGGAGGAAAATGTCACAATATCACGACCCGAAGGAGAGAAAAGGTAGTGAGGAAGAAAAATGTCATGATATTGTGACATGTCACGATATCGCGACATACTGCTGGTTCATGACCCGAAAAGGCACATGTTCCTAGATGATGTTTCTTGAGGTGGTCAAATGCCTCATCAATATAGGATTTCTTGCCCGATAAGTTTGCTGAGCATGGTAGCCACTCGACTGCTATGCCTAGAGGTCAGAGATGTTCATATGGCTCATCAATGTGTATTTTCATAGTTGACTCGGTGGCAGTTTCTAGTTAGGATAAAAAGAGGTGAAGGTTACAGTCATGGGGTGGTGGAGGAGCTGAGTTTTGGGGATTACAAGATTGTATTCTTCTTGGGAGCATAGGCAGATTTTCGAACGTGAAGCAGCTTGCATCAGGAAAAGGAAACTACGCCTGCGGGCTAGTGTTGTAAAGGAGACTACACCTGTGGGCTAGTGTTGTAAAGAAAATAGAAGATTGGATTTTGAAATTTGGCCCCTCCATAAGAATCATATGTATTCATTGTTTCTCAAAATAAAAAAATGAAACTCAAGAATCCAAACAATTACATCCACCTTATTATGCGATATTAGGTCACGTTGAGTTGATATATCCTTCTCATCTTTCCCTACTATTTGAGAAGAGGAAAAAACACTTGGGGAAGATGAAGGACATTATGCTCCAATAGGATTAGATCCTACCAAAATTTAAAAATAACCTCATAAATTACTAATGTATAAAATACCCCACAATTATATACTTATGGATATTTGATGCTTCCTTATTCTAAATATCATTTGGTATATGATATCATGTTCAAGATCCAATGATATAAAAATGAGATATATCTAGCTTAGAGTTGTCATGTGTCAGACTACCTTTGTAGGAACCCTATTGAAGATGTATGCTACACAAGTGATAGCCTCACCCTAAAATTTATGGTCTAATCCCTTGGAATGGATCATACATCATTCCATATCTATGATTACCCTATTTTTTCTTTTATCCATACCAATCTATTTAGGAGTATAGTGAATAATCCTCCAATATGCAATATCATGGGAAGCTAAAAAATATTTAAAATCATAGATAACATATTCATAACCCCTCTCTATCCTTAGAATTTTGATTCTTTCATATACCTATTTTTCAATAATATACTTGAAGGTATTGAACTTCTAAAAATCCTTATTCTTAGTATGAATAATGCACAACCACACATATGTAGTTGAATCATCAGTTAAAATAAGGAAATACATATTTTTAAAAGGATATGGTATACCCATAGACCCACAAATAACACTATAGATTATGTAATGTTTTTCCATAGGTCTTCAAACATCACTATAAATGATATCCAAAGGATGTAATACTCATATGAAGAGGTGGATGTTCAATATGTTGAATGAACTATAAGATGAGCCTATAAGGTTTATCAATCAAAATTATCCTTACCGTATGCATAGAACAAAGAAACATCAACAACCTTCTTTCTTACTACTTCCTAAATTTTCTTAAATTAATTTTGTTTAAATTATAACTTATGTTTGTCCTTTTTGAAAAACTCATATGTAGGTTTCATGAATGGCTTATTCTTATTCTATTTGGGTTTTTTGTCTTTTTGAAGTTTAACAACTTCTTTTGATTGGACCTAATTAAAAATAGAGTATTACTTATGCCTATTTCTCCTAGCCTAATGATGCAAAAATTACTTAAATACCACATGAATAGGTGGTGTAGGAAAATATATAAATACACATGAAACATTTCAAAAAAAAGTAATTAACTAATACATTTTAGACACATTGTTGAATATTAATCAATTTTGTCCTTTATTTCTCTAATAATTCTTGTCCTTATCTTCTATTCTTGGATAGTTATATTGTAGTTTGGATAACCTCTCATAGTTTATTTAATAGACTGATGTGTTCATAAATGATATCAAATGAGTCCATGGATAATATTGTAATATCAACAACCATAGTCAACATGTATCATATACATTGTTAACATGAATAGAATTAACACCGTAATCCTCATCCTTATCCCTATAAAGCCACTTTACCTTTTTAAAATTAATTTGATGAGGTTCCTCATTCACATATCTAAGAAACCATTTACTTTGGAGTAGGGCTCTAATTTTGATCCTCTAGGTAACATGGTTAAGATCACTCAAAAAGAGCACATGATGATACATATCTATTCTACCATAGTTTTTAAACATGTATGCAATTTTAACTAGGAATAAAACCACCAATATAAAGAGCTCAAAAAACTATATTGTTCTAAACAATAGGTTCAAAAAACTTACATATGCAAATGTTATGGCCCCTAAATTTTTTTCCCTAAAATCATAGAAAAATACCTCCAAATATGTTAAAAAATTAGAAACTTTTTAGTAATTACAATTCATGAGATGTCATCATGTGTTCCTATATGAGTAGCTAAGGGGATAAGAAGCATGAATTTATTGTGCAACATACTAAATAATTGTGTCATACCACTTATCATGGTTTGATTTATTGTCTAATCTAGAAAACAAGTTATGTCACTTGTGTTCTAGTTTTCTCTAAAATTTGCATATCACCAAATCTATTACTATGTAAGCTACTTTTTAAGTATTATGGGTTGGTATAACATGATTGATAAAAACCATATTGATTCATTCTAATTCATATATAGCTTACCATATTATCTACTATACAACCTACCATGTTTGCCAATTCAGATACAACCATGTCATCATCCGTGTTAGCTCCAACCACTTCCACATGTTGCATCATCTTATGTACTGTCATATACATGGACTACCATATCACATGTATGTATTATCACATATAACCTAGGGATTCATTCATATGATACCAAATTACATATATAGATTAACATATGATTTGTCATGTGTTACCTCAATATTTTGTACTAACTAATATATTATCTCTATGGACTGCCATATTGTCCAAATTAACTATCATATACCATTTTAAAAATCCTACGATGTCATCACTAGGTCCCACATCATTACTAAGAATGACATCATCAAGACCAACCACATCATCATAGGGTTTGTTGGTATTATTATTTGCCAAAGTGAATAGTATGGGAGGGACTCAAACCTTGGACATACCATGTCCTAATATATAAAAGGGATCAAGCCAGCTAAACATCCCACAATTGAGTGGCATATCATCATGGTATTTATTTACATCATCATTTACCAAAAAAAATGGCAAAGGAGGGATTTAAACCTAGGATATCCCATGTCATAACATACTAAATGGGTTTAGCTAGCTAACCCTCCAAGTACCAATATTTGTAGGGAAGGATTGGCTAGAAAAAATAAACTAATGTTTATCATAAAATGACCTCTTATACATACCCAATTTTAGGCCTACACCCTGCTAACATAAGTTAAATCATGCTAAACCACCAATGCAAGGAATATCCCCTAAAATTCTAGGGAATATTCCTTTATTAAATTTAAATTTTAAGAAAAAGGAAATAAATGGTAGTTTATTTTAAACAAAATTAGAGTATCTGGAGGTAAAATAGAAAAAAATATTGATTTAGAACCCTTCTAAAATTTCTCGATAAATCTAGTAATGTTGATGGCTTATCCATATACGTTATGATTTTTCCTACACATCCATTTTATTGAACACAACCAATGTGCTTTTCCTCTCAATCCTATGTAGTATAAATTTTGTGGAATCATTTGTAATCTTCTTGAGTGCCTTACATAGGTATTTCCTAAGCATGGAATCCTATCCATACTTGTCTAGCACTAAGGATATATCTAAAAAAATTCAATATCTTTGTTTCTTGTTTCATGACAACCAAGTAAAATACCCTCTCATGAATACTATTATTACACAAAAAATACCACAAGAGGAAAGAAATTTTTTTTTTTTGAAAAATCTATAAAATATAAATGATATTTTTAAGAAACTCAAAAAACCTAATCTTAAATAAAGGGCATCCATCTAGTCACTAAACCAAAAAAGGTCTTTAATATTGAATAAAATAAGGTAGATTTTTATGGTAGTAAAAAACACCCTAATAGATCCTACGAGTGTGGTTTAAAACTGCCCTCTTAGGGTCACCCTAAGAGGGCAATTTAAACCCACCCTCTTAGGTCAACCAAAGATGCCAATTTAAAATCATCGTCTTAAGTTCACCTACGAGGGTAGTTTTAAACTGTTCTCTTAGGGCTAAGAGGGTAGTTTTAAACAACCCTCTTAGGGCTAATATGGAATTTTTAAACCACCCTCTTAGGGTCACTTCTAAAAAAAATCTTCCTACCCTCAATTGGCTTCTCTATTCAGAAAAATTTGCATTTCATTTCATTGTGGATCTTTAATTTACCTTAATTGGATTCTCTATTGTTATCCCATTATATACAAGTGAGAGGAACAAGGCATTCTATAGGGCATAGAACACAACAATTATTGAGGAAATATAAAAGCATTTGCAGGTTCTCGATCACCCATTTTATAGATAAACTCATTGCTGTTATTTTGTAGGATATTTTTTTGTTGCTTTTTTTGGTTCTTGATCTTTTAGGATTTTTGATCCATTCCAATTGAAGTTTATGATGTCAGTAAATATTGGTTTTTCCTGTATTTTTTATTCTTAGTTTTGTCTTTTAGATTGAATTTTTGCTAATAAGGGATATGATTGCTTGTTTTTTTATATCTTAAATTCTCCCATGCAATGGTGGTTTATTCGATGGCTCAGGTTAGGATTTTGGATGAAGGTTTTCTAATGGTGGTTTGGGCACGGATAGTTGATTTGGTGTGGGTTTTGTACTGGTAGACTTGGGTTGGTCTTGGTTTACTATTATTTAAAAATAAGTGTAGGGCTTCTTTATTTTTTATACAGTGAGGTTTATTTTGCTTTGCTAGTATAATTAGGGTACATAATCCATAAATTTTATATAATTTGGCATCTTATTATGATGGATAATCTTTAATAATATTCTTGAAAGTGTTAAACCTCTCAATAACTTCATCCTTAGTGTATATAGTGTACAACCACACATATCTAGAGAAATCATCAAAAAAAATAAGTATTTACTTTCAAAAAGAGATTCTATACCCATTGGTCCAAAAATATCACTATGTATAATATTCAAAACATGATATGCTCTCTTAGCATGTTTGTTTGAAAAATATATCCTATGCACCACTTGGATGAGATATGGTTGGAAGCCATCTAATGTTGGCTCATGATTCTAAAGGAACCATAGATAAGAAGGCCAAGCCTATGATACCATTTTTACTCTCAGTATGAGCATATTTAGCCATAGCAACGATGTTTTTATTTCTAGAAAGAGTGGTAGGTTCTTGATCACCCATTTTATAGATAAACTCATTGATGTTGTTTTGTAGGATATTCTTTTGTTGCCTTTTTTGGCTCTTGATATTTTAGAATTTTTGATCCATTCCAATCGTAGTTTATGATGTCAGTAAATATTGGTTTTGACTGTGTTTTTTAATTTTTATTTTGGTCTTTTGGATTGAATTTTGGCTAATAAGGGATAGGACTGCTTGCTTTTCTATATCTTAAATTCTCCCATGCAATGGTGGTTTATTTGATGGCTCAGGTTAGGATTTTGGATGAAGGTTTTATAATGGTGGTTTGGGCATGGATAGTTGATTTTATGTGGATTTTGTAGTGGTAGACTTGGGTCGGTCTTGGTTTACTATTATTTAAAGATAAGTGTAGGGCTTCTTTATTTTTTATACAGTGAAGTTTATTTTGCTTTGCTAGTATAATAAGGGTACATAATTATCCATAAATTTTATACAATTTGACAACTTATTATGATGGATAATTTTTAATAATATTATTGAAAGTGTTAAACCTCTCAATAACTTCATCCTTAGTGTATATAGTGTACAACCACACATATCTAGAGAAATCATCAATAAAATAAGTAAGTATTTATTTTCAAAAATATATTGTATTCCCATAGGTCCAAAAATATCACTATGTATAATCTTCAAAACATTATATGCTCTCTTAGCATATTTTTTTGAAAAATATATCCTATGCACCACTTGGAGGACATATATTTGGAAGCCATCTGATGTTGGCTCATGATTATAAAGGAACCATAGATAAGAAGGCCAAGCCTATGATACAAATTTTACTCTCAGTATGAGCATATTTAGCCATAGCAACGATGTTTTTATTGCTAAAAAGAGTGGAAGAGACAGATATTTCTCCAAACTTATACATGTGATTAGTCACATCACAGAACCTAGAAGTAATAGTTTTGAACCCACTCTCTATAATCTTGATTACCCATCAATGGGTCAAGTAGGATAATGTAGAAAATACAATGAAACAACTAAAAAATTAGAAATTATCTAATATATTTTAAACACATTATTGAAAATAGTACTAAGCAATTCAATGTTTCTTTCTTTCTTGAATAGTTTTTATCCTTCTCTTCTCTCCTTGGATATTACTCTTGTAAATTTGGATATCTTCTTATAGTTTATTGAATAGATTGATGTACTCATAAATGATATCGAATGATGCCAAGGACAAGGTTTGAATACCAAAAACTAATCTACTATTTTATATGGAATTAATTTAATTACACTACCCATATAATTTGTCAAGTTCTTTAAGATCAATGTTACTACTAATATGTGTTTTCATATCCCTATAAATGATAATGACACCATGAGCCTCATACTTATGCCTATAAATTTTCTTCACTTATTCAAAATTAGTTTCATGAGGTTCCTCATTCATATTTTTGAGTAACCATTTGCTTTAGAGCAGATCTTTAATTTTTATATTCCAAGTAACATAGTTTTGATAGTAAAAGAGGGTACATAATGATCCATAAATATTATACCATAATACATAAACATGCATGCAATTGTAAATATGATATTAAAAATTAGGCTAAATATAATTCATATACAAATTTTATGGTTCCTAGAAGCTTTTCCCTCAAATAACAAAAAATACCTCCAAAACCATTGAAAAATTATAAACTTTATTAACTATAATGATTGAGAGGTCATCATGTGTCCTTATGTGTGTGGCTAAGGGAATGCTAAGCATGCATTTATTGTGCAACATACTATATAATCAAGTGATTCCACTTGTTATGGTTTATTTTACTATAATCTGGTCTAGAAACCAAGTTGTGTTGCTTATTATGTTCTAACTTACTATAAATTTTATATGTCATCAAATATATTACTAACTGTGTGAACTATTTATCCAGTTTTATGAATTGGTATAATGTAATTAGTTTAACCCATATTTATACATGTGAATTCACATATGTCCTACCATGTCAACCATATTTGTCTAATCAAATCCAATAATGTCATCATATATGTTAGATCTAGATTCTACGACATATTGCATCATGACTTATGCTATGTCATCAACTATATTAGTGTGTCCTTCAACTTCCATATCATCTATATGGACTACCATATATAATCTAAGGATTCATGCATGTGCTAGAAAGGTATCTATATAGAACATCATATTATTTTCCATGCATTACCTCAAAATTCAAGTACTAACTACCACCTTAGCTCTATTAATTTCCATGTGAATAATACAAAATATCATATGGTATATATAATCCTACCATATCATCACTAGGTTTCATATCATCAAGACCTACCACATCATCACGAAGCACCATATCATCATAGAGTTTGTTCATGTTATCATTTACAAAAGTAAATAGAGTGGGAGGGACTAAAACTTGGGACCTCCCATGTCCCAAAGTCTTAAAGGGATTGACTTAGCCAACCCTTAAAGCACTAAGTAAAATGTGTGTCACATCATCAATAGGTATCATGTTATCACGAATAGCCACACCATCACTAAGTGGCATATCATCATAGGGTTTATTAACATCATCAATTACCAAAAGAAAATGGTATGGTAGGGATTCAATATTAGGAACTCCAATTTTCTAAATTCCTAAAGGGTTTTATCTAGTGAACACTCCAAGTGCTAAGCTTGAGAGGGAAAGTATGGATAAAAAGATAAACTAAATTTTATCATCAAATTACCTCCTATACATACCTTGTGTTAGGCCTATGTCATGGCAGTACATGTGCAAACATGTTGAATCCCCATACCAAATCACCACACCAAGGAATATTCACTAAAATATTCTAGGGAATATCCCTTTATTTAATTTTACGAATGAGTGGTGTTTGTTTTAAACTAAATTAGAGTAACTATAGGCAAAATCACTAAAAATATTAATTTAAAACCCTTATAATTTTTTTGAGAGAATATTGTAATGTTTATGGCTTATCAATATGTATTATAGTTTTCCCTACACATCCATTTTATTGAACATAACCAATGAGACCATCGTTTCAATCTTGTGTAGTATAAATATTGTGAGACCATTTTTATAACTTTATTGAGTGTTTGAAAGAGATTTTTTCTATGTAAGCCTACCCGACTTATCTAGTGCAATGAATCTATCTAAAAATTTTAGCCTCTTATTTTCTTATTTCTTGGAAACCAAGCAATGTACCATCTCATCAATACCATTATTGGATAATAAACACCATAAGACAAAAGCAAATATATTTTCTAAAAAATATATAAAATATAAATCATATTTCTTAATAACCTTAAAAAAACTAATCATAAAACTAGGGCATTCATCTAGTAAAAAATCATAACAAAAAAATAAAAAGTGTCAATATGAAGAAAGATAAATGTTTTCATGAATATATTCCCTACAACAATACTACTATTCTAGTGAGATCTTCAATCTAGTCTAATAACATGTTATTTTTATAGTACTTGATTAAAATAAATAGAATCAAATATTACCCAATATTGATTAACAAAAGGAATACACATAACAAAACTAAATATAAAATATGATGGGGTGTCCATGGACACCAAATAATATTCATTGTAGAAAATGAAATTGTTGTTCATCTAATGATAATAACAAATTTAGTATGAAGAGATATTTACACCCAAATACATGATGTCTTTAAGTCAAAATTGTCAGCCTAACCCTCAGGAATAAAATATTTCAAAAAATTATAGTACCTCTCTCAAGGTTTACATCGGCTTAAAGGGTAAATTTAAGGAATTCATGTACAAATAGTTGGTCGTGGGGAGAAGCTTAACCACCACATATTATAATATTTTACTATTTTTTATTGATTCTTAATGGGGTATAAGTGATCCCATAAGCTCATAAAACCCTAACTTCATTAGAATATTATTTTAATAATTATTTTACAATTATTCTACTTGAATATCATTATCCTCAATACCTTTTTGATAGCATCTCCTTGTGTTCGTTCTCTGTCATAGAAACTTATTTTGTATACAATATCATGCACCCTTACACACTAATAGACCACATTAGTATAGCCTTTTATTCTTGGATTTTTATATTCTCTTTAATGTATATAACTTCACTAATTTCACTTTAGTAAACCCTTGATAGATTGTTCTTAAGGTGTCATGTCTTCTTTAGTAGTCTTAACACACAACTCATGGGAAAATATGTGTATCAAAAGTTTTTGCATGTATTATAAATCTAAGGTATCTTTTATTTAGGTTTCATACTTATTTTTGTGACTTATAAAATACTCTTGTTTTCTAGTTTCGTGTATCCATGCTTCACAAATAGTCTACTCATCCTTTGTAATAAAAAAAATTGTTATCTTTATGAACCAGTAATCATATTTTTTTTAAAATTTGGGATGGACAATGAAGCATTACCATCATCCATTATAAGAAGGACAAATTTATGCTATTGCAGATTTGGAAACCAAAATTTGGATAAGATTGTTAAAAATTATCATATAATATTTGGTAGAAAAGTTAGCATGAAAAATATTGTCCTAGATTTTGTTTCTTAGGTTAATAAGGTATTTGAAACCTTTAGGTAATTTGTCCTTACCACCATTTAATTTGTAAGGTCTTATCATCATAACCATGATAATCTCTTAAGTAATTTATATTTTCGTACTTTACTCTAGCTACAATATAGAGGTGGACTACATGATTGTAAACTCAATGGAGTTTTTTTTTTTTTTTTGAATGAAATGACCTTATATTAATTGGAAATAATCACTTTCATACAAAAATGTTGTGTGGAATTAACACACCTAGTGGCACACACCCAAAAAAATTACAGGATCACATGAATCAACTCAAAAAGCCAATATTACATCAGAGCTGAGTAAAGAAAAGTAGAAAAAATAGAGACAAGTGTATGTAGTTACTGGATCAATTGGAATCAAGCGAACATCCCATCCACTAGAGGTGTGGAATTGGACTACAGTGGAGACCAATGATGCTAAGAAGTTGGAGCAGATAAATGATCTCTGCGACCACTGCGAGAACGAGCTGAAGGTGAGCCTGTGCGAGAGAAGCCACGAGTTCTGGACACATGGTTGTCGGAAGGAAGTCGGCTAACAGAGCAAGGTGCATTAGCCTAATGATCCAGAAGTGATATAAGATATTGCAACTCCACCTGAAATTTCTCCACTTGAGTAAGGATCTGTAACCAACAATCATAGAAGAGAGCATATCTAGCAGCAACAGAGAAGGAGGTAGAAGCCTCCTGTCTCCCAAAGATAATATTATTTCTTGTTTTCCAGAGATGGTATAAAATACTAAGACGAAAAATATGCCAAACTTCGTTGAGGTGAAGAAACAAGAAATAATATTTTAAACTACATGATTGTAAACTTAATGGAGTTTTATTAGGTTAATAAGAAAGCAAAGAAACAATATCAAATGTTTTTCTCATCCATTGCTTCATGGATGAGAATGAACAATTATTTTCTAGAGAATATGAGGCAAAAAATTAAAATATATTTGATAGTGAATATGTGTTATAGTTGGCTACTAATAAATTAAAACTTCTAAATATCATTCAAACTCTAGATTTCCCAACTTCAAGAAAACCATATAAGCTACTATGTTGTAATTTTTAATGCTTGAATGACACTTTCTAGTTTTTAGACTTAGATACTTTTTACTATTAGTTTATTTTAGGTTTACTAGGTTATACAACGAAGAATCCTTGTGTGATTGATCTAAAAATTTAGATAGATACAATTATACTCGTATCTTTCTTATATTATATTTTAAATTTTAAAAGAACGAATTATTTATAATATATCGCAATTATAATGTTTAATACTTCAAGAGTATGAAAGAAAAAGACACCAATTTTTATTGTTGTGATTGGAATAGTGAAAAAGGTAAAGGCCAGCATATGAGAATCGTTGTACAGGACACAAATAATAGCTTTTTGGTTCCAGATACGTTACAGTTTCGTGCCGAACAATGGTTTCCAAAAAAAAAACCTTTAAAATATTAACTGGCATACAACATCATGGGAGACAATAGTTTCCAAAAAAAGACTTTAAGATCTAAACTGTCATACAACTTATTTCTAACATATAATTGTTGTAAGGAGAGTTATGGCTTTATGAATGACACGCAAAAAGTTCCTTCCTCTTGAGCCTATTGGAGCATTGATTGGTACTTTCGTTATAAAGACTGTAACCACAAGCGATCTTGAATGAAGTTGTTAAATATTATATAATCTGCTTCTAAAAAGTCGCGACCCGGCAGCAATAAACATTGGGAGTTTGAAGATTTGCTTAATATCTGGGTACGCGTTGCTAGCAACTCAAAGTGTTTTCTATTTTTTTTTAATAAAGATGCTGTTAATGTTTTTTTTTTAGTAATTTAATTTCAAATTTCAAGGGAAAGGCTCCTATTATGTCGATCAAGACTCTGATTTTAATTATACCACTTATTGTACATCATAAAAAATAACGGTGCATGGATTTGCACAAAATGACGTTCATGTCAACAACTTGGCCTTGAAGGGCGGGCAAAAACGAGCGATCCAGTTGAGATTCATCGGTATTTGATCGGTCAACAACATGAAGGCTCGAGCGAATCACCAAATTAATAAATAAATAATAAATAATAAATAATATGGAGCGAATCACCAAATAGCTGATCGCCATAAAAATCACTAAATAGCTGATCGCCAACTCGCCAATTCTGACCACAGCAAAATCAAAGAGCCATTGTTAGAGCAGTAATCTAAATAAACTGTTATGCAGGTAAATATCTATAAATAGTCCATGCCATTGCAAATCTATTCATAGCGGATTCTATTTCTGCATGACGAGAGTGAGAATGGCGTCTCGGTCCACTGTTATATGCTGTGTTTTGTTGGCCATGATATTTTCATGGAGCCTGCTCAGCGGTGTTAATGGTGAATACTCACCCTTAGTAGTGTTGTTCCATACAAAACAATCTTTTTTATGGGACCAAGAGAGGGATCTCATATGAAGGATGCCTTGGATATCTTGTCTTTACCTTTCTGGGATTTGAATAGGCCAGTCCTCAATAGGTATCCAATATCTATCAACCTTTGAATTACCAGTATCATACTAACAGTAATTAGCCACCTTTATCCAATTAGCTCGGTGGAGTTCCTCCATCCAAGGCCTCCAATCTAGAAACTGAATTATCAAAGGCTTGTGACCATCCCAAGAGTCTGTCCAAAAATTTGCCTGTTGACCATAATGAATGATCCAAAATAATTTTTTCTTTATCAAATCCTCACCAGTCTTAAGAACTGCTAAAATGGGAGAACCTTTGGTAAGAAGTTGATAGCGAACAAGGTCTTCAGGACTTTTGTTCTCAACATATTTAGCACGAAGATTATTGGCCCAAAGAGCATTGGGGTTATGCAACATCCTCCAATATAATTTAGCAGCTAAAGCTTTGTTGTTATTAATATAAGACTAGAATCCTAACCCCCCTTCACTCTTAGGAAGACATAAAGTATCCCATTTCATCAAGGCCCATTTTATTTTCTCCTTAGTACCACTCCAAAGGAAATGATGACTGATTTGATCCAATTCTTGAAGAACAACCTTTGGGATATTAAAAATGGAAGAAACATAAATAGAAATAGCTTGAAGGACTGATTTTACCAAGGTGATTCTACCCCAAGAAGAAAGCCACTTGTTGGTCCACTTTCCAATTTTCTTCTTGAATTTGTCCAACAACCAATTCCAATCTTTATTTTTTTGCCTTTGAATATTTATGGGAATACCTAAATAAGTGATTGGAAGGGAGGTCTTCTTATATCTTAATTTATCCAAGATCATGGATTCCTTTCTAGTAGAGCAGTGAAATAAAATAACTTTAGATTTGTATTCATTGATCAACTACTCAGTAGCCTTAGAAAAATAGCTAATGATTTGCTTAATATTAGAAGGTTCCTTAACTGTAGCTTTACCTAAAAGAGTAGAGTCATCCACAAATTTATGATAAGAGATAGGTCTAGCTCCATGAGCAATGGTAACTCCCTCAAAGGTTATGTTTTCCCTCTTTTTGGTTATAGTCCTACACAAGCATTCATAAAGAATGTTGAATAAATAAGGGGATAGCGGGTCACCTTGCCTAATACCTCTAGAAGTTGGGAATGATTGAGAAGGCCTGCCATTGATAAGAACTAAGTAGGAAACTGAAGAGATACATCCCATAATCTAATCCATCCAATCCTTAGAGAAATAAAAATTCCTCAAAACTTTGATAAGGAAGTGACAATCCACACTGTCATAAGCTTTGGATAAGTCTAAGCGAATGAACATGCAAGCAAATTTTTGCATATCCATGGAATGGATTGCTTCCTGAGCAATAACTATCTCATATACTATTTGACATCCTTCCACATAACCCCATTACTCTAGGGAAATAATCTTATACAAAAGAGGCTTCAACCTTTCTACCATGATTTTAGTAATGATTTTGAGAAGAACATTATATAAAGCAATAGGTCTAAAAGCTAAGATATGATCAACCTCTTGATCTTTTGGAACAAGAGTAATATAAGTTTTATTGATAGCCTTCAAAATTTCTTTGGATTTTTTAGCTTCTTCCACCACCTCTAATAAATCAACATGAAGGATATCCCAGAACTCTTGGTATAATGCAATAGGAAAACCATCACGACCTGGGGTTTTCCCTTTTTGCATTTTAACTCTTTCTAGTTCCAAGTCTTGATTTTAGATTTAATGTATTGTAGTATTTTGGCAAAACAAAACATCTTAGTCCCATGCCTAGGTTTACCTTCCTTCCACCATTGTTGCACACGAGCTCTTAAGGAAATTTCTCTAAGCCACATTAACTGAAAATGAAAAGGAGAGAAAATCGCATTGGTTTTCCACATTTCCACCATGACTGGCCAATGATCCGAACTAGCATTATTAAGAGTCTTCACTTTAGGAATGTGACCATGGATTAAGAAATTTTTAGAGAACAAAAACCTATTCAATCTCTCCATTATACAAGCTAAGCCTTGCATTTTGTTAGACCAAGTCATAAGGCCATTATCTAGTTGTATATCCACAAGATGGAGGTTTGCAATATATTCGCTCATGAGGTCAGTGCTTTTGTCCAAATTTCTATTTCACCCTTTTTCTCATCTAGAGAGAGGATGGTATTGAAATCTCCTCCGATAAAGATCCAAGCTTCAAGAAAATGAGATATAATATGAGTAATATCCTCCCACTATCTTCTTTTTTCCTCCAAAGAATTTGGAGCATAAACAGTAATGTAGAGCATAATTTGGTTGGAATGTCTACTTTGAATAGCTACACCCAACAAATCCCAACTAACAACCATATTGTGAATAACTACCTCTTTTGGGTCCCAAATACAAGAAATGCCACCAGAAGTCCCTTGGGAACTAAGGAAAACCTCTTTTCCAACTAGAAAAATTTTAGTGGCAATTGAGTCCATATCCTCCATTGACATCTTTGTTTCTTGAAGGAAAACAAGACGTTGATGATTTATCTGAATCATTCTTCTAATTTCATTTTTTTTTGAAAGACTCCATTTGAGTCCTCTAATATTCCAAGTGATGATCTTCATTAATACCAGGGCTAAAAAAGTTGGTAAGGGCATTAATATTACCTTCCTTTACAAGCTTTTCACCTTCTTTTACCATATGATATTGATTGGTCTTGCGACCTACTTTTTGATTAGAATCCATATTTAATTTTTTTTCCCTATTTCTTGACTTATTCCAATTGAATCTGAGATGGCTTCTAACCTTGAATAATGCTCGTACACATCCAAAATTTTACAAGATGGTTCAACGAAGTCTATATTGGTACCTGCATTATTTAAAGTTTTGACATTTGAAAGATTGTTTTTCTTGTGTAAATTTTCTCCCTTTTTTTTTGTTGAAAACCTTTGATTTGTTGGTTTGTCTCTGAGTTCTTCCCTTCATATTTAAATTGTGTTTCTAAGATTTTAGTTTCCATTATTTTCTCTTCCTCACTTGGGTCATCATTTGTGGAAAGGATTTCAAACATATTAGCAGATGACTTTGATTGATCCTTCATAACTAGTTTTTTCTGAGTGTTTTTCTTCTTAGGTATTTGGAAGCTTGCTAAGTTTATATCTTCTCTCTTTTGATCAGGAATTTTATTTGGGCAAGCACTGGCCAAATGACCATATTCATGGCAAATTATACAACGAAAAGGAATGTTCTCATAGTTCACTACTTGCTCCCAAGTGTCTTCCCCAAATTGTAATGTGATCTTTTTAGGTAGGGGTTTGTCAAAATCCATTAAAACACAAATCCAAGCATAAATAATATGTTCAAAATTTTGAGTACAATCAACAGTCATCATAAAATTTCCTAAAGAGTTTCCAATTGAAGAAAAAATAGTAGGATTCAAAAATTCAATAGGGAGGCCAAAGATTCTAACCCACACAGGATCTATAGAAGGCATATCTTCTTCGAATTTAAATTTAGTATGCCAGGGCTTCATGAAAAACCCTGCCCTATCCTCATATTGGACGACGTCGACGGATTACTTTTATTTTTAATTTTAAAATTAAAATTTAAATTTTAAATAATTTAAAATTTAAACTAAATATTTAAAATTAAATATCTCCATCACCAGGGCACCTTTTTCGATGAAACGAAAATCCAACTTGGGTTTTAAGAAAAACCCATTTCAAATCTGCCATCCATGGTTTTAAATAAAACCTTTTATTTTGCCTACCTTGGTTTTCACAAAAACCTTGTATATATCCATGCTCTCCAAAATATCATAAATGATTATTTATGAAGTGCTTTTGCCACCAAAACTCAATGTGATCCATGTGACATCAATGACACCATAAAATAACTCAAATTGCCAATAATATAGTGAAGCCTTAACTACATAAAAAAATTTAATACCTCAATATTTTAAAATTGGTTAATTACCTTTGCAAGGACAACCCGGTGCATTCAATCAAGTCCCAATGATTAAGCAAGCCCTTATACAACAACTAGCCATACTTAATGCTTTTCCATATACCAATTTTAATCAGCCATATAATCATATTATTGATCCTACCCACTCCATTACTCTAACATACTTAGATAGTTAGTTTACCACTCATTAGAATACTTATACTAATGCTCAAACTACAACAATGTTTCTAAATGCTATTTTAAATCAGAATATGTCAACATTTCCAAATGTTAATCATTCTCATAATACCTCAACTTTATTTAACCCATTTTATATGCCAATAACACAACAAATTAGACTATTGTAGCCTAGGCCAATAATTCTAATTCTTCATTTTATAACCTATCGAGATTAGTATAGAATATTAGTATTGATATTATGTAGGTACAAAAGTAAGTACCCCATAATACACTTCCTAAAAATAATATTTAAAATAGGAATTTCAATGTCCAAGAAACTAATAACCAATGGGATACTCACATAGATAATGGAGGAGTCCTAAATATTTCTAGAAACCAATCAACTAAAAACCTAGGAGCTTCCATAAATTTGGTTGACCTTTCTAAAACTAACTATATAGAGTTTAAAACTACTTTAGTTACCAACCATAAAGAGATGAAAATTTTGGAGTTAGTACCCACCAATGAGGATTGTAGGAACTAAATTAATAAAAATGTCAGGACAACCGTAGTTTTATAAATATATGAATAATAAAAAGTGGATGAAGATGAATTTTAAGAGGAATCTAAAGAGGATATAGAAGAAGAGGTGAAATCTAACCAACTATTTTGAAAGAATCATGATTATATTCTTCATAGTAAAAAAGAGAAATCATGATTTCTTTCACACCTTCTAAAGAAACTTCCATTCCACCTCCTGAGGTGCAAGACATTGAAAGCCCTGTCCCACCTCAAGATTTTGCAATCAATATGTCATCACCATAGATAGAGAAAAATCTAAAACTAAATAATCTTGGATATGAAGATCTTAATAAAGCCAAGGAAAATAGTCCATTGATTGAAATAGTTTAGTTGACTAACTACAATAATTTGTTGCTCAATAAAGAAGAAAATACAAAAGCTACTCATGTTATAATGGTTATAAACAAAGAAAAGGTAGAATCCCCACCTTTCCTCCTAACTACTAGAATGTCTAGTAATTATTTTTATAATTTCCTTGTGAATTCAAGTATCATTGGTAATGAAATGCCATATATTTTTAACTAGAAATTAAGATTGAATCCTACTCACCTAAATAATAAGGTTGTTACTCTAGATAATATAGAGGTAAATATGGTTGGGGTGTTGAATCAAGTCCATAAAGAGTTGGATACAAAACCTAATATATAAAAACACACTGATATCCAAGTTGTGGATATTCAAAAAGCATTTGGGATGCTTCTCAACTCTAATTGGTATAAAATACTAAATGGCTATATGTCAATTGAATTTTCAAATAAAGAGCTATGGTTGAAGGAGCTCATTATTGATCATAAGAAGGACAATAATAATCTATAAACTAAACTAAAAATGGGAGTATACATCATGGTAGTCGAACTGTAACTGAATATAATGACTCAATAGTATATATATTTGGCATATCAAAGTTTAAGTATGGCAGAGATGATGGAATTAGATCCAATTGGTGGGGTGAGAGGTAAAATAAGAGCTTTTAATTTTCTAGGTCTGGTATTACTATGGGATAAGGCACGTGAAATCCAATATGCTTGTCATTACATGCATCTCCCAAATTATAGTAATCATGTCTAGGATTTTGGGAAATTCAATCACAGTAAGACTATCTTGTATTATAGTTTGTTTTATTTTATACTTTATTTTGTTTCTTTTTTTAGATAAGTTTATGGTTTTATTAAAATTAAGTTTTATTTTAGATTTTTCAGCATTTCAATTTTGCTTAGTCTTTAAATTTTTGGTTTTGCTTTATTTGATTTTTTGTTTGCTTTTGCCTATTTTGTTTAATTAGTTAGACTTTGGTGTTGTGAGTTTTTATTTCATTTTATGCTTTTAGTTCCCATTTACATTTTCCTAATTTATACTTATTTTCTCTAATAATAGCATATTCATGCAATTGTAATTGTTTATTGGTTCATCTAAATGGAAATATGCTTAATTAGTTGAATATGGAGGACATGTTTGAAATTATGTGAAACTAAAAAATAGTGAATCAAATTATTTAGTAGTCATCCTTGGATTATGGGCTAAAATAGAGGACAGTGAAATAGCATATATATTGCTAAAGTCTTCACACCTATCAACCATATTTAAATGAATTTTGGATCATAAAGAATAAATTCATTCTAGCTTGATAATTAGTTAAACACATATACACTATATTATTAACCTTATAGATATCTAACCCAAAAAACACATATAATACTTACAATTTATCTAAATCCTTCTTGATGAAGAAGGAAAACAATAATAATGTAAATTAACTCAAGTGCTTGGATGACTTGGATAATCTCTATCGGTGTTATAGATGTTTGGTTGATAGTAGAGAAATGTCTAAAAGAGATCAAAGTCATCTCCATTGAAGCTATGGATTCCTGACTGGTTGTGGAGCAATGCAAATATAAATATTTATGAGTGATATTCCTAATAGCCTAATTTCAAATCAAATGATAAAATTATGATAAGATTCAAGAATAGGAATAAATGCACAAAGCACACACCTTAAATCTAAGGAAAATGAACATCTATTTTTAGTTAAAATTGTTTAACCCCATCTTTCTTGAATAGTGCTAAGTGATTTGTATTTTGCTAGTTTAGGTTTCCTTGTTTCAAGCTAGGTTCTTTATCCAAAGTGTTCAACAGTATTTTCGAGTAGAGTCACCATATGTTGTTGAAATTACACAACCTACCCTAATTGAGGAACCACATGAAATTTTAAATGTTATACAAAAGTGTTTCAAGTTCGCAAGAAAACAAAGATGGTTTCAAGTTCATAAATTTTCCAAATGAGTTAGTAAGAAAACAATTGAGTGACTCACATTTCATCCGACTCTCACAAGCTATTCTCAACCAACTCTCTTATTGGCTAAAAATGGATGGCTAAGAATCATAGTTGAGAGATATTGCCTATGAAAAATATGGCCAAGAATCATAGTTGTAGCCTAGAGATATTTATTAAGAAATGGATGGCCAAAAATCATGGTAAGAAGATATTAGCTAAGAAATGGATGGCCAAGAAGCATAGTCGAGTGATCTACTGGATCAAAGTGTTATCAAAAGTCATAACACACTAATTTGACATCTCATTGGAAGGTAAAATCAATGGCTTAACATTAGATCTAGTAGATCTATGGCTAGGTTTAGCCTGAGAATTCAATGACTCAAAAGAATAACCAAGAGATTAATGGCCCTAAATTCTTCACAAGGAATGAAGTGCTAAAATTTGACTAGTCATGATGATGTCATTTAATTTTGTTTAATATGGTTTGAACTTTAAAAAGAAAATTTCCCTTTTAATATGCCAATTATTCTAAGGGTTTAAGTTTTTTTCTCTATCAACACCAAGGATTAAATTTTCCTATGTGCTCATATATCTTTGGTACTAAGGTTTAGAAAACTTAAGGTAATACATGGAATATTTTCACCCCTTCATACTCATGCTCTCATTCAAATCATAAAAAATATTGAATAACCTAAATGTTTGATTTAATACTTGGGATATGAAATTAAAGCAAGTACCATGTGGATAACTTCCTAGCAGATCCACTTCCAAGCACTGATTTCCATTTCTGGAAGAGCATCTCGAAGTCCCAAGATTTGTTGCATCAAGGCAGAAGATGGATTTTGGGTGATGGCAGGCTGATCAACTTTTGGAAGGATATGTGGATTGTTGATCATCCTCTAATCTTCAATCCCAAGGTTAACATTCTAGAACCATTATTTAGGGCCCTGAGGTGGCATAAGATGTTATATTTTATAGCTCAAGCAAATGGAAGAAATATTTGGGACCTGTCCCTTCTAAATTCTTATAATAGGAATGAGGTTCATGCCCTTGAGATTCTAGCTACAATCATCAACTACCAGATAATTCCCATTTTGGGCTAGACAAATAGATGCATATGGTCTGGTTAAATCGATGGGTAATTCATAGTCAGATCTACATACTTATTGATTGAACCAGAGTTTTGTTGGTGGACATCGAATAATTAGATCTGGATTTTGAATATTTTACCTAAGGTGAACATATTCATGTGGTTGGTAGCACAACATAAAATATTATCTATTGAAAATATCAAAAAGCATGGCATGCCCATCACCAATAGGTGCTATCTATGTGAATTGAATGAAGAATATACTAACAACATCTTTAGTAGTTGCCCCTTCTTCAAGCCCTCTTGTGAGGAGTATCTGAATTTGTTATCGATTAATTGGATTTTTTTAGAGTTAATATTGGATATTATCACCCAATAGACCTCACCATTTCACTATCCTAGGTTAAAATGTTTATGGAATTTCTTTCTCCTCCATTTCCTATCGAGCCTTTGGAAGGAGCATAATGCCCGAGCATTCAAAAATTGTAAAAAATTGGCTTATCATGTGGAAGTTAGGGCTTTGTGGAATACGAATGAGAATGTTTTTATTCTAGACACTAGCAAAGGGGATAAGGCTCTAAGGCCCCCACTAGTAGAAATCACTCTCGAATGAGAGCTTGGATTTTCCTATAATAGACCTGTGGACCCAACCCCAAACTTGATATTATCATGTAAGTGGAGATCTCCTTTCAAGGATTAGATGAAGCTCAACTTTGATGGAGCATCAAGAGGGAACCCTGGGTTAGTTAGGATAGGTGGAGTCATAAGAGACCAAGAGGGTAGTGTTATCATTGCCTTTACAGAACACCTAGCATCTAGTCTTATTTCTATGTGGAAATGATGGTAGCCTTCCTTAGTATTTCTTTGGCTTAAATATTAGGGTTCCAAAAATTTATTGTTGAAGGAGAGTTGTTAAGCCTTATAAAATTGCAAAAATTAGATGAGAACCCTAACTAGTAGGTCTTCAATGAAGTAATAGAGATTAAAAGGATTGCAAGCCTGATGAGAGGATTTCAATTCATCCACACCTGGCACAAAGGGAACAAGGTGGCTAACTTCCTAGTGAATTGGGGAGTGGAGCATCTAGGATAGAGGAATGGAGAGACAATCTCCCAGATGAGATGAGAAATCTGGTGAATGAGGACCTCCCATGATCTAGGAAAGGAGGGCCTTAGTGTGGTTGTTTAGATTCCCATGGATACATTTCCAAGATGCTTTGTCCAATGGGCAGTTTGCCATATTGTCTGGCTGGCTCAATGTTTGATTTTCAAAGGATTTATTGCTTAGGCTATGACCCCTATTGTGCACTTCAAGAAGGTGTTCCCCTCAATATTTTGTGGTTCTTGGGGTGACATTGGGCCTAGCCTAAATAATGTTAGTGAGCCCACTTTTATGTTGATAATCAAGGTGATTTACCTCCATCTTTGGTGTCTATTTTTATTAGTCAACCCTGGCTTCTATGCAAGTTTTAGTTCAGAATATTTCTCTCATTTCTTATATGCCTTGTGAGTAGCATTCTGGCATAGTATTGTTCTAGCCTCTTACCATCATATCTTCCATGCTACCTGGTTTGTAACAATGGGAAAAAATGATTCAATGAAACAAAAGTTGGTGTTCCCAAAGTTAATATTGGAACTTGTGACCCTGGTTGTGGATGAGGAAATTCTTGGTATCCTGAGTAGAGGAGGGATCCTTGATTGCATTAACAAGTTTCACGGTTAGAACCTTCTACTATCCAAATGGGTGATGTACTCCTAGAAGAATAACTCGGTTTGGGTGGCAAATTTGAATTTTAAGATTAATGAAGAACTGATAGCGAAGGTGACTGGTTTACCATTGGATGAGAATTCCCATAACCAGTATGGGCACTCTTTTCTAATAGAGCTTAGCTTTTTCCTCGATGATGGTGAATTCCTCCCAAAAGAAAAAGGTGGATTCAGATTAAAGGCCCTCTTCCCTCCTTGGGAACAGGTAATCCTGGTGACCATGGACTATTTCTCTCTAGATCCATCTCAAGAAATTGTTAGAAGCTACCATGTAATGTACCTCAATCAACTTAGGAGAGGAAGATTAATGAATGTGTTGGTATTCTTGTATCATTTTCTAAATAAGTTGTTCTCCGATGTACGGAATGGTAAGGGATTATACCCTGTGCATCAAGGTTTAATTCTCTTAATTATAGAATTCATGGTGGTGGAAAATGGTATTAATATAGCATAAATTATCAATTTTTTTGAAACTAATCCTCTAGTTCCCTCGGAGATGCCCACCCTGAAATCCTCTCTCTTAGTGCAGGTCATCTCGAGTGGTTCTAAGTTTTTTCCAAACTCTAGGCCTCAGGTTAAGCAGTAAGCCAGAGATATTTTTTGGTGTCTTCTCTAGGAGTGCATAGAGAGGATGCTAACTCGCCCTTGGATCTTGATACTACCGACTCCTTGGAAGGGAGTTGGCACTCTGTTGGGTTGTCTGTGACTTCTACATGGTTTGAGGAAAGTAAGAAATGTCGTTCTAATAAACTCTCAAAGAAATTCGTGAAGAAGGATTCGAGTGGTAAGGAACCATTATCCTCAAAAGATATTTTCAAGGATGAGCGCTAGCCGAGGAGGTCCACTAGGAAGATTTCTTTGGATAGCATGAAGGTGGAACCCACCCTGACCCAACAGATATAGATGATAGTGGATAAATAGGTTATAGTGTTGGGCACTCTCAAGATGGCAATTGATTTTCTCAAGGAGGTAAATAATCAAATGAGTGGATTATTGGATGGGGTTATTGTGCACACAAACGTTCATAGTTAATCTAATATTTAGTTCATGCTTAGGGTCCATGCTCTGGTAAGGTAGCTGAAGGGATTGTTCCTAGGGTGGTTTTGCACCTCCCTAGTGTAGTTAAGCTTTTGTTGTTGCCCATGTAGGCCTCTGTCATTCTGTTCTCCTATGGGAGCTTTTATACCGGGTTGTGGGAGCCTCTCAAAACCCTCACCTTTAATTACCAAAATAAAAATAGGATCATATTTTGGAAAATGAATTATTTGAAAGCTTAGGGCATAGTAAAGAAAATTAAAATTTTAACAAGGAAAATTAAAGTATATAATTAAGAAAGTTAAATCTTAGAGATAAGAGCAATAAATAAAATAAAATAAAACAAAATAAATTATATATATAAATAATAATTAATGGCTAGCATATTTCCAAGAAATAAAATTAAAGACATATATTTTAAATATTTTGTTTTAGAATGGACCATTGTGAATATTTTCTCGCTAAATATAAATTTGAATTAGTTTGGGCTTATTTTCTTGATTTACAGGTGATAGAATAACAAAAATAAAGGCTGAAAAATATGTAGATAAAGGATTAGAATATACATTGAACTTAGACCTAATTAGATGAAAGTGTTTTCTAATTGTTTTTATAAAGTGTTTTTAATTTTATTTTTATGAATATGTTTCTAATATTTTAACTCAGTAATTTAAATTTAAATTTCAAAGAAAGGACCTTATTATTATGGAGACAAAAGAGTGTGATTCCAATTATACAAATAAAAATCCTTGGTTTGCACAAAGTGGCGTCATGTGAACAGGTTGGTCTTTATCGGTCAACAACATGGAGGCTCGAGCCATAGCACATAATAAATAATATAGAGCGAATCTCTTGTACGTTTACACATGAAGCGAAAAAATCACCAAATAGCTGATCGCCAACTCGCCAATTCTGACCACAGCAAAATCAAAGAGCCATTGTTAGAGCAGTAATCTAAATCGTCCTTCCAGCCCTTTACCAACTGTTATGCAAGGGGGTGAAGAAACATCTATAAATAGCCCATGCCATTGCAAATCTATTCAGAGCGGATTTTATTTCTGCATGACGAGAGTGAGAATGGCGTCTCGGTCCACTGTTATATGTTGTGTTTTGTTGGCCATTATATTTTCATGGAGCCTGCTCAGCGGTGTTAATGGTGAAGGATTAGGTCGCGACCCTGGACCTGCCGACCGTGGTGGGCGGGGAAGTGGTGGTCATGAAAGCGGACCTGGTGGCGACGGTCCAGGTGGTGACCACGATCCCCACCATGGTCCGGGTGGCAGATTCGGTGGTCCTCCTGGCGGTGGCCACGGCCCTGATAACTGAACGGCTTATATGCTGTGGCGACCAGGGACCTGCCGACCGGTGGCCGGGAGGTGGTGGCCTGCGGTGGTGGACCACGACCCGCCATGGCCGGGTGGAGATCCGCGGCCAACGATGAGGACCATCCCCGCCATGGTCAGGGTGGCAGATTCGGCGGTCCTCCTGGCGGTGGCCACGGCCCTGGTAACTGAACGGCTTATAACGGCAAGGGAAGTGAGACTGACAGAAAATAAAGTTTGCTTATGAATTAGCTAGGACGTTAGTAGTAAAACACTAATATTAAATAGTAACAGTAATAATGCTGGTTTCGGTCATGACCTAGATGGGAGTGGTACATCTAGTATAGGCTGGGTTGGTCTTTGTCTTGAACCAGGCTTAAAAAATTTGTAACGCAAGATTCTATTATTAGAATGATCGGATATTATTTTCAGAAATGATTGTTGTGGGATACCATTACGTTACAATATTATTATTTTTTAATCATTATTCTTCTACTTGTAACTATCAAAATTTATTGACAATATCTTTAACGGTAAGATATCAGTCTTTTCAGTCTTGAGCTATTTAACTTTTTTTTTCTTTTTTAAAAGATTATATTACATGTCTTTCATTATATTACATTGTATTATTTTTGTGAGTTTTTATTAATGACATATTTTTAAGTTATTTCTTACATATTATTGTGTCATTATCATACATCTTGTGGTTGCATTTCTTATATCATATACCCATCAAAAGCTAACAATCTCATGAGAAGTCAAAATATTTTGAAAAACATAGCTAATATAATCATCATCTCCATTTATCCACAATTGATTCTTCCATATACATAATTTTCAACAATATTCTTGAATGTATTAAACCTCTCAAAAGCCTCATCATTAGTACAAATAGTGTACAACCACAGATATTTAGATAAATCATCAATAAAAATAAGGAAGTGCCTATTTTCTAAGAGAGATGGTATACCCATAGGTCCAAAATATCACTATATATGATCTCCAAAGGATGTGATGCTCTCCTAGAAACTTATTTTGAAAAGGTCTTTCTATGATGTTTTCTAAATGAACCCCTCACATGTACCACTTGGAAGAGATGTGTATAGCAACCATTTGATGTTGGCTCATGTTTCTCAAGGAACCATATATAATAAGGCCAAGTGTATGATACCATTTGTTACTCTTATTATTAGCATATGAAGCTATATCAATGACATTTTTATTGCTAGAAAGGATGAAAAAAGAGATAGGTATTTCTCCCAACTTATAAATACGATCAGTCTCATCATAGTAACCAATAGTAATAGTTTTAAACCCATTGTCTATATGCTTAATTATCCATCTATTAGGCCAAAATTCTACTTTCTTATTGTATGAGTAATACAATAAATAGACAAAAGGTTAGGACTAGCATTAGGAACATGGAGTACCCCATCAAATGACAAAGATTTTATGTTAATAAATCCATTCCTTACAAAATGCAATTAATATTTATCTTCAATTACAATACATTCCTATACATGATTTCTCTTGTAGATTTCAAGAAGAGGTGGATGTTCAATACATAGAATGAACTACAATATGATCCTATAATATTTTTCCATCAACATTGTTCTCATCATATGCATAGAAGAGTGAAGCAACCACAACCCTCCTCCTTGTTGCTTCCTCAAGTTTCTTCATTAAATTTATTTTAAATTCTTTTTTTTGCCCTTTCTTTTTGTAAAACTCACAATTAGGCTTGTTGAAGGGTTTCTTATCATTTTATTTGGATTTTTTTGTCTTTTTGAACTTTAGCAACAACTTCTTTTGAATGAGCCTAATTAAAAATATAAATTTCCATATTTCGTTCTCTCTTAACCTAATTATTTAAGAATTACTTAAATACTTCATCAATGGGTAGTGTAGGATAATCTATAAAATACACATGAAATATTTAAAAAAAATAAAAGTTGCTTAAAACATTTTAGACACATTGTTGAGGATAATATTGAGAAATTTAGTGTTTCTTTACTTATCCAAAGATTCTTGTTCTTATCTTCTCTCCTTGGATAGTTCTCTTACAATTTGGATACCCTCTTATAGTTTCTTGAGTAGACTAGTGTACTCATCAATGACATCAAATGAGTCCATGAACAAGATTGCAATATCAACAACCAATTTACTAATTTATGTGGAATTACATTAATCACACAACCCCTCTAATTTCATAAGCAATACAAAGGGATTAATGGTGCTACTAATATGTGTCATAAAGAAAAACGATACCATGAGCCTCATTATTACCCGTATATGTTATAATATATTACATTATTTGGTACATTCTAATATACCACCTTGGGTACATACTTACATTAGTAAGAGTGATCTCGATTAGAAGTTATGATTTAATTTATGCAATGTAATAAATGCACAAGTATTATTAGAGTGTGCAAAGTATTTTCTTACTGTAAATTTTCATAGATGTCCATGTGCTTATGTGTCCTTAGAATAAGAAGTGGAAGAATCTCTAGAAGAGTGAAGGTAAAGAGTGCTACATATGAAGAGTCACATTACATTATATATGTAGTATATATGTATATATAAAGTGATTTGACATGACAAGACATGACTTGATACCTACTTGATACTTTTAGAGCTATTATATTATTTTCATGAGTATTTAATTAATGGTATGTTTACAAGTGATTGTTGAAGTTATTTATGAGATTTATAATTCTAGAATATTTTCATTATCATATGTATTATATTGAAACTTTATTATTGATATTTTGGTGAAATATATCTTAAGTATTAATATTCAAAAGCTAATAGTGGTATGAGAGCCACAAAAGGATTTTGAATTCATAGGTTTTAATGTTGCAAAGGAGATTTCAACTAGTGAAGGAGAAACTAGTGAAGTTAAGGAAATTACCTCTAGAAAGGAAAACTACAGAAGTTTGAAAATTTACCTATTCCAAGAACATATTTAGAATAGAAGGATATTTCAAGTATTGAAGACAGACCTTGATATTGAGGAGATTGAGAGACCCAAGAAGGAGGTTCTATTGGAGAAGTTGGTAGATTGAAGAAGACTGTAGATTGTATATTGGCTAGAGTATTTCCATAGGGTTGAGGGAGAACTCGTGAAGACTAGGACTCAACACATAATTCTTTCCACTAGTTTTGAGAATAACTAGTGAAGTTTATTCATTCTAGAATTCTAAATATTTTTAAGTATTTGGTTGTTATTGTCTAAGTTTCTTATTGTAGAAAAGTAGACATTGAATATTGGAGATTGAGGAGACTCAAGGAGGAGATCTCATTAAAGTCTAGATATTGAAGGCTGCAAATTGGAGAAGTTGAAGAGACTTAAAAGTGGTCATATTGAAGAACTTCCATATTTAGAAGATTGAACATTGTAGATTGAAGATTACAGATTGAATATTGAGGAGATCCACATAGGAGGTTTCTCATTGAATGCATTCATAATTATTTCCTCCATAATAAATTTTTTTAAGTTTATGTATTTTTATTATATTGGAATTTATCTTCCTTATGCCTCCTTAGTTTAGAGTATGCAAACTATTTTGATAAAACCTTTCTAATACTTAGGTTTTTGTAGGATTTTTATGTCTTCCTAGTGATTAGAATATATTCTTATCTTGGTAATAATTCATATTTTGGTTTGATATTGTAATGTTCTAGGAATCACCTTATATTTCACCTTATTTATCCTATTGAACTATGCACTTATCAACTTGATGAAGTTCTCTATGGTTGGATTTGTTTTCCCTTTAATATGAGTATGAGACAAGTGTAAGTAAATAATTTGAAATCTTTTAAGTAAATAATGAACTTCTTTATAAAATAACTTAGAGGATGACCTCCCTTATTAGGCAATATGACCTACTACCCCCTTATTTATTCATCATTCTTGCTGAATGCTTGGGTAGGACTATAACCAAAAATAGGGAAAACAAAAACCTTGAGGGAGTTACCATTGCTCATGGAGCTAGACCTATCTCTCATCTTCAATTTGTGGATGAATCTACTCTTTTAGGTAAAGCTACAGTTAAGGAATCTTCTAATATTAAGCAAATCATTAGCTATTTTTCTAAGGCTACTCGACAGTTGATCAATGAAGATAAATCTAAAGTTATTTTCTTTCACTGCTCTGCTAGACAGGAATCCATGGTCTTGGATAAACTAAGATATAAGAATACCTCCATTCTAATCACTTATTTAGGTATTCCCATAAATATTCAAAGGCAAAAAAATAAATATTAGAATTGTTTGTTGGACAAAGTCAAGAAGAAAATTGGAAAGTGGACCAACAGGTGGCTTTCTTCTGGGGGTAGAATCACCTTGGTAAATTCATTCCTTCAAGATATTCCTATTTATATATCTTTCTTGTTGAATATTCCAAAGTTTGTTCTTCGAGAACTTGATCAGATCAGTCATCGTTTCCTTTGGAGTGGTACTAAGGAGAAAAGAAAATTGGCCTTGATGAAATGGGACACTTTGTCTTCCTAAGAATAAAGGGGGGTTAGGATTTTAATCTTCTACTAATAACAACAAAGCTTTAGCTTATAATTTATATTGGAGGATGTTGCATAACCCCAATGCTCTTTGGGAAAATAATCTCTATGCTAAATATGCTGAGAACAAAAGTCCTGAAGACCTTCTTCGCTATCAACTTCCTACCAAAGGTTCTCCCATTTTAGTAGTTCTTAAGACTGGTAAGGATTTGTTAAAGAAAAAATTATTTTGGATCATTCATAATGATCAATAGGTAAATTTTTGGACAAATTCTTGGGATGGTGACAAGCCTTTGATAACTCAGTTTCTCTATTAGATGCCTTGGATGGAGGAGCTTCACCGAGCTAACTGGATAAAGGTGGCTAATTACTATCGATACCATACAAGTAATTCAAATGTTGGTAGATATTGGATCCCTATTCAAATCCCAAAAAGGCAAAGACAAGATATCCAATGCATCTTTCATATGAGATATCTCTCTTGGTCCCATGAAAAAGATTGTTTTGGATGGAACAACACTACTAAGGGTGAGTATTTAGTTTCTTAAGGTTATTTGACCTTATGCCATAATAATACCAACCATTCTTCTGATATTTTTTCTCAATTGTGGGCTCAAAATCTCTGGCCTAAGGTGAGGTTCTTTAATTGGATTTTATCGCATCGTAGGGTGCTTACTGGTGAGCAACTTATGAAGTGTGGTTTTCATGGCCCTTTTAGATGTGAGATGTGTGAAGAGAATGTAGAAACTCTTAACCATATTTTCATTGAGTGTACTTTAGCCTCTGAGCTGTGGAGGAGAATGGCCACTTTACTTGGCTTACAGTGGTCCAATTTTTTTGCTTTTGAATAGATTTGAAAGGATTGACCTAATCAAGAGGGTGTTGATCATTTTATTAGGCAGTTAGTTTGGATGGGTTCTACCATTTTTCTTTGAAATATTTGGATTGAAAGGAACAACCAAATTTTTAATCAAGATAGGAAGGATATTCACTATATTTTGTAAAAGACCATAGCCAACTTAGTTGAATCTGTCCATCAACTTCATAATCACCCCCAAAACTCCCACCAAAGATGGGATCAAGTGATGCAAATATTGAAGATTAAACCTTATAAGGAAAAACAACTTAAAGGGAATGTGAGTATTAGTAAGATGGATAGGACAAGAAATTGGCAACCTCCTCCTAAGGATTGTGGAAAATTCAATACTGATAGAGCCTCTAGAGGGAACCCTGGAAAAGCCAATGTGGGAGGAATTGGTAGACTTTCAGATGACTCCCTAGTTTTTACTTTTACTGAGAATTTGGGTATTCTTTCCAATAACCTTGCTGAGGAGTATGGTATCCTTAGAGGTCTTCGGGAGGCTACTACGGTTGGATGGGAAAAGGTGTTAGTTGAGTCTAAATATCAACTTATGATTAATATTTTGAAGACTCCTTTCAAGAATCATAAGGTTCATTGGAGAATAAAAATAATTATTGAGAAGATTCAATTAATCCAAATGGTATTTTTGAAAGTTGATTATAATAATGTGGTCAGAGATCAAAACAAGAGTGTTGATGCTTTAGCTAATTAGGCTTTGGACAAAGGTGATATTACTTGTTATGGCCACCCTCCTAGATGGTGGGCTTTACAAATTAGGGTAGCTCTTATTTCTATCATATTTTTGGATGGCTCCGGTTCTGAATGTACCTAGTTTCTACTTGTTTTTCTTTTTGCTTCTCTTTGGTTCATTCAGGTTTTTTTAGTTCCCTAGATCGCACTTTTCTTTATTTTTTTTCCTTTGTTGTTTCTTGCCTTAATAGTCTTCTGGTCTAGATAGGTCTTTGTTATGTTCAATTTTTTTTCTTTTTTTCTTTTTTGTTTTTTTGTTTAGTTTTTTAAGGTGTGTGTGTTCTTTTTTTTGTTTTGTTTTTGTGTTCTTTGTGCTATTTTTTGTTGTTCTTGTGTTTTTGTTGTTTTATATTTTTTTTATGTTTTTTTTATTGTTCTTGTGTTTTTGTCGTTCTTGTTCTTGTGTTTCTCTTTGTTTGTGTTAATTCGTGTTTTCTATGTGTTTTGTTTTTGTTTATTGTCTCTTCTTGGTTTTTTATTTTTTTTATTTTTTTAATATTTTAGGTTTTATTTGTGTTTATTTTTCATATTTTTTTGGGGTTATGTCTTTGTAGTGTTTAGTTTTTTTTGTTTTTTTTGTGTTTTGTTATGTGGTTCGTGTTGTGGTTTCTTTTATATTATTGTGTGTGTTTGGTTCTGCTTTTATTTTTGACACTCAAGCAACATGTTTTTTATTTTATTTTATTATTTTTGTTGTTATTTACTTATTTTTAAATTTATTTTGTGTGTTTGTTTGCTCCTTGAGTATGTCAAAGGTGGTAGGCCAGGTCTGAGTCCTATGCATTTTTTGTGGAATGGATACCCCTACCTCCTTGGGTGTTAGCCACAAGTGGCTTCCATTTTGGGATGTTTTCCAAAAATATAAAAAAAAACTTAGAGGGTGACCTCCCGCTTTGGGTGGGTGGTCACCCTTTTGCATCCTCACTCTCTTATCGACTCCTTCTAGGGCTCTCAGGCGGATCTCCTATTGCACTATGGATTTCCAGGTAGATCTCTTTTTTTTCTAGGGTTTTAGGCCCTTCCTATTACTTCCTGGTGCTTGGGGGTCTCCATGGCTATTTTTGCTTCTTCTTGTGTTGTTCTAGGAAATAGGAGGTAGATCTCTTTTTCTTCTGGTAGATCCATAGCATGCTCAAGATATTCCTAGATATGGGAGCCAGAGACCTCTTGCTATGGGTAGGAGGTCACCTCTTCATCTTCTTGCTCCATATTTGGCTCTTCCTTGGGTTATCAGGTGGATTTATTACCTTGTTGTGTATTTCCAAGTAGATCTTCTAGTACTCCTAGGGTTTCTGACCCTTCCTGCAATTGCTTGGTGCCAAGAGGGTTTCCTTGGCTATTTTTACTTATTTTTGTGGTGTTCCAAGAAAGAGGAGATAGGTCTATTTTTCTTATGGTGGATCCTTGGCATGCTCAAGAGACATCCTAATGCAGGAGTAAGAGACATTTTGCTATGGGTGGCAGGTCACCTCTTCATCTTCTTACTCCCTATTAGGCTCTTCCTTGGGTTCCTTAGTAGATTTCTTGCTTTATGATGCATTTCCAAGCAGATATCCTAGTTCTCCTAGGGTTTTTAGCCCTTCCTACCATTTCTTGGTGCCTAGAGGGTTTCCAAACCCTTTTCTACTTCTTCTTAAGGTGTTCTAGGGTTAAGGAGGCATATATTATTTTCTTCTGGTGGGTCCAGAGCATGCTTAGGATATGCCCTGGTGCAAGAGCAATAGAGCTTTGATTATGGGTGGGAGGTCACCTCTTGATCTTCTTGCTCCCTCCTTGGCTCTTCCTAGGGTTCTCTTGTCAATATGTTGTTATATTGTGGTTTCCAGGTAGATATCATAGTTTTACAAGGATTTATTACACTTCCTACTGCTGCTTGGTGCCTATACGATCTCTGAGGTGTTATTTGCTTCTTCCTGAGGTGTTCTAGGAAGTCTTCTTGGATTGTGTTACATGATCGAAAAAACCTGGTTGGTGGTACCAGTGTGGGGGTTGGCTTTGCTTCAGAGTGGAATCTAGTTTCTTTCGTTTCACTTCTTGGGATGGTCATTCGATGGTTTCTAGGCTTGGGGGAGGTCCTAATAGTTCTCAGCTATGTTTTTCTTATATTTTACTTTTTATGGTTCAAATATTAGGGTTTTTTTTGGCTTTGTTTTGCTTGTCCTACTTGTCATGATGACCTTTCATTGGTTTATGGGCTTAGGGGAGGTCCCTTTTGTTTCCAATTAATATTTTTTCATCGTTCATAGTTTGTGTCTGGTGTTTCAGGGTTTCTAGTGGATGTGTTTCTTTTTTTTTCTTGCCAGAGTTGTTGTTCACTACCTTATTTGGGCATGGGGAGGCCTTAGATTCATAGTTGAGTGCTTCCCATGGCAATAATTTTGGGGCTCATGTCTAGGTTTTTTTTCTAGATTTCTTCTCATATTTGTTTGGTCTTGGGGGGACCATGTATGGCAGAAGGATTCCATGGTTTCTCCATTGGTGGTAGGGTTAGGGTTTCTTGCTAATCTAGGTATCCTCCTTCCATGGTTTGTCTTTCACTGTGCTTCACATTCTTCTATAAGAGTTCACAAGAGGAATTTTATGGATGGACCTGGGCTATTTTGTGGATGGCCCTATGTTGATTTTTGGATGGTCCTTGTTTCATTGTGGAGGGTACTATTTTATTTACAAATGGTACTATGTGGTTTTCAATTGATCCTAATTTCTTTGTGGATGGTCCTCTTTTAGTTGGTAAATGGTCATATTTCATCTATGCAGGTGGTCCTATTTCATTTGTAGATAGTATTGATTCAATGGTGGTTGGCCTATTAAGTTTGATGTTTTCTCCTATGTGGAAAAACCCTTTTCTTTTGGGTGCAAGTTTTTTTTCTTTACAAAAAACTCTTTTTTACTTTTATGTTTACCTTTGAGGTTTTCCATATTGCCCCTGTAAGGGCTTCTTTTCTCAACTGGTGTGGCTTTATCTCTTGCTCCTATGTGGGATTATCTTTCTCTGTTTTAGTTTTTTTTCTCCAATAGCCCATAAAAAGTCTTTTTCTTCATCTATTTTATGGTTGGGATATCTTATCCTAACCTTTTCCTTTTGTAAAATGTTACGGGATCATTTCAAAACCCCTATTTACCAATAAAAAATAATAATGAACTTCTTCTTATACCCCTTAACATCCAATTGTTTAATATTTCTAAATTCTAATATTCTATGTTTAATATAGTATAACTTATAAGTCCCTTATTTGGAATATTGAAAAATAATATTTGTAATAATAATTTGGTTTACTAAGTAGAAACCCTTATATCTCCTATGATATTTAATTCCAAATGTAATTGTATTTCAATTAATGTGCTTTGAAAATTCCTTTGATTTGATTTCCAATGTATTAAGATTTATTGTTTCTCTACTATATATAATAAAGTCAACCTTATGATATACCCCTTATTACTACTTTAATGAAAGCAATGTTAATCAAGGTGAAACATTGCTTTTATAATGTAGAAACTCCTAAATAGTAGGCATTGTATTCCTTCAATAGTGGACGTATGATAGTGATGGTAGTGATTCTTAAATACTCCTTTGACTTCTCTTAAATTCCTTGTATACTTGCTCTTAATCATACATAGAATTTTGTCTTAATCCCACTTAAGTTTGTCTTGAGTCCTCTGCACTCAATGCTCACAGTAAATGTGTTTCCCTTATTGTGTGATTTTAATCTTCTCACTTTGATATTCTCACCTCAATTTATACGTGTCTTTCAACCTAAGTTATTAATAGTGTAGCCTCCTTTACTTTGCATGTTATTGAACCTTATCCTTTACTAATGCTCTTGATACTTATCTCAAATAAGTAGGTGGTAGATAGATAATATAATTTTTTTGTGTGTTGGTTGATGAGTTTTCAATACTATTTGTTTGGATGAAATGATTACTACACCTTTCAATCTTCAAAATATTCCTTCAATGCTCTCAAGATGAGTATTACATATGTTTTGAATGATTTCTTCCTATGTAGGCATTAGTTGAGTTATGTAGCACTTTATTTTGTTATTCCAAATGATACTTGCACAAGAGAAGATCCTAAATATCTCCTTATCCTTCAATATTTATTTCCCAATGTGTGCAAGCTATCCAATATCAACTTTAATGATCTTCTCCTTATTTCAAACGAGTATAAGTTCTATGTTTTCTAGCGAATCGATGATGATATATTATTCAATATTAGATCTATCTATGGCTCCAACACAACCCTTTTGTTTTATGATATATCTTCATTGGGTGGTTGTTCTTGATATCTTCAATCACTCTCTTCCTAGTTGGTGATTCATATATAATTGATAGTAGATTTTAATATCTTTAGCTAACAGTTTATCCAAGCAATAAATTGAGTAATGTACTCCCTATCTACCTTTTATTTTAAAATAGCTTACTCTCTTTAGTGTTGTTCACCTAATAATGAATGTTATATATCCTTCAATGCTATAGGTTTCTGATGTGGCAATGGTCCTTTACAATGGTGTTGCTCACATGTAGCTAGTTACACCGAGCTTTGGTTTCTTATAACACCTTTATGAGGCATATATTGAGCCCTATGGATGGCTCTTCTATGAGAAAATTGGTTGTGCTTCTCCTCTACCAATGGTGACCACTTGTAGTTAGGATGATAGGCTATGTAGAGTGTCTTTAAGACACTTAACTTTTATCTCCATTTAATGTAATAATAGAGATAATTTTTGTGCTTGTATATCCTTGTAATTTTTCCTTAGTTGCACCTAAAACCGAAGACTCTCCTAGTATTATTTTGTAGCTCTCTTAACTGGTTTTGATGGTGGCTTTCTTCTACACACCTTGGAGGAATATAACCCTGTAAGGTGGCTTCTCTAGACCATAAGAAGTTGTTGTTTTTATGCACCAAATAGTGTCTCTAGACACTTTTATATATGTTTATTTGTGTACTTTGGTTTTCCACTCTAGCTTACCAACTAATGCACGTAATAATCATTTGAGAGTAACTAGTTTGATGAATAACTAGAATAGTGCAATCAATCCTTAATGTACCAATAATATCTCTAACTCAATGCACTAAATAATAATAATATTTTCACCTTATTTCTCTTTTAAATTAACTGTAAAATTAATTTGAAATATGCACTTAGTTTTGAGTGCAACATAAAATACTTAATACACCTTAAAATGTTTTGAGAACAACTAGTGTAGTGCAATATTG
The DNA here is from genome assembly GCA_028583015.1 of Wollemia nobilis. Lineage (NCBI taxonomy): Eukaryota > Viridiplantae > Streptophyta > Pinopsida > Araucariales > Araucariaceae > Wollemia > Wollemia nobilis. The sequence goes on from JAQPPZ010001862.1 coordinate 327,471, forward strand.
ATCTCACATTATTACTCCATCAAATGAACCTTAAATCATGCACTAGTAATTGATCCTAAATGCACTATAATCTCTATGAATTAATTTAGTATTATTTTTTGTAACTAGATAATATCAAGATGATTCTTTTCTTTCTATCAAAATATATCTCTTATTTTAATATGTAGGTATAAAACTTAAAAGAAACTATCTTTTGAACTCCCTTTGAAGACTATAATGTGCAACCTTCTCTTTGTAACTTTTTAAAACTCTAATATGGTCCTTAATGAAACTAAATAATGAACTAAATATATGTGTTCATAAAATGAATCCTTTGCACCTAATTTTCTTACCTTTAATGTCTCTAAAGATGAAGGACTTCTAGGTGATTAGATTCACCTTATTGCTACCTTTAACTAGAACTATTATTGCATGTTCTACAAAACTCATCAACTTACTAATTCATAGCTAAGTAATTCCTCTATCTTATTTCTTGAAACTATAATGTGGTGGTTTCAATTTTCTTTTAGTATGCTCTCTATAAATATGAAGTTCTACAACTAGTAATTCTATCCTAATTTCTACCCTTTCGTAGTAAATTTCTATACTAAAATTATGTCGTTGAAACTCAAAAAATTTGTAGGAAATTCTACTCAATTTTTACTTCAAGAACCCTTCAGTATTCTACTAAATATTTAATAATCCTCCTTTATTTGAATGAGCCTTATAACCTTCAAAGGTAATCTTCAAATCTATTAGGTTTGGTAGTAATGTTTGACTCCTTTATCCTTCAACCTCCTTGTCAAATTTTGACTTAAATAAATATCTTCTTCTGAAGAATCTAAAAGTCTTTAGGTCCTCAAAAATGTGGTAAAATTCTTACCAAATTCTTCTCCTTTGGGCTTGTTGTTGGATGGTGATAATTGTCCCAAAAAAATCCTCTATCAGGAACTTCTCTTTGGTGGTAAATATCTCCAATGAGTTCTCCTAGAATTTCCTTTAATGTCCTTGTTTTAATCTCCTTTAATGAGGCTCACCAAGCCTTCTCCTTGTTTCTCCTTGATATTTCTTGTAGGTCTCTTCAGCTTATTAGGCTAATTTCATCTTCTCCTCTAGGGTGAAGTCTTCAATATTCAATGGAGATCATCAATCTCCTATATTCACTAAGACTCTTTGCTAGAGTATATTTTATCTATGATTTTCAGTTTTCAGTGGAGATCACCAACCTCTAATATTCTCTTGGACTCTTATCTAGAGTCTCTTCAATGAATCTACAACAAGCCCCCTATGTCTGTTTTTTATTATACAACAAGGTCTACAATATCTAGTAATGGGATCTTTTCTTTAGACCTCCAAATATTATTTCTTCCTCTTGTTTCTTGTGGTACTGGAATGATTCTAAAGAATATATTCTTCCTAGATCTTTTATAGAAAGTTTCACCACTTTATTTGAATCCTTTTTTTGTACAATAAAGTTTTAGGACTATAATGGAAGAAATCCTAAATATAGAGATGATGAATCTTCACTAATTGATTTTTCAATATAGTGGAATCCTTGCTTAGTCCTCGTATTTATGAGTTATTCTACAACCCTGTGGAAATATTCTATCCAAATGTAATCTCAATTTTTTTGTAAATGAGATTTCTAAATTTCTTTCAATCTTACTTATGGCTCTTCCTATTTCCTATCAATCCATCATGTGCTCTGATACCACTGTTAGCTTTTAACGGGTATATGATATAGGAAATGAAACCACAAGATGTAATATAAGCAAGCTATAATATCTAATTATAATGACACTATAATATGTAGGAAAACAATGATAGAAACTTTTGTAATAACTCAAAAATATGCCATTAGTGTAAGCTCATTAAAAAATTATAATGCAGTATAATGGAGTGCATGAACACTCCATAAACTCATATGAAAGGACTACATTGTATAACACTACTAATGTATACTAACTATACTCTATATTCTCTCCTTACTCTTTCACTCACTATAAGGCCTTTATATAGGAATATAGGTTCCTTGGCCCTCACTCTACCTTTGACGCTATCCTATAACTTATGTACATGTGGACTACATGCACATTTACATCATTGCACATTCTAATATTGTGCATTTATTACATGCTAGTTAACTAGATAAACTTACTATAAGGTAAACCCCTACTCTAGTAATGTACCAAAGGTGTTACATTGATATGCACCCAATAATATAATATATTCTCTAACAATTTTGAGATACATGCATTTTATTTTATTATACAAATCTAAATTTAAAAACATAGAAAATAAATTTTTCATCATTAAAATATTTTACAAATATGATATCCATGTGGATCCTCCATACATGATGAGACACCTTTAAACATTTTAGGCCTTTTAAATACAATCTACTTCATGAATATTATTTATATCACATGCTCTTTTTATTATAGTTTCTTCTCAAAAATAAAAAAAAAATGGTTTTAAGCTATAGAGTCATAGCAATTAGGTGTCCTTAGTGTCAATCCTTACTTAGGATATATATTTCAAAAGTATGAACTAAATAAGATATAAATAAATTTAAATATAGAAAATATTATGAACAATTTTAAATGACAATTTTTTTTAAAAGTTAGTTTAATACTTATATTAAGATTATATTTGTTGAGTTAAAATTGATATGAAGCAAATATATCTAATCTCCTGAGATCTTGTTGACCTCATATTCTTCTTCAATATACTTATTTAACCAAGCTTTATTTTTATTTGTAATTTTATTGAAGGGCACATCATAATATATTATACATAATATTTTTGGTTTAAGACCAATTCTATGCCTCTAAAACGTATCTAGAATAAAAAAAAATTAATAACCTTACTCATTAAAAGTTTTAACAAAATAAAATATATACAATATATATAAAAAATTTAAAATATTTACAACACTTTTATCCATTAAATTTTTTTCTATAATATTATTCTAATCTACATTTTTAAGGTATCAATCATGACCTACTATTATAATCCACAAATCTTAAATGTTGATGCTTTATATCATCATATTTATAATAGAAAACTAAATTACCATAGATAACATGTTTTCTATAGTCATCAAGTAAGCCTAGGAAAGCACCATCATATTCTAGATATGATGCATTCTAATATCTACACCTAGAAATAGTTTATAATTTATGTAAATTTGTAGATTGATAATATTCAAGTATAGATATTCAAAGGTTGTATATGACCATTATAGTTGACTAGAGAATAGCATGGATCAATGTCATGGTCATGGTTATAACTATGGGTGAATGAAACAATGATACAATTTACCACAATATGAAAAACATTGATGGTCTTGAGTAAGGGATGATGCATATATATGTTGTGTTCATGGTCATGATTGTGTGAAAGTGAAGGAAAGACACTTATGAATAGGGGAAAGAGAGCATCCATGGGGACTTGATGGTAAGGTATGGTTGTACTAGATCCTCACCATCATTCAAAAAAAATCTTGGATTATTGGTAATAAAAATATTTAATATAATGTATTTGCAATATGGATATTCTTTTCAAGAATTTTCTTCATTCCTTTTTCAAATATATATATATATATATATATATATATATATATATATATATATATATATATATATATATATTCTAAAAACATTAAATGTAAAAACCTCACAAATATCACTAGAGTCCAACCATAGCTTGGTCTAGCCATCTACCCATTAGAAAATTTGGATGTTGAGTCTCCTTCTGTTGGTCCAACCTCCTTCCACTAGCCCCCCTACTAGGGTTCCAAATAACCAACCTTCCACACAGTTATCCCATTTACATATAGAGTAAAAACAACCAAACTAGATATCTAGCAATAAAAAAAAAACAAATATATGAGACCATTCCACAACACCACCAAATGTTATGATCCTTTAGCCAACCCAACATACTTCCCCTAGCCCCAAACCGAGGCTCTAGATACCAACCTTGCTCCCAAAAAGCTAATTGTAGATGCAAAGTCATGTACTAACTATATTCTCTTTTCGAAAGGGTATCTAGGTTGTTGGGGTTTCCAAAAATATCTGTAGCTATAGTCGTTAGAGTCATGAAACTCTTTGCCATAGTGAGGGTCAAAATCTCTCTATCATGGTTAGGTTGAGACCCTATAGGCCCTCTCTAAAACAATGAGGCTTAGAAACTCTTTACCATGGTAATGCTCAAGCCCTCTCTACCATGGTGAGGCTTGGGTCCTCAATGTCCTTCTTTGCCATGGTGAGGCTCAAGCCTAATACATAAAATATTATGAACAAATCAAAATGACTAAATTAATTTAAAGTTAATTTAATACTTATTTTAATATTATATTTTTTGACTTGAAACATATATGAAAGATATATATCTAATATCCTAAGATCTTGTTAACCCTATATTCTTCTTCAATATTCTTATTTAACCAATCTTTTATTTTTTTTTGCAAGATTATTGAAGGACACATCATAATAGATTATACATAATATTTTTGGTTTAAAACCAATTCTATGCCCCTAAGACCTATCCACAACAAAAATATTTTTAACAACCTTACTCATTAAAATATATAACAAAAAAATAGATAAAATATATAGAGAAATTTTAAGATATTTACAAGACATTTTTATCTATTAAAATATTTTCTATAATATTATTCTAGTCCAAATTTTTAAGATATGAATTAGGACCTACTATTATAATACACAAATATTAAATGTCAACACAATATTTCATAATAGAAAACTAAATATCTATAGGGAATATGTTTTCTATAGTCATCAAATAAACCTCAAAAATAATAAGAACCATCAAATTCTAGATATGATGGATCCTCATATCTACACCTAGACATACATTATAATTTATTTAAATTTTTAGATTGAGAATTTTCAAGTATATATACTCAAAGGTTGCATATAACAATTATAGTTGATTAGGGAATAACATGGATTGATGCCATGGTCATGGTTATAGCTATGGGTGAATGAGAGAAGGAGACCAATTGACACAAGAAGAAAAGAATTGATGTTCTTGAGTAGGGGATGATGCATATATATGTTGTGTCCATGGTCATGATTGTGTGAAAGTTAATGAATGACACTTATGAATAGCAAAAAGAGAGAATCCACGGGGACTTGAGGGTACAGTATGGTTGTAGTAGATCCTCATGACCATTCAAGAGAATTCTTGGATTATTTTTAATAGAAAATATTTTATATAATGCATTTGAAATATGGATATTCTTTTCAAGCATTTTCTTCATTCCAAATTTTCAACTAAATATATATTTTTCTAAAAAATTTAAATGTAAAAATATTGTTAAATTAAACTGAACTTAATCATAATGAATTTAATGTTATTTTCATAAGTAGAATGGTTTTTATTTCTTATTTAGTTACGTAAAGTTAGAAATAAATTTGTAAGGTTTTAAAAAAAGAAGTTAATTTTAAACTCGAAGGTTATGAGTTAGATTTGTAATGTCCCTTAACTTTACAACTGTAATTGTAATAGTATCTTGATTGTAGTTTTCTCTTTTTTCAAATAATATCACACACACATGCACACACCCCACTGTGTTAGAAATATTAAACCCGATGTTCACTCTCCATCCAAGGTCACTCCTAAAGTGAGCGACATTGAAAGTCACTCACCAGAATCAACGATAATGGGCTTTCCTCCAAAACTGATATGATTTGACTCGTCACGTGTCGCAAAAGTCTTATGTCCTAGCAAAGTTAGTTTCTTCATGTGGGGGTTGTTTATTATTTGTTCATTCCTAGCTATATATACCCTATTTCTACTGGCATTTTTGTTATGATGTAGAAAGAAGCAGTTAGACATAGAGCAACAACAAAAGAGTAGTTTAGTGAGCAGAGAAGCTCATCTATTTTAGATCTGAGTAAAGTATCGAGGTCTTAAATTTCTTTGTTTATCCTACAATATCATCTGCAGATGCTTGTAAACACTCTATTAAGGATCGATGTAACCTCCCTTGCTTATATATATAAATTGTTTACCAGCTTTCGCGTATCATCGAGGTTTTATCTAATTTCTTTGTATTTCACTATGCTTTGCTCTTCTACATTCGTGTTTATATTAGATCCATTTTTCTACATTCATCTTAGTCTTTACAGATCTTTAAAACTTAGTCTGTTCTTTTTTGCCTAAGTGACAAAAGACAACAATCGTCGTCTTGGTGGGTAAATCCCATTCTTGCACAAGTAAGTGTGTGACTTCCATCATCGCAAAGGTGGGTGAGCGACTTTGGATGACAACTTCCTTAGCCAAATTTTTGGCTAAGTCTCGATGGGCAAGCGACATCTGATGTCATGCCAAACCGTGTATGACTCCCGTCAGTGCTATGATGCCCGACGTCATAAAATTTGTGCGCAACTTCAAAAGTCGTTGCACTCGACATGCGATGCTCAACATCATAACATACTGTTGCACCACCCATTATCATGGTTGTTGGCTAGTGACATCCAATGTCACTTCAACAACAAGAACTGCTCGCTATCGCTACTCATGGAGCATAATGCCTCCAGTCGTTGGTTAATTTTATGACATTTGATAACTTGAATATCAAAAAATACTTCAAATTGGTATCAGAGCCCTTAGTGCCTTTATGTGAAAGATATAAGCATGGCTTCTGGTAGCAACCATTCACTACAGTTGCAGATCCCATGTTTAAATGGCAAGAAATACAACTACTAGAGCATCCAAAGGAAGAACATGTTCGGATCTCAAGATTTGTGGGAGATTTTTGAGAATGACTACCCAAAATTAGAATATATAGTAGCCCTAGCCACCCTCTATCAAGAAAACAAGGACCTATTGAAGGAGAACACAAAGAAGGACCAGAAGACCCTATTTTACATCATGCAAGTGGTCGAGAAAACCATCTTCCTATAGATCGCATCAACCACTAAGAAAAAGTAGGCTTGGAATATTTTAGACAGATCCTATCAGGGCACCAAAAATATGAAGTTGGTGAAACTACAAATGCTGAGGATGGAGTTTGAGAACCTATAGATGAGCGAATATGAATACATGAGTGATTTCTTCACTCGAAAAAAATATATCATAAACCAGATGTGATTGAATGGAGAAATCATGCAAAGCAAGAGAATCATGTAGAATATTCTTAAAAGCCTACCTACTAAATTTGACTTCATTATGATAGCAATAGAGGAATCGATGGATCTCACAACCCTTTTTGTGGACGAGCTCATAGGCTCTCTATAGATGTATGAGCAGAGACTGAGATACTCATATTAAACCTCTCTGGAGAAGGTGTTCAAGGTGTAGGTATAATTCTGAGATAGCGATAGACAATACTCTCACCATGGTGCCTTTAGTTCTTAAGGAGGAAGAGGTAGAGGTAGGTGTGTGAAAGGTAACAAACAAGGAGGACGATAAAAACCTAGTGAGAGAGAGACCAACTACATCTTCCATTAGTAAGGAGGAGGAGGTGGTACAAAGAACTAGCAGAGTGGATCTGGTTAGAAAAAGGACAAATCCAAAGTCCAATGTTATTACTGTAATAAATTCTGCCATTACATCTGAGAGTGTAGAAATGGGATGGCCAAGGAAAACTAGTAGCAAACTCACTATACCGACAAAGCCAAAAATACAATAGGTGGAAATGTGTTGTTGACTTGTAATATTGAGGATGACAGCCAGAAGAACATATGGTATCTCAACAATAGGTGCAACAATCACATGACGGGGAACAAGGAGATGTTCTCACAACTGGATGAAAAGTCTAGTCTGAGATCAATATGGGGAACAATAGCAAGGTTCCCCTGATGGGTAAAGGAAAAATCCTCATCCACACAAGGTACAGTGAATGAAAGCATATCTATGATTCTACTATATGCCTGGTTTGAAGCACAACCTATTGAGTGTTTGAAAACTCGTATAGAAGGGGTACACTATCCAGTTCAAGGATGAATCCTACACCATCAAAGACAAATCACATGGGTAGATTGCAAATGCGTCCATGATAAAAAATAAAATATTTCTGCTACAGATTTAGAATGAATATTTGATGTCTCTAAGTGCAGTTGTGAAGGATGCTACCTGGATGTGGCATCTCAGGTTTCACCATTTAAGTTTGAGTGGCCTGAACTTGTTGCACAAGAAGTAGATGACGAAGGGTTTACTCCTGATCGATTAGAAAAATCAAATTTGTGAGGGTTGCTTAGTCAAAAAACAACATAGGGATTCGTTCCCTTTTAGGAAATCTTGGAGAGGATCACAACCATTGGATCTGGTGCAATCAAACATATGTGGTCTAATTTAGACTAGCACATTTATCAACAAGTCTTTCTTAATATTCATTGATGATTTTAGCTGCAAGACTTGGATTTATCCCATCAAGCTGAAGTCAGATACATTTGGAAATTTCAAGGAATTCAAGGCTCTGGTGGAGAAAAAAAGTGACTACCAGGTAAAAACCCTTAGGACAAATGGTGGAGGTGAATATATCTCCAATGAATTCCACAATTTCTATAAGCAACATGGAATTCGAAGAAATTTGACTGCCATATAGACACTGCAATAGAACCGTGTAACTGAGAGGAAGAACAAAACCATCATAGATCATGTAGCATGATGAATGTGAAGGGATTATAGCATGATTTCTATGTAGAGGCTATAAATTGTGTAGTCTATCTACTTAACAAATGTTCCACCAAAAGTGTAAAGGAAAAAATCCCTCAGGAGGCTTGGAGCGATCAAAAGCCATGTGTGGATCATTTGCGTGTTTTTGGGTGCATAGAATATGCACATGTTCTAGAAAATAATATGAAGAAGCTTGATGATAGGGTATAGAAATGCATATTCATAGGATACTGTGAGTAGGCAAAGGCATACAGGCTATATAATACTATGATGAAGAAGCTCATCATCAGTCATGATGTGAAGTTCTTGGAGGATGATGCCTAGAATTAAAAATCAAATATTGGCTAGTCAGAGCCAGTAGTTATTGAATATTTTTACTTGGATGATACTAGTGCACAACCACCTAAGAAATTAAGTAGTAGAAGTGGTGCCAGTAGCAACACAACCTCACCATATCAGTCGCCTCCACTTGCAAGTAGGATCTCAAATTTTATGACACCCACGAAGATGAGGAGCTTGCAATAAATCTATGAGCCAACCTAAAATCATGAAGATGAGGAGCACTATGAATTTGCATTCTTTACTGACTGTGATCCAATGGAGTTTGAAGATGCAAGTTAGAATCAGAAGTGGATGAATATTATGGATGAGGATATAGATGCCATTGAGAAAAATGACACATGGCAGCTGTTATATCTTCCAATAGTGAAGAAGACTATTGGGGTCAAGTGGGTGTATAAAACAAAGTTCAACACCCAAGGAGAACTTGATCGACTTAATGCCAGACTAGTGGTGAAGTGTTACAAGCATAAGTTAGGTGTTGAGTACCATGATGTGTATGTGCCTATATCCCAGCTTGACACAGTCAGAATGATCTTGGCACTAGCAACTCAGAAGGGCTGAAGTGTTTACCATATGAACACCAAGTCAACCTTCCTCAATGGTGTGTTGGAGGAAGAGGTCTACATATACCAACCACATGGTTATAATATTGAAGGATAGGATGGCAAAGTCCTAAAGCTAAAGAAGGCCCTATACAGTTTGAAGCAGACACCTTGATCTTGGTATAGCCAAATTGATAGCTATTTTCAAGAGAATGGGTTTTTCAAATGCCCATATGAGCACACTCTATATCTAAAGGCAAATGAATTAGGAGATCTCATAATCATCTATCTGTATGTGGACAATATGATTTAAACTAGCAATAGCAATGCCCTATTTGACCAATTCAAAACAACCATGAAGAAGGAGTTTGAGATGACGAATTTGGGGCTGATGAAGTACTTTCTCGACATTGAAGTTGACCAATTAGCAGATGGCATCTTCATTTATTAGGTTAAGTATGCGAAGTATATCCTTAAGTGATTAAATATCAAGGACATCAAACCTGCCATCACACCTGTTGCTACAGGTTTGAAGCTGAGCAAGTTAGATTCTAGGAGAAACATTGATCCAACTCTGTTCAAGTAGCTAGTTGGTATTCTGATGTATCTAACTGCAACTTAGCCAGATCTGATATTCGAAGTTAGCTTGATCAACTGATTTATGGAGACTCTGAAGGACATGCATTTCCAAGTAGGTAAGCGCATTTGTGCTATGTCAATAGGATGTGAAACTATAGAATATTCTATGCCAAGAAAAACTAGCTAGAACTAGTGGGCTACACAGATAGCGACTGTGATGGCAACACTGATGATTGGAAGGACACTTTTGGGTATACATTCTATCTCAGATCAAGAGCTATGTTATGGGCATCCAAGAAGAAATTGATTATTGCATTGTCCACTGTTGAAGTAGAGTATATCACTGCCATGTTAGTCGTATGCCAGGCAGAGTGTCTGCGAAGAATTTGGGTGAACTAAATCATCCACCATAATGAATGACAATGGTGTTTTGTGACAACAAATCTACCATAGCACTATTTAAGGATCTAGTGTTCCATGGCCGAATAAAGTACATCGACATCTGGTATCACTTTATGATAGAGTTGGTGAAGTCAGGGGAAATTCAGCTATAGTTTTACATATCCAAGGAGCAGATAGCTAACATTTTCATAAATCCTTTGAAGGATGAAGACTTCAGTAGACTGAAAGAATAATTGGGAGTAAAAATTCTCATGAAATCATGTTTAAATGAGGTTGTTAGAAATATTAAACTTGATGTTCACTCTCCGCCCAAGGTCACTTCGAAAGTGAGCAATGCCAGAAGTCGCTCGCTAAAAGTAGCGACAATGAGCTTCTCGCTAAAATCGATATGATTTGACTCACCACATACTGCACATGTCTTTTTTCTTGGTGCAGTTATTTTCTTCGTGTGAGGGTTGTTGATTGGTTGTTCATTACCAGCTATACATACCCTAGTTTTGCTGGCATTTTGTTATGATGTAGAAATAAGCAGTTAGATGCAGACCAGTAATAGAAGAGTAGTTTAGTGATTAGAGAAGCTCATATGTTTTAGATCCAAGCAATAGTCTTGAGGATCTTATATTTATTTATTTATCCTACAATCTCATCTACAGACGCTTGTAAACCCTTTGTTGAGGATCGTTGTAACCTCATTTGCTTATATAAATAAATTGTTTACCAGTTTTTGGTATCTTGGAGGGTTTGTCTAATTTATTTGTGTTTCACTCTGCTTTGCTCTTCTACATTCATCTTTGTATTATATTTAGTTTTATGCATTCATCTTAGTCTTTGGAGATCTTTGAAAATTAGTCTGTTCTTTTTCACCTAAGTGACAAAAGACAATAATCACCGTCTTGGTGGGTAAATCCCATTGTCGCACAAGTGAGTGTGCAACTTCCATCATTGCAAATTTTGGCGAGCGACTTTAGACGACAACTTCCTTAGCCAAATTTTTGGCTAAGTTTTGGTGGGTCAGCGACACTCGACGTCGCACCAAACCATGGATGACTCCAACCAGTGTTGCGACGCTCAACGTCATAAAATTTATGTGCGACTTTGGAATTCATCGCACTTGGCATGCAACACCCAACATCACAGCATACCGTTGCACTGCCCATTGTCATGGTCGTTAGCCAGCAACATTATATGTCGATGTAGCAGCAAGTGCTACTCGCTATCACTGCTCGTGGAGTGTGATGCCCGCAGTCGCTAGTTAATTTTACAACATTCGATGACTTGAATATCAGACAAAACTTAATTTTCAAGCATTTTCTTCATTCCTATTTTTCAACTAAATATATATTTTTTCTAACAAATTTAAATGTAAAAATATTGTTAAATTAAATTGAGTTAGAATCATAATGAATTTAAAGTTATTTTCATAAGTAGAATGGGTTTTTATTTCTTCTTTAGTTATGTAAAGTTAGAAATAAATTTGTAAGGTTTTAAAAAAATAATTTAATTTTAAACCCTAAGGTTATGAGTTAGATTTGTAATGTCCCTTAACTTTACAACTATAATTGTAATAGTATCTTGATTGTAGTTTTCTTTTTTTTCAAACAAGATCACACACTCATGCACACACCCCACCATGTTTTGGAATTTGGTCTTCCAAAAGAGAAATCCAAACCCAAACCACTATGATGTCCCATAGGGATGATTGTATATTTTAATAGAAATATTGACTTAAATCCCAAGGATTTAATTTGTGTTTATAAAATATTATAAGTTTTACTTGAAATTTAATTTTACATGGATTTTATACAGTAATCTTAAACCATTAAGAATTAAATTAAATTTATAAAATCAATACAATAATACCTAATAATAAAGTATGTTTTCTATGGTATTCATATTATTTATAAAAAAAAAACATCCATAGATGTTTGCATTACCTTTTGAAATGGATTCTATCCAACCTCTCTTTCTTCTTCTTCTCATTATTCAATGTTATTTCTATTCCATGCATATTTTGGGTTTACGTTAGCAATACATTTTTCATTTTTAACAATATGTTGATCATTACAAGTGGTCACTTGCCTTTGTCTCTAACATATTTTATTTCTATCAAGTAAAAAGGAATAAATTAGTAAGTCAATGTAATAAATGTGAGGGTGGCATAGCCCTTATATTCTATTTTAATTTTCACCCAAGATTCATGATTGTGCTATGGTAGGTCAAAAAAATTTAACTATGGATGTTCACCTCATTTTTAATTGGATTCTATCCAACCTGTCTTTCTTCTTCCTCCTATTTTTCTATATTATTCCTATTCCATGCATATTTTGGGTTTACATTTCCAATAACATTTTTTCACTTTTGATAATATATTGGTTATTACAAGTGGTACCTTGAATTATTTCTCTCTAAACTATTTGATTTCTATCAAGTGAAAAAGAAATAAATTATTAGGTTCATGTAATAAATATAATTGTGGCATAACCCTTTGTTTTTACTTTTTTTTTATGAAGAATTGATGATTGTTCTCTAGTGGCACTACATAATGACACCATAGAGTGATACTTCTATTATTTTGATGTTAATTAGCATCATAGTAATGCTATGAAGAATTATTATTTATGAAGATTTAATTCCTATTTGACACATATCTTTGTTTTTTTATTTCCATCCATATTTTTTAATGTTTGATAATATGTTGATCATTACAAATGGTTACCCCTAACATATTTGATTTTTGTAAAGTGAGAAAAGAATAAACTAGTAAGTCAATGTAATAAATGTGAGGGTAGCATAGCCCTTGTTTTCTATTCTAATTTTGACATAGGGTTCATAATTGTGCTATGGTGACACTACATAATGATAACATAGAGTGATGCTTCTATTATATTAGTGTTAACGAACATATTATTAATGCCATCAAGAACTCTCTCTCTCTCTCTCTCTCTCTCTCTCTAATTTTAACCAAGGGTTCATCATTGTGCTATGGTAACACAACATAATATAATGAATTCTCTCTCTCTCTCTCTCTCTCTCTCTCTCTCTCTCTAACCAAGGGTTCATCATTACTATATTGGCATTGACATAGAATATCATGTTGAGTGATAATGAATACTTGTGTTTAATGTTATACCCACTTATGTTATGAATTTTATTTTCCTTTTATGCTAATAATTATGTACGTTTGTATTTTGTTTTTGATGTAGCTATATTGATACATTATTTAGTTTCTATGTAATGTTGAATTTAATTTATAATAGTTTTATTATTATTTTTTATTATAGTTGAGATTTTATTTTAAAAGGGGTTGCACTCATAGATTCATATTTTATATTCTATTAATAAAAGGATCAAGCCTAAACTATCATGAATACAATGACCAAGCTTACCCAAACTGTTGAGGATAACTTAGGCTTATCCACTTAAGCCTAAGTTAATTATTATTATTATTTACTATTCCTATTTCTTGCACTTTGTATTCACGTGAGGCATAGTATTCCCATGTTAGAAATAGGTTGTTAGCATGTTGTTAGATGGTTGTTAACTGTTAGAGATCTAGTTTGTCTTCTAGAAGTTAGTGGACATCCATAGTTAGCATTTGGTTAACTAGTAGTTAAGTGGTTGGCCATGTCAATCATCATTGGTATCAGTTAGCCTGAGGAAAAGTTGCAGGACGGAGGATAGAACTGCCACTTCACTGCTAGATCCTAGGAAGGTGTTAAGTGGAGCTTGAAGTCTTCCACAACACCAAGTGAAGCTGAGGGCAGAGGGAAGCAATTACCCCTGCACCATTTATTTGCCAAGGAAATTGCTGAAGCATAGTTTTTGTCAAAGTAAAATTGGAACTCAAGTTGGAGTCCAATAGCTCTTGCAGAAAGAACAGTGAGCTCAAGTTGAACCAGTTCATTCATCCTTGCATGAAAATATTTTTCATATTTAAGGTGAAAAAGATTTATTTTTATAAAATATTAATAATTTTATTAATATTTTATTAAAAAAAAAAAAATCGTGCATGAAATTTTTGAAAGATAGGCTTTTAAGCCTATTCAAAGTGTAGTGGCCACCTATTTTGGTGGGCCACCTATTGCACTCTTCAGCAGCCACACCAAACAGTCGAAAGCATCGCCAGTCAGTAGCCACTAGTAGCCGACCACCAGTCGATCAGCCACCTTACAGCAATGGCATCGGCCGATAGCAGTGACACCGGCTAGGCCATCCACTGGGCCAACTGCATGACATCCAGGTAGTAGGAGACCCCCATCGGTGATCATCGACGTCGACTGTCAACTAAAACCCCATTTTGCACCTAGTAGAGCTTCGACGGGTTAAACCATTCGTAGATCCGGTGAAGAATTACAACTTTTGGTTTTCTCGGCACGCTTCAGATGTTTTTGAAAAGCATAACAATATCTGGCAGAAATTATTTAAATATTACTACGGTTTTAAAAAAGTTTGCCAGCAACCGCAAAAAGTTTCCATCGTCGTGGAAGTCACCGACGACCGACTGAAGGGAGTTGGGCTTGTGGGTTCTTTATCCCACATCGGGTAGGAGAAGGCCCGATCGGGAGTTGAAAAGTGCAAAGATGCAATGAAATATTGTGACCACCACGTGGCGACCGCGCATGGACAATTGGCGTCCACTTAGCCTCGGTTCGGGAGAACATACCTTGTTTACTGGGTGCAGGCTACAACACCACGTGGTAGTTTCGGGTTGTGCTCGTCAGGTTGTACCCGACCGTGGACTGTTCGGGCTTTGGGCGGGAGTTGACCGCTCGACCCAATTCAAAAAAAAAAAAAAAAACATTTTTTTTATTTTTGGAGCCCATAGAATTTTGGCGGGAAAACCAAGGAGGACAAATTCAAAATTCAAAATTGGTGTCAAACTTTGAAAGGTGATATCTCCTCCGTTATTGGTCCGTTTTTGACCAATTTTTTTGCGTTGTGTTGCAAATTTTTAGAATATTGATAATTTTTGCTCCTAACCTATTTTTGGCATTGTAAAAGGGCTAAATTTCAGCATTTTATTAGTGCACTTGTAATTGCAAAATTGAAATCCATTTTGTAAAAGCACTAAAATAGCCTATTTTTGAGAGCAAAATTTTTGGTAAAATCTAGGCATTTTGCTGCATTAGGAATATTGTCAAATTCCTAAGCCTATATAAGTTTTTGCAAGACCATTTTGTAATCCTCCTAGTCTGGCATATACTAGGAAAAATATGGCTCAAGACCTCAGATCAAACATGGAAAACCTTACTTTTGCAGTAGATATTTTAGCAGAGAAGGTAAGAGATATTCTTGTGCAATTCAATCCTGGTGAAATCAAAATCCACCATAATCATGCCAACAAAGCTAAATGTGAGGTTAAAATGTATGATGGATCTAGGGATCCCGATGTCTTATCTGCATGTATTTTGGATATGCAAAATTGGTTTGCTTATGCTAAAATTTTAGAGGATGAAAAAGCCACATTTACTACACTAAAACTCATACGTTTAGCAAAAGTTCTCATTGTAGAAAGACAGAGTCATAATGCCACCATGACTTGAAAAGAATTAACTCAAATTCTGAAAACCATATTCTTTCCACCAAACTACCAAAGTGACCTCACTACCAAGTGGTATAGATTGAGGCAAACCTATGGAATGCCAATTTTTTATTTCATTTTCCAATTTAATAGGTTGAGGGTATTGCTTGGTGTGAAATATTCAAAAGATTATTTGATTAATAAATTCACTCGTGGCTTGCAAGATCAGATTTTTTGGGAGATCAAATTCAATGTCTTCCTCACCTTGGATGTGGCATTCAATCATGCCATTATTGCAAAGGAGAAAGTTGGTGCATATTAAAAGTCTCGTTCATCAGAGGAGGGCTCTTCTAAAGGTGAGAATCAGCATCAACAGAAGGTGAAGAACAATTCTCAATATTCCCCTCATTCTTCTTCTCCTCCCACTTCTCCTAAAGCACATTCTTCTTCATTTCATGCTAAAGATTCTTCTTCTTCATTGTATTGTGACTTTTGTAAAAAGCATGGACATGTAAAATCCAAATGCTATACTTTTGAGAATTTTAAGAAGAAGAAATCCCTAATTGTACAGCCTAAACATGAGGAACCACAAGATGGTCCCATTTTGGCTACAGGGATAGAAGAAGAATATCCTGCTTTAAAGGGTAAACTGAACAAAGTTACCCTAATGTCCAATGTGTTTGCTCAAGGGGGGCATGATCATTTGTTTGTCACTAGAGCCCACTTGACACATGATTTCTATGTTGATTGTATCATTTATAATAGATCACAAAAGAACCTCATTGCGAAGTTCGTTGTGGAGAAGTTGAAACTTCCCATAAAACCACATCACCAACCTTATGCACTTGGGTGGAAAGATGTAGACTCCACATCCAACATCACCCATACTTGCACCTTGAATTTTGCTTTTGGTAACAATTTTGTGGATAAATTTAGGTGTGATGTCACAGATATGGATTGTTGTGGACTCTTGCTAGGTAAACCCTATCAATTTGATAGGAATGCTATTTATCATGCTAAAAAGAACACCTACACATTGGAGTTGCATGGTAAAAACTACTTGATACAAATCACTACACCTACTTCCAATTTGATGTTAAGTTGTAGGCAAGTAAGGAAGCCATTGATTCAAGCACTTATTTTAGCTCCTACTAGCATTTGTCCCACACAAAATGAAGAAAAAGCACCACCTAAGAAACATGCAAAGGAAGAAGTTTCACTCCCACATGATGAATAGTAACAAGAGAAAGTGGTTAAGGAACCCACCATTCTCACTCATGAGGAAGATACCATTGATTCCATTCGTATAATTTTGGGTACACCTACAACTACTGAACCACTTGTTCCATAGAAGTTACCTTTGGCTTTGCCCACTCCCACCATTGCACACATGGAGGAGCAAGATAAGGTTACTTCCCTTACTAAGCACCCGACAGAGCCTTATAGGCAAGGTACCACAAGAATTGTAGAAGACTCCGTAGGGAGTGGTGTGAAAGCATCACAATCCTCACTCACCATAGGTTGGAGGCAAAGTTTGGGTTCCTTTGGATGAGTGATACTTTCCAGAGACACCATTTTAGGACCCTCTTTTGGTACCTGATCTTGTTTTCAGTCCCACAGTAGCAGTGGCACCTGATCATCAGCTCCTGCTCATTTTAGATAGAGTTTTTGAGATGAAGACTCATCACACTAGATAGGGTTCTTCCACTACTTACCTTGTCGCTCATCGTGGTCACTTTCCACACATGGCTCGCTGGATTCCTCACCATGAGATGGCCCATGACTTTCCACATTTGTTGAGAACATTGGGGTCCAATGCTTATATGGTTGGGAGGAGTGTTGAGCATAACTTAGGCTTAACCACTTAAGCCTAAGTTAATTATTATTATTATTTACTATTCCTATTTCTTGCACTTTGTATTCATGTGAGGCATAGTATGCCCATGTTAGAAATAGGTTGTTAGCATGTTGTTAGATGGTTGTTAACTGTTAGAGATCTTGTTTGTCTTCTAGCAGTTAGTGGACATCCATAGTTAGCATTTGGTTAACTAGTAGTTAAGTGGTTGGCCATGTTTGGCAGATTGTTGCAACCACTTAACCTACGTAACATCCATTGTAATTCTATATATACTTGCATTATGATGAATAATATAGCTTCATACTATTGTTCCTACATCACAAACATTTAAATTTAATGTACTCTAGTATTATTAGAAAAAATATTATAATAGAACATAATCCATTTTGATAGGATTAGATTTTTCTATAGGCATACTTTCTATTATATTTGAGCTAGAATTTTTTTGAGGAAATATAAGTCTAACCTTGCTAGCTTGTTGCACCCTTTATCTAACAAGGTAAATTTTAAGACAATTATCAAATGACACCTAGATATTTGTAATTTACCTTCATATTAAGAATATTTATGAGACATTTTTTGGAGCAATACTAGTGGGTTTGTAGCCTCCTCTATTTTTATTGCATGACTCATACATCTATCATTTGAATCACATATCTATCACTTGAAAATAACAAATCTATGTAAGTATTATCTATTATTTTATTTATCTAACTTCTTCAAATTTTAAGCTTTAGAATATTCAAGTTGTATGCTTATATTAGATACAACTTAGCATCAAAATACCTAACTTATTTTTAATATTAATTATGACTTTAGATATCCTTCAATATTGTAATATTGTGCATAGTTGAATAATATCGAATACTACCTTATTTCTAACTTATCATGATCTACATAGAACATGCATTTGTATGGTACAAAAGCATATACCTAGATTTTAGTCCTATATTATTAGTACCCATCCTAACTCATTTTTAAATTAATATAACTTTTGTTTTCCCATGTATTATAGGTACTTCATTTTTCATGTCAATTTTATAGACCTTATTACTTCTAGCATTTCTATGGCAAGGGTACTTTTATTTTCAAAAGGTATATTAGACTCCATATATATGAATTGAATATGTACAAGGATACTTTTATTTTCAATGTGAACTTGAATACCATTAGAACTAAAATTGATTTTTTTTTTAATCTTCCACTATAATAATAATAACAATATTTTTTGCTTGATAGGAGAGTTGGTTACAACCACACAATTTTTACTAATAAAAATAGTTATTATAACAAAAATTACTCTTTTGTAGATGCACAAATTACGGTTTTTTGATTAATAACTTTTTTTTTATCAAGAAACAAAAAAACATTCCACTAAGAGTTTTATGTATGTAATTCCTTTTATGTTCGAGGAATAAAAATGTGGATAATTTTTTTTTACTTATTCTATATAAACAAAACATTCCAAAATCCAAATTAATATCACTTGAATTTAATTTAATCATATAATACGTATCTATTGTCTAATACATTTCATATTAATTACGTCAATATGAACCCTCTTTTTATGATATCAGGTATATTATGGACTTCCCATGTCTTAATCACAAGTATCACTTAGAGAGAGGATATTATAATCTTAACCATATAATATATGCTCTATGTACATATTTACTAGCAAAAAATGGTTAAATATAATTAGTAAATTATAACAGCTTTATTGTTTTCACATGATGCTACCAGCATTTTAAACTTATAACTTACAAACCCCCTCCTACTAAGAAAAACTTTAATATTTTTAAAGTCCTAATTCCAATATAACTTGCCTTTATAAAATATGCATCCCATTTTTTTTCCTTGTTGAATCAATATTTTTGTATAATTCATGCATGTGACTATATTGATGCTACCTTCACACTACTTAGTGTTGACATAGTGACTTTAAATAATCATATTTTAATGACAACATAGTACCTCAATAGCACTACTACAACATACAACCTTTTATTTTATATGAGGTGGTTTTAAAGCGATATAAGAATTCATGCATGAATGAGAAAAAGAAAAAAATCAAACTATAAATGTTACGCTAACATAAACAAGATATAGTATTAATCATGTTGTATCTTAATAAAATAATTATCATGGCATATGTAATATGATAGAATCGTTTCTAAGGGATAATGCCCCAGTTATCCTTTGTATTCAAGGGTCTAAGTTGGAGGTTTATTCCTAGCGGAATCACCAAACAGTTTGGAGAGGATCTGGTTTTATGGCTAGTGAGTCGATAGGCTCCTCTAGGGGTCTTCTTTCCTTTTGGAATCCTTATCGCCTTGATGGGCATATTATACCCTCTTTTAGTAGAGCTATAAATATCTTATTTTTGTACAATTTTACCAATAGGATATGGGTTCTTTCTAATATATATGCCCATAATGCTTATTTGGATAGACGTAAATTTTGGCGGGTGCTTGGAGATGCGATGTAAGTTTCAGCATGAATATTGGATGGTGGTGGGAGATTTCAATTCCCCTTTGTATCCTTCAAATAAAATACGAGGTAACCCAATGGATGACAAAAGTCTCTTGGATTTTTTTGATTTTGTTTTTGCTGCTGAGCTTCAGGATTTCGATCTCAAAAGGGTGAAGTTTACTTGGTGTAATAGGAATTCGAGTAATAGCTTGAATTTGAGCTAATTGGACAAAATATTTATTTCCTATCACATGATGAACCTGTTTGGTGATGCGTCCTTGTATGCTCTTCCTAGGATTGGCTAGGACCATAACCCCATCTAGATGGAGGTGCCTAATAATCTGTCATTCTTTCCCTGACCCTTTCAATTTGAAGTTATGTGGTGCTCCCATCCTGAATTTGAATCTTGCTTGTTGGATTGGTGGCAAGACGATATTGAGGGGACTAGTTTTCTTAGGTAACCAATAAGCTCAGAAGGCTTAGGAGCCATCTAAATCTGTGGAACAAATATTCCTTTGGAAATATTTTTAGAGAAAAGGATAAATTGAAAGCTCAAATCAAGAACATTGAGGCTGTTATGGAATCTAGGGGATGTTTTGAAGATCTATTAAAGGAGGAACGTCGGGTGTTGGTAGAGTATCATAATAGAAAAGCTCAAGAGGAACTATTTTGAAAACATAAGTCAAGGGAATTGTGGCTCAAGGAAGGGGATCACTACTCCTATTTTTTTCATACGTCTACTGTCAGGAGGAGAGGTCTTAAAAAGATTAGTAAGATAATAAAAGGAGATGGAAGCATGGCGTCGAGTGTTTGTGAAATTCGATAGGAAGCTCTCACCTTCTTTAGTAACTTACTATGTTCTATGCCTAACCGTGAAATTTTTGTGGAGGAAGAAATGCTTGAGGTTATCCCACCTTTAGTGTTTGAATACTGGAATAGGTGGTTTATGGCCCTATTTTTTGATGAAGAAATTCTTGACGTGGTCAAAGGGATGGGCCCTCTTAAGGTACCAGGACCGGATGGATTCCCTTTAATATTCTTGCAAAAATTTTGGTATATTTGTGGTGGGGATGTCTATGAAGGTGTGAGAGGCATCTAGTGGAACCAGTTTATCTCGAAGGTGGTGAATTTGACCTTCTTAGCTCTCATTCCAAAAAAGAGAACTTCTTCTTTTAATGACTTCAAATGAATACTAGAATAGTTGGCTCGTGGTCTCATTTTTTGATGAAGAAATTCTTGATGTGGTCAAATGTATGGGCCCTCTCAAGGCAATGGGGCCCATGGATTCCATCTAATATTCTTTCAAAAATTATGGCATATTTGTGGTGGGGGCATCTGTGAAGGTATGAGAGACATCCAACAGAACTAGTTTATCTTGAAGATGGTGAATACGACCTTCTTAGATCTCATTCCAAAAAAGAGACAACTTAATATTAATGACTTCAAACCTATAAGTCTTTACAACACAGTGTACAAGAGCTTTTGGAAGACCATTGCAAACAAACTCAAACTTCTTCTCCCAAATATTATTGATGAAGAGCAAAGTGACTTTGTCCCTGGAAGGCAAATTTTGGATGGAGCCATTGTCATTAACGAATTATTACATTCAGTGTATAAGAGCGGGATATTATGTTTCTTCTTGAATATGGATATTAATAAAGCTTATGATCGGGTTTTCTGGATGTTCTTACTTAGGATTTTGAGGAATTTTAGGTTTTGTAAAGAATGGATCAATCTAGTGTCGGTCTTATTTTCAATAGCCTAGTTTTTTGTTCTCAACAACGGGTCCCCGATGGGTTTCTTTCATTCATTTCATGGGTTGAGATAGGGGGATATGATGTCCCATTTTCTTTTCATTATTATTGCAAAGGCTTTGGTCAGATACCTCAATAGGTTTCAAAATGTTTTGGGTATGCAACCTACGACACCTTGTAACCTAATTTATCACCAGTAGTTTGCGGATGAAACCCTCATTTCCTATATGGCATCGATGGCCTTAGTGAATGAAGGGAATTATTTTCTAGATTGTTATGAAAGGGTTGTAGGTCAGTAGATAAGTTTTAGTAAGAGTAGTTTATTCTTCATTAATACACTAGAGGTTATGCAGAGGAAAGTAGTTGAAGTCTTGAACTATCGCATTACATCTCTCTCTTCTTCTTATCTTGGGTTACCTCTGTTTGTCAGAGTGCCAAATCTGAAATGTGGTCCTTGGTGGTGGAGAGAGTTCAGTGGAAGCTCACAAATTGGAAAGGTGCTTTGTTGAGTCATGCAATAAAGGTGGTCTTAGTGCAAAGTATGTCACAAAGCATTCCTATTTATTTTATGTCAATGTTTCATATTCCTCTTAAAGTGGAATAAAAAATTGATAGTATTTGCAAAGCCTTCTTGTGGGCTAGTCCAGAGCTTAAAGAAAGATTTCACCTTGTTTCCTAGGAATTGTTTGCAGGAATAAATCTAAATGGGGATTGAATCTGAAGAGTGCAATTCATATGAACAAAGCATTAGTGGCTAAAATTGGATGGAAGATTACCTCTAATGTTGATAAATTATGGGGTTCTATTCTAAAAGCTAAATATAGATTCAATTATTTTCTATATGATGAATTACCTCTAGGCGGATTGGCTTTTTGGAATAGTTTGGTGAAATCAAGGAAGTTTGTTAAACATCATTGTAGATGGATCATTGGGAATGGAAGGTCAGTTTCCTTCTGGGAAGATGTGTGGATTCGTGATCGACGGTTGATTGAAGATGCTCGATTTAGGGAGTTGATTTTCAATTCTAGAGAAGTAGGGTTGGTGAAGGTTGCTGATTTTTTTGAGATCAGGGTGAAAAAAATTGTTTGGGCTGCTTCCCCAAGGTGTGTGATAAATGTTGGAGATTTTCACTCAAGGGAGATTCTTTCTGGTGATCTTCGTCTATATGTTATGCATCAAGCTAATGTGGAAGATTGCCTTATTTGGAAAAAGGAGAGTTTGAGAAGTTTCACGATTAAATCGGCCTACAATTATCTTGGAGACAAGGAAGAGTATCCTTTCCCTTTCAGTGTGCTTTGGATCAAGCACCTATCACATAGGGTAAATTTGTTTTTCTGGTTGGCTGCTCAAAACATAATTCACACCATAGAGAATCTTCATAAAAGGGGTTGGTTTTTGGTCAATAGATGTTATCTTTACGAGTCTACCTGGGAATCGATCTCTCATCTACTTCTTACCTGCAGTGTCTTCAAGGAAGTTCTTTTTCTATCCTTGGTTGCCTTGGGGTGGATTGGGTTTTCCTGAAGTCGGTGTTGGATTGTATTCTTCAGTGGTTTCCACCATTCCACTCTCCACGTCTCAAATTATTTTGGTGTTTTTTGCTCCCTCATGCCATGTGGGGATTTTGGAAGGCTAGGAATGCCAAAATATTTAGAGACAAGGCTCTTTCTACCGAGTTATTGAGCAATAAAATTATTGGTAAGACGATGGATAATGTGGAAAATACCTCTATTTCACTTGATTTACCCAAGGCTTCTTCTCAGAGTGAAAAATTGATTTAAAAATTCTTGGGTTTGGGCCACGTGGACTGCATCCCTTCGACGCCCAATCTCAAAATCTTGGTTAAATGGAAACTCCCTCCTGCAGGTTGGGTTAAATTAAATTTTGATGGGGCAACAAAGGGAAATATAGGTACGGTGGGTTCATCAGGAGTTATTCATGACCATGAAGGGAATATTATGGTGGAGTTTGTTGAATCCTTGGAAAAGTGTTTTTCACAGGTGGTGAAAGCAAGGGTGGCATATTAGGGAATTTCATTGCTAAGATAATTTAAATTTAAAAAAGCAGTTATTGAAGGTGACTCTCTAAAAATCATAAAAATGCTAAAAGGGGTATGTCATGTCAGCTGGAATGTGGCCAATATTATCTATGATGGATTTGCATTGTGTTAGGATATGGAGGAAATTCAAATTTCTCATACATTTAGAGAAGGTAACAGTGTAGTAGACTTTATGTCAAACGTGGGAGTGGATATCCATAGATACACTATCTGTTAGAGGAATTTCCCATTGGACCTCATTAATCGTGCCCTCATTGATATCCATTAATTGGTGGTGGGTGATGGAGGCTCTTGTGGTGGGTTTGTTAGGTTCCAAGTGTAATGGCTTTGGAATGAGGTTGTTCTCGACTCTTCCACATACTACGATTATTCAAGTTTTTTAAATTATTCTTTTTCTATGCACCTAGATTTGGGGATTGATGTGTCAGAGTATGTCCTAATCAAAGTATTTGAATCAATGGTACTTGATTACTACCCAGTGTATCTTCATGTCTGGTTTTCCTTAGGTTGATCGAAGGTTTTATCACAACCATTGGGAGGCCCGTAGACTACCTTTTTCTAGGCCTTGTACTCTTCTTGGAATAAAGTGCACAATAATATTTGTGGTGAGGTGGCTTCCCTTCAATTTTTTTTTTCCTGATGGGCCTTAGTTTGGGGATGTTTTATGTCTCGGATACCACCTTTTCTCTGAGGACCATTGGTTATTTTATTTTGGGAATTCTTCCTATTATGTCTCTTCGTTGTTGTTTTTCGATGCAACATGGCTTTGTGTGGTTGTTCCATATTTCCTTTTTTCTTAGCATTATGGAGGCTTCTGAGTGTTTGGTGGTACATTGAGGTGGTTTTTCTTAGTCATAGGAACCTCTCATTATCCTCTCCATTGGCCTTTCCTCTTGGCTAGGGTTTCTAAGTCTTTTTTGGATTTCATGGATCGGTGTGTTCCAAAATCTTATTTTTTCCATTCCAAGTCTTGTCTGAGTCCCTCGATGAGTTTCAGTGTTCACATGATGATTATATGTTTTAGTAGCCCCTTTGAATTAGTTGGCTTGGTCTGGTTTGTTGTTGGCTTTGGAGCTATTTTAATCCCTGCATGGGTTTGGATCTTGTGTTATTTTTTGAGAGTGTTGGGGTTTCTTTGTCTAAATATTGCTTGCGGTGTCATGTCTTAGTTCCTCCTTGGAATTGTGGATTTAGTGTGAGGATGGGAAAATCCAAATTGTGCAAATGCAATTCTGTCCTCCCTAAGTCTAGAATCGAACCAGTGTCTCTGATTGCTAATGAAGAGGTCATTAACATTTTTAGGAGTGGGGGCCTATTGGATTGCATCCAAAAGTTCCATGGCCACAATCGAATTCTTTCAAACTGGATAGCAGTTTCCTAGAAGGAGGGATGGGTCCAAGTGGGCTCTTGGTCCTTTGAAATAGTGATTGATCTTGTGAGTCATGCTACTAGGTTCAAGGTGGACGGTGCTATGCATAATAAGAAGAGGCACTCATTGGTCCAAGAGATCAGATATGTTTTGAATGAAGATGAATTTTTATTGCGTATCCAAAATGGGTTCAATGACAAAGACCTTTCAGATTCATGGAAGAGGGCATTAAGGTAATTATGGACTTATTCATAGTGGACTCTTTTTATGATATTGTGCGGGGCTTCCACGTAATTTTTTTGAACCGTCTTAGGATGCAGAGGTGGATGAACATCCCACAATTTTTGTTTCATTTCATCCAAACATGTATGTTGGTGGTTCATAATGGCAGAGACAAAATTCCGCTACATCATGACCTGACGCTTCTCCTTTTTGAATGCAACACATAAGAAAAAGGTATAGCTGCTGGTGAGATTCTTAACTCACTCAATTCCATTCTAGTTCTAGTGAATTGTGATCCTTTGGTGCTTTTGGATGATGGTGTTAGCTTAGAGGAGGAGCTAGGGCATTCTTCCTCTATGGGTTCTGGATCGGGGAAAACGAGCACCAAAGGCTTTGAGTCTGTAAAGGGGGTTTGGGGTTCTGGAGCGCTAAGAGGTTCTGATGGTGGTGGGGAAATTCATGTTGTGTCTCCTGCTCCTATTTCCATGAGGTTAGTGAAGGTGTTGGCAAAGGGGTGGTTGGGGTTCACAAGTCCACCCGCTTGAGTAGTAAGAAAGGTGATTTGCTGTAATCTTCCCTTGCTCTAAAATGAACATTGTGGACGAAGTGATTGAAGTCCTTCCCAGATCTATGTCGAAGGGAAGTGTATTAGTGAAATTTTGTTGTCATGAAGAGCGCCATTCTTCATAGCCTCCTTCTGATGGAGATCAAACATCGCGTTGTATGGAGCTTTATGAGGATGGCATTGGACTATGCTGAGGAGGCAGCCCAAATGTCCAATGGAATTATCTCTGAGGTTGACTATGTGTTGTATAACTCTCTTGGTTCTTCCGACAAGTCTGCTAGAGGTTCTTGGCCTTTTGTGGTCCGTCTGATCTTTCTTGTTGTTCCTTTTTTTATGTATTTTTGTTGTGTGCTATGTAACACAGTGTGCTTTGTTGTTTTGTGCAATGTTGTACAAAATTTAGGGACCCCTTTCAAAACCTTTTCATCGAGAAAAAAAATATCGTGATATATAAGTGTTTGAATTTATAACTGTATTTTAGTGACATGATGTCATAAATTATATGAAGATAACCTTTCACCCTGTTTCTTTTAGAGGAATGAAATTTTGATATACTATAGTGCAAGTGTGGAGGCAAACAACCACGTTAGACATTACGTGCGTCATGGTGCTTACGAATGGATTTGTTTGTCAGTCTGGCAAGTTGGCCTGCTGTTAAAGAAACATCGTAAATAGTTTTTTTAAATCAAGACGTGCTGTTATAACAGTTAAATGGAATTGGTCAGTAGAGTTAATAATGCAATGAAGTTATATAAGAACTAAATTAATATATAAAAAGAAAGGCAACTTTTTACATAAATTGTTAAAGAGTTTGTTTGTTAAAGGTGGAAAGGTGGTCGTGTATTATTATTGTTGTAGATTGGAGTAGTTTCCCTCCGCCGCGTATTGTAGTCACGTCATCTCGATACCGCGACAGCGTAACCTTCCTTTATACAAGCAGCTTTAATTGGTTTCTATTCAACCTACATTTCAGTCTGTTTCTTTCAAGTGTGAACGAATGTTCAACTCAGCCATCGACTTGCCCGTAACGTGCATACTGCCAAACAGGTCTGGAATCAGTCAAATAAAATAGTACTAGTTTATATACTAGATGGCCACTTCTAATACAATTTTTTTAAGCATAGAATTAAATGACTTTACAACATACCTTGGAATTGGCTATAACCACCGTGTCGCCCATCGGCATCGCCATCGCCACCACCTACACCTACGTGTTTGGATCCAACTACTATGTCTTTGGATCTAATATGGGTTGTTTTATATATGCCATTAAGTTTTCGAAAGCTTCCACACAGTTCTTTGTTCAATCCATCCCTATAACCACCATACCACACTCATTTTAAACTTTTTAAATCACTATTTATATTTATATGTCATATAGTTGAGGATCATATATTATCTTAAAAAAATAATCTCTTTAACTTAATTGTATTTATTTTTTATCTTTATTCTTGTTTTATTATACAATATGATTATATGGTTGCTTGTTTTTGGATTTATATATTTATTTATTTATATATTTTATAAAGCATTTTATATCTGAATAAGTATATGGCATGGTGTAACATTCACATAAGAAAACTAAAAAAATAATATTTTATTTTAAGACCAAATTACTACTATATTTCATGATTGTATATTTATGTGTAACATGCTTCTAGTACCTATGTGATGCCAAAGATTCATCATTTTGTTTACTTGTTCAATTTGTTATCACTGTAATAGTACTAAATATATGTGTTATTATAATACCTAATTATTGTTTATAAAGCCAAAATAATTTTTCATAACAATGTCACATTAGCAACAAATAAATACTAATGGTAACATCTCTTGATACATATAAATAAATTGAACCATTTTTATGAATGACATGTAGCATAATTAATATGCTATAATAAAATTTTAATTATTAAAAAAAAAAATTGAAGTTTGAATTATTTTTTCTAATGATAGTGATTGGTTATAAATTAAAACTATGGTAATTGTTAATTTTATTATTAGTTAATAGAATTGATTAGTTTTTATATGTTATTAATAATAAAAATGCTTTTTACTCTTTATCTTTCGAACTAAGTGTCTCTTCTTAGAAAATTCTACCATTGACTCCTTTATATAGTTATTGTAACAAAAAAATTGCAATAATTACAAAACAAAAACACTTGCTCTTGTGTAAAAATATATAAACTTAGAAAAATTCAATATTTAAATGCATATTACAATATAGATGCCCATGTTTCAATTAATTCTTTTAAATAATTGTAGATAAGATATCTAGTCATAAAATTTTATTTTCTATATTTTTTTTTCCAAATTCAATCTCTTGCATAAAATAGCATCTCATCAATATAGTTCGCATACTCTCTTCATCCTTTGAAGTAACATTCTTAATAGATGTTCCTATTGTTGTCAACTTTCTATAATCATAGTAACAAACAAATTGCATGTATTATAAAAAATATTTACTCGTGTCAAACTATGTAAACTCAAATAATTCAATATTTAAATGCATACTAAAAATAAATGAATATTTTCTCAAGTAACATTTTTAAACCATTCTAGTCAATATTTGTAATCATTAAAATTATTTTCTATAATTGATTCACCAAATTATTCTCTTGCATAAATAATTAAAATATTTTAATTGATTATTGTTAGCTTTTGATGAGTATATGATATAGGAAATGTGACCACAAGATGCAATATAAGCAAGCTATAATAACTATATGATAATGAAATTATATTATGTAGGAAAATAATGAGAGAAACTTCTGGAATAACTCATAAATATGCCATTAATTTAAGCTCATGAAAATAGTACAATGTGGTATAATGGAGGACATGAACACTCCATAAATTGATATAAAATGACTACATTGTATCACACTACTAATATATACTAACCACACTCTATATTATCTCCTCACTCTTTCACTCACTATAAGACCTTTATATAGGAAGATAGGTTCCTTGGCCCTCACTCTACCTTTAAATTTATCCTATAACTTATGTACATGTGGACTACGTGCACATTTACACCATTGCACATTCTAACACTTGTACATTTAATACATTCTAAAGTAACTACATAAATTTACTCTAAGGTAAACCACTACTCTAGTGATGTACCAAAGGTGGTATATTGATATGTACCTATTGTGGCTGATCCACAACACACCCCAAAATTGAGGACCCACTTTTTTTGCATGCTTTCAAATAAAATCTCGATGACCCAGATGCTAAAAATCAAGAAAAAATGGCAAAATTGCACAAGGATAAAAAGTGTCACGATATCGCGAAATGTCACGCCATCGCTATCGAAAATGAAAAAGTGTCACGATTTCACGACGTGTTGCGCGATCACGGCCGAAAATGAAAAAGTGTCACGATTTCGTGACGTGTTGCGCTGTCATGGCCGAAAATGAAAAAGTGTCACGATTTCGTGACGTGTTGCACGGTCACGGATGAAAATGAAAAGGTGTAGCGAAATCGTGACATGTTGCTCCGTCGTGGCCCAGAGAGGAGAGAGAAAGACGAAGCAAAAAAACGTAGCAAAATCATGACATGTCGCAAAATCACAGGTCAAACCAGTCAAACAGGGCAAAGTAGAAAAGCATCACGAAATCATGACAAGAAATGGAAAGGGAGCCTGAGATAGAAAAACTTCATGAAATCGTGACAAGAAATAGCAAAGGTGCCCGAAACGAAAAAGCGTCACGATTTTGTGACAGAAATCTGCAATACATGCCAAGGATGAAAAGCATCGCGATTTCATGATAGAAAGCAGCCAAGGTGTACGAAAGAGAAAAGTGTCACGATTTCATGACAGAAAAATAGCAAAGTGTATAGAATGAAAAGTTGTCGCGATATCGCAACATGTCGCCATTTCGCTGTGCATGAAGGCAGGAAGGGCTGTTGGCAAGAAAACGTCACGATATCGTGACATGTCATGATTTCACGACATGTCGCATTTTCACGACGCATGAAGGCGGACAAGGCTGCTAGCAGGAAAATGTCACGATTTCGCAACATGTCATGTTTTTGGGATGAAAGCAAAGGAGCAAGGCTGCATGCTATTTTTTGTTGCGATTTTCATGGGGCCATTACAGAAGATGCAAAAAGTGCAGAACACATGGCATACATGTATAAGGGTTACAGAAACGTTACATTCATAGAATATTATCAAACATTTCAGCATTAAACATAAATTCAAAAGCAATTCGAAATGTGGGAATATGAAACGAAGTAATCAGGAATATGAAACGAAGCGATCTAGAAGATGGAGCAAAGCATCATAGGCTAAAACAGAGAGCATTGCCAAGATTTAAAAGCAGAAGCATAGTACAGATACGGGGGTCGAAAACCGCTGTAGGCAGAGTTGCAGTGCCTAAGGCGAGATGCCATTCTAGGCCTGCTTGGAGTGTTTTTCTTCCTTTTTTCTGGTTTTGAGAAAACCAGAGAGTCTGCTATTGTAACATGATTTATTTTTAATGTAGAGTGTTCAAAAATTTGCATCTTGTTGGCAAGAAAGAAGGAGTCATTTTCTACATGCAAGATTTAATTGTTTTATTTTCCCTTTTAAGATTTTTAGGCTTATAGGTGAAGTTTAATGCAAGTTCTCTTGGTTGCTTCATGCGAATGTCTAAATCTAAAATTACAGTCGAAACCCCAGAGACCAGCACTTGACTTACCTAGATTGTGCATTTTTGCAAGTTCAATAAGTTAGGTTGCATGCATGGAAATCTCATTATCTTCGGTTTTTCCAGGATGGGATAGCATCGAACTGAATGCAATTTTAATTTCTTTTTCTTTTACATTTTATTTTCTTTTGCTGCACTTTATTTTTCAGAAGTTCCAATTTTAATAAAATAAAAAAATTAAAAAAATTCAAAATCCATAAATAATTCCTTCATGTTGTGGCATTTCATTAAATGTTATTTTGAAGTTACAACATGGTCATATAGAGACCAAATCACATTTATTTTATTCGGGTTCAATGAACAATCATTAACTTTTCATAGTAAAATAAACCATAGTGCCCCTTGTTTTCAGTTACTTGCAACCACTAAGGTGTTCCAAGCATTTAAAATGAATATCTTCATTTAATATTATTAATACACAGATGCAAAATGCTAACATAACAGGAACCTTGGAGAAATTGTTTCTTTGCAAGCAGAGGATTTAGAACCCAAATCCTATCGAAGAGTGTGTTTTCACAATCGACTGAAAACACCACTCAACAGATTGGCGCTAGAAGGAGGGCATGAAAATTTATTTTATCGTGATTTTAGATGCTACAGGTTTATAATTGTTTGAGAGCTTTACGTTGCTTAATATTTCAAGTCCATTTGATTAGCATCTTCGACCTCTAACACCACTCAACGGATTGGTGCTAGGAGGGCCGAACGAATTTATTTTTAGTGTAATATAAATTTAATTTTTTTATGCTTGAGTCCTCTAACATTCAGCAGATTGTCAAAATGATGGCCTGAATTTATTTACTTGTTCTATTTTAAGCAATTCAGGTATGCTGTATATTATTTTAATATTTTTCTGATTGTTCATACAGAAATATGTGATTTGATTTAATTTTGAAAATTTTGGTCTCATGCAATTACTTTTCATTTTATTTTAATGAATACATCTCTTAGTTGATGCTAACTTGATTTTTTTTTAAATTGCAGGTTGAATATTCAACAGATTTGGTTCTGAAATTACATTTTAAGTTTCACTAATGGCAACACTTGAGGAACAAATGGTATTCCTAAAATCTGAAATAACATCTCTAAGAGAGAGAATGGTATCAATGATAGAGGATCATTATGAGGGTTTATCTGTACCTGTGGTACCCTATCAAATTCCTACAATGTTATTAGATTTTTTACAGTGTTTTAATCAAGAGGTGCCACTAGGATACTTGTAAAAACTGCATGTCTACAAGGATACATTATGTAAATTCTAGATTTTCTATGAGGAGGTGGCTTGTAAGTTATTTGCATACATTTTGGATGATAGACCATTCTTTTGGTATAGCCAACTACCCATGGAGGTTAGGATTCTTGGATACAACTAGAAGCAGCCTATATTTACCATTTTGGTAATCAGGTTGACTTAGAAATTTTGAAAAATCAGTTTACCTCCATATGTAAAGAGCCTAATGAATCCTTGAGTCAATTCAATGGAAGATTTCATGAGTTGCACTCACAAATGTGGGAAAATTTTAACACATTAGAAGTGGAAGCCATGGAAGTATACCTAGGAGCCATACACCCCACACTTGCTTCACTCATTGAGGAAAAGCTGAGTGGTTTGTCCCTAGAGAAAATCCATGAGGTCTTAGAAGAGATAGAACGACAAGGTCTTGAAGAAGAAAAGGCACAACATGTTCATATGAGAGATTTTTCTTTTGATGCCAACCTACACCAACCATCAAACATAGCACCCTCCACTCCAATGATACCTAAGGTGAATGATCAAGGGGATGAATTTGAATACCCAAATTTTATGACCACCTTAGATGTAGCCCAAGAGGAGGTGCAAATTACTAAGACAACATCCACTAGTGAGGATCATGTAGAGATACATGATTATCTAGATGAAGGGGTTCTAAATTCAACAATGTTTGAAATATGTGATAGAACAAAACCTACCATAGAATTGAATGAAGTGGTTGAAAGTGAAATTGGGAGAAAACCAATAAATGAATTTGAAGACATGATAGAATTTCACCACTTGTTCTTGGAAGATACTATTGATGAGATGTGTAAAATTAAGGATCAAGAAATTCTTCACCCTCCAAATTATGATAATGAATCATGGGTTACTAATTTGGACAATGATGGCCTTATAAATTTGAATTCAAGAAATAACCCACTTTTGGAAATAATTGAACCATCTAAGGAAGGTGAAGATGAATTTGATGAGAAATACATTGATGAATTGGAATATGTTGAAGAAGTAGTTGAACGTCACCACTTGATATTGAAAGAACATTATTATGAGGCTTGGAAGAAGTGGGAAGATTTCACTCATTCCAAAACTACTAATGAAACTTATGTGCCCATTGATATACAGGACAACATAATCGCCTACTCAAAGGAAGACTTTACAACTCCTGTACAATTTGAGGGTGTTTTGGAAGAAAGTTTCAAATCTCATCAAATTTTGAAAGATCATGATGATTCTACTACCAAGGACAAAGAAGAAAAAGAATTGACGAATGAATCAAAAGATCATGTCACAAATGCCATGGAGTTTCATCCCACAAGTTTGGAAGATAATTTTTATAATGGTTGGGGAAGATATGATAATGCATTCTTTTCTCACATCCCTATAAATGAAACTCATATTTCACTTGATATGCAGGATGTTGAACCTTCTACATCATATGAAGATCTCATATTCACGGGATTTGAAAAGGTGAAAAAATTTGATCATGTTGAATATAAATTCATTGAAAGTGTGGGTGCAAGTTTGCATGATGATTTTGAGGATTCACATGAAGAGATACCATGGATAGTGAACAAAGAATTGGAACCAAATGATGAAGAGATTGATCAATCGGAAGCAACTCAAATGAAGGATCATCAAGATGAGTCATGGGACATACACTTTGACCAAGAATGTTTGAGGATTGAAAAGGATAACCATATTTTGAATTTAAATAATGTTTATGATGAAATGTCATTAAAGGTAAATGAAAAACAAGGTATAATTTTTAATCACACCTTCAATAACATGGTTTTAATGAATGGAAAAGAAGTTGATGCACTTGAATTGTTAAACCAAATTCATCAACAATTACTAATTGAATCTAGGGTAAAAACTATTAATGATCCTAATTTAGTAAATATCCTAGATGCTTGTAGGCTGTTACACAAATTTGATTGGCCTACAAATTTGGAAAATAATTTGGCTTTAAAATTTGTAGAAATAGGCTCCTACTTACAAAATTGCATATTGGAAGAAGATAGCCTAATTCTAAATCAAAGATTGAGTTTTGAAATGGAAGTTTTAGAGAATAGACAAGGTAAAATTGAATATCAATCATTGTCTAATCAATTTGAAAATTTTAAGCTCACCTATGGGAATACTAATGGAACTAAATCAAATGGCTATGTTGAGCATGGCAAGTGGAAATTTGTTGCATTGTTTGGTCTAGTCTTGTTTGTGTTGGATGCCCACAACATTTGGCATGCATATCATGTTATATTTTTGTTAAAATGTTCTAATCATGTTTGGGATCCAGGAAAGTGATAATCCAAGCTTTGCATCATCTTGTATTATAGTGTACATTTGTATATAGATTTTGGTTTTTGGTTTTTGGGTTGTGTTTTCAAATTTTCATTTTTGGGATTGCAGTTTGGTTTTGGATTGAATAAGTTTTAATTTAAATTTGTGTGTTTATTTGACATTTTTTGTTTGTTTATATAAAAAAAAAATGATGAAAAAGTTGCCTTGAGATGCTAACTTATGTTCTAGATTGGGGAAATATGGAACATTGGAATTATGTGGTAGAAAGCTCCGCAAGAAATACAAACAGTTTAATAATATCGTTTGAATTTTGTGATGCATGAAGTAGTCAGTTTTATATTACATAATTTCATTTGCAATTCAAAAGACAATGCATTCATATTACATCTCACTTTGCACATGCATGCCATCTTAGTTGCATATGCATTTCAAATACAAAGCATTAAAGTGTGTCAAATCCTCTTAAGGTTATGCTATCACATAAATAAGAAGAAAATCCTAAGGTTGGGAACTGAGTCTTGAGATATCTAGAACCAAGCACATTTTATACACATTAAAAGGATCTTGAGCAAAATGATCAAAACCTTGCTTGGAAGAAAAGGTTGGGCGAAGGAAGTATTTCATGTCTATCCTATTATGCAACATGATCCTTAAAACAGTGGTTTTGATCACTTCCATAAAGCTTAAAGCCTAAAATCAGAGTAGTAAGGATAGGGCTAAATCCTCATCGAACTTAGGTTGAGGATCCAATTCCCCAAAGCTTTGATTTGACCTACATGGAGGAGTAAGGATAGGGCATGAATTCTCATCTCGCTTAGGTTGAGAATCTGATTCCCCAAAGCTCTTATGTCTCATTTCATGATAAATCTTGGATTGGAAGGATCGTATTACTTGTCCTCTGCAAAGGATGGGTGGTCATCCCCAAGGTCTAAGAAATAAAATTAATATTTTCCATTTTCATCTAAATTTTGGATTGGAAGGATCGTACTACATGTCCCTAGCAAGGATGGGTAGTCATCCTTAAGGTCTAAGAAGTAAAAAATAATTTTTTCCCATATCATCTTTATATTGGATTGGAAGGATCGTACTACTTGTCCTCTACAAAGGATGGGTAGTCATCCCCAAGGTCCAAAGAAATGAAGGTAAATTTTGGATTATGGGGTTAAGTATGCCCATGCATGGCAACATGTCTTGTCTAAAAAAACAAGACCACTGATTGTCCAAAGGGTTAGACTAGCATGACCATTTCTTCCATAATTAGTTAAATTATTTTGCTCAAAGTGAGGTAATGAATTCCAAATCAGAGTAGTAAGAATAGGGTTAAACTCCCATCTCGATTAGGTTGGGAGTCTGATTTCCCAAAGCTCTGATTTCATTTTCACTTACACATAGGTTCAAGATAGTAGGGACTCATAACCAACTTTGGGATCTAATAAAGCAATTCATTATACATATAGTTGATCCTAAGAGGGTTTGATAATCTTGAATATTTGTGTATGATACTAGAAGAAATACTATGCCTTTTATAAAAGCAAAATCTCTTAGCATATTTATTAGGTTACACAAATCATTCGCAATATCACATATGCATTCATGTAAAACTGATGATAGAATGTCGATCAAGTTCAAACGATAGGGAATGAAAACACATTGCACACACCGAGCTGATACTTAACAATTCTGATGATTCATGTATTTTTGATCTATGGGCATTTGTTTATATTTCTTATGTACTAATGCTAGTTTCCATGTTTGTATACTTCCATGTTGGGTTCTCAAAAAAAAAAAATGCTCAGGAGCATTTGATAGCAGATTCACCATTTGTTGTGGCTGATCCACAACACACCCAAAAATTGGGGACCCACCTTTTTTGCATGTTTTCAAAGAAAATCTCAGTGACCCAGATGCTAAAAATCAAGAAAAAGGGGCAAAATTGCACAAGGATAAAAAGTGTCACGATATCGCGACATGTCGCGCCATCGCTGCCGAAAATGAAAAAGTGTCACAATTTCACGACGTGTTGTGCGGTCGCGGCCGAAAATGAAAAAGTGTCATGATTTTGCGACGTGTTGCGCTGTCGCGGCCGAAAATGAAAAAGTGTCACGATTTCTTGATGTGTTGCATGGTCGTAGCCTAAAATGAAAAGGTGTAGCGAAATCGCGACATGTTGCTCCATCATGGCCCAGAGAGGAGAGAGAAAGACGAAGAAAAAAAGCGTAGTGAAATCGCGACATGTTACAAAATCGTGGTTCAAACCAGTCAAACAGGGCAAAGCAAAAAAGCATCACGAAATCACTATAAGAAATGGCAAGGGAGCCCGAGATAGAAAAATGTTGTGAAATCGTGACAGGAAACAGCAAAGGGGCCCTGAAAGAAAAAGCCTTGCGATTTCGCAACAGAAAGCCACAATACATGCCAAGGATGAAAAGCATCACGATTTTGTGACAGAAAGTAGCCAAGGTGTACGAAAGAGAAAAGTGTCACAATTTCACGACAAAAAAATAGCAAAGTGTACGGAATGAAAAGTTGTCGCGATATCACAACATGTCGCCATTTCGTTGTGCATGAAGGCAGGAAGGGCTATTGGTAGGAAAACGTCGCAATATCGCGACATGTCACAATTTTGTGACATGTCACATTTTCATGGTGCATGAAGGCGGACAAGGCTGCTAGCAGGAAAATGTCACGATTTCGCGACATGTCGCGTTTTCACGGTGAAAGAAAAGGAGCAAGGCTGCATGCTATTTTTTGTCATGATTTTCATGGGGCCGTTATAGAAGACGCAGAAAGTGTAGAACACATGGAATACATGTATAAGGGTTACAAAAATGATAAATTCATAGAATATTATCAAACATTTCAGCATTAAACATAAATTCAAAAGCAATTTGAAAGACGGGAATATGAAATGAAGTAATCGGGAATATGAAACGAAGCGATCTGGAAGATGAAGCGAAGCGTCATAGGCCAAAACAGAGAGCATTGCCAAGCTTTAAAAGTAGAAGCACAGGACAGATACGAGGGTCAAAAACCGCTACGGGCAGAGTTGCAGTGCCTAAGGTGAGATGCCATTCTAGGCCTGCTTGGAGTGTTTTTCTTCCTTTTTTTTGGTTTTGAGAAAACCATATAGTCTGCTATTGTAACATGATTTATTTTTAATGCAGAGTGTTCAAAAATTTGCATCTTGTTGGCAAGAAAGAAGGAGTCATTTTCTACATGCAAGATTTAATTGTTTTATTTTCCCTTTTCAGATTTCTAGGCTTATAGGTGAAGTTTAATGCAAGTTCTCTTGGTTGCTTCATGTGAATGTCTAAATCTGAAATTACAATCGAAACCCCAGAGACCAGCACTTGACTTACCTAGATTGTGTGTTTTTGTAGGTTCAATAAGTTAGGTTGCATGCATGGAAATCTCATTATCTTCGGTTTTTCCAGGACGTGATAGCATCGAATTGAATGTAATTTTAATTTATTTTTCTCTTACATTTTATTTTCTTTTGCTGCACTTTATTTTTCAAAAGTTCCAATTTTAATAAAATAAAAAAATTAAAAAACTTCAAAATCCATAAATAATTTCTTCATGTTGTGGCATTTAATTAAATGTTATTTTGAAGTTACAGCATGGTCATATAGAGACCAAATCACATTTATTTTATTCGGGTTCAATGAACAATCATTAACTTTTCACAGTAAAATAAACCACAATGCCCCTTGTTTTCAGTTACTTGCAACCACTAAGGTGTTCCAAGCATTTAAAATGAATATCTTCATTTAAGATTATTAATACACAGATGCAGAATGCTAACATAACAAGAACCTTGGAGAAATTGTTTCTTTGCAAGCAGAGGATTTAGAACCCAAATCCTATCGGAGAGTGTGTTTTCACAATCGGGTGAAAACACCACTCAACAGATACCCAATAATGTAATATATTCTCTAACACCCCCTTGTATTACATTATTTAGGTATTGAATACATTAGTCCTCAATATGGATCTTCAACTTGATTTTAGAGTTTGTATTCTCCTTATCTACTTTCTGTAATTTGCTTCTTGTCTGTATCATGTTCGAGCAAGTAGTTAGTATCTTCATAAAATGCTATCATTTTTGAGAGAGCTCTAACTTCATATTCCTCTATTTCTATCTTTGTGTTGTATTTATTATACTCTTTGTTTGTATCCAAATTAGGATCTTTGTTTTATTCTCTTCTACCATATTTTCTCTTCCTCCTTAATTTTTGCATTGTTACTAGAGGAATATTTGCTTCATGATGATTTAGTCTATCATCACAATAAAATTGACTTAGATTCAAGGATTCACTACCAACATTCACTTTCTTTTATTTCATTCCTCGAAAGAACTCAAAAGTGATTAATGATAAATAGAACATTAAGCACTCTTTTGAAGAAAGAATAATCATATTTTGAGTATTCCACCAAGTTTTGAATAGAGTTTCATGAATATATCCAATTAATATTGTAAATTTCTCTTCCTTTGCTTATTTAAAAAATAAAGAGAATCTTTCTTTCAAATTTGTAGATAAGAGATTGAATCCATAAAAGTTTTCTATTAGATTTTACGACTAAAACCTATGTTCATGAAATATCATTTCACTATTCTCATTAAATATATTTCTAATTATTTCCTCCATAATAAATATTTTGATGTTTATATTTTTTATTACCTTCGAAGTTATATTTCTTATGTCTCCCTAGTTTATAGTATGTGAACTATTTCGATAAAAAATTTCTAAGACTTAGATTTTTGTAGGATTGTTATGTCTCCCTAGTGATTAGAATATATTCTAATATTGGTAATAGTTCATATTTTGGGTTGGTTTTGTAATGATTTGGGAATCTACTTCTATTTCACATTATTTCTCCTATTGAACTATGCACTTGTCAACTTGATGAATTTCTCTATGGTTGGATTTCTTTTATCCATTTAGTATGAGTATGAGATAAGTGTAAGAAAAAAATTCCAACTCCCTTAAGTAAATAATGAACTTTTTACAATTGTTTACTATTTCTAAATTCCAATAATCTATGTTTGATGTAGTATACATTATAACTCCCTAATTTGAAATATTAAAAATTAATATTTACAATAATAATTGGGTTTACTAAGTAGAAACCCTTATATATCCTATGATATTTAATTGTAAATATAATTATATTTCAATTAATATGCTTTAAAAATTCCTTTGATTTTCTTTCCAATGTATTAAGGTTGATTATTTCTCCTCTATATATAATAAAATCAACCTTATGATATACCCCTTATTACTCCTTTAATGAAAGCAATGTTAATCAAGGTGAAACCTTACCTTTATAAACCTGAAACTCCTAAATAGTAGGTATTATATTCCTTCAATGGTAAACGTATGATAGTGATGGAAATTATTCTTAAATACTCCTTTGACTCCTCTTCAATTCCTTGCATACTTTCTCTTAATCATACCTAGAATTTAATCTTAATCCCACTTAAATTTACCTTGACTCCTGTGCATTCAATGCTCCCACTGAATGCACTTCTTTCACTTTATGATTTTGATCATCTCACTTTGATATTCTCACCTCAATCTATATGTGTCTATCAACCATAGCTATTAATAGTGTAGCCTTTTTTACTTTGTACGTTACTGATACTTCTATCTTATGAATTCTCTTGACACTTGGTGCATATAGTATTCAAAGAAGTAGGTGGTAGGTAGACATTATAGTATTTTGTGTATTGGTCAAAGAGTCTTCAATGCTCTCTTTTTGGATGAAATGATTACTACACCTTTCAATATTCAAAAAATTCCTTTAACACTCCCAAGATAAGTGTTACATCTATTTTGAATTATTTCTCCCTATGCAGGCACTAGTCAAGTTATATAACACTTCCTTTCATTATGCCAAATGGTAGTTCCATGAGAGGACATCCTCAATGCCTCCTTATCCTTCATTATTTCTTCCCTAATAGGTGTAAGATATTCAATCTTAGTTTTAATGCTCTTATCCTTCTTGCCAACGAGTGCATGTTATGTATTTTCTAGTAAATTAATGATGATATTTTCTTCAAGGATGGCTCTAGCTATGGCTCCAACATAGAAATTTTGGTTGATGATATATATTTAATTGGTGGTTGATCTTGATATCTTTAATCACCCTCTTCCTATATGGTTCTTCATATCCATCGATGGTAGCTTTCAATAGCTTTAGCTGGTAGTTTATCCAAGTAATCTATTGAGTAATGGATTCCCTATATACCTTTTGTTTTAACATAGCTTACTCTCTTTAGTGGTGTTCACCTAATTATGAGTGCTATGTATCCTTCGATGCTACAAGTTTCCAATGTGTTAGTGGTTATTTGCAATGGTGTTTCTTACATATAGCTAGTTACATCGAGCTATAGTATCTTTTAAAACCTTGATGTGGAAAATATTGATCCCTATGGATGGCTCTTCAATGAGCACTTTGGTTGTGCTTCTCATCTACCAATGGGGGTCACTTGTAGTTAGGATGATAGGCTACATAGATTACATTTAATATACTTAAAATTTATCTCCCTTCGATGTAATAATAGAGACAAATTCGATGTAATGACCCAAAAACACACAAACAAAAAAATACAAAAATAGAAAAAAAGTTTTT
This sequence comes from Wollemia nobilis, assembly GCA_028583015.1. NCBI lineage: Eukaryota > Viridiplantae > Streptophyta > Pinopsida > Araucariales > Araucariaceae > Wollemia > Wollemia nobilis. The sequence goes on from JAQPPZ010001862.1 coordinate 368,676, forward strand.
TTTTTCACTAAGGAGAGAGGTACATGAACCCTTCATGAACCCCTAATCCACTAGAAAAACCTAAAGTTTCATTCTCCTAAGTTTCCCTGGAAGTTACATCTCACGAATTACCCTAGCACAAATCCATCTGTGTAGGCGTATAATGTGTTACTATGGATAAGTCCATCTGTTTCATCATCCTTGATGAGCTAGACTTATCACCCTCTATCCATCGAAGGTGTACATGCATCTCCATACCATACACAAATCCTTATGTGTAGGTATGCTATGAGTACCACGAGTTAAGCTATCCATCTCGTCTCCACGATGAGCTATCTTAACTCAGATGTAATCTCTTCCTACTTAGTCCTCTATCTCCCTAAGGGGGTCTCAATTCCCTTAGGTCCTCCTATGTTCACCCTAAGGGGGTCTCAATTCCCTTAGGTCACCTCTGAGTTCACCCTAGAACTCTACACTAGATTCCCTATCATCAAGCAATCAAACGATAATACATCTATGCTACCACATCATAAAACAATCAATCAATAATAGAGAAAATGAAGCAAGATCAACTCTAACATAGAATCTAATACATGGCATAATCAAATACAAAAATATAGTAAAATTACTTTCAATAACCCAATAAAGAATACTTCAACTTTACTTGCATAATAAACCTTTCCTACTCAAAGGTATTACATCAACTGCATTGGGGATATCTCCCCACAATTCTAATCTATGGAACATAAGTAAATCATCATAAGATTCCATACCTATTCTTTGTTTCCCATTCGATTCCTTGCTTCTCCTTGCTTCCCTTTGGTTCTTTGAGGGTAGTAGGGGATCAGGATACTCATGGTTCAGGATAGGCATACCTTTAAATGCATCTATTCATCTACTATGCCAAATTGCAACTATACAATAATCCATCAAGTCTCTAACCATCTAATGCATAATGGACATCATAAAAGAAACCTTACTTTTATTTTCACCTCTCACAAATCCCCTTGGAGAGTCATCCAAACATGCTATCACTTAGATTAAGGTCTAACTTAATTTCATTTCATTCATGTCCTAAAGCATTAAAGTCCCATACCCTTAACCTTTAGAACAATCATTCTTCATTCCCTAAACCAAAGCCCCATAACTTTAGCTTAAAGAATAAATCCACATCTCATTCCATTTAAAAACTCCTAAGATAATCAACATTAATCCAAGGGTTCTCTTTAAATAAACCTTTCACATATTTCCCTAAGATTCAAGGTTCCTTTTCAATCAAAACCTAACATTTACATATCCCATATAAATCAAAGGTCCATTAAAAAAATCCATTTAATTAAATTCTAATATATGGTTCACATATAAATAAAAGGTCCATTTAATTAAATCCAATATATTTCACATATAAATCAAATCTAATTAAAACCATATATTTCATATATAAATCAAAGGTCCATTTAATTAAATCCTAACATATGTTTCACATATAAATCAAAGGTCCATTTAATTAAATCCTAATATATGATTCACATATAAATCAAAGGTCCATTTAATTAAAACCAATATACATATATAAATCAAAGGTCCTAATACATATATCTCACATATAATCAAAGGTCCATTTAATTAAATCCTAACATATGATTTACATATAAATCAAAGTTCCATTTAATTAAATCCCAATATATGTTATATATATAATCAAAGGTCCTATTACATTAAATCCATATAAATAAAGGGTCCCAATATATGTCTCACATATATAATCAAAGGTCCATTTAATTAAACCCTAACATATGATTTACATATAAATCAAAGTTCCATTTAATTAAATCCTAATATATATATATCTCACATATATTCAAAGGTCTATTTAATTAAATCCTAATATATATTTACATATAAATCAAAGTCCCATAACATATATATATATATATAATCAAGGGTCCCCTTAAATAAATTAAAACTATAATTTACAACCTTCAAAAATTGTGGCTCTATTATGTAGCCCATCTACAAACAATGTTATGCCTTACAAGGCACACCAAACATCCATGTTGAACCTATTTTTCTCAACCTGCACTCCCCAACCTAGGGGTTTCTTCTATCAAACAATACATTTTAATTTTCTGAGTTGTTCCAAGGTAAACAGAGCATTAACATCACTCTCTACTACACTGGTAAAACATAGTGCTCTCTAATGGTGCCAGGGTCTCTAACTCAAACAATGCACAAGTGGTACAAGGCACACAGTTTCTAACCAAGGTGATTTTCAAAACTTCTCCCCTCTATGGAGGTTCCCCCCTTTAACAAGATCCCCTTTTTATTTTCAAGCAAAGGAAGCCTTAAACACATATGGTTCTTCCTCATTTAAAAAGGTAAACATTAAAACATATGGTTTTCCTCATATTCAATATTTTCCAAAAAAAACATAATTTTTTCCCCATTCAAACATAGCTTAGAATAACCCAACCTACTGATATGTACACCCGATGAGGGTTTTTGCCTCGCTTTCAGCTTCTACTATGCTTATTGTCCTATGACTTCACCTCCCTTCTCTATTTTTCCATTACATTTCTCTTCACCTTCCCCTCTTACTTCCTCACGTTACACCTCCTCCTTACATTCCCCCTCACCTTGGTGATCCATCCACCGCCTTCTCGAAGCTTGCGCCACCACCTTCCCTTCAATGCCCATCCCCATCCCTTTTGCCTTACTCCCATGTTTTCCTCCTTTGGAAATTTTTTAGCATCGTAACCCTTACCTTAGGTTGCACCAAGTAGGGATGTGGGATCACGACATTATCTTTAATTAATAATAAAGATATTCATATTATAATTTAAAATTTATAATATACTTTTTATAATATCTCCATTATCCTTTATTTAATTGAAAGGTCCTCTTTCAATTTATTCATAATTAATTAAAGCTTTTTAATGAATTTTCTCTTATCACTAAAATAATCATCTTTAATTAATCTCAAATGAATTATGTCCTCCATTAATTAAAATATCTATTTTTAATTAATTAAAATGAAAACTCCTTAATTAATTGCAAATGAAGTTTACCAATGAGCTCTAATGAGCTAATCATTATTTTCCTAAACTTCATTAATTAATTTAAAAGCATATAAATTCAGCATATAACTTAATTTATTCTCTTTCACAAGGAGGATGCTTTGTTTTCATTTTAAATATGACAATTAACCTCATGCATCAATAATCATCTTGCAGTGGTTCCTATATAGGAGCTAAATCATCAAACTACTCAAGTTATGATGTAGTAGAAAGCAAACACATTTATACAATTAACCAAAGAGGGAGTCTTTCCATCAATTCAATCACCCATCTTAGCCAGAGATTTTACGATAGCTACTAGGCTATCAACTAAAGCTCCAGGTGATCGACTATTGATGATTATCCCTTCCATCAATGCATGCCTATATGAAGGTATCTATCCATGTTACCTTCGAGTACCTTAATCATCATTTCCCATGATCTTTGGTACCCTCATTTTTGGTGGGTAACTCTGCTTGTTCCACCTACGAGTGTACCTGATCCTGCACACTTGGCAATATGTTAGCAATAACATGCCCTTATAAATCAACTAAACATCACATAGCTGGTTCAAATGTTCAAACTAAGTATCACCACATCATCGGTCCATACATTATTTTCTTGTGCCTTAAAGTCAACTAGGGAGGGTCATGACATCCTCCCCCACTAGGATTAAACATCATCCTTGATGTTTCCAGTTTTCCTTTTGTGGTTCAATAGAAAATAAAATTATTACATCATATAATTTTCAAAAAAAAAGGAAAATATTTTCGCATAACCTCCACTTTCTCCCAAGTGGCATTCTTCTCAGAGAACTGGTCCCACTAGACCTTACATTGATCGAGAGTCCGATTTCATAGAGATTTGGATTGAAACTCAAGAATATTCACTAGTAGTACTTCAATGGCCTCCGGATTTGCCATATGCAATTTAGAAACATCCCACACATGTTCAGGGTTAACAACATATTTCCTAAGCAAGGATATGTGGAAGGTGTCATGGATTTTGGATAGATTAGGTGGTAATGCAAGTCGGTATGCAACTAGAATGATATTTTCTATGATCTCAAAGGGCCCCACAAAATGTGGATCCAAATTCATGGATTTGATAGCACTTTTCTTTGGCTTAACCCTTAAGAACACCTTATCTCCAACAGAATACTCTCTGGGAGTCCTTTTTAGATCTGCATAACTCTTCTGTCTATCCGTAACTTCCTTAAGCCTTTGCCTAATTTCCTTTAGTTGCTCTTCCATTACCCTGACCATTTCTAGTCCAATCACAACTCGATCCTCTAGGTTATCCCATGACAATGGTGTTCTGCACTTTCATCCATACAAGGCATCGAAAGGTGCCATTCCTAGCGAGGAGTGATATCCATTATTGTAGGAAAATTCTACCAAAGGTAGACAATATTCCCACTGAGATTTATGATCCATGCAGTACATGCGGAGCATGTCTTCTAAAACTTGGTTTACCCACTTTGTTTGTCCATCAGTTTTGGGATGGTATGTTGAACTCATATTCAATTTCATACCAACTACACTATGAAGGGATTTCCAAAATTTAGAAGTGAATTTGGAGTCTCTATATGAGATGATTACCTCTGGAAACCCATGCAATCGGAATACCTCTTTGATGAATCTACTAGCTACTACCTGAGCATCATCCTTGGTATTTCCTGGTATGAAGTGGGCAACCTTAGTCAACTTGTCGACCACTACAAATATGGCATCATGTTGGTACCGAGTCTTGGGTAATCCCATAATAAAATCCATGGATATGACCTACCATTTTTGCATAGGTACCTCATGCAGATGAATTTTTCCTGTAGGATGTTGGCGTTCTACCTTAACCTTCTGACATTCGAGGCATCGAGCAACAAAATCTATGATATCCTTCTTCATTCCTACCCAAAAGAAGGCTCTTTTCATGTTTTCTCGCATTTTGGTCCCTCCCGGATGAGCAGAATAAGGAGATCTATGAGCTTCTTGCATTATCAAGTTCCTCAAATCACCTATCTTTGGTATAATGACCCTTCCCTTATAGCACAGAAAGTCATATTTCACACTAAACTCCTTATTTCCTTCAGGATCTCTATCCATATTGACTCGAATCCCTTGGCAATACTCATCCTGAGATTACCTCTATCTCACTTGATCCATCAGATCCATGTGAGCTCTAGTGATGGTTGTTATATATCTCCTTCTACTTAAAGCATCAACCACTTTATTCTCCTTTCCTTTTATGTACTCAATCTCAAAATCATACTCAGTGAGGAATTCTACCCATCTTCTCTGCCTTGCATTAAGTATTGGTTGGGTGAATATATACCGTAGACTCTGATGGTCTATTTTTAGTTCAAAGGGCCTTCCCACCAAGTAGTGGCACCAAACCTTTAGAGCGTGCACCATTGTAGCCAGCTCCAAATCATGCGTAGCATAATTAACTTCATGCTTCTTAAGCTTCCTTGAAGTATATGCCACTACTAAATCCTCTTGTGAGAGTACCCCACCCAACCCATCTATTGATGCATCTATGCACACTAAAAAGTCCCCTTGAGGATCGAGAACCTTTAGTACCAATGCAGTAGTAAGCTTATGCTTTAATAGCTCAAAGGCAGCTTCACACTTCTCTGACCACTTGAATTATTTCCCTTTCTTCTGAAGGTTCATTATGGGTCCAACAATCTTAGAATAGTCCTTTATATAATATCTATAATAGCCCATTAACCCCATGAAACTTTGCACTTCAGTGACATTAGTTGGGGGTGGCCAATTCAGAATAGCCTCTATCTTTTTTGGATCCACAACAATCCCTTTTTTCGATATAACGTGTCCGAGGTATCTTACCTCTAGAACATAGAATTCACTCTTAGCTAGATTTCCATAAAGTTGATTCTTTCTCAACAATTCCAACATGATCCTAAGATGCTTATCATGCTCTTCTTTATCTCGAGAGTATATAAGGATATCATCCAGGAATACCAGAACAAATTGGTCCAAATATCTCTGGAACATGTTGTTCATTAGGTTCATGAAAGTGGTTGGGGCATTAGTCAGCCCAAAGGGTAGAACTGTAAACTCATAATGCCCATACCTAGTCTTAAATATCATTTTGTGAGTATCTTCCTCATGAATTCTCAATTGGTGATACCCTGACCTCAGATCAATTTTGGTAAACACCTTGGCATCCTTCAGTTGATCGAATAAATCTTTGATCCTAGGTAAAGGATATCGATTCTTGATTGTAGCCTTATTTAGCATTCTATAATCAATACACAATCTTAGTGAACCATCCTTATTTTTCATGAATAGAATCGGTGCACCCCATGGTGACACACTTGGTTTTATCAAACCCTTCTCCAATAATCCTTGCAATTGAACCTTCAGTTCATGCATTTCAGTAGGATTCATTCTATATGGGGATCTATGAATAGGTTCAGTTCCCATCATAAGTTCAATTGTAAAATTGAATTCCCATACAGGAGGTAATCCAGGTAGGTCCTCTGGAAATACATCCTAAAAATCCTGTAGGATTGGATGTTGTCCTAGTATTTCTCCTTTCTCTTGGTCTCCCACCTCATTGAGTTTTACCACATACACTATTCCTCCTCTCTTGAGGGCCTTTTTCACTTGCATAGTGGACAACATTTGAGGTTCAAAAGCCTCTTGATCGCTATGAACTCTTAGTCTTTCTCTACCTTTCTCTGAATACTCAATCCAATGGTCTTGGAAATTGACTAAGGCTTTATGAGTCTATAGCCAATCCATCCCAAGAATCACATCAAAGGCATGTAGGGGAGCTACATATAAACAACATTCTGTAGTCCCTTCAGATAGAGTAACTTCTACCATAGGGTAACATTGGTTTACCGAGTAGGTTTACCCAGAACCGTACTCTACCTTCCACCCTTGAGCCAAATACCCAAGCCTTTTTGACATAGTCCTTGCTAGACTAGATGAAATAAAACTATCAGTGGCTCCACTATCTATTAAAATGTTTACTTGCTTATTGAAAACCTTACCTTTCACAAGTAATGGGGTGGCTTGTCCCTCTAGCTTCTGCTTCCCGATTGTGGCATAGATCCGATGTTTCAATTCCTTCCCTTTCGCACTAGCCGAGCTAGTCCCTGCTCGATATGGACACTGATTATAGTAATGAGGTCCTCGAAAATTGTAGCACCCTTCCTTGGGTCCTTGCTATTTCTCAGACTTCTCATTCCCATTCTTAGCTATTGGAGTTGGAGTATGCGACTTCTATGGCTGAGGTTTCATATCACTGGGCTTGTTATCCTTCTTTCAAAAGTTCTTCTTGAACTTATTCTGATTCCCATAGGGTTTCTTCTCAGGATTTTGGGGATTCTTGGCTTTTCGCTCTTGCTCAACCTCCCATTTTACAAACCCATTACTATTCCTCTTCTTAAGTTCTTGTCGCGCTTGCTTGGGTAGAGTGGCATACTTATAACAGAAGTGTGACTCCACTTTCTTTGCTAGGTCATATGCCTTTTGCAATGATTTGGGCTCCTGCATCTCCACATCATGCCTTAACCTAGATTCCAATCCAAGGATGAACTTATGAACTCACATTTTCTCATTATAAATAGGCACATATTTGAATAGTCTTACCAACTTCTTATAGTACACTTCTACTATGCTGGTTCCTTGTCTAAGACTAGCAAATTCTTCAAATTTTAGGGCATAGAAATGCTCTATTAGAAATATATTTTTGAAGATGTTTATAAATTCTTCCCATGGAGTATCAATGGGTTCAATATTGGTTTCCTCATAGTGGGTTTCCCACCATTCCAGAGTAGCTCCTTCTAGGTTAATCATAGCCCATAGTGTTCGGGTTCCAGATGAGTAACCTTTTACCATAAAATGAACCTCTGCCTCTCTCAGCCATGCTTCCATTGCATCCCCATCACCTTCTCCATAAAAATTTGAGATGCTGATGTTTTTCATGTCCCTAGCTATTTCCTTTTTGCTAAGGCTCTGGCTTGTACTTGTTCTATAGTTAGTCCACTATCTAGGCCAACCTCTGAGCCTCAAACTTGCGAATTCTGATTTGTAGCCATTTCAAGCAACTGTCTTATCTGATCCTGCATAGCAACGACCATAGCGGTGAGGTCTTCTACCTCCCTATTGGGGTTGGTTGGTTCCTCATCTTGATTTTCTTCTTCAACCTCACTTTGTCGAGTTTTTCTAGGTGTAGGCCTCCCTCTTCTGGTCTTAGGTGGCATCTTAACCTGATTCCATCCAAGCAAGGGGATTAGATTATAGTTTCATCTTAAGTTGTATCTCTAATCAAGCCATAATACAGATTTCTCTTGCTATATGCATCATCAACCTAACTAGGGCAATACCCTGGGTTGGGATGCATCACTGATACCAAAGCCCATACTAAGGTATCCTGACACTCCACACTCCCTTGGGCTAATTCCCGTTAGATTCTAGCAATTGGGGTATCCTAGATCATCCCAGATTTAGCCTATGCCATAAGCGAGCCTTCATTGGATGCATCTAATTTCCCTTTAGCACACATAGAAGCTCTATACCCTCGTACCTAGAGCTCTGATACCAAATGTAATGACCCAAAAACACACAAACAAAAAAATACAAAAATAGAAAAAGTTTTTTTTTTCACTAAGGAGAGAGGTACATGAACCCTTCATGAACCCCTAATCCACTAGAAAAACCTAAAGTTTCATTCTCCTAAGTTTCCCTGGAAGTTACATCTCATGAATTACCCTAGCACAAATCCATCTGTGTAGGCGTATAATGTGTTACTATGGATAAGTCCATCTATTTCATCATCCTTGATGAGCTAGACTTATCACCCTCCATCCATCGAAGGTGTACATGCATCTCCATACCATACACAAATCCTTATGTGTAGGTATGCTATGAGTACCATGAGTTAAGCTATCCATCTCATCTCCATGATGAGCTATCTTAACTCAGATGTAATCTCTTCCTACTTAGTCCTCTATCTCCCTAAGGGGGTCTCAATTCCCTTAGGTCCTCCTATGTTCACCCTAAGGGGGTCTCAATTCCCTTAGGTCACCTCTGAGTTCACCCTAGAACTCTACACTAGATTCCCTATCATCAAGCAATCAAATGATAATACATCTATGCTACCACATCATAAAACAATCAAACAATAATAGAGAAAATGAAGCAAGATTAACTCTAAAATAGAATCTAATACATGGCATAATCAAATACAGAAATATAGTAAAATTACTTTCAATAACCCAATAACGAATACCTCAACTTTACTTGCATAATAAACCTTTCCTACTCAAAGGTATCACATTAATTGCATTGGGGATATCTCCCCACAATTCTAATCTATGGAACATAAGTAAATCAACGTAAGATGCCATACCTATTCTTTGTTTCCCATTTGATTCCTTGCTTCTCCTTGCTTCCCTTTGGTTCTTTGAGGGTAGTAGGGGATCAGGATACTCATGGTTCAGGATAGGCATACCTTTAAATGCATCTATTCATCTACTATGCCAAATTGCAACTATACAATATTCCATTAAGTCTCTAACCATCTAATGCATAATGGACATCATAAAAGAAACCTTACTTTTATTTTCACCTCTCACAAATCCCCTTGGAGAGTCATCCAAACATGCTATCACTTAGATTAAGGTCTAACTTAATTTCATTTCATTCATGTCCTAAAGCATTAAAGTCCCATACCCTTAACCTTTAGAACAATCATTCTTCATTCCCTAAACCAAAGCCCCATAACTTTAACTTAAAGAATAAATCCACATTTCATTCCATTTAAAAACTCCTAAGATAATCAACATTAATCCAAGGGTTCTCTTTAAATAAACCTTTCACATATTTCCCTAAGATTCAAGGTTCCTTTTCAATCAAAACCTAACATTTACATATCCCATATAAATCAAAGGTTCAATTAAATAAAACCTATTATATATCACATATAAATCAAAGGTCCATTTAATTAAAACATATATTTCACATATAAATCAAAGGTCCATTTAATTAAAACCTAATATATTTTTCATATAAATCAAAGGTCATTTTAATTAAAACCTAATATATGTCTCATATAAATCAAAGGTTCTTTTAATTAACCTATATCTTTCATATAAATCAATGGTCTATTTAATTAAATCCCAATATATGGTTCACATATATATCAAAGGTCCATTTAATTAAACCCTATATAAATTAAAGATCCTAACTCATATATCTCACATATATTTCAAGGTCTCCTTAATTAAATCCTAACATATAATTTACATATAAATCAAAGGTTCATTTAATTAAATCCCAATATATGTCTCACATATATAATCAAAGGTCCATTTAATTAAATCCTAACATATGATTTACATATAAATCAAAGGTCCATTTAATTAAATCCAACATATTATATATATAATCAAAGGTCCTAATTTATATATCTCATATATATTCAAAGGTCTATTTAATTAAACCCTAACATATGATTTACATATAAATCAAAGTCCCATTTAATTAAATCCCAATACATGTTATATATATATATATAATCAAAGGTTCCCTTAAATAAATTAAAACTATAATTTACAACCTTCAATGACCATGGCTCTTTTATGTAGCCCATCTACAGACAACGTTACGTCTTACAAGGCACACCAAACATCCATGGTGAACCTAGTTTTCTCAACCTACACTCCCCAACCCAGGGGTTTCTTCTATTAGACAATACATTTTAATTTGTCAAGCTATTCCAAGGTAAACAGAGCATTAACATCGCTCTCTACCACACTGGTAAAACATAGTGCTCTCTAATGGCACCAGGGTCTCTGACTCAAACATAGTGCACCAAGCGGGTACAATGCACAATACTTTCTAAGCAAGGTTGGTATTTCAAAATGTTTAGTTCTCCCCTCTCATAGAGGTTCCACATGAAACATACACATAATGCTTTTCCAAGCAAAGGATGGCATTTCACAATGTCTGGGTCTTCCCTACTCATGGAGGTTCCACACTAACACAATGCACAACACTTTCCAAGCAAAGGAAGACATTAAAAATATCTTTTTCCCCTTGTTCCCCCCCCTTTTAAAGGACTTATTTTTCCCTTTCTTTTAAGAAACATCAAAACACTATTTTCCCTTTTCCAACATCACACTTTCCAAGCAAAGGAAGACATTACAAAAACATCTAGTTTTCCCACAGTTCACACACTTACATCTTCTAAAAAGAATATATTAAAACATTATTTTCCCCTTTCCCTACTTAAAAAATTAAAAAATTTTTCCCACTCATTCTACACCAAACATAGCACAAAATTATTTCCAAGCAAAGGAAGACATTACAAAAATGTCTAGTTTTCCCCACTCACGGAGGTTCTACACACACATCAACCTTTCAACAAAGGAAACATTAAAAACATATTTCCCCCAAAGTTCTACAAACACATCCTGCTTTCAAGAAAATGACATTACAAAACTAGTTTCCCCCTATCTTTTCAAAAATTAATTTCTAACCCAACCTTCAGAAAATTTAAAAATATATTTTTCCCACAGAGGTCTACCAACACAACACTTTTCAAGCAAAGGATGGCATTTAAAAATCTATTTTCCAAAACAACACCAAACATAGCTTAGAATAACCCAACCTACTGAGATGTACGCCCGATGAGGTTTGTTGCCTCCCTTTTAGCTTTTGGTGCACTTACTGTCCTCTGCCTTTGCCTCCCTCCTCTATTTCTCCCTTCCATTTCTCTTCACCTTCCCTTCTTTCTTCCTCCCATTCTACCTCCTCCTTACATGCCCCCTCACCTTGGTGGTCCGTCCACCGCCTTCTCGAAGCTTGCACCACTACCTTCCCTTCAATGCCCGTCCCCTATCCCTTGTGCATTTCCCCCATGTTTTCCTTCTTTGGCAAGTTTAAGCATCGTAGGCCTTACCTTAGGTTGCACCATGTAGGGATGTGGGATCACGACATATCTTTTAAAATAATAAGGATATTTATAATATATTATAATCTAAGATATTTATAATATACTTTTATAATATATCTATTATTCTTTCATTTAAAAGAAAGGTCCTCTTTCAATTTATTCTTAATTAATTAAAACTTTTTAATGAATTTTCTCTTATCATTAAAATAATCACTTTTAATTAATCTCAAATGAATTATAACCACTATTAATTAAAATATCTATTTTTAATTAATTAAAATGAAAACTCCTTAATTAATTGCAAATGAAGTTTACAAATGAGCTCTAATGAGCCAATCATCATTTTCCTAAACTTCATCAATTAATTCAAAAGCATCTAAATTCAGCATATAACTTAATTTGTTCTCTTTCACAAAAAGGATGCTTTGTTTTCATTTATTTTTAATATGCCAATTAACCTTATGCATATATAATCATCTTGCAGTGGTTCTTATATAGGAGCTAAATCATCAAACTACTCAAGTTATGATGCAGTAGAAAACAAACACATTTACACAATTAACCAAAGAGGGAGTCTTTCCATCAATTCAATCACCCATCTTAGCCAGAGATTTTACGATAGCTACTAGGCTATCAACTAAAGCTCCAGGTGATCGACTATTGATGATTATCCCTTCCGTCAATGCATGCCTATATGAAGGTATCTATCCATGTTACCTTCGAGTACCTTAATCATCATTTCCCCTGATCTTTGGTACCCTCGTTTCTGGTGGGTAACTCTACTTGTTCCACCTATGAGTGTACCTGATCCTGCACACTTGGAAATATGTTAGCAATAACATGCCCTTATAAATCAACTAAACATCACATAGCTGGTTCAATTATTCAAACTAAGTATCACCACATCTTCGGTTAATACATTATTTTCTTGTGCCTTAAAGTCATCTAGGGAGGGTCATGATATTTAGTGCTTGTATATCCCTTTAATATACTCCTTAGTTGCAACTAAAACATGAGACTCTCCTAGTATTATTTTGTAGCTCTCTTCACTGGTTTTGATGGTGGATTTCTTCTCTGCACCTTGGAGGAATATAACCCTATAAGTTGGCTTCTCTATACCATAATAAGTTTATGGGTTTGTGCACCAAATAGTATCTCTAAACACTTTAATATATGCTGAGTTGTGAACTTTGGTTTCCACTCTATCTTAACAACTAATGCACATAATAATCCTTTGAGACTAACTAGTTTGATGAATAACTAGAATAGTACAATCAATTCTTAATGTACCTGTAATATATTTAATATATTTAAGGCTAATAATATTTTCACCTTATTGCTCTTGTAAATGAACCCTCAAAGTAATTTGAAATATGCACTTAGTTTTCATTACAACTAAAAATACTTAATGCACCTTAAAACTCTTTTAAGAACAACTAGTATAGTGCAATATTGATCTCACCTTATTACTTCCTCAAATGAACCTTAAATCATGCACTAGCAATTACTCCTAAATGCACTATAATACCTATAACTTAATATAGTATTATTTGCTATAACTATATAATAGGAAGATGATGTTTTTCTTTCTATAAAAATATATCTAACTACTAATTTAATGTGTAGGTACAAACCTTAAAATACATTATATTCTGCACTCCCTTTGAAGACTATAATATGCAACCTTATATTTGCAACTTCTTAGAACTTTAATATGGTGCTTAATGAAACTAACTAACGAACTAAATATACGTATTCATAAAATTAACCCTTTGCACCTAAGTTGCTTACCTTTAATATCTCTAAATATGAAGGATTTCTAGGTGATTAGATTCACCTTATTGCTACATTTAACTGGAAGAACTTGTAACTATTCTTAGTTGTCCTAAATAGCTCCTCAACTTACTAATTCGTAGCTAAGTAACTCATCCATATTGCTACTTGAAACTATAGTGTGGCGGTTTAAATTTTCATTTAGTATGCTCTCTATAAATATGAAGTTCTGCAACTAGTAATCCTATCCTAATTACTACCACTTTGTAGTCAATTTCTACACTGAAATGATGTCCTTGAAACTAAAAAAATTGGTATGGAATTCTCCCAAATCACAGTTGAGTTTTTAATTCAATAATCCTTCAGTATTATACTAAATTTTTTGCAAACCTCCTTTCTTTGAAAGAGCCTTCTAGCCTTCAAAAAATATCTTCAAACCTGTCATGTTTAGTAGTAATGTTTGACTCTTTTCTCATTTAACCTCCTTGTCAAATTTTGACTTCAATAAATACCTTCTTCTCAAGAATCTAGAAGTATTGAGGTCCTCCAAAATTTGGTAAATTTCTTACCAAATTTTTCTTCTTTGGGTTTGTTGTTGGATGAAAATAATTGCCCCAAAAACTTCCCTTATGAGGAACTTCTATTTGGTGGTAAATTTATCTAATGAGTTTTCCTAGAAACTCCTTTAATGACCTTCTTAGAATCTCATTTAATTAGGCTCACCATGCCTTCTCCTTGTTTCTCCTTGAGATTTCTTATAGGCCTCTTCAGCTTCTTAAGTTGATTTATTTTTCTCTTTCAGGGTGAAGTCTTCAATATTTAATGGAAATATCCAATATCCTTTCTTCACCATGAATCTTTGCTAGAGTCTCTTTAATCTACTATTTTCAAATTTTAATGGAGATCACCAACCTCTAATCTTCTCCTTGAATATTATCTAGAGTCCCTTTAATGATTCTGCAACAAAGCTCCTATGGTATTTTCTTCTTTTACACTCTATAGGTCTACAATATCTAGTAATGGGACCTTTTATTTAGGTATTCATTCTTCCTCTTATTTCTTATTGTGATGGATTGATTCTTAAGAAGATATTCTTCCTTGATATTTTGTAGGAAGCTTCCCTACTTTCTTTGAATCTTCTTTTTCCTGCAATAAAATTTTAGGACTATAATGGAAGAAATTCTAAATCTAGATATGATGAATCTTCACTAAATTATTTTTCAATCTAGTGGAATCCTTGTTGAGTCCTATTATTCATGATTTTTTCTACAACCTTGTGGAAATATTCTAGTCAAATTCAATCTCAAAAAATTTGTAAATAGGATTTCTAGATTTCTTTCAATCTCACTTGCGTCTCTTCATATTTCCTATTGATACACCATGTCCTTTGATACCACTGTTAGATTTTGATGAGTATATGATATAGTAAATGCAACCACAATATGTAATATAAGAAAGCTATAATATCTATATGATAATGGAACTATAATATACAATAAAATAATGAGATAAAATTCTACAATAAGTCAAAAATATGTCATTAATGTAAGCTCAAAAAAATAGTACAATGCAGTATATGGATGACATGAACACTACATAAACTAATATGAAAGGACTACATTGTATCACACTACTAATCTATACTAACCACACTTTATATTCTCTCCTCACTATAAAGTATTTATATAGGAATAGAGGTTCCTTGGTCCTCACTCTACCTTTGAATCTATCCTATGACTTATGTACATGTGGACTACATTTACATTTACATCATTGCACATTATAACACTTGTGAATTTATTACATGCTAAAGTAACTACATAACTTTACTCTAAGGTAAACCCCTACTCTAGTAATGTACCAAAGGTGGTGCATTTATATGTACCCAATAATGTAATATATTCTCTAAAAATTATGAGATACATGCATTTTATTTTATTTATACAAATCTAAATTAAAAACATAGAAAATAAAATTTTCATCATTGAAATATTTTACAAATATGATATGCATGTGGATCCTCCTTACATGATGAGACACCTATAAAAATGTTTAGGCCCTTTAAAGACAATTCACTTCATGAATATTATTTATATCACATGCACTTTTTCTTATAGTTTCTTCTCAAAAACAAAAAAAAAATATTTTTTAAACTATAGAGTCATAGTCATTAAGTCTACTTAGTGTCAATCCATCCTTAGGATATATATTTCAAAAGTATTAACTAAATAATATATAAATATATTTAAATATGGAAAATATTATGAACTTTAACTGACTAAATTTATTTAAATTTAATTTAATACTTATATTAAAATTATATTTGTTGAGTTGAAACCAATATGAAGCAAATATATCTAATATCCTAAGATTATGTTGACCCCATATTCTTCTTCAATATACTTATTTAACAAAGATTTATTTTTATTTGTAATTTTATTGAAGGATGCATCATAATAGATTATACATAATATTTTTGGTTAAAGAACAATTATATGCCTCTAAAACCTATCTAGAATTAAAAAAATAATAACCTTACTCATTAACAGTTTTAACAACAAAAAATATATAAAATATATAGAGAAATTTTAAAATATTACAAGACACTTTTATCCATTAAAGTGTTTTCTATAATATTATTCTAATCTAAAATTTTAAGGTGTCAATCATGAACTACTATTATAATAAACAAATATTAAATGTTTATGCAATATCTAATCATATTTAGAATAGAAAACTATATTACCATAGGAAACATGTTTTCTAGAGTCATAAAATAAACCTAGGAAAAAATAAGGATCGTCAAATTCTAGATATGATGGATCCTAATATCTACACCTAGACATAGTTTATAATTTATGTAAATTTTTAGACTAGGAATCTTCAAGTATAGATACTCAAAGGTTGTATATGACCATTATAGTTGACTAGAAAATAACATGGATCGATGCCATGGTCATTGTTATAGCTATAGGTGAATGAAGGAAGGACACCATTTACCACAATATGAAAAGCATTTATGATATTGAGTAAGGGATGATGAATATATATGTTGTGTCCATGGTCATGATTGTGTGAAAGTGGAGGAAGGAAACTTATGAGTAGGGGAAATATAGAATCCATGGGGACTTGAGGGTAGGGTATGGTTATACTAGATTGTCACCATTATTCAAGAAAATTATTGGATTATTGTTAGTAAAAAATATTTTATATAATGTATTTGCAATATGGAGATTATTTTCAAGCATTTTATTGATTACTTTTTTTCAACTAAATATATATTTGTTCTAAAAAAGTTAAAATGTAAAAACATTGTTAAATTTTGAACTACAATCATGAAGAATTTACAATTATTTTCATAACTAGAGTTGGCTTGATTTCTTCTTTAGTTAACTAAAGTTAGAAATAAATTTGCAAGGTTTTATAAAAATTTAATTTTAAATCCTAAGGGTATTAGTTGGATTTATAGAGTCCTTTAACTTTGCAACTACAATTGTAATTTTAGCTTGATTATATGTTTTTTTAATATAATTTTTTATATCTTTTTAACAAGCTCACACACACATGTACAAACATTCCACTCTATTTTGGATTTTAGTCTCCCAAAAGAGGAACCCAAACCCAAACCACTATGGTGTACCATAGGGATAATTGTAGATTTTAATAGAAATATTGACGTAGATCACAAGGATTTAAGTTATCTTTATAAAACCCTATAATTTTTACTTGAAATTTAATTTTGCATGGATTTTATACAATAATATTAAACCATAAAGCATTAAGTTAAATTTATAAAATGTCTAAATTTATACCTAATAATAAAGTATGTTTTCTACTTTATTCATATTATATTTTATAAGTATCCTCAAACCTGTCATTGATCTAATTTTTTGTCCTAAATTTGGTAATTTTATCATTCATCAAGCCATTTTTCCCGCTGGGTGAACCTACCTATTGATCTTGAATCGCCCAAACTTCACTTTGGAAGTCTCCTCCTATCTGAGCTTCTTTGAACTCAGTTGATTCCTATTCCCCATCCACCTGTTAGCATATCTTTGTTAGCATATTGTTGTTATTACATTATATTTAGTGTTTATTATAATTTAGGCATAACTTGTTATTTGTTATAACAAGTTCTATTTTAGCCTCGGGTGGTTCCATAACCTCCGGGCTTATTTGGGCATTCAATGTATTATTTATAATTTTCATTTCAATACAATCAGTGTTAGTTCGTTTGACATGGTATCAGAGCATGACAAGGGTCACTATTTTGTGAGATTAAGGTCTGACGACGCTGGCTATACAGGCCGACTCGGATGCGAGGACCTTGATGACGACCCTAAAACTTTTGGGTAGCAAAAGCGGCTGAGGGAGGTGGCTAAGATCATAGTGCACAGCCACCAAGGCGGCCCGCGCAGGTGAGAGTACCGCCGCCCTCTCGGGCAGCGTCTTCCCGAGGGAAGACATACTCCATAAGTGAGGATTTTCTTTAAAAACATCCTCCTGGCATTCAAACCCACGCATGTGGGATAAACAGTGAATATAAAAAAAACTCACCACCCTCCATCAATGGCGTCAACTCTGCTTGCCAAACCTGATTTTTCCTTACCTGCATGATGAGTGAAATCGCTTTCTAAAGCCATAGCTGGAGTCAGATTGCTGATCCGACCAAGTTTGACGGATTAGTTTTTTAGTTTTGTCCTCCATTGATCTCTGGCCCACAATTATTCTTCTCTTTGGGCGTCACTGTGCGTAGAAGGAAGTGCTTTTTTTTTTAATATACAGATCGAGCAGATCGGGGTCCGCATAGGTGGAGAAACTAAGATCCGTGGTGGATGTGTTTAAATTTCTCTGTGTGATGAGATATCTGCTCACTGCTACAGTGTGCATAAGGAGCACACTACTCCCAATCTGCACTCCAGCTAGGCCGTCGTGAGAGCCATCCCCTGCCACCTGAGCGACGCCACCAAAGTGTCGCTTCATAGGACGCGACTGGTGGGGCTGACTTAAATAAAGGTTTCTACACCTTTATTCATAGTCGATGAGCCAGCATGGCTAGTTTGCGGTTGACCTCTAGAAGCTTGAGGTCGCGAGGTCAAAACCCATCGACCCCCCCAAAAAAGAGGTAATTTTTTTTTTATTTGCAAATATTTTTTTATTTTGTTTCAAAGTTTTTTTTTTAACAATTTCATTTTTTTGTTTTTAAAATCAATTTTAATTCTTTTTTAATTGATTTTTTAAAAATGAAATTATGGTATTATTAATTAAATTTTTTGATTCAAAATTTATTTTTGCAATAAAAATAAAGGGGGAAAGTGAGTAATTGTTTGAAACAACAAATTTGGCATTTTTTTGTAAAGGTGCATTTTTGGCAGCGCCCGACACCTAGTGGGTCATTCCTATGGGCACTTTTATGTTGTAGGTTGCATTTTTTTCTGTTTTGCACTACTTCATTAAAATTAAAAAAAAATCAAATTCACTCCCTAAGTCCCCGGAATAATTAAAACCCATCCATGCAATTTATTGCACTACAACGTTCGGTATTTGTGATACCTCTAGCCAGCACTTACAGGTAAAGCTATCGTGATTGTGCTACTATATCCACCGCCTAATATAGCTGCCACAATGACGTCTGAGCTTGTTCTCTATAAATCATCGGGGAGAGATAAGTTTGCCATTTTGCTATTTTTTTACTCCATCCACTACCCTAATAGTTCTTGTGTTTAGGCGTAAATCTTGACGAAAGTTTTGAAATCCAAAGTGTTTAGGGGAAGTTACACCCCACGCATGAGGATTGCAGACTTTCTATGGTAGGTGCCATCAACAAGACTATTCCCTTTTAGTACTACTTAAGTACCACGTATCGTATGATCTCTAAAAATTACCTATAGTTTCCCTCACGTAAGGGTGGGTGATTTTTTTTATCTTTCTAAATACCTATAGTTTCCCTCACGTAAGGGCGGGTATTTTGTATGGTATAACGGCCTAGCAAAAGGTATATCGAAAGGGGGACCAATTGGTGTTATAAGGAACCTTCACCATGTCTACAAAATTAATGACCGATTCTCATCAGTTGTTGAAAGGTCCTAATTACACACCATGGAAAAACAATATGAAGGCCATCCTAGCAATGGATGACTTATGGGATGTTGTATCTGGAGCAACAACAAGACCTTCATCTACTTCTGGTGCTATAGATCCATCTACTACTCAAAAAGACTTTGACAAGAAAGACAACAAAGCAAAAGTGCTCATTTTGCTTACTGTGTCTGATGAAGTTCAACCCCATATTGCTTACTGTGAAAATAGTAAAGAGGCATGGGATGCCCTTAATACTATATATGAGGGAAAGAATGATTCCACTATTCTATTTATTCAATCTCAATTACACAATCTAAGCATGAAGCAGGGGGAGACAGTTGAATTTTTTCTTTGCAGAGTGTCTGAATTGAAAGCAAAGTTGAATTCTTTGGGAGAACCAGTTGATGACAAGCTCCTTACCTCAATTGTATTGAGAGCTTTACCTGATTCTTATCGGGTGTTGATCACTTCCCTTCAGGTATCACAATGGAAAGTTACTTTTGTAGAATTGGTTAATATGCTTCAAGAGGAGGAGGCACGCCAACTACAGCGAGATGATTCTTCTAACACTGCCCTCTACATCAACAAGAAAGGGCAGAACCAGAAGAAGGGTAATTTTTAGAAGGGAGGGAATTCACAAAAGGATTCAAAAGGGAAACAAACTCAACAACCTCAATAGAAAAAGAGATATTGCAAGATCTGTGACAAAGAAGGTCATGATACAAACAGATGTTGGCATAAGAATAAACAATCAAAATAGAAAGGTCAGAACAAACCACAAAAGAACAAACAACAAGTGAATGTTGCTGTTGAAGAATCTGACAGGGATTATGAGAGAGCCCACAAAGTTCTCATGACTACCACAATGTCCAAGCAGATGGATCCTATATGGTATGTTGATTCTGGAGCCAGTAAGCACATGACTGGTGACAAATCATGGTTTGAATCTTTTGAGGCCAAAGAGGGCAAACCCGATCACTATTGCTAATGATAAAACCTACAAGGTTCAGGGAGAAGGTACTGTTTTAGTCACTCTTCCTGATGGCAAGTGTCAGATTGAGAAAGTTCTCTATGTTCCAAGATTGGCAAACAATTTGTTGTCAGTCACACAAATTTTGGACAAAGATATGGTTGTGAACTTTAGTGTTGAGGGAGGCAAGAAGTGTTGTTCTATTACCAAGAGGGGTAAGAACATTGCAACTACTTCATATAAGCATGGCTTATTTGCCTTAGATGCTATCTCTACTCCACATGTAGCCATGACTGACTCTACAAAGGAGGCAACTTCCCTATGGCACAAGAGATATGGAAATTTGAGTTCTGGTTACTTACTTGAGTTAAGTAAGTATGAAATGGTAAAGGGTCTTCCTTCCCTTTCTACCACTTTACCAGTTTGCTCTGACTGCTTGGCAAGAAAGCAGCATAGAGTGCCTTTTGAAAAGAGCTCTACAAGAGCAAAGAAACCTCTGGAGTTGGTTCACACCGATCTGTGCGGTCCCTTCACTCCCAACAATTGTGGGGGTAAGAGGTATTTTTAGTTATTCGTGGATGATTACTCACGAAAGATGTGGGTATTCTTTCTTCAACTAAAATCTGAAGCATTTGGCTTCTTTCAGCAATTCAAGAAATCTATTGAAAAGGAGTCAGGGACTTCTATAAAGACCCTCCGCTCAGATCGAGGGGGGGAGTTCACCTCTAAAGAATTCTCTGAGTTCTTGAAAGAAAATGGGATCACACGACAGTTAACTACTGCTTATACTCCTCAGAAAAATGGAGTTGCTGAAAGGAGGAATCGTTCCATCATGGAAATGGTTCGTTGCATGCTCACAGGAGCTAGTCTTGAGCAACTATATTGGGCAGAAGCTATCACCACAATAGTATATCTGTTGAATAGGGCACCCACAAAGGCCCTACAAGGAATGACTCCATAGGAAGCATGGAGTGGTAGGAAACCCTCCATTTCTCATCTACGCATTTTTGGATGTAAAGCTTTCATGCACATACCAAAAGAGAAAAGGAAGAAGCTAGATGAGAAGACATTGAAGTGTATTCTTCTTGGCTATGATGAGCACTCTAAGGGTTATCGTTTGATTGATCCCTTGACCAAGAAGATACACATTAGTAGAGATGTAGTTTTTGATGAGGCTTTCACATCAGAAAACACATCAGATGTATACCTAGACCTTGTGGAAACTAAGGTTGATAAATCTCCTTCATCAAAGGTTGGAGGTTCTTCTTCATCTTCTTCAACACCTCAGAAGAAGAATCCAAAGTGGTATACAAATACAATCAAAGACTCTAAGCTATCCACTCCACCAGATTTGACATTGGATAGGCCTCGTACTCACAGCATGGCTCGACAGGAGAAAGCTGCAACAGAGAATACTGGGGTTGATGATTTGTGTCAATATTTTGAAGAACTTTCTGTAGATCCAGAGAGAGATACAGAAGATATGGATATTGATAATGATAAGGTGTTTATGTCTTCAATAGATGATCTTGAACCTACATCAATGCAAGATGCTCTAGGTGAGCCTCAATGGAAGGCCGCTATGGATGCAAAGTATAAGTCTTTGATGAAAAACAAAACTTGGAAGCTTGTCGATCTTCCACAAGGAAAGAAGCCCATTGGCTGCAAATGGGTGTATAAAGTCAAGTACAAAGTAGATGGGACAATTGATAAGCATAAGGCCCGTCTTGTTGCAAAGGGCTATGCTCAAAAGGAAGGCATTGACTATGAGGAAACTTTTGCACCTACTGCTTGGATGACCACAATTCGAGTTATTTGTGCTATGGCAACATAGTTTGGGTGGAAAGTTCACCAGATGGATGTCAAAAGTGCTTTTCTGAATGGTGATCTCCAAGAAGAAGTCTACATGACTCAACCAGAAGGATTTGAAGTGGAAGGCCAACAGCAGAAAGTTTGCAAATTGGTCAAATCCTTATATGGCCTGAAACAAGCTCCTCGAGCTTGGTATATAAAAATGGACAATCACCTCCTGCAGCATGGATTTAAGAGATGTCCATCAGATGCAAACCTCTATTTCAAGAAACAAGGTTCTGAGATAGTGTTGCTTGTACTCTATGTTGATGATCTGCTCATTATAGGGAGTTCAAAAACTATGATCTCTACTATCAAAAGAGACTTGTGTCAATATTTTGAGATGTTAGATCTTGGACTTCTCCATTATTGTCTTGGTCTAGAAGTCAGCCAGAAGGAGCACTACATCAAAGTGTCTCAGAAAAAATATGCCAAGACATTGTTGGAAAAATATCGCATGACTGATTGCAAGCCAATGGCAACTCCGATGGAGACAGGAATTCAGTTATCGTGATATGATGATTCACCTCAGGTAGATGGTACTCTCTATCGACAGTTGATTGGGAGTCTCATATATCTGACCAATACTAGGCTAGATATCATATTTGCTGTCAACTATCTTTCGAGGTTCATGCAGGAGCCTAAGACCACTCATTGGAAAGTAGCAAAACGTGTTCTTCACTATGTCCATGGTACTTTGGAATATGGCCTAGAATACAAGAAGAACAACAAATTCTTCTTGCAAGGATACACGGACTCCGACTATGCCGGATCATTTGATGATCGCAAGTCAACTTCAGGATATATTTTTCATCTTGGATCCGGTCCTGTCTCTTGGCACAGCAAGAAGCAACAAGTGGTTGCTATCTCATCAACAGAGGCAGAATATCACGCCACACGTGAAGCTGTGTGCGAAGTGATATGGTTGCGTCGCATTCTGACAAGTATGGGTCATCCATCCAAATCTCCAATACACTTGTTTTGCAACAATCAAGGTGTTCTAAACCTAGTTAAGAATCCAGTCCATCATGAAAGAACAAAGCACATTGACACACAATGTCATTTCATTCGAGACAAAGTTTTGAAGCACCGAATTCAGCTTCAGTACATTCCCACCGATGCTCAAGTTGTAGACATTTTCACTAAGGCACTTGCACGTGTCAAATTTGAATTGTTTCACAGCTCTCTTTGTATTGCTAAATGATGTAATCAGGGGGGATGTTCATATAGCTAGTAGTTATATCATTACCTAAATAATGTAATAAGGGGGGATGTTAGCATATCTTTGTTAGCATATTGTTGTTATTACATTATATTTAGTGTTTATTATAATTTAGGCATAACTTGTTATTTGTTATAACAAGTTCTATTTCAACCTCGGGTGGTTCCCTAACCTTCAGGATTATTTGGGCATTCAATGTATTATTTATAATGTTCATTTCAATACAATCAGTGTTAGTTCATTTGACACCACCCAATGTTCCATTATAGAAACTTAGTGAGTTTGGGTCATTTTTAGTCAAAACAACCTATTTGTCATTGATCAAACTTGAGGAATGATTGGCTCCTTTCCAAGATCATTTGGATTAAAAACCTCATTACCAATATTACACACTTTTACTTGTTGGTTGCAAAGAATAGACTCTTAACCATCGATAACCTGATCACCCATGGCATGATCCTACCAAACAGATGCTTCCTCTACAAATCTGCTTGGGAGTCGGTCAACCACTTATTTTTAGACTACCCATTTTCTATTCATTTTATTTTGTCTATCCTCTCTAACGTGTCCATTTTGTGAATTTATCCTCAACATATCAATGACCTCATCATACAATGGCCTAACCCCTTTCATTCCACTCATGTGAAGTTTTAGTGGTCGGTTATCCTCCCTCACTTTATGTGGTAAATTTAGTTAGAAAGGAACAACAAAGCCTTTAGGTTCTTGAGCTTTGATCTTGAGTCTATGTCATTAAGAATATTCACCTTTACCTTAGAAAATGCCAACACCATCACATCCAAGGATTTTCCTTTGTCCTCCTTTTATATCCAAGTGGCACATTTTTTTAACCTCTTATTTGAGGCTTTTGGAAGTTCTCATTCTGTAGTGGATATATCATTTATTTCATGGACTCCCTCTCACCCTTGATAGCTCAAGCTCAATTTCAATGGTATGTTCAAATATAATCCTAGTGAATCAATTTGTGGGAGAGTGATTTGGGATGACAAATGCAAAACCATTTTAGCCTATGCAGAAGGCTTGGAATACAGTCAAATAACTTTGTTGAGGCTCGTGCTACCTTTTTTGGCATCCAATTGGCACTATTGTCTAACATATAGCATTTGATCATTGAATGTGACTCTCTAAATACCATAAAATACATAAAAGGGGTTTTGAAGACACCCTGGAATGTGGGGCCACTCATCCAAGAAATAATCTTCCACCTAAGGATGATCAAAAATACATGTATAGGGAAGGCAACAAAGTCGTAGATACATTGGTTAACTTTGGGTTAATAGTTTAGTACTTCTCAATATGGAAGTAGGACCTTCCTCAATGCATCATCAACTCATGCCATGAACTTGTATTTACCACCTATGATTAGTTCCATGATGTCGAAGACCCCCCTACCCCACCTTGTTTGGTGTTTTTATGGACCCTAATTCAACACAGTTCCAAGGTCGCATTCTAACATTCGTCTTATTATGAGGAGAGGTGGTGGATATTTGTACCCAAGAGTCTTCCTTGTCACTCCTCAGGCTTGCAGCCCTCGATGTGGTGTCCTTAGCAAAGTGGTTGTATCCCACCACTCAGCGGTGGATCTCCTAATAGCCATACCAACACATTTTGTTGCAAAGGTGTGCATGGAAAAATAGCATAGGAAAATACAATAGGAAATATGATATTATTCATGTGTGAGGAACGATTCATCTAGGGACTTCCACCTCATGCTAGGTAGATGAATATATTGACAGTGATGAAATATTTGTCAGAATAGCACCCATTCTGGATTCGGTGTGGCTCATCAACGAAGGAATATTGTAGATGTGGTTGGCCCTTAGTAGTAAAACCTATCCAATATTAGAATTTCCAACTACATATTCTAGCATTTTTCACCCCTATGACCACCTCTATATTTGGTGTAAGTTCACCATACGAATCAAATAATTCTCTGAAACTAATCAGACTAAGCTTCAATACTTCCCATGCTTAACCAGCCAAATGAATAGTGGGAAACAAGTCCCAAGGCTGAGCATATCAGCGTGAACCATTTTTTATTGTTGGAAAGAAGGTCCCTTTTACACCAAGTCACATAGAGAATTAGATTACTCATTACACAAGGTGGGACCTTGAGGCGGTGGCATAAAGTATTTTCTCTAGAAGTGGGAAGAATGGTGTTGCTTGAGATTGACCAATTGTAGCTAGACCTGATGGTCAAAGAGATTCTGGTGGCTCACGATTTGTTAAATTTCTTGAATAATTTCAATGGCCATGACCTTGATATATCCCATAAATTTGTCCAATACCTAGGATAATGGTATTGTATCTTTGAAAGGATTAATATTTGCTATTACCATTGATATATTGGTGAAGATTATCGAACTCCCAAACGAATGGGAGATTGTCCATAGGGACATACATTCTATGGCTAGAGAATTGGCACTTCTTCGTGATAAAGGGAAGTCCTTAACAAAGAAGGACAATGGCTATGTTAGGGAAGGGATTCGCCCATCATGGAACTAGATTATGGTACTTGTAATGCAATATTTGACCATGGATGAGCCAACATCACCCATTCATAGTTTTCATATGGCATTTCTTAATTTTCTCCATAAAATAAAGCAGATCAATATCCTAGAGTATCTTTATCGATCGATGGAGATCTTAGTGGACAGCGTCAGGTAGGGAAAATTAACTCACCTCAAGCACATGGGCATTCACTACACTATCTTCAATTTTGTAAATTACAACCCAGACCAACATACTTTGGATTAGAAGAGACCAAACAATGATCCTGAAACTATTCTTGCATCCTCGATTTTTTTTTACGGTCCTCGGGATGCTTTGTCGATTGAATTAGATAGTGGTACTCCAAGTAGAGATGATTGTCTAAGGGGATTACCCCCTTTAGGGCCTTCGAGAACCCCCACATGACACTCTCCTTGGGTTAAAAATGTAAATGAAAAATTGATCTCATCCCATGCTCACAAGAGCTAGAGGACTACACCTGGTCCGTCTCTAGGTTCACATTTCATCTAGCAAATGGGAGATGTGGACGAGGTCATCGACCTAGAATATATAGTCACCCTGGCTACCTCAATGCTTCTCAGAGCTAGTAATATTATAACCCTAATGCATGCGTAGAAGAACACCATATCTATGGAGGATGACCCTAAGGAGGACAAGGATTACATACCAGAATGAAAAGATGATCCTTCACTGGATTGTCTCATTTTGATGTACAAGATTATCCCCATGCTCTCCCTACATTTTTTGGTTTCCCTTTGGTATCTACGAGCCGTTATTATAATAAGTTTTTATTTTTCTTCTATTGCATGGACCCATCGTATGGTCCACTTTTGGCTTGTTCTGTAGAGAGTTGAACCTTCACGGGATCCTCTCTACAGTTTGTTTATAATGTTTTGGGTTCCTTTCAAAACCCGTTATCAATAAAAAAAATATATTATTTATCAAAAAAAATCATCCATTGATGTTTACCTCATTTTTAAAAATGGATTTTATCCAACCTCTCTTTCCTCTTCCTCCCATTGTTCAATATTATTCCTATTCCATGCATATTTTGGGTTTACATTTCCAATAATTTTTTTTATTTTTGACAATATGTTGATCATTACAAGTTGTCACTTGCCTTTGTCCCTAACATCTTTGATTTATATTAAGTGAAAAGGAATAAATTAGTAAGTCAATATAATAAAGGGAAGGGGGCATAACCCTTGTTTTCTACTCTAATTTTGATCTAAGATTCATGATTGTGATATGGTGTACCAAAAATGTCAACTATTGATGTTTACCTCATTTTTTAATGGATTCTATCCAACCTCTCTTTCTTCTTCCTCCCATTGTTCTATATTATTCCTATTTCATGCATAATTTGGATTTATGTTGCCAATAAATTTTTTATTTTAAAAAATATGTTAATTGTTTCAAGTGGTACCTTGAAGTCTTTATCTCTAACCTATTTGATTTCTATAAAGTGAAAAAAAAAAAAACTATTAGCTCCATGTAATAAATACAATGGTGGTATAACCCATTTTTTTACTATTGTTTTGACCAAGAATTCATGATTGTGCTTCTAGTGGCACTACATAATGACACCATAGAGCTATGGTTCTATTATTTTGGTTTTAAATAGCATCATAGTAATGCTATGAAGAATTGTTATTTACAAATATTTTATTCCTAGTTGACACATTTATTTTTTACTTCCACCTATATTTTTTTAATATTTAATAATATGTTGATCATTACAAATGTTCACTCCTAACATATTCTATTCTTGTAAAGTGAGAAAGGAATCCCATGGCTTATCAAGAATAGTTCTAACCTTGCAACTATCCTATGCTTCAATAGTATAAGCTTTGTCACTCACCTCATCCCTAGAGGACCCTTAAGGACATGATGAAGTCATAATGGGTCCAAGGCATATTTTTAATATTATTATAATGAGGTTTGAGGTGTAGACCAATTGGTTCATCCAAACCCCATAAGGGGGCGGAGGTCCAAAGTTCAAATATTGGGCCTCGTCGAACTGAACACTTGTCCCTTTCCTAGTGCTTTTAGCGGCGTAAAAGGTTTAAAATGATTGTGGCATGGTGGTTATAGGTGCGGACTACGTGAAGATCTGTGTGGCGGCTTCTGGGGCGGACAACGCATAATACTGTGATGGCCATAAAAGCTGGACAACCTTCCTAGATTCGTGGCGGCTACCAATTCCACCATGTAAATTCAAAAATAAAAAATAAAAAATTATTATTATAATGCGGTCACTATTTGGCCCATGAGTGGGGATTTTTCCTATAAATAAAGTACATTTTGTAAATAATGAGGGGGAAGGATCTAGAAAATCCTGATGGTCTAGGGATTATGCTCTCCACCCTTGGGTGGATTAGAAACCAGAAGGCCCAATAATTTTCTAGGAGCAAGTTTTGAAGGTTAGGAATAAGCTAGGAGAAAGGACAAGAGAAGATTCTTCGAAGTTAGGCACAAATAGGAAGAAATAATCAAGTTGGATCATTTTATATTTTCATCTAACCATAGAACATTTTCAATTGATGATTCGATGATTACTAGTGCTTGTGAATTGAAACCTTGATTTATTTAAATATTTTCATATGTTAACATAATTTAATACATTGATTCATTCATGACTCTATTCGATACTCATTGAAATATTGTAATGTGGCCTCTAAGCAAATCGAAGGTTACGAAAATCTCTTGTTCCCGAGTCTATAATTTTCCACGTAGTTAGACTCTTATGTCTTAAATTATAAAAATGATTTGGTCTAGAATATCGATCAGGATAGAAGAACTTTAATCAAGTTTAACTACGAACTTTAGAATGGTCAAACATTGGTCTACGAATCACAACGGCATCCTATTACTAGCAGAGCCTCTACGGCCGCTGCTCGATGGTCACTCTTTTTTAGCATGCAAACGCTCTTCTATTGCATTTCCCAGACCATGTGGTGTGTGTGGGATGTCTACGCTGCATACGACTCCAACCCTATCTATTGTGCTATAGCAATCGAGTGGGAATACTTAAGAGGGACTATCATGCTTCTTATTCAAATCCTTTGGAAAATGTTTCCACTTACAAAGGCTAATCTCGTACCTTGGGTTCTATTTTAGTATCGATTTTCTGGAATCATCACTGAACCACTGTAATTGCTTACAAGGATCTATTTGATTAATTCTAAATGGGACTAAACATGCCCTAACCAAAACCCTTTAGGATTGCTTAGATTTGGGTACATTTACATTATGCTACCCATGCTTGCTTGAATGAATTGTAGGAGGCGACGCATGGGTGATGACCTTATGCATCAAATTCACATGTAGGTGTGTAATACCTGAATCTAGAGTTTCTACATCGCCAATAAAGTACACGAGAAAACCCTGAAAGTCGTGTGTCTTATTGAATCGATGCAAAATGGGCTTGAATCTCGAAAGTACTTCCACGTCACTGCTAAACCTCGCAGTGGCCCCTTTTCTCCTGTATTGGCTTTGTATCGGGCCTAGAAAACATGGGCTCTAATTATAGGAGGATCACCTATTAACAAAAACATAATATTACTCTACTCCTCGTCAGACTAGGTGGGATATTCCAATCACCTGTTCTTGAATCTGCGTAAACTAAGGAACATCCCTAAGGATAGATAAAGATCAATATATTCCTTCTATTGGCAGTTGAAATGGAGGGTTTGGAACACCTGTACAACTATTACCTTACCTCTATAGTATAATCATCCCCTACTCTATACCAATTTATTGGAGGAATCTTGGAGACTTGGTTTCTACCTATTTCAAGGGGTGTACAAAAGATTAAAAAACATAGATTGACTCATAGCTTAAAAGAGAAAGGTTTCTTAGAATAGCTCCCTAAGGGAATATTTGAAGGTTCGATTAGGCTTATAAGAGTTATCGTCGCCTGAGAAAGGTAGACGACCATAGGTGCTTGGATAGCCTAAGAAGAAGCCAGTCGGTGGCTGCCATGCTCCCCTTGGTAACTCGCATGTCACCTAGCGGAAGTAGTTGTGACTTGTATAAAATGTACTAACCCTTTGAAATCCTTACGTATGATTGTGGCAATTACCCAATCGGTCCTAACCTGTTGGCATGAACAAACGACTCAATGAATCTCCAGCATAAGGAATAACCTTGTGGCTACGCTCGACCAGACGCGTCCCTCCTTTGGGATGAATGAGTTACTGTTGTGTCAAGACCTAGAAACCACCCTTTATTCAAATGGAGATTACCCCACAACATTTCACATACCCTTGATGTGATCCGTGACCACAGGGCTTCGATCTGCGGAAAAAAACCGGATGTTGTAGTGCGCTCGACTCTACTCGGGGCTTTCACGAGGTTAGTAAAGAGATTCATGTGGGGGTTGTAGGCCATACCATTGGATATTGACCGCAACACCACCTTGTATGGTTAAGTTGTCAGCCATTAGTATTGGATAGAGAAACCATTAAAGACTCCCATGGTCCCTGAAAAAAAAAACATCAGAAATGAGAAAGTAGATTGGGGGATTGTTCAAAACAAGGTAAAAGCTTAGGATTTAGTTAATACGATGGTACCCCAGGTGTTTGGCTATCGAAGCAAGCAATTGTGATAATTGAAATGAGCTTGGAAGGTCACTATACACTTTAGACATAGGCTTGATCTGAAGTTATTCGATATATTAAAATAAAAGGGTTGATTATAAAAAAGGGGCTTAAGATTATATCGGTATACATATAAGCATGTCTTTTAGGAAGTAGGTTTTATACTACTATGTTCATATTACGAATTAATGGCCTAGAAAACCTTGATGACCATACGTTACAATTATCTTGTAGGTTTATTTACACTTTATGATTAAAATTATGAAGTATGGCTTATTAACATGAATCTTAGTATTTTTCTTAGTTAATATTGGAACTAAGAATGGAATTTATGCCATGTTAGTTATGCAAGAATTAGATGTGAAATAATGGTATACTAGACTATATTACACGGAGTTCTTAATGTTAAAAGACAATAGTATGCTCAAACCGAGAAGTAAAGGATTTTGATTATTAATTTAGGGAAAGGAATGGTTGATATAAATTAAAGGTATGAGACTTTAATTCATTGATTGATTTACCATCAATTATGAAGAATGAATTTGGAATTCATTCTTGAGGGAGCTCATAGGGCTCTCTAGAAATGTGATATCTCCAAAATACAATTCCAATGACTTTTGTAAACAATGTAAGATATTAAATGACTTAGAGAAAGGAACCTAAAAGAACTAGAGATTCCTTAATGTTATTGTGAATTCTATATTGATGTCTTAGAAAACGAAAATGGATGATTCCTTAATTACATCAAGATATTAAAAGGGATTGTTGTACTCCTTGATCTATATCTGAGAAGGGCTTGTAGATGCCATGCTACTATTGTAAAATTTGCCATTTAGGTTTATGAAAATGAGGAAGAAAATATTTTTGAGGTTGGGTTTTTCCCGCAGGGTTTCCCAGGATAAATCCTTGTGTCACTTTGTTTTTTGGTTTGCTTTATGATATCTTGCGGATGTTGCATTTATGTTCGAAATGAAAATGATAGATGTTATATCTAATGTTTATTTTCATGCACTGTAATGTATGCTAATTTTTCCAATAGGAAGTATGTATGGATGTTAGAAAAATATGCTCAATTTCTAATATGATGATAATTTAATGTAATTCAATTGTATCATTTACTTTTAGAATATAATGGGTAGTGATGAATGATTTTTGTAAGTAGAGTTGTTGAAATAATAATATCATGTGAAGGATGTATGCTTTCTTAAATATGTTAATGAATAAATTGAATTGGTTTAACTTTCTATGGTGTTGTGGAATGACTATTTACGAATAATGTACCTTTCCACATGCAACACTGATTATATCCAGGTTGGATATCCTATTTTAAATTCCAAGAGTTACTATGTAATAGAAGTCAATTATTAAAGGGATAATTGGATTTATGCTATCATTAAGCACTTATTCTTGAATGGAACCTAAATAATGATTAAGAAGAAGTCTCATGTAGTGCTTCAAACCAAAGGATATGATGGTTTAGTTGAGGTTACATTGTGAAATGAAACTCTCAAAATGAACTTGATCTAAAAACCAAGTTAGACCCTACACTCTACTCCAAATAATTAAGTTTACATGTGGGGGCATATGGGTCAAATAATGTCCATTTGTAATAAATTCAATGTGAACAAAAAGAGGGTTACCTAAGCAAAGAGTTTAACAATAAGTTCTAAGTGGTTTGAAGAAAGGTAAGCATGATTAAGAGGACATTCCATGGATTCTTATCATGATAGTGATATTGTTGTCTTAGAACTCCCTTCTAAATGGAGTGGATCAGATCTAAGATTTATGAAAAACCATCAATGTGGTTATTTCATCTATGATGGTTTACCATTGGTGTGGTTCTCCATATTCAAGTAATTCACCTAGTCTAGATGGACCATTTGGTGATTTATCCTTTTATGGGGATGAAACCTAGCGCTTGGCTAGCGTACTCATACCAAATGGGGTATGAGGGTTTCATAGAAGCTGATCACTTCTACTAAAGAGACTCTGATCAAGTCTCTATAGCTATTAAAGCTACTTGCCTTGAAATTTATAGTCGAATTGAAATATGCCTATCTTAGTATATGAATTAGGTCTTTTGCAATATGAATAATAATATGTGTATATGTAAAAAAACAAAATTATGGATAAGGGGTAACAATTGGGGATTACTACAAATGGTATCAGATCCTAGGATAACTAATAGAATCTAGTTAGGATCTAGGTTAGCAAAGACTTGGGACATGAAATTAAACTTGAGAGAAAAAATTCGACAACTTAAAAAAAAACATTTGGTAAAGATAAAGTCAATGCTTGGGATGATGATGTCTGAGTTTATATTCCCCACGAGTAGACCCATAGTCATTCAAAAGTGGAAGATCTAAGAGAAACCTCCTGCATGGATTTTAAGCGGTGTACCTTAGAATCTTTTGGGAAATTACTCAACATATATTTCTTTAAGACTTACTATGTATGAGTCAAGGTTATGATGTACTAAGGATTCACTTGAATTATAATTGTCCAACCAATTTGGACAACTTAAACGAATATAGTCATAACTAAAAGTGAAACCTTAGGAGATACAAACATAAATTTAACCATTTAAGTTAGTCAAAAACTAAGTTCAAATTTTCTCTATTTTCATCAATGTTATAGTACACTTTGGAATTTTTCCAATTAGAAGCTAAGGTATAGGAAATGGCAAAAGAAGTTTCCCAATAATAACACCAGAACCTAAAAATCTGATATGTTGGAGGAGATTAAGGAGGGTGAAACTTCATGTAAATCCCCCAAATATGAGAATTAGGGAACTCCAAAAAGTAAGACCTAGAATCCCAAGTGTCACCGCCACATGCAGCTCTGCCAAATTATTTTGAAAAGTATGCACCCGACAACCCAAGTGGTGGTTGAAACATACAATGAGTGATAAGTTATTTAAATTAGGAACGAACCTCTATGCCATGCATGTGGTATTATAACTTATAATAAAACTAGAGTGTAGTTTTGAAATAGTTGTATGGAGCACAGAAAACCATGTTTATGAAACCGGTGTAAACCAAACACCAAAGGTAGAAGTATGATAATAAGGTGATGCAAGAGCATCCAGCAGCACCTACAGTAGAAGCATCCAGTGGCAAGAGGGCCACTGCTGATGAGTTGCCTAAGGAGGAAAACCGTCGTGATTTCATGATGTGTCGTGAAATCACGATAGAAAAAGGCAAAGAGGGCGAGGAGGAAAACCTGTCACGATATCGCGACAGAAAAAGTGTCATGATATCGTGACACAAAGAGGAGAGAGGAGCAGACAAAGAAAGCTATCGCAATATCATGATATAAAATGTGTCGCGATATCATGACACAAACGGAGAACAGGACCAGCAGGAAGAAGATGTCATGATTTCATGAGATGTCACAATTTCATGACCCAAGCTGGAAGGAGAAGGCTACAAGCAAAGATGTCACGATTTTGCGACATGTCACGATTTCATGACCCAAGAGCAGAAGAAGAGTACGGAAGGAGCAGATGTCATGATTTTGTGACATGTCACGGTTTCACAACCTGAGGGCAAAATAGGAACCAAAGGAGAAGGAGACGTCGCGATTTCATGACAGGTCATAGTTTCATGGCCAAAAGGCGAAGAAGGAGCCAAGGAAGGAAGATGTCATGATTTCGCGATGAAGGGACAAGCGAAGGAGCCCATGGAGGAAGATGTCATGATTTCGTGACATGTCACAATTTTGTGACATGAAGTGGAAAGAGAAGGCGAAACGAGAAGATGTCATGATTTTGTGACCCGTAGGAGCGAAAGAAGGCAGGAAGAGAAGATGTCACAAAATCGTGACATGTCACGATTTCGCGACCTGAAGTGGAAAGGAGGAGCGAGAGAGATAAATGTCGCGATAGCGCGAAGAAGTGGAAATGAGGGGCGAGAAAGAGAAATGTCGTGATAGCGCGACATGTCATGATATCACGATCGAAAAAGAAGAGGAAGGGTAGGATGAGGAAGATGTCGCGATATCGCAACATGTCACGATTTTGTGACCCTTGCTACAGTGCAACCGAAGGAAGAAGACGACAGAGGGCAGGCGACGGTTGTAGAGCAAGGATGACACATGGCACCCAGGGTGCAGTTAAGGCAGGCAAATGCCAAGAAGCATAGGAAATGAAAAGGATGGGCATGTAGAGTTTTTTGACAAGAAGTGGCGGTCAAACGGTGATGATAGGGGCTATGTAGAGTGGAGCCATTAATCGAGTTGGTGATCCAATTTTTGGGAAAGACGTTTCAGAGGGTCGGGGCCTCTATAAAAACCTAGTTTTCTATAATAGATCAGGTGGTGGATCGGAGATCGAATGCAGAGTGTGGAAGTGAGAGGAACCAAGCCGAGCGCTGGTTATTGTAAGCCTACGGGTTGTTACTGTATGTATTTCCAGATTTAATAGAATAAAATTTGAGAATTGCGTGGTTGTGATTGTGTGTAATTTTTTCTATCCCCCATCAAGTGGTATCAGAGCCAGATGTTCTTGAGTGCATAAACAGATCATCGATCGTGAGGTAGTTTGTTCCAAGATCTATGGTAGGGTTTTGAGAGAGAAGAGAGAGTTTAGGATCCTTGAGCGTTGTGAGCAGAGCACCAAAGGTGAGGTAGCTACACTAGTATCGGTCAAGCATTGTAAGAAAAGCAAGGAAAGATGCCTCCACGAAGAATCCGTGGTGGTGAGAGAGATATGGTGTCTGAGGAAGAGTTCATGGCTTTGCAGAGGCAAATAAAAGCCCTACAAAGGGAGCTATTTAGAATGGACAGAATGGATTTGCAGAAGCAAGAGGAGCAACATAGAAAGCATGAGGCTAAATTGAGAAGTAGAAGCCAGGAAGCAGAGTTCAAGTAGGTTGTAGACGAGGAAGTGTGTAGCAGTAGTAAAATCTGTCTAGAGGAAGACAAAAGTTGTTTAGGCCAAGAGAAGGGGTTGCAGCAGGCTGCTGAGGTAGAGAAATGTTTGGAGTGTTGCAGGAGGCAGCAACCAAACAGCTCAGAAGTGAAGATCACTTCTCCACCAACCTCAGGTGTCTGATGTAGGAGCATCCAGTAGCACCTACAACAGAAGCATCCAGTGGTGGGAGGGCCACTGCTAAAGAGTTGCCTAAGGAGGAAAATTGTCATGATTTTGTGATGTGTTGTGAAATCACGATAGAAAAAGGCAAATAGGGCAAGGAGGAAAACCTGTCGTGATATCGCGATAGAAAAAATGTCGCAATATCATGACACAAAGAGGAGAGAGGAGCAGACGGAGAAAGTTGTCACGATATCGTGACAAAAAATGTGTCATGATATCGTGACACAAATGGAGAACGATACCAGTAGGAAGAAGATGTCACGATTTTGTGACATGTCATAATTTCGTGACCCAAGCTGGAAGGAGAAGGTTGCAAGCAAATATGTCACGATTTTGTGACATGTCATGATTTCATGACCCAAGAGCAGAAGAAGAATACGGAAGGAGCAGATATCACAATTTAGCAACATGTCACGGTTTCGCGACCTGAGGGCAAAAAAGGAGCCGAAGGAGGAGACATCGCGATTTCATGACAAGTCACAATTTCATGGCTAGAAGGCGAAGAAGGAGCCAAGGAAGGAAGATGTCACGATTTCATGACATGTCATGATTTTGCGATGAAGGGGCAAGCAGGGAGCCCGTGGAGGAAGATGTAACGATTTCGTGACATGTCACGATTTTGTGATGCGAAGTGGAAAGAGAAGGCAGAATGAGAAGATGTCATGATTTTGTGACATGTCACAAAATCGTGACCCGTAGGAGCAAAAGAAGGTAGGAAGAGAAGATGTCATGAAATTGCGACATGTCATGATTTCATGACCCGAAGTGGAAAGGAGGAGCGAGAAAGAGAAATGTCATGATAGCGCGACATGTCGCGATATCGCGACCGAAAAAGAATAGGAAGGGCAGGATGAGGAAGATGTCACGATATAATGACATGTCGTGATTTTGTGATCCCTGCTATAGTGCATCTGGAGGAAGAAGATGAGAGAGGGCAGGCGGCGGTTGCAGAGCAAGGATGACACATGGCACCCTAGGTGCAGTTAAGGTGGGAAAATGCCAAGAAGCATGGGAAAAAAAAAGGATGGGCACGTAGAGTTTTCTGATAGGAAGCGATGGTTAGATGATGATGAAAGGGGCCATGCAGAGTGGAGCCATTAATCGGGTTGGTGATCCAATTTTTGGGAAAAACATTTTAGAGGGTCGGGCCTCTATAAAAACCTAGTTTTTTGTAATAGATCGAGGTTGTGGATCGGAGATCGGACAAAGAGTGTGGAAGTGAGAGGAACCAAGCTAAGCGCTGGTTATTGTAAACCTGCGAGCTATTACTGTATGTATTTCCAGATTTAATAGAAGAAAATTTGGGAATCACGTGGTTGTGACTATGTGCGATTTTTCCCATTCCCCATCATAAGGAATTAATTGCAATCCTACTATATGATAATAAGTTCAATAAGGGTACGCTTTACAGTGATAGTATCATGTGATAGACGCATTTTGCCAACATAGAAATAGGGTATGAAATCATCCATTGGAGTCATCGAAGGGTCGATGATAGGATGTGATGCACACTAAGGAAAGGACATGTGGGTTATGATGATGTATTCTATGCACAGTGAAATAAGGTTACTCTCTTGAGAATTTGAGGAGAACATAATAATTCAATTTTATGGATCTACGAATCTATGAAAATAAATGGACCTCGAAATGCTATCCAGTGAATAAAACTAAAGTAAAACTCCAACATCGCAAAATGGAGTAAATAGTGTAGAATTTATCTCAGTTGCAAAAATGGAAATAACCTAAGCATTATTCATGGTAGTGAATATCATATTGCTTGTACTAGGGTTTAACCTATTAATACTAGTGATCCCAAGGACAAACATCATAGTGTGTCTCATAATTATTTTACTCCTACTAGTCGTTCTGTCGATACATACTCTCTGAGTTATGGCTTCTAAAAATATCAGAACCAATAGTGGTAATCGTACAAAACTATCATAAATTTGACCATTAAATATCATTAGGGTAAGATATCATTTGAGGATGATCTTTCAAAATTCTAAGAATAGACTATATGCGAGTGACTGACAATGGCTGAAAGGAGTAGGTTTTGAAGGATCAACTCGATTAGAGCTAATTCACATGGACAAATATTATAAGTCTGCCCTAGAAGAAATATGGGATCCTAATAGAGAAACTTTTTAGTTACCTATTGGAGAAATTATTGTTACATTGGAAGATGTATACGGAATATACTGAGTCCTGGTAGAAGGACGTGCAGTAACAATTGCTAATGAAGCAGAAATGGGATATATTTTGGAAAGAGTGTTTGGAGTAGATTGGAGAAATGTGAACACCAATAGGGGGCGTATAGAGCATGAACTTCACTATGTGTAGGGTAGACTGATACATAAGCATACAGTTATAATGGAGCTCGTATCGGGTGTCATTTTGCTCAAATCAAGAAGTGCATGTTTTCCTTAGAATAACTAGGAATCATACATGATATAGTGGAAGAGTCAATAATATATGCACAGAAACCAACATTATTGGCCCAAACCTATAGAGAGTTGTTCGATTTAAGAATAATGATAAAAATCGTATTGAACTGTAAAACTTTGCTACAATTTTGGGCATGGGAGCAAATAGCGGTGGCCAGACCCCAAGGGCTACCTTATGATGCACACCAATTTATGGTTCTAGACATGCCCTATTCATTAATATGGCAATGAAAAAAAGAATGGTCTAACTACAAACCAATTGAAGGAAATAAAGAGCAATTTTGTTCTATTTGGGAAAATCTGCAATCACATGATGTTATTTGGTGATCTTGGAGATTGGGCCTATTTTGGGCATAATATGGTGTTCAAATCACTCGGGTGAGATGAGCAAGAAGGTTGATCAAACGTAACAGTATGTAATACGAGTATTTTCAATATACTCAGGTATTGCAATAATTCGGTATTACACAATGAATATCAAACCCTCCATGGTTTACACGAGGAAGAGACGAACAACTGTGATACCTCCACCAATAGAACCACTAGCTATATGGAAACATGAGGAGGATGATGCGAGCATGACCCCTAACTATGACATTTGGTGGACCACTCAGTGATAATTCCAAGAGAAAGATTATAGTAAGGAAAGTAGTTGTAGGGAAACAAACAAAGTTGTAGAGGAGGAACACTCATTTAGGAAGAAAAATGAGGAAGAACCTCCCAAAATATGTTTGCGCCAATGACTGGATATAGGATCTAGACCATCCAACCTAAGAGAAGAAAAACCATTGAGGGAAGCACAATGTGAAGTAGAGACGTTGAAGAAAAAAATTTGACTGTTAAAAATTTAACAGTTGAAGTTAGTAGACAAATGGGCACAACAAAGGTTTAAGTTGGAGACTAAGATAGAAGTTGTTATCTCAGAGCGAGAAATGCTTCGATTGGAGTTAACACAAATACGCTATTGGAGAGATATAGTTGGGACAACCTTGCAAGCAGAGAATGCACAATTACATGAAGGAAGAGATATATATCGAGCTGCATTTTTGACTTCTTATATGGATGCACTTATAAGCCATGGTTTACTTCTTCCAGTACAACCAACGGTTGTGGAGCAACATGAACAAGAAAATAAAACTTAGGCAACTTGTCAAGCCACTCCTCAAGCAGTTTCTCCAATAGACTCTTGTTGTGGCTGCTCCACAACGTACCCCAAAATTGGGGACCCACCTTTTTATTTTTTGTGTTCGGGTGTTTGCATGTTGGTTTCGAGCTTCTAATGCTCGGTTTGTTTTGAATTTGTATTTATCATTAGATTTTGTTAATATTTTATTGTCAACGATATTTTATTGTCGACGACTTTTTCTTGTCGATGATATTTTATTGTCAACAACATTTTCTTGTCGACTATATTCTGTTGTCGATGAATTTTTCTTGTTGACGATATTTTCTTGTTGATAATATTTTATTATCAACGTTTCTTTTGTTGTCATCTTATGGTTGACGATTTTTCTTGTCGATGACTTTTTGTCGTCATTTTGTTGTTGACGACTTCTTTGTCGTCAATGTCTTGTCGATGAATTTTTATCGTCAAATTTTTGTTGATGATATTTATCATCATTTTTGTTGGTTTCAAGCTTGTAAAAAAAAAAAAACAAAAAAAAAAAAAATATAATGTGGAACTCTTTCAACTTTTATTGAATATAATTGTTGGTTCCAATAAATAAAATGAAACTTGTATAATACATACAAGTTTAATAATGATAATCACATATTAAATCAAACTAAATAAATAAATCATTATTATTATAATAATTATTGTAATATAATACTGATAATAATAATAAAAAAAAACTAAATTAAAATGAGCATAATAGAACTTATTATATTACATTATATTATATTATATATAATAAAATATAATATAATGTAATGGAAAGGAAGAACACGATCCTATCAATGAAATAAAGTTTAAATGATTATTTACTAAGCTAAAAGATTTTAGCTTCATTCTCCAATGTTATATATGGCTTAATATTGACTATCAATAAAATAAAGTTTAAATGATTATTTACTAAGCTAAAAGATTTTAGCTTCATTCTGCTAAAAGATTTTAGCTTCATTCTCCAATGTTATATATGGCTTAATATTGACTAATT
Source organism: Wollemia nobilis (assembly GCA_028583015.1). Classification (NCBI taxonomy): domain Eukaryota; kingdom Viridiplantae; phylum Streptophyta; class Pinopsida; order Araucariales; family Araucariaceae; genus Wollemia; species Wollemia nobilis. The sequence continues at coordinate 409,370 of JAQPPZ010001862.1, forward strand.
TTTATTATTGCTTTTGTTTGTAGGTTACAAAAAGTAGAATGCCATCGTGGACAGGACTTGATCACAAAGGAGGAAGAATGCGTAAAAGGCAATCATGGCGTATATGTGATGAGCGAGATTTTTGTGGTGGAATACACCCGACGGATAGTTTTAGATATCGACTGTCATCTTCGACAGAAACAAAGCTGCAAATGGGAGGTTCGATAGTGACGTGTCGCAAGGCAGATTTCATAATATCTCATCAGGCCAAGTGGCAGACGAAAATAAAACATAGCACCAGGACTTGGTTGAAGGTGGGTTGATATGTAAGCATGCATTGGACATTGGGAATCTGCTCTGGCATCGACACAGGATTTTAATGCAGCAATAGGAAAATGACACGGAAGGCGACGATTTGGCAATACAGGGATAGCAACCAGGTAAAACAATGATGGAGAATGGGTGAATGAATGATATGACATCCAGCAGAGAGTTCTTCCATGTATGGGTTCGATGAATGAATGAAACGACGACCACAGCCGCAGTGATGGCCACGTCCCATGGTCGTAGACGAAGGAGACTCAGAGAACGACAGTCAAGAGACAACATGGGTCCGAGAGATGCTTTAAAAACAAAGGTTTTAATTAAAATTAAAAAGGACACAGTGGACAGATAATCAGGGCCATAGACGAACAACAGATGGACATCCAGTTGGCGGTAATCTGACGAATACATGCAGAGATTGTGGAGCTTGGCCAGTTGGACGTGATGACGATGGAGTGGGAGGATACGACGCTCGTGGGGCCCATTTTTGTCAGAGCATTGTAGCAATAGTAGTTAGTGATAGGTGACGTGGGTTACAACACGCAAGCAGGTCTAAGGAATTAGATACAGAGTGCTGTTATCAGACAGATAAGGGCAGGTTCACGCAAGGATTGTCGACTTGGCATCAACGTGGACTGACAACACGACAATTGAATGTGTGGAAACAAAAAATTATGAACCTCGAGCTTACCCGGCAGACCACATGACGGCATGATTGTCGAGGACAAAGTGCAGTGGGGTTCACAATTGAATCGAAAATTCTTCCAATGCGGACATCCTGAAGACCTGGACAGACCTAGATTTCTCATCTCGGACGGCAATCGAAGACGCACCGGTATTGGTTGGGCCCTGTTGGAAGAAAATTATTTGGCGGTGACGGACGAATTTGGAGTTGGTCATGTATTTGAAGTTTAAGATTAGATTTATTGTAAATGATTCCCACAGCAGAGCAAGCTTTTATTCTTCTTTCGTGGGGAAACACGAAGCAAAGAACGGCCTGATTTCATCGCAGTCAAACACCGGAGTGTCTACGATATTTTTTGAATGGCGGGAAAGCGTTACAAGAGAAATGAAAGTTTATAGAAATAAACGTTAAAGATGTAAGATCCTTAAGGCAAACATGCTAAAGGGGTAGGGAAGGAATAAAGCCACCATTGAAATAGAATGCAAACACAAACATGAAAAGAAGGTGAAAGGTCAAAGGGCAGATAGGGAAGCCAAACAAATTGCATGCATCCAAGGGAACGAAACAAAAAGTTTAGGAAGGAGAACGAAGAGATTTTCCAAAGCTTTAAAAAACTGGAGAAAATGCGTGCACAAGGGCTGGAACTTTGAGGAGGCCACATGGGGTTGGAAACTGCTGCAAGCAAAGTTGTAGATTTGAAGGCAAGAGGGCTATTTTGGACTTGTTTGGGCTGTTTTTCTTCCATGGATTGGTTTGGGAAAACCAGAAATTCTGCTATTGTAAATGAACATTTTTAATGCAGAAATTTTCAAAAAGTTGCATTTTATGGGCAAGAAAGGAGGAGTCATTTTCTGCATGCAAGATTAAATGTCTATTTTTTTCCCCTTTTTAGATTTTAGGCTTGTAAATGAAGTTTATGCAAGTTTCTTGGTTGCTTCATGCTAATGTTTAAATCTGAAAAATCTCATTTAAAACCCTAGAAGCTAGCACTTAGCTTATCCGGATTGTGCTTGTTTTGCAAGTCCAATAGGTTAGGTTGAATGCATGAAAACCTCACATCTTCGGTTTTGTTGTAATAGGATAGCATCCAAATGAATGTATCTTGTGTTCCATTTTATGCATTTCATTTTCATTTTTCTGCATTTTATTTATCCAAAAATTTTAACTTTTTTTTTAATTTTCAGGAATTAAAATAAACATTTAAAAATTTTCAAAATCCAAAAATAATTTCACCATTGTGTAGGTTATACTTCAGACTTCCAATACGCACTTTGAAATTTCATTTTTGGAGTTGTTTAGTATTTTTAAAAATTCATCGAAGTTGCTATTTTATGATAGATTTTAAAAATCTGAAAATAAAAAATTTCCATTTTTAAAGTCAAATTTCATTTTTTTTTAGTTTTGTTTTGCACTCATGAGCCTATGATAACATTCACTTCATGAAAATTCCAATTTCATTGAAGAAGTTATGTTTTATGGCATTTCACAAATTTCCATTTTTGAGCCTAAAATTACCCTTTCTTCATAAAAGTTCTAACTTTACGAAAGAGGGGTAATTTGAGTATTACATTGAAGGTCATTTCTTCAAAGCACTTAATTGTTCATCTTAATGAAAATTTGATTTCATTTAAGAGGGGTAATTTAAAGTGACATTTAAAGTCCTTTATTCAAGGCCATAAATTATTGCCTCTTTGTGAAAATCCATTTCACCAAAGAGGGATGGTTTATCGATCACATTGAAAGCTATCTTCATCTTCATGATAAGAATCCATATTTGGACTTAATAAAGAAGATAAAATCTACCTTAAAACTCTCAAGATCAAAGGAATTAAGGCACTACATCGTGGTCATATGAGGGCCAACTCACATTTGCTTTATTTTGGTTCAATGAACAATCACTAAAGTTTCATGATAAAATAAACCAACATTGCCCCTTGTTTACAGTTAATTGCAATCACTAAGGTATTCCAAGCATTTAAATTGATACATCTTTATTTGAGATTACTAATACACATATGCAAATGCTAATATAGCGGAAACCTTGGAGAAGTTGTTGGTTTAACTTCTTTGCAAGAGGGGATTTGGAACCCAAATCCTAAGGAAGAGTGTACTTTCACAATTGGATGAAAATAGCACTCAAAAACTCTCAAAATGGTAATATAGTTATGGAACCGATAGGTGAAATATTCAAGGGAGAACAACCTTGAGATCCAAAATTACTAACCTGGAAACTATATGTATTAGTATACCAATAATTTTGGCCAATTGTAAGCAAAAATTGTTTGAAATATATTTTTGGTATAAAAAAAAATGAAATATTGTGTCTTATATCATGAAATGTTTATGTAAGTAAAGCAAACTTGTTTAAATAGAATAAAACTAAATGAATTTGAAGAATATATTGGTGTCCATTCTTGGAGAAGGTATGGGACTTCTCTATGATGATATAAACCAGAAGACATCTAGGTGGATGCTTTGGAATTAAAATGCATATTCAGATATATGTGAATATCTTGAATCTAGGTTTTGAAATTATGTTGTATCTTTGTTAGCACTTGATTTTATCAGGTTAATTCATGCCAAAGGTTAACCAAATTATATTGTGATACTCCTTGGTGGGATTTTTGATAAAACTAACAAGACTTTTTATGTCTAGTAAGGTACAAATGCATAATTTCATGATATTCTTGTAACATCATTTTGCAAATTCTAATACTACAATTCTCTAGATTAATTGTTTGTGCAATTTTAAATGAGTCAAAACTTTAGTTTTGTGTTAATATTGTGTATTGATGATGCTTTCAATACTTGTTGATATGCAAAATGCTATATTGTTTATAAGGACATGGTACTACTGATATTTTGCATTTTTGCAGGTCCAAGAACTCTCATGGATGGAAGATGAAGCTTGCCATCGAGATTGAAGTGTTGGATGATAGAATAATTTGAATGCAAAGCAACATGATAAATGCTAGTTTTTGCTATACAAATGTATTTTTGTAAGATAGATGCTCAAACACAGAGAACTGTGTTTAATATAAGGGGGTGTATGTCATGACCCATCACCCTCCTATCTTATTTAAGGGATATTAATTGGTTCTTGGAACCAATTAATGCTTAATAGAAGGGGCCTAGACCCTAAAGAATCCTACAAAAATTCTAATAAAATAATTTTATAAGGGACAAGAAATATTAATTATTTAAGGGCTATTTATGAGGCTTGGTAAAAGATAAATTTAAGGAATTATCTTTTACAAAATTATAAACATATAATAAATAATTGGTAGATTTAGAGGACCCAATGTGGATGGGACCTAAAAATGACTAAGGAATTTTTAAATAACTTATGGGTCATCCCATATTTTGGGAAGTACTCATTGGGCTACCCTACTTTGGTTGGAACTATGATAGGAATCCCATGGCTTATCAACAATAGTTCTAACCTTGGAACTATCCTATGCCTAAATAGTATGAGTTTTGTCACTCGCCTCATCCCTAGAGGACCTCATCCTCATCAATAGTATGCTCTCCACCCTTGAATGGATCAAAAACTAGAAGGTCTAATAATTTTCTAGGAGCAAGTTTTGAAGGTTAGGAGTAAGCAAGGAGAAAGGACAAGAGGAGATTATTGGAAGGTAGGCACAAAGAGGAAGAAATAATTAGGTTGGATCATTTTATATTATCATCTAACTATATAATATCTTCAATTGATGACTCGATGATTACTAGTGCTTGTGAATTGACATTTTGATTTATTTAAATATTTCCATATGTTAACGTAATTTAATATATTGATTCATTCATGACTCTATTCGATACTCATTGAAGTATTGTAATATGGCCTCTAAACTAATCAAAGGTTACCCAAATGTATTGTCCCTAAGTCTATAACTTTCCACATAGTTATACTTGTAGCGATCCTAGGAGCGTGCACCGTATGCTACTGTATTTGCAATTTAATATGATCTCTTAATGTTTAATATGCATTAAATGAAAGATGTAAAAAGAAGGCATAATCGAGATACAAAGAAACAAATAAATGAATGCGTTTTATTGATATTTCCAATATTTGGTTACACATTCATCCCTTTTAGGGATACCCTTCATTTGATACATAGATTTACACAAAGAGAGTAGTAGATGTGTAATATCCCCTTGCAAGGGGTTATGCACTTTTGAAGGCTTCCCAGTGATGCACATGGAACTATATGAGGACTTACAGATGCCTTCTTCTCTAGATATAATTCTCATAGGGATCCTCTTGCTCTCGTATGTTGCAGATATGTCCAATGAACCTATAGCCCTGCAAGCAATGAAACAACAACACACACTTAGATGTACGATATTGCCTTCCCATATGAGGTTGTTAGCATAACTAAAACAAATGCAATAAAACTATTACTATGAACACAAATAACAAAAATAAAACTTATGATAATGACATGAAAACATAGAGAAAGCAAAATAAAAGAAACTATCATAAAAACCCTAGACTAGGTTGTGGGCCACTATCCAGGACAATGGCCGCTAAGGTGAAATCTGTATCTATTAATCCAAAGTATATGGGCATAAGTTTGTTACTAATGTTAAATTATTACTGTATGTGCACAAATGATTACCTCTCATATGGTTAGCACTTCGTTGCTCTTTAAGGGTTCTCAGATTTTCTCTTCAATCCAAAAGGGCTTCATTGTGTATGCTCTCCAAGAAAGGCTCTCCAAAGGTTCCCCGGTCTCTCCCTGTAATAATGATAAAATAAGATCCCTTAGTGCTTTTAGGTTCACTCCTTATAATGTGTTTGAAACCCTAGATCAATGTCCAAACCCTAGTACTAAATTCTTCATGCACACTAGATGTTAGAATGAGAGGTTTTACCTTTGTCTGCCCCTGAGGGCTAGTTAAATAGTGTCTAAATTAAGATATGAGTCTCTCATGAATACTGGTCATGAGGAATCATGCAATATTATTCCTGCTCGGACTTATTGCATGCAAATTGTCAATTTTTCCCGAGATTAGGCTAGATTAGCAGTAAAATATATTTTAGGGTTTATCCATTGTCATCTTCAATGGCTAAGGTTTGGCCGCTCTGAGCTACAACGACTAAAGTTTGGTTTCTCTAAGCTACAGCGACCAGGATCCAACCGCTCTGGTCCATAGCAGCCAGGCTTGGATGGGCTTAAAATACCCCAAATGAGTGGTAAGAACCATTTTTGATACTTGGAAAGTCCCAAGTTTTAGTCACATGGTCCATGAATGTGCCCATACGAGTAATTACCCTAAACATGGCATGTTTTAAGTGCCTATAGATGCCCCTTTTTGTGATGCACTGTGTGAGAAAAACATAGTGCAATGCAAAAACATAGACTGCTATGTTTGATTGTAGGGTGTATGATGATCATTGCTCTGATCAACATTTGATGCCCTAGTCACTCAAGACAGTGCACATCCTATGACCAAAGGCATTAAAGCACCATTAGAACTTTTTGTGATTTGACCAAAGGTATTTAGGTACCTTTGGAGCCTTTAGTGAAGTGACAAAAGGTATTAAGGTACCTTTTGAGCCTTTTGTGAAGTGACCAAAGGTATTAAGTTACTTTTGGAGCCTTTTCTAAAGTGACCAAAGGTATTAAGGTACCTTTGGAGCCTTTTTTGAAGTGATTAGGAGACAAGCTTAAGTCAAATCCTAGCCTTGGTGGAAATTAGGAGACTTAATTAAGTCCAATCCTAGCCTTGGTGGCAATTAGGAGACTTAATTTAAGTCCAATCCTAGCCTTGGTGGCAATTAGGAGACTTAGTTTAAGTCAAATCCTAGCCTTGATGGAGATTGAAAAATGAAATAATTTGTGTCTGTTCTTTGTCCTTAATAGAAAAAGGGGATTTTTGCCAATGTGGATGGTATGAATGCAAGGCAAAGGGTGCAACCTTTGATAAAAGAACACAGTATTTTGAACCTAGCAATTGATGTGGATGATGCAAATGCAAGGTAAAGGGTGCAACCTTTGATAAAAGAACACAGTCTTTTGAACCTAGAAATTGACCTATTGATGATGTGATGTGATGTGTTACGAGTTGATTTGATGATGGATTCTTTATCATGTACATAATATGTATGTTCATATGGATGTTTATATGATTTTATTATTGTGATGTGAAGTCAAATCCTAGTCGTGATGGCAATAGGAGACAAGCTTACTGTTTTTCTTGAATTTTCTTTTGATATTTTGCTTATTTTCCCCAAGCAAAGAGGTGCATGATTATCTTTGGTAATGACTTTTGAATAAGTGCACTTAGCAATGATTTAGCATTTAATTGTTGATTTTGATTGTGTATGTTGTTATTATGACCAATGGACTTAGCAAATACCATTGGGGTATTTTTGAGTGGCCAAAGAGTTTATGGATGCCTTTGGATCATTTTGATAGTTGACCAAAGCGGCTTGGAATACCTTTGGAACATTTTTTATTTTGAATTTGACCAAGCAACATGAAAATGGCCTTTGAGCATTTTTTATTATGAATTTGACCAAGCACCATGAAGATGGCCCTCGAGCATTTTTTATTTTGGATTTAACCAAGCGACATGAAGATGCCTCTGGAGCATTTTTTATTAATTTTGACCAAGCGGCATGAAGATACCCTTGGAGCATTTTGATTAATTTGACCAAGCAGCATGAAGATGCCCTTGGAGCATTTAGTGATTTTGACCAAAGGGCTTATGATGCCTTTGGGGATTTTTGGAATTGATTGCTTAAATGTTTGATTACTAATTAAGGGAGGTATGGTACCCACAATGCCCCAGTTGATGTTTAGAAAATATATTTTTAGATGCAATTATGATTTTATGATATATGATGTTGATGATGTAATGATGATGATGTGATGCTTAGATGGTTAGATGATTATATGGATGTGATGTTGTGTGCTTAGGTGGTTAGGTGATTAGATGGTTTATCATGTATGCATAGATGGATGCAATGCTTGTACATGCTTTGATGATGTGATGTATGAATGACATGCGTTAGCTAGATGATGAATGTATAATTATGTGTTATGATCGAGATGTACAGATGGATTATGATGTATGCATATATGGATGTAGTGCTTATTGTTAAATGCATGTTTGATTTTGATTTAATTGTATGCATCTAATTATGTTATGATATGGTAAATGCAATGTGTGTAATGCATTATATAAATGATGTTGATCTAATGTAAGTAAACCTATATGCTTTAATCACTTAAATCATAGGGAATGCATATGATATGAGTTTAACCATATAATGGGCGACACCACATGTATAACAATCATGAATGTAAATAATCATTATTATCATAAGAATTAATTATTTAAGCATCCATATGTGAAATGTAAAGGAATGAAATGTATGTACTTCCTTGATAAGCTTATGTAAATTAAAAGATATGTACAAAATAGTCAGTGGCCTTCTAAATATCATTACTGATATTTATCCGGTATCTAGCCTACTTCGTGAACACCCTTTAATTAATAGAATATCCTAAATAAAGTTGATGATGATATTATTTGTTGCTATGTAGTAATATTTAAGGTTTTCCATGAGACTCAAACACCCTAGTTACCTTATCAACGGCTACATATTGACCATACAAGACTTTTTAAAAGCAAGGCTTTCATCATAGACCTAGAAATTCATTATCCCTGTGTGTGCAAATGAATATATTTATATAGAACTTGATTATTTCCTCTGATGTCAGGTGGGATTCTTTCAGCCCATTGCTAAGATCGAGGATCCTCAAGTGCTCATCTGATCCTTATGTTGGACTTAGTTTCATTATACCACTAGGCAGTATTGGGTTACCCAAAGCTAGCTCATCCACATGCAAACATTGGTTTACACAAATACAAGATGCTATTATGATAGACATATCATCATGCATAAGGATATCACCATTGCCAAGCTAGTCGTACACCAAACCTGTAATGGGGATCACCTTTCGATTTGTGCAATGCTAATAATTCTAGGGATTCAAGCTCCATTCTCTTCTATTCTTCATTTTATTTGGGATACTTGCTCATGTTTAGTGATGAAAATCACTGTTTATTTTTTATTGATTTTTATTTTTGAGAAAGGGATTCATGTAGTGATGATAATCACTATTTGCTTTATTTTTGTGCTTTTTGGTACTTTGAATTTTGGCTTTTGGAATCTTGAATTTGTGCTTTGATTTGGGATTTTTGCTCATTTTGATTTAAGCAAGGGATTTAATTGGGTAGGGCGGAGCTTTTCCTTTTGCCAATTCTCAACACCTTTGAACCAATCACACGAGGGGATAAGCAAGGAAGATCCTTTTTGCTTAGGGTAAACTAGACCACTTTTACAGTTTTCATCTTTCCCTTGTACCAGCTAGGATTTTAATGTGTTTCAATTATTGATGGGATCCTAAATAAATAAGGTATTATCATGACTAGACCTTACCCTCTACTAATAAATATGGCTTCCCATAAACACTGATAAGACCACTAGATACAGTTGAATGACAGGAAAATCTTACCCTATTCCTTATAGAAACATGATATGGTTGTGTTGAAAAACACAATTACACACATGGATGAATGGATGAATATGGATTTGAGTATTTGTGGTTGTGATACAAACTGTGGCAATGTTTTTAAGAGTGTGATAATAACATATGAAAATGCAATGGATATGCATGTTTGATGTAATGCAACTATATGGATGCAGATGTGAGATGCAAATGTTTTTATATTTTATATTTTTGCATTATTTTTGTATTTTTTATTATTATATTGTTTTGTATTTTTTATTATTGTATTGTTTTTGTATTTTTTATTATTGTATTTTTTTCTATTTTTGACTTTATATTGACCAAAGGGCTTATTGTGCCTTTAAGGCTTCGTAGGGGTTGACCAAGCAGTAAGAAGATACCCTTGGAGCATTTTTATGAATTTTGACCAAGTGGGTTGGGTACCGTTGGAGCATTTTGATTGAATTTGACCAAGTGGCTTGGATACCCTTGGAGCACTTTGATTGAATTTGGATTTTTATGTTTTTGGAGATTTGTTTGTATTTTTATTGCTTTATATTGTTTTTGTAATTTTGACATATTTGAATTTTTTTAATTTTGTTATTTTTAAGGGGAATGTATGACACCTTATATAACCCTTATGTGTGTAACACTTAATGGAAGTGAGGAAGGTGTGATACCTTTAGAATCCTCACTTTGCCTTATTGAACCTGATGGGGAAGGTATATTACCTTTTAGACCCCCAGTGCACATGTTGTCCACTGCAATGTAATCAACCTGCTTAGGAAGAGTGATGGAAATCAACTCTCCTTATTGGGGCACTGATCTCTATGAGGTGCCCTTATCATGGTGGGGAGGATTGAGTGAACTTTCTGGATGGATCTCATTTCATTATAATAGGTCTTGGACCACAATATTGAATCCATGGCAATTGCAAATGTCATGGCCCTTTGTTTAATAATAGAGGTAGTGTTGATCCTCCCTATAAATTCTAGGTTTATGTCTATCTAGATCTAGATATTGCATGTCAGGTAATTTTAATACCCTAGCCTCTTAGAGATTTTGGAAGATGATAGACATAGGCTCATTTGAAGGAGTCCATACACACTATAAATATTTTGAGCATGCAGACCGTTTTGGCTCTAAGGACCAGGTTGAGCCCTAGGTGTGTCACTTGCTAGTTTAGAGGGCTCCATTTGCATTTTAGATACAAGGGACAGATCATTGGCTAAGATAATTTGTTGGTCAACAACCTAAAGCTACTTCTTTTCAAGCATGCTATATACTATGACTCAAAATTTTTGACATGTTTGAATGTCATGACCATTCTGTCTATGATATAGACAGTACGACTCCTTGTCATACCCTTGGGGTTTTGGATGATTTGGATCTACTGGGAGAACCTCAGGTAACCCAATATCATTTGCAAAACATAATCGATTAAAAATCACTACCATGGGATCAGGCAATGGGATATGCTTGTTCAACCTTTGAGGCGGCCAAATTGGAGTTTTCTTTGGCTGAGGCTTTTCCTGTGGGTACACAAGGGATAGTTTGAATTTAGATGAGGGTTGCTCTTGTAGCTCTTGGTTCTTGATATTGTTCATGATATAATGTCATGCCTTATTTTTATCATTCACTTGGTACTCCATTCTATATAGATGATCCCAGATGGAATGCATGACTGGCAAATATTTAATGTGCACCTTTAGCAATGAGATTGGAATAGCATCGTAGATTGACTTGCATGAAAGAGTTGATGTTACAAATTCACAATCTGAATGTAAATCATCCCTTTCATTCATTTTAGCTGATGTGGATGTTTCATGATGATGCACTTTACTAGAGGTATCCAAAAGATTTTTCTTGCCAACTTGAATACACTCAATCTGATGTGGGGAAATGCCTTCTCTTACTCTTGCAGAGGCGCTGTGAAGAATGAGTCTGGGGTAACTAAATCCAATGGTTTTGACCCTTTTACCATGGAAGTAACCTTTGATTGCACCATATCTTGTATTATCTTCTTTGAAGTTATTTGGTATTCTAACTTAATGTTAACCATTGCCACAAACTCTTGAGAAGGTGCTTTATCTTTTGGACTAGTTGAAGGTGCTTTAGTCATGTTAACTAATGTTCTCTTCTCCTCATAAAGTAGTATGATATCATGATCTTTGGTTATGGAAGGAGGTAGTGAATTCTCGATGCAAGAATCCATTGAATGTTTGGTGATTTTATCCGCATGAATTTTTGGGGGCCTGCATATCACCATAGCTTCTTATGGCTCATAAAATTTCTTGTAATACTTGAATGGCTCAAGATATTGGGGGACCACGTACACTTTTCATTGGTGTATGAATTTTATATTCTGGTGCACTATGGAAGAAACACATTCCATATCCCTCATCCATGGTCTACCTAGCAATATGTTATAATACTTCTCACCCCCTAGGATATGGCACAATGTAGGTATTGTCTTCATCCCAACCTGTATAGGTAAGATTACTGTGCCAATTATTGAGGAAGTGGCATCATTGAAGGCTCTCAATGTGAATGTTGCATCCTTAATGCGTGAAGGTGGCAGATTTAAATGTCTTAAAGCTACAACGGTGATGATATTGATACCTAACCCAGTATCAATTAATACTCTATTATATGAAATTTGGTTGATGCTTGCTATGATGTGTAGTGGAGGATCGGGTTCATCTTTAGAGATTGGCTCGATCTCCTATTTGTAAAAAGCAATAATAGGGTCCTTTTGTAAGTGAATTGAATTGATTATTGGTGTGGACTGTGATAGATTATTGTCTCTAGTTGAATTTTTTGGTATGTTGGGTTGATCAAGGCATATTTTACTTCCTGTTGTAGTATTGATCATACCAATAAAACCCTCATAAATTGGGGCTATGTGCACCTTATTGACATGATCAACTTGATTGTTAGGTGTTATGTTTTCTTGGAGGAGTCTTATCTGAATATCTTGCCTCTCAATCATATCCTACACTAAATATCTAAAGGAGTGATAGTTTGGATATCATGCCCCTTTTGTCTATGTTACACACAAAATAGATCTTCTTTGTGTGCCTTTAATCTATGCTTATTAGGCTTCAACGGACGAATCTCTAGAAGAGTGATTCTTCGTGCCTCATATAATCGATCAAAGAGCAATGCTAATGTCTCTGGAAAACTAGTATATTGTCATTATGGCCTATTTTGTTGGCCTTGTATCTAATTTTTTTGCATATGATCTTGGGCCAGACGAGGTTGAGCTTAGAAATTATGCCCCACTATTAGATGTGGGGCCACCTAACTTGAGGATTCTGAGCTACTCAAAATAACTTGATTAACTAGGGCTACCTTTTGCTATTTTTTTCACCTTTGATATTCTTGTTTGACCATTGTCCATTGTAGAGTTCACCCTCCTCTATATTGATGTCTTAAATGACCTTGGCTTGCATCAAGACCTCCTCAAATATTTTATACTGTTGTAATTGTAGGAGAAGCAAGATTTGTTTTGAGTAGATTCTAATAAACATCTGAATGAGCTCTATTTTTGGTATGGTAAAATGTAATTTTGACTTCATATTTCTCCATTTCTTGCCATACTCCATGACTAGCTCATTATTAAGTTGATGAAGGCTTGCCAAGTCAGTAAAGTTTATCGTTTTCTCAGCACTAGAGGCAAAGCATTCCAGAAATAAATCAACGAGTTTCTCAAAGGTGTTTATGCTATGATGGGGTTGATTATACCATTCCAAAGCATCCCCAACTAATTTTGTAAGAAAAAATCTCAGCATCAATGGGTCATTGTCTTGAAATTGGAAGCATGTATTGATAAATATTATCATGTGCTCTTGTGCATCTTCATCATATTTGAAGTTTTCAAGTTGAGGCATCCTAAAATTCAATGGGTATGCTGGTGATGATACTGATGGATGCAAAGGCTGATTTCTAATCTTCTTTAGTGTAGGTTTATGATAAACCAACCCTTGATTTTTATTTTCAAATTCGATCATTCGATCAACTAGAACTTTGTATGACCTCGATGAAATGATCTACTTTTCTAGTTGATGCCCTTGATTAGGTTGAGGAGGATTCTTTTGATGTTGATTTGGATGATAATTATAATCGTTAGATACCTCATCATAACTAGATTAATAGTAAGTATCCACTTCTTCTTGATGTTCCCATTGGGACTCTTCATATGATTCGTCATCATATTGATCTTGGTATTTTCGAAGAGTATGAGTTTCTTGATGGTAACAAGATAATGGCCTTTGATGTTGAACACTATTTTTGCATGACCGAGGGGGTAAATTTTGAGATTGGCTTGGATGCCTTATGTGTTGTTGCATCCTTTGGGTTCTAGGTGTAAGCACCTCTTCACGCAATGCATTTTGCACTTGCTCTTGTTGTATCTTTTGTTGTTCATACATATTTATTTGATACAACCTTTGTTGGTGTGCTTGTTGTGAGTCCACATGTTGATTTAATTGTTGTTGATCCATGCATTGTTGTTGGTAAAGTTATGGCCTTAGTTCTTGATGTGTATGATTTCGTTGTTTAGTTGTATAGGGGCTATGTACCCTCGTATTAGAAATACGAATGGTTTTGTTATATATTTTTCCTCTAGTAGGATATATTAGTTGTTTTCCATGTTATTTAAAGGTTGCATTAGCCTGGTACTTTGGTCTATAAATGGACTCTGTATAGTCTGACAATGCAGACATGCAACGTGACTGCCACACATACTCTTCACGAGGATTAGGAAGATGACTTGGGTCCTCTTCCTCATTTGTGATAAAGGAAACATATTCATAATTATATGTAAGCTATACGTATTCAGACTACATAAAATCAAAACATGCACATGCAAAATATTCTCTGTGAGGATTAGGGGATCAAATTTCTCGATCAACCAGAGTGGTTTTCTCATCGAGTCTAGGCCATGGTGTGCCCTCATTTTTATTTTTTGATTTATGTATAGATAAAGGTGGGATGTGACCCTGTGACATCAACTTATTAGGCCCCTCAATGGGTGGATTTTTATTTATATAGAATTACATCAAGGTGTTCCAATCTGGAAGGTTTCCTCGAGGGCCTATGGGTGCTTCCCTAGTAGGGATACCTCAAAGGCTTGACTCCCTAGGGCTGGTATTGATGTTATGATAAGACATGGGATGTCATTCAAGGATGGCCATGTCCTATAGAATTATTTGGATGTCTCATGGTCATGGAACTTGATTCACTCTCTAGATTGAAGGTCTTGCTCATCATGGGAGGTCTCCCGACCATAACGAAATTTTTGGCTTTTGAAAAAAGTTTTTAAGTGGCATGTATCAAAATGATAAGTACAACGAGCTAATAAAAATGGGATATAAATCTAAAAAGTGAATTTCGGGTCAAAATTTTGTATTTTTGAAAGAATTGGCTAACTGGGGCCCGTGGGGAAATGCCCACTTTTAGAATTTTTTGGGATATTTTGAACCATGAAGAGTTAGGACTCAAAATTTCTTTGAGAGGTGACTCAAGGGCTAACTAAGACAAAAAAATTGATTTGGAAATTTTTGGAGTTGTCTAGCCCATTTTATGACTATTTTAGTGCAATTTTTTCTATTTCAGCTTTGAAAATAGAGTAAAAATCAAACCAAAATAACTTTTTTGTTATAGCTCTGATTTGCACGATTCTCAATCCGTTGGATGCAGAATCAAAAAGTAGTTTTTTTTCCTTTTTTTTCAATAAATTTCACTAAAAATTAGGGTTAGGGTTTGGTCCCAAATAACAAAGAAACACACAAAGCAAACAATATGATTATCTCTTTTATGGATTAAATGTATGATCTAAAACTGGTTTCAGTGTGTTTATGTAGTGAACCCAATAGAGAAAGATTGATTATAATGCTAGAATAATAAAAAGGAATCACTTTTATTAAGGAATCACTATTGTATTGTATGGGGAACCCAAAAATTAATTAATAATTATATTCTTCGATGCCTTAACTCTACCAAATGAAATGCCTATTTCTAGGAGTATGAAGGTGTGAGAGAGTGATTAAATAATTAACTAATAATGTGATTAGTATGGTGGTTAGGAGTAGAATCCTAACATGACACTTTCCTTAAAAATATCTTTGTCCTCAAAGCTCAAAGTAAGGAGCTTCATTGCTTGTTTTCCCAGTTGAATTTGTGCAAGTTCTTGTACTATTTTAATGTCACTTTTTTGAAGGTAAGGATATATTGAAGGTCGAAGCATTAGTGGGGGGTTGCTAGAAAGAATAGTATAATATTCCTTAGGAGAATTGTGATGACGGTAGGCTTTCACTTTAACCGATTCTTCTTGTGTATAATGAAGGGAAAATAAAGGTGCACTCACTCTTTTGCCTCCTTTTTGAATCGGGCTACCTATATGATGAGAACTCACTATTGGTGATGAATTTGTGTGTAGTTCTTTGAGAGTGTATGTATCGCCTTCATTTTTTACTGCATGGATGTCTACCTCATCTTTTCATGGTGCATCAAGCACTTCTTGCAAGTCAACCTCATTTCCTTCATTGGTATGGTCAGGTGCTTTGGTCATGTCGTGCACATCTTCCTCACCTTCTTCCTCTATGGAGTGACAGGGATCAACTATATTCAATAAATACAATGTTTGTGTAGCACAACAATGAAGGGGCCCAAATTGCTCATCACAAGTATAGCAAAGGTCTTTCGCTCGTCGCTCCTCCATTTCTTGTAGGCTAAGGTACTTAACTAGCAAGGGTTTGTGTTTTGGAATAGTGTGTGTGAATGTCGATTTATCAATAGGTTGCTCCCCATGTTGACGTTGAACATTGAATGTATCGTCGGCTAACAAGGCTAATCCAATGGCTTCCTGTAGGGTACGAGGAGTGTACATCATGATCTTCACTCTAATTTCTTCTTTCAATCTATTGATGAACCCACTTATGAGGACTAATTTGTCCATCCCTATGATGCGATTGGTGATATCCTGGAATTGAATTTTATATACATGCACTGATGTGACTTGACGTAGGTGGATGAGATTAAGTAGCAAAATTAGGTTGGTATCATGATATATTCTTCCATCGTCGACCATTTGCGTAGTCATTGTTTGGAAATTGTCACTAATTTGCTAAAAAATCGACACAAAACTGTCATGAGAAATCATCGACTAGGGAATCCAATGATTATGAAGTGAGCAAAGAGCTAAGCGACGAGCGGATAGGTGTACGAGCATGTGACGGTCAATACGCAAGGTGGCTATGGAATCCAACGATTATGAAGTGAGTAGAGAGCTAAGCGACGAATTTTCTTCCTATTCCCGCATATTGAAGGCAGTTTTACTCCTTATTTTACACCTTGAAGGCCTCCTTTGATCTGAGTAAATTAGGTGTAGCTGTAAAATTTTACCTTTGATGTCTTCAGAAACCAAGTTACCAGCAACTAATTCCTTGGCATATTTTGCAATCGAATTAATACGCTGGCAGCTAGATGATATTTTTTTTTCTTTTTTTTAGCTGTCTATTTTGATTCACCTCTATTTTTATGTTTATCATGAGCTACCAATTTTGGAGTATGCTCACAACAGACTGTCGGATGCAGACTCAATATCTCAAATTTGTGATGTCTCCAATTCACACCAGTTCAATTTTGTTCGAGTAGGTGTTAGAAAACCACAAGTTCATACAGGTTCAGTTTTATTTATTTGATTTATTGTGCATGAAGCACACGTCAACCCAAAATGCCCCAAAGGTGCCCATAAGTGATGCAGGAGCATCCAACAAAATATGGGAAATCTTATTTTTTGTCCCTAAATTTTAGTGCATTTTGTCGGGGCCATAACTTCTCAACCGTAGCTCCAATTGACGTGAAATTTTACAAGGAGCTTGTTGGGAGATTTTTAAACAAATATAAATCCCTAGAGTTGTATTTCCCTAGAAAACCAATTTTTGGGGCCAAATTCCATCATCTAGGGCCCCAAATTTAGGTTTTAAAATTGCTCACCTAATTTTTTATGCTTTTTGAGTTGTTCGAAGGTTGATCTCTCCTAATGTATTTAGAGTTAGGACTTGAAACTTTATTTATGGCTTATCTATTATAATAGGGATGCACACCCAAAATTTGGGCCCCATCTAACTCATTTTCAATTTTAGGGTTTTTAGAGAGACATCGTCATGGTGCTCACCCGCAACCAAGCCCAATCATGGGTGGATGCTATGGGGAATATCCAAGGAGGCACAAGTCACCTCCAGTATAGCCCCAAGGATTTGGTCATACCACCTTGGTGACCTGACACACAAGGCAGTCCCCTCCACACCTTAACAAAAAGGGACTATAGGGGCACCTCTTCTAGGGGCACTCCTGTTCAACATATCACCCAACACACACCCTTCCATGAGGGGTACATCCATAGGAGAGCTCCCTTAGATGCTCGCTATGAGTGGTCACCACGCAACGAAGTGCTAGGTCAACATAGGGTTCGACGAGAGGAACCACATGATTACATTATCCCTCCTTCACCCCCTCTAGTTGTTAGGACTACAAGGAAAAATCTAGAGCACAAGGCTCCTCGAGCCAACTCCGCCCATTCCTTTTTCACTTATGAAAGAGAGCATGAGGAAAACCTTACCTTACTCAAGAGCAATATACATCGTGGGAGCAATACGCCTCTGCAAATGCTAGCTATCAAGATCACCTACTGAGGCCAGAGCCTCGGATAAATGCCACTACCTCCAACAGAGGGAGGCGGCCTATAGATATTTTGGATCACTACGACCGAGATAGATATCTAGGAGAGGCATCTAGGCCTTCTAGACATGAGGTGGCAGGACCAACTATCTTAGAATCTGCCAAGCACATCGCACGTCGGATGCAATTCACGCAACTTGAGCTAGAACGACAATAGTTAAAGCAATGGTATCTTCTAAATAAAGAGCACCTTCATCGCCAGAAGGATGATTTGTTCCAACACACTATGCAGGAGAAGACTCCAACCCCTCACACGCATAAGACAAAACATTATGAGAGGCATAACCCCTGGGTGCAAGACAAGTCTCCATGACCTTATCGAGCACCACCCTCGATGCCTCCTAGACATGAGCGGGAGGCTACTCCTATAACCAATGATGGGCACATTCTTTAGGAACCCACCCAAGTTTATGGGCCACCCTTAGAAATTCCTCAAGAAGCCTCTAAGGAATCAGAGTGAGAAGGAGAGTGGGATGAAATACCCTACCAAGGCATTGGGGGTGCTATCTGGCCACCCCTTCATAGGCCCCAAGTTCCTCAATAGGAACCAACCAAAGAGGAGGAGCTTAAATCCCCTGATATATGCAAAGTGCTAGAGCACTTCGAGTTGGTAGAGACCAAGATTTTAGAGCTCCCAAGGCCCAAATTACATGAGGCTCCTTTCAAAGAGGATCAACCTCCGACCGTAAGGCTACCTGATGATGCAGTCTTCCATGTCTCAATATCTCTAGCTTCTGATGAGCTGTACTCACTGGCCGAAGGTGAGGATAAAACAGAGATAGCCCACAAAAATTACATGTGACAACATCGACATCCCATAAATATCAATGAAGCACTTCAATAGATAAACATAATACTAGGGCATGAGTGGCACGTTAACCCATCACAGTGGGACCAAGCATTACATCCACCAGTTTGGGCACATAAAGATCAACTTCCACATAGATACCACATAGCAATATCAATACCGAGGGTAGACCCTGTCCTATCCGCACATAGGGATGATCCATTCGTACCCATACCTCTAGAGCTAGATCCGGAGTGCAAAGACCATCAAGCTGGGGGTACCTCTATCCCCTAAAAATCCATAGTCCAAAAGCTCCAAGGATTATCATAATTGCTTGGTCATCCCAAAAATCTCCAAGGATTATCGCAATCGCTTGGTCAAAACCCAAAAAGCTCCAAGGATTATCGCAATCGCTTGGTCAAAACCCAAAAGCTCCAAGGATTATCGCAATCACTTGGTCACCCCAAAAGCTCCAAGGATTATTGCAATCACTTGGTCACCCCAAAATCTCCAAGGATTATCGCAATCACTTGGTCACCCCAAAAGCTCCAAGGATTATCGCAATCACTTGGTCACCCCAAAATCTCCAAGGATTATCGCAATCACTTGGTCACCCAAAAATCTCCAAGGATTATCGCAATAACTTGGTCACCCCAAAAGCTCCAAGGATTATCACAATCGCTTGGTCACCCCAAAAAGGCCCCAAAGGATTCTCGAAATCCCTTGGTCACCATCAAGAAAATTCAAAAACAACAAAAATCATCAAAAACAACAAAAAATTGCATCTCATTTCTAGGCATGCTCAAATTCATCAATAAAAGCTCTTCTTACATCTCATCTTCATATTCACAAAAATCATTCCATCAAAATACAAAAATATATAGCTACATTAAGCATCACATCCATACATTGCATATTTGTGGTCGTATAGGTCAAAAGCACCATAGGATATAATTGCTTTGCTAATCCATCTTGTTCCACATTTTTCCATTTTATAAGCAATCCAAAAAAACAACAAAAATACACCATTTACTGCTTTTTACCACACTAGAGTCAGTGGTCTTATAATGTATCAAGATTTTTCGTCTTTTAGTCATAATTTTTCTTTCTAAGCCATATACTGTACCAAGTCAGGCAAATTTTATGAAGGTAGAGTCATACTTGCAATATGCTTTGTTACGTAACATCCCATCACAAGCTAAAACACATAAAAATTCCCAAGTTGTGTGAATGAAAGATGACACCTGCAAAGAAATCCAGGTCACCATAAGCGAAATGGCTATCTTGCTCATCCCCCTATGCAAATGACCCAAAGAATGTTGAGATTTGGCAAAAGGAAAATCATCTTCCTACCCAATTCCCCAAGAATCCCAAGTTCTCAATAATTGCAAAACATTCAAAATTTGCAAATGTCAAAACACCAAAATTTGACATCCCAAAGTGCATACATCAAAAATGCACATACAATAGTGATTCTCATCACTCCATATCCCAATCCCTTGCTCAAAAAGAAAAATAAATAAAAAATAAATAAAAAGTGATTTTATCGCTACAAAGGAGCAAGTATCCCAATACAATTGAAGAAAAGAAGGGATTTGAACTTGAATCCCTAGAACTCTCAGCATTTTGACAGGTCATGAGGCAAGCCTTAGTATCGGTTTGGTGGATAGCCTATTGGTCACTGGCAGTAAACTCCTCGCATGACGATATATCTGTCACAGTAACCTATGTACAGATCAATGTTTGCATGTGGATGAGCTAGCTTATGGTATCCTAGATAGCACCGTAGATTAATCTAACTAAATACAATAAAGGAGTTAGGGGAGCTAATTAGTTGATCCTTAGTACAGGTTCGATTGAGAGCCCATCTGGAACTGGTGGTATCCTGACAAATACCACATAAATGAACTCAATTGCACACCCAGGGATGTGAAATAACTTGGTCAAAAATAATTCTGATTCATACCTTGTTCAAAAGTCTTGTAAGATAAAGTACAGTCATGGCTAGTGAGTTAAAACCGTTTGAGTCTCAGAAAACCTTAGCTACATTTCTAAACCAACTGCGCTACTTCTCATCCTTACAATACCATCAGAAAAAAAAAAACCACATGTATACATACAAAGTCATTCACCACAGCAATCGCTTAAAAACAAAATAACAAAATCCTAAATAGTCTATGGTGCCCTAACCAATCAACACAAATTCATTTCATCCATTACATTTTGCATATCACATATATATCAAAAACATTTGCATTAATCATACCATATACATCCATTACCATCAGCATGCATCCATCAACATCAATCATTGTGCATAACATAAAATAATGACATATACACAAAGCAAGAAAATCAAAACAACAAAAACATCAAATATCCACAGACGACAAACAATAAAATTGCTGAACAAAGGCACCTTTGCGCCTGACATTCAATGGCATACAAAATCGACGTCGAGGTCACAAATTATCACTATCCTACTCCCTAAGAAGGCTACCATAGCTGGACCACTCCACGGGAAGACGAATTTTCGACAATTTAATCCCCAAATGGTGTCACAAAAAAAAACAACAAAAAAAAGCAACACAAACAAACAACAATAAAAATTGCCAGACACAAGTGCTCTTGCACTTAACCTCTTGGCATAGAAAAATTGATGTCGGGGTTTACATTGTCACTATCCTACTCCCTAAGAAGGCTACCATAGCCGGACCGCTCCACGAGAAGATGGATTTTTGACAATTTCACCCCCAAATGGCGTCACAAAAGGGTCAAAACCCACTCAAAAACAACAAAAAATGCAACACAAACACAAAGCAATAAGCATTTCCGGACACAAGTGCTCTTGCACTTAACCTCTTGGCATAGAAAATCGATGTCGGGGCTCAAATTGTCACTCTCCTACTTCCCCAAGAAGGCTACCATAGCTGGACCGCTCCACGAGAAGATGGACTTTCGACACTTTCACCCCATTATGGCATCACCAAAAGGGATTTTACCCACCAAAAATAGGTCCAAATGTTAGAAAAATTGCACATGCTTAATGCTAAATCTCCGAAGGCACCTTGGCACAAGTCATCTTAGGTCAAGCGACTCGTCGCTTTTCTCATGAAGGTCATTCCATCATCGATTCGTCGCTTGAGGGGGTAGTCACACTTAGTCACCAATCAACAAGCACACACCCATTTAAAGAAAATGACATGCATTCAAATAATCATTGACAAAGACAATTACGCTCCTGCTTGGGGCAGCAAACAAGAAATAATCACAAATTGATCAAACACTTGGCATTTTCGAAGCATGAAAACAAGGTTCCCCTATGGACAAAAGGTTGCGCCCTATTGAGAAGCAACACACCCCCACTGAAAAATGAATTTCCATCCTTTGAAAACATTGAGCTTTCATTTTTGCAGTAAGGACCCTCTTGATATTTTTCAGGTTCTAAGTCCAAGATTTTTACTTGCCTCTTTCTTCTTCATGTTTTGCCTGTATCAAAGTATCCAAGTATTCTTGCATTCTGGCTTTGTTATCTCAGACTTCACTTTTTACATGCTAGAATCATTCATGGATAAAGAAAATCTTACACCGGTACGAAGAAAATGCAGAAAACAGATAGATAAATTCATTAAAAATCAAAACTTTCCTTTTTTGGAAGTGTCGCGATATCGCGACGGGTTTTTGAAAAATCGGCTAAGTCAGAAATGCGTAGCGAAATCGTGACACTTTCCAAAAATGGAAATGTCACGATATCGCGACATTTCCATTTTTGGAAATGTCGCGATATCGCTACCGGTTAGGAGAGAGAAAGCCCGATCGTACGGAACGTCGCGATTTCGTGACATGTCGCGAAATCGTGACAAGTTTTGGAGAGAGAAGGCAAGTCGTACGGAACGTCGCGATTTCGCGACATGTCGCGAAATCGTGACATGTCGCATTTTCGGAGAGAGAGAAAAATCGACTAAGGCATGAAATTGGTCACGATTTCGTGACATGTCGCGAAATCGTGACATGTCAAGAGAGAGAAAGAAGCAAGTCGCCAACATGTAGCGAAATCGCGACGTCGCGAAATCGCGACGTTTTTGAAGGGAGCCCGGGGCGTACGGACTATCGCGATTTCGTGACATGTCGCGAAATCGCGACAGGTCCAAGCAAAAGAGAAATCAACGTGCAAGAGGAATTGAATGAAAAAAGTCTAAGGCATGAAGGGTGTCGCGAAATCGTGACAAAGTTCAAGAGAAAGCAAGTGGGAGAGCGTCGCGATAATCGACGTCACGAAAATGCAGAAAGCGAAGGCAAAGATGAGGGGTCGCAAAATCGACGTCGTGAAATCGTGACACGAAAGATGCAAAGCAAGCAAAGCAAAGATGAGAAGGAACCAAGGAGCCACCATGTCGCGATTTCGCGACATGGTGGAAAGATGGTGAGTTAAGGAGCCACCATGTCACGATTTCGCGACATGGTGGAAAGTTCCCAAAGGGCAAGTTAGTAGGCAGACCAAAATGCAAGAAAAGTGACCAAGTAAAAAATGTGTCATGAAATCGCGACACATTTTAGGGAAAACGCTTAAGTGGTAAAGGTGTCGTGAAATCGCGACACAGTCGAAGCGGGAAGCCGAGTGATGAAGTGTCGTCGCGATTTCGTGACATGTCGCGAAATCGTGACATGTCGCATTTTCGCGACCCTGCCAGGAAAGAAGCACAGAATGCAAGATAGCTGGAAATGGACACGTGTCGCGATTTTGTGACACGTGTCAAAGCACTGCGGGCCACGTATCAGATAAATAAGGCCGACATGCAAGTGAACTTTAGGGTTTTTAAATCTGATTTAATAATTAAAGTTTTGATTTAATATTTTTTAAAGTACTAATCCATCTTTTGTTCTTTCATGCAGGAAGCCATCTGTCACTTACGGAGTAGCGGAGAAAGGGCCATAAAGGTAAAGCTTAGTGCAAATTAATCAAAGACGGCCATATTGAAAGGAAAGATGCCGAAAATTGCTGTGTCATCCAATTTTTTCAGATCTGGCTGCAAAGAGACTTTACGGTGACTAAGCAGCTGCCCATAATGGAATATGTCGAGAATTGGCCGGAAATGAAAATATATGCACACAGTTACCAGATTTTGTCGGTGAAGGCATTTAATGAAGATTTATGGCAGAATTAATGGCGTGCAGAGATTTTCAACTCAAGGATGGCTCTACGGAGATGAAATGTCGGAGAAGTGGTGACTCATCCAAGCTTACCCGAAGGAATTAATGAGGGCATTTATTTACAGTTGCGGGTGAATGCAAGTGGCATTCGAATTCTATCTTCTCCATTTATGGCAAGTGATCGCACTGAGTTGTAGAATGGTTAAGTTTTATCCGAGCTTTGTTTTAAATGGCTTTATATTGTAAAACCCGGGTCCTAGGGTTTAAGATGATAAGATTTAGGGTTTGAGAAGAAGATATTTTGAAAAGATCAGGGTCTGTCCTGAGTCTATAAATACAACTTCTAAATGTAATCGCGGGAGGCGGAGACTTAGAAATAAAAGGCTATTGAAGCAATTTCTTGCAAATTCTATGAAATATTTTATTTCTGGACTTGGAGTTGATGTGCTTTTGTTTTCTGTGATAGCATGGCCAGGAGCCTAATCTTTTGCAGATTGTGATAAGTTCATTTTCTTTTGTTATCCGTTTCATTAAAGTTTATTAAATATATGCTGTAAATTTGTGTTACCAAGATTAAATATGCTGTTGGGCTTCATTTGTTCTATTGTATGCTAGGGAAAATCATCGATTTAAGGTTCAAGTTTGTTCTAATTGCTCTGTCCTCACTGTGTGAGCTATGTCAGCCGGTGAGAAATACCAATTTTAATGGACTTCCCTTTTGTTTATGATTTTCTTCTAGACCTGTTCCACCTTTGCCTTGTGCTCTTAGTTGAAAGTGATCTTAGAAAACTGGACACTTTCTTCTTTGATTTGTTCTGTTGTGAAGCTGATAGTATAGATAAAATTGGTAGTTTTGGCCTTACAGTTAAAGTTTGATAAACTTCTCTTCTCGCCTTACCCTACCCTCTCTTTGTTTTACCGTGAAATGATCCATTTTTATTTTCTTTTAATTTTGTCTTTTATTTAAATCTGCTGACCCATGAGAGCTAGATCAAAGAATCAATTTTAAATCTGATTGTCAACAAGTGACAACTTCTGAACATTACTGAACAAGTTCATTGAGCCCGTTGTAAGGTAAGAAACAGTCCATATTGAAAACTATTCCGAAAGCGGAAAAGAGTGAATTGACATTCGACCCGACTCTGTAACTCGCACCTTGGATAACCAGTTAGATCCTAAAGTGAGTGGGATTTATCCCGTATAAGTGTTATCAGAGTTTCCTGCTCATTCTTCACAGGGTGTGTATGAAAGTCGGACCAACATTTAAAAATGGCGCTAGAAGGAGGGCCTTTTGAACTCCGTTCAAGTATTGTAAGTTGTATGTGTTGAGTCTGGTATTTTATCTTTTGAATCCTTTTCCCTCCTCTTTGGCTCTTTTAAATTTTGTTGTTTGAGTTTTTTCCTAAACAGCAGGACTTAACACCAACATTTAAAAATGGCCCAGTGAGCTCCGATCAGTATTGTAAATTGTCAGTACAATTTTTAAAATTGCCAGAAGAGAAGACCTCAAGTTCAGTACTCTGTTAAGGACTGTAAGTTTGTAAGTGCTTGTGAAAAGTTGGATTCTACATACAGGGTAACAAGGTCCCACCCCAGAGCCGGAGAGCTCCTTGTCCCTGAATTAGAAACTCCGAGAAGAAGTAGCCTCAGAAGGGCCAAGTCTCTGTCAGAAACAGTTTTATCACCGCTGATAGTTACTCCAACCACAACTCAGAATATCACAGTCAGCCAAGTAGTAATGGCAAATTGGTTGGGCTCCACTGCTTTGAATATTTCGGGTATTGCCCATGACCTGCCTAGAAATCCGGAAAGATATCTCCCCAGATATAAACATGATGGGACAAGAACTACAGAGGAACATTTGGTTGCATTCAAGAATGCTTTGAAATTATTAAATGTACAGCATGAGGATGTTGCCTGCAGACTATTCCCGTTCACTCTCCAGGAGGGAGCTTATGATTGGTTTCTAAACCTCACTAATGATTCTGTCACCAGCTGGAATGACTTAGAAAAAGTTTTTGTGTCACAGTTCGGGGAAGTGATAGACCCTAGTATATTGTACCAATAGTTTTCTGGCATCAAGAGAGAATTAAGTGAATCTATCAGATCCTATAATGTTAGATTCCAGAAAGCTTATGGTAGACTTACTGGGTATTATGTACCGAATGTTGACCTGGCATTAGAGATCTTTAGAAACTCTCTGGATCCGATGACCTCTGTCTTTTTGAAGAGAGATCCCACTGTTACTAATTTGACAGAAGCTTATAAAGAAGCTTTGATTCTGGAAAGACAGTTGGGACCCCAACCTTTAAATGCTCAGCAAATTCCTCTGATTACACAAGCTGCCCTTGTGTTCAATCCTATTCCACATCAGATGATGCTGCCAGTTTGTCAGACTCTACCATCAGCAAATCCATTGGCTGTAGCACCTGTTGAGAATGTACAGAACCCAGGGAAAGAGGCTGACAATGCAAGAGTGGAAGAAGTCTCAAAGATTGTTTAGAAGCTGGCCAATGATTTCTTGAGTTTTAAAAGGCAAGTTTCTACCGGGGACAACTCCAACAGATATTCATATCAACCAAACAGATTCAACAGGCCCCCATATGAACCTAATAAATATTACAAGGGCAAAGGCCATGATGTGAACATTTGTGATTTAGCTCTGCCCAACTGGTGCAGAATACATGCCACTTCACAGCATGGGGAGTTGGATTGTCTGGAATTTTGCAATGCATTTGAAGCTTTGTCTGGAGATTTGATCTCCCCAAAAAATCAAAGAACTGCTGATGGCCCAAGTTCATCCGGCCACAGTGCAGCTATGGTCCTGGATTCTTTCACTTTCCCGGATGAATCTGAGAATGTAGTTGAAATGCCTATGGATGAGGTACAGGCTTTCCAGCAGTACAGAAGAGATAATTACAACCTGAGAAACAGGAATTCGGAGCCTAATACTACATCAACCCCTCCGGACAACTCTCACAATGTTCCTCCCGACCCCTCTCCAAGCAATAATCCATCTCCACCAAAGGGAGGAAGTCAAAGAGGACCAGATGCTTTTGTCCCTCCACTTAACAAAGGATATAACATAGTGGAGGATATGAAAAAGATTAAGGCCAACATTACTCTGCATGAGTTGGCACAGATTTCAGAGCAGAGAGACAATCTGATAAAAACATACTCTGGCCCTGCTACTAAACCTGTGGACAAAGGAAAGAAAATAGCACATGCCAATCTAGCCATGTACAAAGAAAAAACTGAAGTTCCCCCTTTTTTACTGACTGTCCGTATTTTTGGGAAGAACTTACATAATTGTTTGGTAGATTCGAGGTGCATCTCGCTAATGTTATGCCTTTGGCCATTTGTCAGCAGTTGGGTCTGACCCCAATGAAGTCTGAAAGGAGAGTTGTCCAATTGGACAAATCAGAGGTTAAAGTTGTTGGAGAGCTTCAAAATATTCATATCCAATTAGCATCTGAGCCAAGGGCTCAACATAAAATTGAAATTCAGGTTGTGGATATCCCTGTGGGGTACGGGATCTCTGTTGAGTAGAGATTGGTCTAGATCTCTGAACGGATACTTGGCAACAGATTTTTCACACATGTGGTTGCCGTGGAAAGGAGTGGCAAATCAATTACGGGTTGAAAGAGAACCCAGGTACAAGCATACAATTACTGAGTACAATGCAGCAAATGAAACTGTAAATATTGCAGAGGTAGATATTGGAGTCTACAATTTAACAACTGGGCAAAATGACAAGTTTAATAAAGCCCATCCTGTACATACTAATGAAGTCTGGACACTTCATGTGGATGGAGCTAGATCTAAACAGGGTTCTGGAACAGGGGCAGTCCTCAAAGGGCCTGAAAGTCAGACATACTTTATGTCTTACCGCCTACAGTTCCCTTGTACAAATAATTTAGCAGAGTATGAAGCTCTGATTTTAGGTTTGAAATTTGCTTTGGACAGAAGTGTGAGAAATATTCAAGTTTTCACTGATTCAGAATTGGTGGCAAATCAAGTCAAGGGTAAATTCCAATGTAAAGCATCTTATTTAAAAGGATACAAACATCGGGCTTGGGATCTTGTAGAAGATTTTGATGCATTTAATCTGACACATATACCCAGGGAGCAGAATTCACATGCAGATGTCTTGGCTTCTTCAGCTGCAAGTTTAAAGCCATTGGAAGAATTTAAATGGAACAAGTTTTCAATTGAGTTAGTCCCTTGTCCTTCAGTTCCAAACAATATAGACAATTTTCAGGTTTTCTCTGATGATCAACAGATTGTAAATTTTTTGCAGAGTACTAACACATTTGAGAATGCTATAATTGATGAGGGCCAAAGAGACACCCTGCTGGAACAGTTAGATGATGACAGGGGAATAATGAAGTTGAAAGACAACAGAATTCCAAAAGGCATGGTGGAGCTGGAGCGGCTCTTTGATGTTGACAAAATCAAGCAAAAGGTGAATTCTGAGGATTATGTGGCTGCCACAGACAGTGGGACTGAAGACCTGAACATAGGGACTGAAGAAGATCCCAGGCACATCAAGTTGGCTAAGAACTGTGATCCAGAAATAAAGAGAAGTATGATTGATTTTCTTCACAGGTCCAAGGATGTCATGGCCTGGTCATACAAAGACTTAAAGGTATTTGATCCGAAAGTTTACACTCACATTATACCTTTAAAAGAATTTTGCAAGCCTTTTCGGCAAAAACAGAGGCATGTTAATGCTCTGTTGGAGCCCATCATCCAGAAAGAGGTAGAAAAACTATTAAGTGCTGCCATTATTTTTCCCATCAGGCATTCTACTTGGGTGGCCAATCTGGTGCCAGTCAGGAAGAAAAATGGAGAGATCCGCCTGTGTGTGGATTTTAGAAATCTGAACAAGGCATCTGAGAAGGATAACTACCCTCTGCCCTCTATGGATGAAGTCTTGCAGATTGTCAATGGTTCAGAGATGATGTCTTTCCTGGATGGCTTCTCAGGCTATAATCAGATATTGGTTGAGAAGGAAGACAGAATGAAGACTGCTTTCACAACTAAGTGGGGAACTTTTGCTTACAAGAGGATGCCATTTGGATTAATAAATGTCGGAGCTACATTTCAAAGAGCAATGGATCATGCCTTCAAGGGGCTTATGGGTAAATGTATTGTTGTTTACATGGATGATTTAACGAGTCTTCTCTAAATCTCGGTTTGACCATG
Organism: Wollemia nobilis; assembly: GCA_028583015.1. NCBI lineage: Eukaryota > Viridiplantae > Streptophyta > Pinopsida > Araucariales > Araucariaceae > Wollemia > Wollemia nobilis. The sequence continues at coordinate 438,774 of JAQPPZ010001862.1, forward strand.
TAAAACACTTGGAGTCTGTGTTTAACAAGTGCAGGGAGTTTGGCATTTCCTTGAATCCAAAGAAGTGCATTTTTGGTGTAACAGAAGGGAAGCTCCTTGGGCACTTGGTCACAAAAGATGGCATTTCTATGGATCCGGGCAGAGTTGAAGCCATATCCGGCATACCATTTCCCAACTCCAAGAAAGAGTTGAGGTCCTTCTTTGGAAAAATTAACTTTGTCAGGAAGTTCATCTCCGGTTTTGCTGAGATAGTCAAGCCAATGAATGACATGCTAAAGCAAACTGCTCAGATTGTCTGGACCACAGAAGCTAAGACTGCTTTCCAAGAAATCAAGACAGCCATAAAACAAGCACCAGTTCTGGTAAGCCCAGATTTCAGTGCAGATTTTTATCTGTACACCTTTTCTTCTGAACACACACTTGCTGCAGTTCTGACCCAACGGAGAGATATCGGAGAACATCCAATTGCTTTCAAGAGTACCAATTTGAAGGGGGCTGAGCTGAAATATTCTCGTTTAGACAAACAAGCTTATGCCTTGGTAAGAGCAGTTAAACAGTTCAGGCACTACATACTAAGAAGCAGAATTCATGCTATAGTGCCAGACCCAGCTGTTAAATACCTTCTAAGTCAGAATGAGTTGGGTGAACTGAGGGGTAATTGGGTTACAAGGCTGCAAGAATATGATTTAGAAATTCGGCCTGCTAAATTGATCAGGGGACTTGGTTTGTCCCGACACATTGCCGAAGTACCTCTACGGGAAGAAGTTAATCAGTTAAATTTTGAATCTGATGACTGGTATGGGGATATTACTCATCTGTTGCAATTTGGAATTTGCCCGTCTCACTTGAACAGAACCCAAAGGAGAGCATTAAAACTGAAAGCTGCTCATTATCTCCTCAAAGCAGGTAATTTGTACAGAGAGAATTATGCTGGCATTTTCTTGAGATGCATTTCTCCCAGTGAAGTCAGTGAAGTCATGTCCAGTTTTCATGAAAAGTTAGGGGCAGGGCATTCATCAGGATCTGCTACTGCACATAAAATATTGAGAGCAGGCTATTATTGGCCTACACTATTTAAGGATGCACATCAGCATGTAAGAACCTGCCATCAGTGCCAAAATTTTGCAGCCAAAGAGGCCAACCGGGCTCTCCCATTGCAACTTGTTGTAATAAATAAACCTTTCATGCAGTGGGGACTTGATTTTGTGGGAGTGATTAATCCAAATTCTTCAGCAGGGCATAAGTATGTTCTGACAGCTACTGATTACTGCACAAGATGGGTTGAAGCAGCAGCCACCACAAGAAGTACAACTCATGAAGTCATTGAATTTCTAGAATTAAATATCATAACTAGGTTTGGGGTTCCTCTCGAATTTGGTGTGTGATAATGGACCAGCCTTCCAATCATTGGATTTTGTAGAATGGGCATACCGGATGGGGATAGTTATTATATTCTCATCCAACTATTATCCCCAAGGCAATGGACTGGCTGAGTCCACAAACAAGAATTTAATGAATGCCATCAAGAAATCCGTAGTAGATAAACCCATGCAATGGCATACATTATTGAAATATGCACTTTGGGCTGACCGGATAAAATATAAAGTGGCTCTTAAAACTTCTCCTTTTGCTTTGTTGTATGGTACCCAGCCAATTGTTCCCATCTCTCCTGAAGTTACCTACTTACCAATTTGTCTTAGACTATTTTGAGGATCAAGCTGATGCAGAGGCTCGTGTTTTAGATCTAACTAACTTGCAGGATGAAAGACTCCAAGCCCCGGAACACTTCGATCGGCACCAAGAAACCGTCAAGCGGTGGTTTGACAAGAGGGCCAAAGTGAAAGCTTTCGAACTGGCAGACTTGGTGCTTCTATGGGACAAGGCCCATGAGAAGAAGGGTAAGCATACAAAGTTGCAGCCACTGTGGATAGGCCCCTACCAGATTGCTGAGATTCTGGGTAACAATGCATTTCGTTTACAAGACCTTGATGGTAATTTTTTGGACCTCCCTGTTAATGGTCAATACTTAAAACATTATTTCTCGGCTGTTCCATCCAATATATCATTTGAATGAGTCATAAAGAAGTTGTAACATGTGTATACATTGTAAATAACTTTGCAGTTTATCTGCTTTAGTTTACTTTTAATGTCTGTACAAGGTTGTTTACTTTAGTTTACTTCTAATGTCTGTACAGTTCTTTAGTTTAGTTTTTTTTAGTTGTTTTAGTTTTATTTTATTTTATTTTTAGTTTAATCCTTGCTGTCTATGCAGTGTTCTTTAGTTTTAAAGTGCATGTATAGTTTTTAGTGTTCTTTTGTTTTATTTAATCCTAATTCTCTGTACTTTTATTGTCTTATTTTATTTTATTTCCTTTTAAACCTTTAATTTTTTAATTCTATTTCCTATTTTTTATTTTTATTTTATTTTATTTATTTTATTTTCTTTGTAAATAGCTCTCAGTCTTGTTTTATTTCATTTCCTTTAATGCCTATACGTTTATTTTGTTTCCTTTGTAAATAACCCTACAGTTTTGTTTTCTTTGCTGCCTGTACAGTTTTATTTTAAAGTCTATGCAGTTTTATTTTATTTTGTTTTTAGAGGCCTGTGTTTATCCTTGGAAGTCTGTACAAAGTTCTTTGGCTTTTAAAATTATGTTCTTTAACCTTTGCCTGAGCATTCATAAAAGAAGTCAGCCTTCCAAAAAATTGTTTCATTCTGAGTCCAGAATCCGGTGTTCATTTTCATAATTGTGAGATAGTCTGTTTGAACTGAACAGTGGAACTATTTTTTTAGTCAGAACAACAGTGGAAGGATGATTGGATTTTGTGTCTTGCTTGCCACAGTTGTTTTAATTATAAAGAAACTGCTATGCTGTTTGGTTGGAGGAACTCCCGGGGAATCCAAGAAAAGTTGGTTATAAGAGGGGACTATGATTCATGTAATTATTTGAGTATCCATAGAGGCTATCAGTGCCTAGGCTGAAGCAGTTCCAGATTGATGAAATGTTAAAAGAAAATTGTTATTCTTTCTAAGGCTTTTCAGATGTTGATGTATTTCAAAAGAAAGAGATGTAAGTTGAATTGGCACTATGTTATTTCCAATATATATATAAAAAAAGAAAAGAGAGATAAAAAAAAAAAAGAGAGTTATATAATGAAAGAGGCAGCCAAGATTTCAAAAGATGTTTTTCTTCTACCAAGTTGTAGATTCTACCTTACAGTTGTAAATTTGGGTCGTGTAAATCTAAAGGGTAACTCTGTCGGGGCTGTAAAAGGCTAAACTAGTAAACAGAGCTCTACTCGGTTTCCCCTTTTTACAATCTAGAAAAGCTGATCAATCCAGAGTTCAACATTCGATCCAGTCATTCTTGAAGAAAGTTTCATACACTTGTAATTGCACATCAGAAATCTTCCTTAAGTAATTCAGCCTAGTATGTCCTTGGGAAATTTTAACAACTATCAGTTAGTAGTCAATTTATTGTGAAGAATGTCTGTGGCAAGGCAAGATACATGGTCTATGTTGTTTTGAAACTAGAGTCCTGGGTTCTAAAATAATGCTACTATTTTACCTGCAGATATCGCCATTTGTTGAGAAGCAACACACCCCCACTGAAAAATGAATTTCATCCTTTGAAAACATTGAGCTTTCATTTTTGCAGTAAGGACCCTCTTGATATTTTTTAGGTTCTAAGTCCAAGATTTTTACTTGCCTCTTTCTTCTTCAAGTTTTGCCTGTATCAAAGTATCCAAGTATTCTTGCATTCTGGCTTTGTTATCTCAGACTTCACTTTTTACATGCTAGAATCATTCATGGATAAAGAAAATCTTACACCGATACGAAGAAAATGCAGAAAACAGATAGATAAATTCATTAAAAATCAAAACTTTCCTTTTTTGGAAGTGTCGCGATATCGCGACACTTCCATTTTTGGAAGTGTCGCGATATCGCGACGGGTTTTTGAAAAATCGGCTAAGTCAGAAATGCGTAGCGAAATCGCGACACTTTCCATTTTTGGAAATGTCGCGATATCGCTACCGTTAGGAGAGAGAAAGCCCGATCGTACGGAACGTCACGATTTCATGACATGTCACGAAATCGTGACAAGTTTTGGAGAGAGAAGGCAAGTCGTACAGAACGTCGCGATTTTGCGACATGTCACGAAATCATGACATGTCGCATTTTCTGAGAGAGAGAAAAATCGACTAAGGCATGAAAAGGTCACGATTTCGTGACATGTCACGAAATCGCGACATGTCCACTTTCACGAAAGAAAAATAAGCAAGTAAGTGTCACGAAATCGACGAACGTTTTCGAAGGAGAGCGGGCGTACGGACTCTCGCGATTTCGCGACATGTCGCGAAATCGCGACAGTCCAAGAAAAAAGAAATCAACAGCAAGAGGAATTGAATGAAAAAGTCTAAGGCATGAAGGGTTCGCGAAATCCGTGACATCACGACGTCACAAATCACGACAGTTCAGAGAAGGGAGAGCACGAATGAAGGAAAAGATGAGGAGAAATCCGACGTCACGACGACGTCCAAATCTGACACCAAAGATGCAAAGCAAGCCAAGCAAAGATGAGAAGGAAGGAGCCACCATGTCGCGATTTCGCGACATGTGGAAGGAGTGAAGGAATGTCGCGATTTCGGACATGGTGAAAAGAGAAAATAAGAAAAGTGACCAAGTCAAAATGTGTCACGAAATCGTGACACATTTGAAAGCTAAGTGGAAAGGTGTCGCGAATGCAGCATTCGCGAATCGCGACATAGTCGGAGCGGGAAGCCGAGTGATGAAGTGTCGTCATGATTTCGTGACATGTCGCGAAATCGTGACATGTCGCATTTTCGCGACCCTGCCAGGAAAGTTGCACAGAATGCAAAATAGCTGGAAATGGACACGTGTCGCGATTTTGTGACACGTGTCAAAACACTGCAGGCCACGTATCAGATAAATAAGGCCGACATGCAAGTAAACTTTAGGGTTTTTAATCTGATTTAATAATTAAAGTTTTGATTTAATATTTTTAAAGTATTAATCCATCTTTTGTCCCTTTTGCAGGAGGCCATCTGGCACTTACATGACAGCGGAGAAATGGCCATAAAGGTAAAGCTTAGTGCAAATTAATCAAAGAAGGCCATATTGAAAGGAAAGATGCCAAAAATTGCTGTGTCATCCAATTTTTTCAGATCTGGCCGCAAAGAGACTTTACGGTGACTAAGCAACTGCCCATAGTGGAATATGTCGAGAATTGGCCAAAAAATGGAAATATATGCACACAGTTACCGGATTTTGCCGATGAATGCATTTAATGAAGATTTATGGCAGAATTAATGGCGTGCAGATATTTTCAACTCACGGATGGCTCTACGGAGATGAAATGTCGGAGAAGTGGTGACTCATCCAGCTTACCCGAAGGAATTAATGAGGGCATTTATTTATAGTTGCGGGTGAATGCAAGTGGCATTCGAATTCTATCTTCTCCATTTATGGCAAGTGACTGCACTGAGTTGCAAAATGGTTAAGTTTTATCCGAGCTTTGTTTTAAATGGCTTTATATTGTAAAACCCGGGTCCTAGGGTTTAAGGTGATAAGATTTAGGGTTTGAGAAGAAGATATTTTTGAAAAGATCAAGATCTCTCCTGAGTCTATAAATACTTCTTCTAAATGTAATCGCGAGAGGCGGAGACTTAGAAATAAAAGGCTATTGAAGCAATTTCTTGCAAATTCGATGAAATATTTTATTTTTGGACTTGGAGTTGATGTGCTTTTGTTTTCTGTGATAGCATGGCCAGGAGCCTAATCTTTTGCAGATTGTGATAAGTTCATTTTCTTTTGTTATCCGTTTCATTAAAGTTTATTAAATATATGCTGTAAATCTGTGTTATCAAGATTAAATATGTTGTTGGGCTTCATTTGTTCTATTGTATACTAGGGAAAATTATAGATTTAAGGTTCAAGTTTGTTCTAATTGCTCTGTCCTCACTGTGTGAGCTAGGCTGCTGGTGAGAGATACCAATTTTAACCGACTTCCCTTCGGTTTATGATTTTCTTCCAGACCTGTTCCACCTTTGCCTTGTGCTCTTAGTTGAAAGTGATCTTAGAAAACTGGACACTTTCTTCTTTGATTTGTTCTGTTGTGAAGCTGATAGTATAGATAAAATTGGTAGTTTTGGCCTTACAGTTAAAGTTTGATAAACTTCTCTTTCTGCCTTACCCTACCCTCTCTTTGTTTTACCGTGAAATGATCCATTTTTATTTTCTTTTAATTTTGTCTTTTATTTAAATCTGCTGACCCATGAGAGCTAGATCAAAGAATCAATTTTAAATCTGATTGTCAACAAGTGACAACTTTTGAACATTACTGAACAAGTTCATTGAGCCCGTTGTAAGGTAAGAAATAGTCCATATTGAAAACTATTCCAGAAGCAGAAAAGAGTGAATTGACATTCGACCCGACTCTGTAACTCGCACCTTGGATAACCAGTTAGATCCTAAAGTGAGTGGGATTTATCCCGTATAAGTGTTATCAGAGTTTCCTGCTCATTCTTCACAGGGTGTGTATGAAAGTCGGACCAACACGCCCTTTGCCTAATCATGATTGATCAATGTCCAAGATCAAGTCACACCTCACCAAAATAGGTTAATACTTGAAATCAAATTCCTTAGCTCGTCAGAAGCAAGGATTCAAGAATGCATGCCCTTTCCATGCTTGGGGCATCAAAAGTTGGTTAGGTTACCAAGAACCCTAATTATTAGTGCTTTGGTTATCTATTTTTGCTCGGCGCTATGCCATGCACAGTGCCTCTCAAAAAGGGGCATCTGTAGACACCAAAACAACACCAATCCGATTATGTGACTGCAAAAACTGATCGCTTTGACACACACACAGCCCCTAGGGCAGCCCTCAGAGGTCAAAAAGTGGTCCTAACAACTTTCATAGCAATTTTGTAAGGTCAAAAGGCAATTTTGCACATTCAGGAACTTTGCTCAGTATTCATCTCACCCAGGGACGAATTCAAACTTGGATCCGTCCCACCCAAGGACAAATTCTGAATTCGTCTTTAGTCAGGACGAATTCTAGGTTTAATGGGCAAAAAGAAGAATGTTGCCAAGTGGCAACCAAAGACAGTCAATTGATGACTCCTACCTCGCTTGCATGTGTAGGTGGGCAGATGGGCCGTTAGAGGACTGTCACAAGGGCAGTCATGAAAGCCCAAGTCATGGAGGACTTTCCTCTCTCATGGGAAGACATGACCGCCACATGGCACCTATGACCACCACATGGCGCTTATGCATGCCTCTCCAAGGAGACCCCCTGGGTCTATAAAATGGTGGACTTTCCCACCCAAAATGGGACGAGTAGGATGCATTTGCAAGCAACGAAGTGCTACCGATTTGATACCATGCCTTTACCCTTTTGATTTACATTTTCCACATCCTTAATCTCTTTCACAAGAGAGGTTATTGGGTGGCTATTGGAAGTGTGAATTCAAACCCAAAAACCTGAAATTTGACCACTTTAATCCACCAATTTGCTGACAACCCCATCCTAAGAGATTTTGGGCCCATCCAAAGTGGATTGGTGCCAAAATCAAGTTCCAACAGTGGGCAGCCCACTTGGGCGTCCCGCACTTTTTAAGTTTCATTATAATTTGTTCTTTTGTCATTTGTTCATCTTTAATTTCATTTTATGCTATCTAGATAGTTCATATGTTCGATTTCATAATGTTTTGATCAGATTTCATCATGTTCTTGTCGCTTTTGTTGTCCCACTAACTTGCAGGTAGCGACGTCAAATTCTCGTTGATGGAGGTCAAATTGGGAGAATCCGACCATCTGGGTCGTCCCAAAATGCCCCCAATTAGCTAACCCCTATGTTTGCAGGTCATTTGGAGATCCCGAGATGCGACATTTGGATGGTATTATCTCGACATTTTATCACAGTCAAATTCGTCCTACCCCAGGACGAATTATAGTCTAATTTGTCTTACCCAAGGACGAATTACAGTCGAATTTGTCCTGACCAGGGACGAATTGTAGTTTAATGCGAATTGGCTGACTGTTTCGATGGCAATGGCCCTCTGGTAATGTTTTCTGGTCTTTATCAAATTTACAAGTCATTTAGAGTCATTTTGTCTATTGTTTTGGCTAATCTTTTACATGCATATTTCATTAATTTTAGAGAACAAACGTTTCTTATTTGCAGCAGGTTCTACTAACATCTTTGTTGTTTCTTTGATCATAGGAGGAGCAGCAAATTTTAAGGACTCATCAACACCAGTGGTGGCAACATTTTGGCCCACCCATTTCAAATGTGGGCACATGGAAGGAGGAACATTAAGTCTTGATTGTAACCAAATTCATTTAACGCTCCTAGCCCTTGAAAAGGGAGGAGGCATATTTGTAACCGAGATCAAGAGAGTTAAATAAAAGGGCTGTGATTTCTCTATTTTCTTGTATCTCATTTCAATGCGTCTCTTTCATTTCATGCATTTCACATTTTAGGACTTAAGCATGTTTGATTTTGAATACATCGCAATTAGTGTTTCTTTCATCCGTAATCTCGTGCTTTCAGTGTTCTGAAGGTAATGGATGATAGGTAAACACCTATGGGCTCAAAGCCTTTGTTGGTAACTTCAATCCCTAAATTGCCTTCTTATCCTCTCGTTCACAATTTTCAATGACTGACATTCGTTATTTCAAAGTTGACGTGCTCTGTCACAGAAGAGTGTCGTCGTTTTGCATAAGAGAGATCGAAATGGATTAAAGAGGTTGTGAATGTGTTTTCACTACCACAGTAACTGGTTTAACTTCAATTTTTTTTTTTGTGAATATGTCGATGAATCTATCGACGTATGAGAGCGATATTGCACGTTTGAATGAATATGATTGCTAGGGTGCGTATGTTGGTGAGCACGGGTGATAATCTCAATGGTTTTTTATTCACCGAAATTAGAAGCTTCAGTAGAAATAATCAATTGCTTATTTTATTTCCAAAATATAACGTTGTATTTTGAATGATGTCAAATGTCGAATCAGGATTGAAAGATGAAATTTAGGGTTGAAAGCGTGTACAACAGTTTTTCCCAAGTGGGCCAAAAAGCGTTGTAGATTTCCTGTTTAATCAGAATCAGATAATATTCACCAGAATGACGAATGATGGCTTTTTTTTTTAACTCTTTGCGTGGGCCAAAAAGCATTGTAGATTTCTTGTTTAATCTGGAATAGGTTTATATGTTATGTCATAGCAAAATGTCTTATTTTTACATCACATCATTGATTTTTGTGTGATGAAATAGACTAATGTTGCACTGTTAGTTTATGGGATAGCAAAATAGCGTCTAGTGATGTTTATGTGTTTGATTGTACGCTGGTGTAATGGTGATCAGGGTTGCCTTGTGGTGAAAATTATCTTTTTGGTGGTAGATACACGATGAAGGAGTGAAACGTCAGGTGATACAATGGTGCAATGGGTTAATTGACACTGATGAGCGGTGGAAGGAGAGAAAAAAATGGCTCTTTGGATGTGGCTCTGATACCAGATGTAGTGAACCCAATAGAGAAAGATTGATTATAATGCTAGAATAATAAAAAGGAATCACTTTTATTAAGGAATCGTTGTTGTATTGTATGGGGAACCCAACAATTAAATAATAATTAGATTCTTTGATGTCTCAACTCTACCAAATGAAATGCCTATTTCTAGGAGTGTGAAGGTGTGATCAAAGGTCACAACCTTTGTGAAAGAGAGAGTGATTAAATAATTAACTAATAATGTGATTAGTATGGTGGTTAGGAGTAGAATCCTAATAGTTTATATTTGTTGTTGCTTTTGATTTCTTGCTCTTGATTTGGATTTATAATGAGGGGACTCATCTATAGTGGAAACCAATAACACTAGTGCCAACTGTGATTTTCTCAAAAGAGACTAGGGTACACCACTTAAATCCTAGTGGGGGGTTCGCCTAGCTCTTCCACTTTGAACCAATGATTGTTCCAATAGTGGGAGACAATTTGAACAAAAGTAACTAGTACCACCATAAATAAGTTTACCTATTCCATTCTAGGAAAATCTAGGGGGTAAGCCGATGGAAGGAGATGAATGCTAACATCATCGAACTAAATTGGGGGTCGATGATGAAATCCAACTCCCCAATATTTATTATGATATGTACTAGTATGTGGGGTTCTTTTTATATTTAAAAATAGAAAGCAATGCATCAACCAGTATTCATGACTACTTTCCTAAAATTCCTAAAAAGAACATTTTATTTTCAGACAAATGCATTTACAACTATTCTACATGACCTTGATGCATTCTCCTACTTTGTGATAAAAACAACCACTAATTGGGCCACATGTAAGCAAACTAAAATACAATGGCCTAGCACTCTAGATACTAGGGCGGGCCTTACAGGAAGACGTCTGTTGTTCCTTACACCATCTTCTACTCTATTTGAAATTTAATATGATCTCTTAATGTTTAATATGCATTAAATGAAATATGTAAAAAGAAGACATAACCAAGATAAAAAGAAACAAATAAATGAATTATTTTTATTGATATTTCCAATATTTGGTTGCACATTCATCCCTCTGAGGGATACCCTTCATTTGATACATATATTTACACAAAGAGGGTAACATATGTGTAATATCCCCTTATAAGGGGTGATGCACTTTTGAAGGTTTCCCAGTGACACACACAAAACTGTATGAGGGCTTACAACATGCCTCCTTCTCTAGATCTTATTCCCAGAGCGATCATATTTATATCGTATGTTGTAGATATGTCCAATGAACCTATAGCCCTGCAAGAAATGAAATAACAACACACGCTTAGATGTTCGATATTGCCACCACAAATGAGGTTGTTAGCATAATGAAAAAAATGTAATAAAACTATTACTATGAATGCAAATAACTGAAATATAGCTTATGCCAATGACATGAAAATATGAAGAAAGAAAAATAAAAGAAACTATCACCAAAATTCTAGACTAGGTTGTGGTCTACTACCCGAGACAACGACCGCTAAGGTGAAATCTATCTCTATTAATCCAAAGGCTATGGGCTTAAGTTTTCTACTAATTTTAAATGATTACTATATGTGCACGGATGATTACCTCTTAGATGGCTAGCACTTCGTTGCTCCTTAAGGGTGCTCATATTTTCTCTCCAATCCGACAAGGCTTCACTATGTATGCTCTCCAAGAAAGGCTCTCCAAAGGTTCCCCGGTCTCTCCCTACAATAATGATAAAATAAGGTTCCTTAGTTATTTTAGGTTCACTCCTTATAATGTGTTTGAAACCCTAGGTCAATTTCCAAACCCTAGGAATAAATTATTCATGTGCACTGGATGTTAGCATGAGAGGTTTTACCTCTATCTATCCCTTAGGGACAGTTAACTGGTGTCTAAATCAAGACATGAGTCTCTCATGAAGACTAGTCATGAGGAATCATGCAATATTATTCTTGCTTAGTCTTATTGAATATAAACTACCACTTCCACCCGATATTAGTTTAGATGGGTAGTAAAATGTATTTTAGGGTTTAACCACTATCATCTATAGTGGCTAAGGTTTGGTCACTCTGAGCTATAGTAGCTCAGGCTTGGCCGCTCTGAGCTACAATGACCAAGATCCAGCCTCTCTGTTCCATAATGACCAGGCTTGAATGGGGTGAAAATGCCCCAAATGAGTGGTAAGAACCACTTTTGATACTTGGAAAGTCACAAGGTTTAGTCACATGATCCATGAATGTGCCCATATGAGTAATTACCGTAAACATGACATGTTTTAGGTGTCTACAAGACTCTTATATCTTAAATTATAAAAATGGTCCAATCTAGAATATCGATCAGGATAGAAGAACTTTAATCAAGTTTAACCACTAAATTTAGAATGGTCAAACATTGGTCGATGAATCATAGTGGCACCCTGACCACTAGCAGAGCCTCTATGGCTACCACTTGATGGTCACTCTTTTGTTATCACACAAACACTCTTATATTGCATTTCCTAGACCATGTGGTGTGTGTGGGATGTCTACACTGCATACGAATTCAACCCTACTTATTTTGTTGTAGAAATCGAGTGGTAATACTTAAGAGGGACTATCATGCTTCATATTCAAACCCTTTGGAAATAATTTCCACTTACAAAGGTTAATCTCCTACCTTGGGTTCTATTTTAGTATCAATTTTCTGGAATCATCGTTAAACCACTATAATTTCTTACAAGGATATATTTGATTAATCCTAAATGGTACTAAACATGACCTAACCAAAACCCTTTAGGACTGCTTAGATTTGGGTACATTTACATTATGCTACCCATGCTCACTTGAATGAATTGTAGGAGGCATAATGTGGGTGATGAACTTATGCATCAAATTCACCTATAGGTGTGTAATACCTGAACCTAGAGTTTCTATATCGCCAATAAAGTATGCGAGAAAACCTTAAAAGTTTTGTGTCTTATTGAATCGATACAAAATGGGATTGAATATCGAAAGTACTTCCACGTCACTGCTAAACCTCACAATGGCCCATTTTATCTAGTATTGGCTCTGTATTGGGCCTAGAAAACATGGGCACTAATTATAGGAGGATCACCTATTAACAACAACATAATATTAATCTACTCCTCATCATACTGGGTGGGAGATTCCAATCACCTATTCTTGAATCTGCATAAACTAAGGAACATCCCTAAGGATAGATAAGGATCAATACATTCCTTCTCTTGGCAGTTGAAATGGAGGGTTCGGAACACTCGTACAATTATTAGCTTACCTCTATAGTATAATCATACCCTCCTCTATACCAATTTATTGGAGTAATATTTGAGACTTGGTTTCTACCTATTTTAAGGGGTGTACAGATGTAGTGAACCCAATAGAGAAATATTGATTATAATTCTAGAATAATAAAAATGAATCACTTTTATTAAGTAATCGTTGTTGTATTGTATGGGGAACCCAACAATTAATTAATAATTATATTCTTCGATGCCTCAACTCTACCAAATGAAATGCCTATTTCTAGGAGTGTGAAGGTGTGATCAAAGGTCACAACCTTTGTGAAAGAGAGAGTGATTAAATAATTAACTAATAATGTGATTAGTATGGTGGTTAGGAGTAGAATCCTAACATGTCACCTTCCTTAAAAAGAGCTTTGTCCTCAAAGCTCAAAGTAAGGAGCTTCGTTGCTTGTTTTCCTAGTTGAATTTGTGTAAGTTCTTGTACTATTTTTAATGTCACTTTTTTGAAGGCAAGGATATATTGAAGGTTGAAGCATTAGTGGGGGGTTGCTAGAAAGAATAGTAGAATATTCCTTAGGAGAATTGTGATGACGGTAGGCTTCCACTTTAGCCAATTATTCCTATGTAGAATGAAGGGAAAATAAAGGTGCACTCACTCTTTTGCCTCCTTTATGAATCAGGCTGCCTATATGATGATAACTCACTATTGGTGATGAACTTCTGTGTAGTTATTTGAGAGTGTATGTCTCGCCTTCATTGTTTACTACATGGATGTCTACCTCATATTTTTTTGGTGCATCAAGCACTTATTGCAAATTGACCTCATTTCCTTCATTGTTATGGTCAGGTGCTTTGGTCATGTCATGCACATCTTCCTCACCTTCTTCCTCTATGTTGTGACAGGGATCAACTATATTCAATAAATACAATGTTTGTGTAGCACAACAATGAATGGGCCCAAATTGCTCATAAAAAGTATAGCAGAGGTCTTTCGCTCATCTCTCCTCCATTTCTTGTAGGCTAAAGTACTTAACTAGCAAGGGTTTGTGTTTTGGAATAGTGTGCATGAATGTCAATTTATCAATAGATTTCTCCCCATGTTGATGTTGAACATTGAATGTGTCATTGGCTAATAAGGCTAATCCAATGGCTTCCTGTAGGGTGCAAGGAGTGTACATCATGATCTTCACTCTAATTTCTTCTTTCAATCCATTGATGAACCCACTTATGAGGACTGATTTGTCCAACCCTATGATGTGATTGGCGATATCCTGGAATTGAATTTTATATACATGCACTGATGTGACTTGACGCAGGTGGGTGAGATTAAGTAGCAAAATTAGGTTGGTATCATGATATATTCTTCCATCGTCGACCATTTGCATAGTCATTGTTTGAAAATTGTCACTAATTTGCTGAAAATTTGGCACAAAACTGTCACGAGAAATCATCGACTAGGGAATCCAATGATTATGAAGCGAGAAAAGAGATAAGCGGCGATCGAATAGGTGTACGAGCATGCGACGGTCAATATGCAAGGTGGCTATGGAATCCAACGATTATGAAGTGAGCAGAGAGCTAAGCGATGGATTTTCTTCCTGTTCCCACAGATTGAAGGTTGTTTTACTCCTTATTTTACACCTTGAAGGCCTCCTTTGATCTGAGTAAATTAGGTGTAGCTGTAAAATTTTACCTTTGACGTCTTCAGCAACCAGGCTACCAACAACTAATTCCTTGGCATCTTCTGCAATCGAATTAATACGCTGGCAGCTAGATGATATATTTTTTTAGCTGTCTGTTTTGAGTCACCTCTGTTTTTGCGTTTATCGTGAGCTACCAATTTTGGAGTATGCTCATAACAGACTGTCGGATGCAGACTCAATACCTCAAATTTGTGATGTCTCCAATTCACACCAGTTCAGGTTTGTTCGAGTAGGTGTTAGAAAACCACAAGTTCGTACGGGTTCAGTTTTATTTATTTGCTTTATTGTGTTCTGTGCATGAAGCACACGCTATTCTGAAGGTAATGGATGATAGGTAAACACCTATGGGCTCAAAGCCTTTGTTGGTAACTTCAATCCCTAAATTGCCTTCTTATCCTCTCATTCACAATTTTCAATGACTGACATCCGTTATTTCAAAGTTGACGTTCTTTGTCACAGAAAAGTGTCACCATTTTGCATAAGAGAGATCGAAATGGATTAAAGAGGTTGTGAATGTGTTTTCACTACCGTAGTAACTGGTTTAACTTCAATTTTTTTTTTTGAATATGTCGTTGAATATATCGACATATGAGATCGAGATTGCACGTTTGAATGAATATGATTGCTAGGGTGCATATGTTGGCGAGCACGGGTGATAATCTCAATGGTTTTTTATTCATCGAAATTAGAAGCTTCAGCAGAAATAATCAATTGCTTATTTTATTTCCAAAATATAATGTTGTATTTTGAATGATATCAAATGTCGAATCAGGATTGAAATATGAAATTTAGGGTTGAAACCATGTACAACAGTTTTTCCCAAGTGGGCCAAAAAGCGTTGTAGATTTCCTGTTTAATCAGAATCGGATAATATTCACCAGAATGACGAATGATGGCTTTTTTTTTTTAAACTCTTCGCGTGGGCCAAAAAGCGTTGTAGATTTCCTATTTAATCTAGAATAGGTTTATATGTTACGTCATAGCAAAATGTCTTGTTTTTACACCGCGTCGTTGATTTTGGTGTGATGAAATAGACTAATGTTGCACTGTTAGTTTATGGGAGAGCAAAATAGCGTCTAGTGATGTTTATGTGTTTGATTATATGCTGGTGTAATGGTGATTAGGGTTTCCTTGTGGTGAAAATTATCTTTTTGGTGGTAGATACACGGTGAAGGAGTGAAACATCAGGTGATACAATGTTGCAATGGGTTAATTGACACTGATGAGTGGTGGAAGGAGAGAAAAAAAAATGGCTCTTTGGATGTGGCTCTGATATCAGATGTAGTGAACCCAATAGAGAAATATTGATTATAATGCTAGAATAATAAAAAGGAATCACTTTTATTAAGGTATCATTGTTGTATTGTATGGGGAACCTAACAATTAATTAATAATTAGATTCTTCGATGCCTCAACTCTACCAAATGAATTGCCTATTTCTAAGAGTGTGAAGGTGTGATCAAAGGTCACAACATTTGTGAAAGAGAGATTGATTAAATAATTAACTAATAATGTGATTAGTATGGTGGTTAGGAGTAGAATCCTAACAATAGAAGATTAAAACAATAATGTGATTAAATAATTAACTAAAATGTGATTAGTATGGTGGTTAGGAATAGAATCCTAACAATAGATTGACTCATATCTTAACAGAGAAAGGTTTCTTAGAATAGCTCCCTAAGGGAAGCTTTGAAGGTTTGATTAGGCTTATAAGATTTGTCTTCACCTGAGAAATGTAGTCGACCATAGGTGCTTGGATAGCCTAATAAGAAGCCACTTGGTGGCTACCATGCTCCCCTTGGTAACTCGCATGTCACATAGCGAAAGTAGTTGTGACTTGTATAAACTGTACTAACCCTTTGACATCCTTTTGTATTATTGTGGCAATTATCCAATCGGGCCTAACCTATTGGGATGAACAAATGACTCAATGAATCTCCTACATAAGGAATAACCTTATGGCTATGCTCGACCAGACGCATCCCTCCTTTACGATTAACGAGTTACTATTGTATCCAAACCTAGAAACCATCCTTTATTCAAATGGAGATTACCCCAAAAAATTTCACATACCCTTGATGTGATCCATGACCACAGGGCTTCGATCTACAAAAAAAACATAGATTTTGTACTGTGCTTGACTCTGCTAAGGGCTTTCACGAGGTTAGTAAATAGAGTCATGTGGGGATTGTAGGTTGTAGCATCATATATTGACCATAGATCTCCCTTGTATGGTTAAGTTGTCAGCCATTAGTATTGGGTAGAGAAGCCACTAAAGACTCCCATGGTCCCTTATACAAAAAAAATACGTCAAAAAAGAGAAAGTAGATTGGGGGATTTTTCAAAACAAGGTAAAAGTTTAGGATTTAGTTAAAACGATGGTACCCCGGGTGTTTGGCTGTCGAAGCAAGCAATTGTGATAAGTGAAATGACCTTGGAAGGTCACTATACACTTTAGACGTAGGCTTGATCTAAATTTATTCGATATATTAAAATAAAAGGGTTGATTATAAAAAAATGGGCTTAAGATTATATTGGTATACATATAAGCATGTCTTTTAGGAAGTAGGTTTTATACTATTATGTTCATATTACGAATTAATGGCCTAGAAAACCTTGATGACCATATGTTAGAATTCTCTTGTAGATTTATTAACACTTTATGATTAAAATTATGAAGTATGACTTATTAACATGAATCTTAGTATTTTTATTAGTTAAATATTGGAACTAAGAATGGAATTTATGCCATGTTAGTTATGCAAGAATTAGATTTAAAATAATGGTATACTAGACTATATTACAAGGAGTTCTTAATATTAAAAGACAATAGTATGTTCAAACCGAGGAGTAAAGGACTTTGATTATTAATTTAGGAAAGGAATGGTTGATATGAATTAAAGGTATGAGACTTTAATTCATTGATTGATTTAACATCAATTATGAAGAATGAATTTGGAATTCATTCTTGAGGGAACTCATAGGGCTCCCTCGAAATGCAATATCTCCAAAATACAATTCCAATGACTTTCATAAATAATGTAAGATATTAAATGACTTAGATAAAGGAACCTAAAGGAACTAGAGATTCCTCAATGTTATTGTGAATTCTATATTGATGACTTAGAAAAAGGAATTGGGTGATTCCTTAATTACATCAAGATATTAAAAGGGACCATTGTACTCCTTGATCTATATTTGATAAGGGCTTGTAGATGCCCTGCTATTATTGTAAATTCACCATTTAAGTTTATGAAAATGAGGAAGAAAATATTTTGGAGGCTGGTTTTTCTCGTCAAGGTTTCCCAGGATAAATACCTGTGTCACTTTGTTTTGTGGTTTGATTTATGATATCTTAAGTATGTTGCATTTATATTCAAAATGAAAATGATAGATGTTATATGTAATGTTTATTTTCATGTACTGTAATGTATGCTAAGTTTTCCAAGAGGATAAGTATGTATGGATGTTATAAAAATATGCTCAATTTCTAATATGATGATAATTTAATGTAATTCAATTATATCGTTTACTTGTGGAATATAATGGATAGTGATGAATTATTTTAGTAGGTAGAGTTGTTCAAATAATAATCTCATGTGAAGGATGTATGCTTACTTAAATATGTTAATGAATCAATGGAATTGGTTTAACTTTCTATGGTGTTGTGGAATGACTATTTACGAATAATGTACCTTTCCACACACAACACTGATTATATCTAGGTTGGATATCCTATGTTAAATTCCAAGAGTTAATATATAATAGAAGTCAATTCTTAAAGGGATAAGTGGATTTATGTTATTCTAATCATTAAGAAATTTTTCCTGAATGGATCCTAAATAATGATTATGAAGAAGTTTCATTTAAGTGCTTCAAACCAAAGGATATGATGGTCTAGTTGACATTACATTATGGAATGAAACTCTCAAATTGAACTTGATCTACAAACCAAGTTAGACCCTACACTCTACTCCAAATAATTAAGTTTACATGTGGAGGAAAACACCCATATGGGTCAAATAATGCCCATTTGTAATAAATTCAATGTGAACAACAAGAGGGTTGCCTAAGCAAAGAGTGTACCAATAAGTTCTAAGTGGTTTGAAGAAAGGTAATCATGATTATAAGGACATTCCATGGATTCTTATCACGATAGTGATATTTTTGTCTTAGAACTCCCTTCTAAATGGAGTGGATTAGATTTAATATTTATGAATAACCATCGATGTGGTTATTTTATCTATGATGGTTTACCATTGGTGTGGTTCTCCATATTCAAGGCATTCACCTAGTCTAGGTGGACCATTTGGTGATTTCTCCTTTTATGGAAATGAAACCTAGCGCTTGGCCAGCGTACTCATACCAAGAGGGGTATGAGGGTTTCGTAGAAGCTGATCACTTCTACTAAAGAGACTTTGATCAAGTCTCTATAGCTTTTGAAGCTACTTGCATTGAAATTTATAGTCCAATTGGAATATGCCTATCTTAACATATGGATTAGGTCCTTTTCCATATGAATAATAACATTTGTATATGTAAAAAAAAAAATTATGTGGAGAAGAAGGGGTAACAATTGGGGATTGTTACATATCAAGTGAAGAAGGAACAAACTATTAGGTCCATTTAATAAATTTAAGATTGAAATAATTGTCTCTTTTATTTATTTTTAGCCAATGGTTCATCCTTGTGTTATGGTGACACTACATAATGTACCATAAATCAACACTTCTATTATATTGGTATTGACCTAGAATATCATGTTGAGTGGTAGTGAATACTTGTGTTTAATGTTATACCCACTTATATTATGAATTTTATTTTTCTTTTATTCTAATAATTTTGTTATGTACTTTTGTGTTTTGATTTTGATGTAGCTATATTGATGCCTTATTTAGTGTTTAACTAATGTTTACTTTAATTTATAATAGTTTTATCATTATTTTTCTATAGTTAAGATTTCATTTAAAAAGAGGTTGCACTCATAGCTTCATATTTTACATTCTGTTAATAAAAGGTTCAAGCTCAAACTATCATGAGTACAATGACCAAGATTACCCAAAGATTTAACTTTAATGTACTCTAGTATTCTTAGAACATTTTTTTTTTTTTTAAACATGGTGGAATCGATAGTCACCACGAATCTGGGTAGGCTGTCCAGCTTTTTATGGCCATCATAGTATTCTGTGTTGTCTAGCTCAGAAGCCACCACACATATCTTCACGTAGTCTGCCCCTATAACCGCCATGCCATAATCATTTTAAACCTTTTACGCTGCTGAAAGCACAAGGAAAGGGACAAACGTTTAGTCCGAAGAGGCCCGAAATTTGAACCTTGGACCGCCACCTCCCTTATGGGGTTTGGATGAACCAATTTGTCTACACCTCGGACCTATTATTAGAACAATTATTATAATAGAACATAATACATTGGTTTAGATTAGTTTTTACTATTCAAGCATCTCTATTCTATAGGCATACTTTCTATTAGTTTTGAGCTAGAAAATTTTTGAGGCAAGATAAGTCTAACATCACTAGCTTGTTGCATCCTTTAGCTAATAAATTAAATTTTAAGATAGTGGATTAAATGACACTTAGATATTTGTAATTTACCTTCATATTAAGAATATTTATTAGATCTATTTTTTTGGAGCAATACTAGTGGATTTGTAGCCTTGTCTAATTTTATTGCATCTCATACATCTATCATTTCAGTCACATATCTATCACTTGAAAATAAAAAATCTATTTATGTATTAATTATTTTTTATTTGTCTAACTTCCTCAATTTTTAAGCTTTGGAATATTCAAGATGTATGCTTATCTCAGATACGACTTAGCATCAAATATGTAAATTATTTTTAATATTAATGATGACTTTATATATCTTTCAAGCTTGTTCATAGTTGAATAATGTCAAATACTACCCTATTTCTAGCTTATCTCAATCTACAAGGAACAAACTTAATAATACTATGGCATAGAACATGCATTTGTATGGTACAAAAACATACACCTAGATTTCAGTCTATATTATTACTACCCATACTGACACATTTTAAACTAATATACCTCCTATTTTTACCATGTATTATAGGTACTTCATTTATTCATGTCAATATTATACACCTTATTATTTCTATCATTTCTATGACAAGGGTAGTTTTATTTTCAATAGGTATATTATCCTCCCTATATATGAATTGAATATATACAAGGATACTTTTATTTTCAATGTGAACTTGAATACCATTACAGCTAAAATTTAAAATTTTTAATCTTCCACTACAGTAATAATAGAAACAGTAATTATAACAACAATTACTCCTAGATGTACAAATCATAGTTTGTTGGTCATAATAACTTCCTTTTTATCAGGGATACAAAGCATTCCACTAATATTTTTATGTGTGTAGTTGTTTTTATGTTAGAGGAATAAAAATGAGGTTGAAATTTTCATGTATTTTATATAAACAAAGCCTTCCACACTCTAAATAAATATCACTTGAATTTATTTTAATTATACCTTATAGTTAGGGGTATCTCTTGTCTAATACATTTCATATTAATTACCCCAATATGGACCCTCTTTGTATGACATTAGGTCTATTATGGGCTCCCCATGTCTTAATTATAGGTACATATCAGTTAGAGAGGATCTTATCATCTTAGATATATAATAGATGCTCTATGTACATATTTGCTAGCAAGAAATGATTGAATATAGTTAATAAGTTATAATAGCTTTATTGTTTTCACAAGATTTGAAGCAGAACTGTTATAACACACAGAAAAAATTCACACAAATTTCATTAACAGAGGTTTCAAATTTGGAAATACAGTAGTTATATCCAAAATGGCCAAGAACCCCTTTTACAATGTATGCACTCCTTTTCTAACAAAACCGACCCCCTTCGGACATCATTACACAGAATGTAGGATTCCCTGTAACCGCCCGCACAAATGTTCTATCACCACCTGCATGTTGTGGCCAGGTGTCTCCCATCATCATGGCATGGGATGGTGGAGTGCCCTACAGCCACCTGTCCATCCACCCACTGAGTCATCATTCATAGGAATGCTCCATAGCCATCTGTAATCTGCTACCACATGCCCTTTTGCAATGGCCTCTATAACTGCCTAGTGCTCTATGGCCACCTGTAATTTGATGCCACGTGCCCTTCTACAATGGCCTCTATAACCGCCGACTGGTATAGAGTCATGAGCGTTCTATCATGATATCATGACGTTTTTGCTCCCTTACTCTCTCTCTCCTGTTCGATCGTGATATCATGACGTTTCGGCGTTCAGCTTTTATTTTCTCCTTTGGGCCGCGATTTCACGACACGTCATGAAATCATGATGCCTTCACCTTTCACACTTGCTTTCTGCCTTCGGGCCATGAAATCACGACATGTCACGATTTTGCAACCAATTTTCCCCTTGGTGCCTTTGCCCCAAAAGTTTCGCAATTTCGTGACCACTTTGCACCCTGTCGCCTTGCTTTCGAAAGTGTCGCGATTTCGTGACCAGTTCGTGCCTTTGAGCCTCGCTTTCGAAAGTGTCACGATTTCATGACCACTTTGTGCCTTTGAGCCTTGCTTTCGAAAGTGTCATGATTTCGCGACCACTTTGTGCCTTTGAGCCTTGCCTCCGAAAGTGTCACGATTTTGCGACCACTTTGCGCCTTTGAGCCTAGCTTCCGAAAGTGTTGCTATTTTGTGACCACTTTACGCCTTTGAGCCTTTGCTCTAAAATTGTCGTGATTTCGTGACCACTTTGCACCTTTGAGCCTTTGGTCTAGAAGTGTCACGATTTTGCGACCATTTTGCGCCTTGGCTTCTTTGCTTTGAAAATGTCACAATTTCACGACCATTTTGCGCCTTGGCTTCTTTGCTTTGAAAATGTCACGATTTCATGACCATTTGGCGCCTTGGCTTCTTTGCTTTGAAAATGTCACGATTTCGTGACCATTTTGTGCCTTGGCTTCTTTGCTTTGAAAATGTCATGATTTCGTGACCATTTTGCGCCTTGGCTTCTTTGCTTTGAAAATGTCACGATTTTGTGACCATTTTGCACCTTGGCTCTTTTGCTTCAAAAATGTCACGATTTCGCGACCATTTTGTTCCTTGGCCCCTTTTCTCAAAAAGCATCGTGATATCACAACAGTTTGACCCCTTGGCGCCCTTTCTCAAAAAAGTGTTGTGATATCACGATAGCTTTGGCACTTAGAGAGAAAAAAATATTTTTGGGTGATGCAAGATTGCTCTTCCACCTCTGGATGCTCCTGCATCAGACACCCGGGGTGAATTGAGAAGTGACCTTCACTTCTGATCTGTCTGAGGTAGACCCAGGTGGTCAACCTCTGCCTTCGACAACCAAGTCACATCTTCTATGGGCCTGCCCTTCCACTTGATCAAATACTCAGAATAACACCTGTTTCGAGTACTTCGGCCCTCACGAGTATCAAGGACTTCTTCTATCTCGTCTGTGACTAGAGTAACCATGGGAATGCTCCACAAATCTAGGCTTGGTGTTGCACTGCTATCTCCTTCATGAAACTTGACCAAATATAAAATGTTAAAAATTGACGAGATGTTAAGTTCACTCGGCAACTCCACCTCATATGCATTACCCGAATCTCATTTCCCAATGATCCTGCATGGCCCAAATTTCTTCATCTTCAGCTTGTTATAGGTCTTGGCAGGAAACCTCTCTTTTCTTAGATGGACCATGACAGAATCTCCTACTTCAAACTCCTTAGCCCGACGCTTCTGGTCTGCCCTGGCTTTATACTAAGTATTCATCTTAGCAATGTGCCTTGTCACCTCCTCATGCACTCCCTTCAGGTGTTCAACAAAGTCTTTAGCCTTAGCACTGCATTTTTCTCTTGTATCCATCCTTCTCAACTCTGAAGCATTTCTTGGACTGCTCCCATAGATTATCTGGAATGGCGATTTATTGGTACTTTTGTTGACTGAGCTATTGTAAGTGAATTCTGCCTATGGTAGAACTAAATCCCATACCTTGGGCTTGTCTCCAACCAAGCATCTCAGTAGATTGCCCAAGATCCTATTTACCACCTTTTTTTGGCCATCTGTTTGGGGGTGGTATGCAGAACTAAATTTTAAATCTGTCTTCAGTTTCTTCCACAGGGTTCTCCAGAAATACCCTACAAACTTGGTATCCCTATCCGACACAATGCTCCTTGGCAGCTCATGAAGGCGTACCACTTCCTTGAAGAATAAACCAGCCACATGGACCTCATCGCTAGTCTTCTGGCAGGGAATAAAATGAGCCATTTTTGAAAACCTGTCCACTACCACAAATATGGAGTCATGTCCCCTCTACGTCCTAGGTAAACCAAGAACAAAATCCATGCTAATATCCTCCCATGGCCTTTCAAGTACAGGTGGTGGTTGATATAAACCAGTAGGCTATCACACACCTTTTGCCATCTGGCATATCCTACAACTTTGCATGAATTTTGCCACATCTTGTTGCAATTACGACCAGTAGTAGTTTTCACTAACAAGAGAGATGGTCTTGTATCGACCAAAGTGTCTAGCTAAACCTCCACTATGCTTTTCCTTGATGATATTCTCCCTCATTGAGCTCCTCGGAATGCATAATTGGTTCCCCCTAAACAACATTCCATCTTGAATCAAAAAATTTAACCACTTAGTCCTGTCCAATGTAACAGGCGCAGTGCAGGCTTCCAAGCTTTTGCAAAGTCGGGGTCTGTAGGGTATAAACCCTTGAGCTCAGCAAACCCAACAACCTCCACCTTCATCTCCATAAGTAAACATTGCCTCCTACTCAAGGCATCCGCAACTCTGTTGGACCTCCCACTCCGGTGCTTCAGCACAAAGGTGTAGCTCTGCAGGAACTCCACCCATTTCAGGTGCCTCTGATTTAACTTTTCTTGACTGTTAATATATTGTAGTGCCTAATGATAAATATAAAGAACAAACTCCTTTGGCAACAAATAATGCCTTCATTTCTTTAGAACCTGAACTATGGCATAGAACTCCTGATCATATACCGAATACTTCTTCCTGGCATCATTGAGCTTTTCACTAAAATAAGCAATAGGCTTACCCTCTTGGCTCAATATGGCCCCTATGGCACTACCACTCGCATCGCAGTATACCTGAAACACCTTGTTAAAATATGGAAGGGCTAAGACAGGTTGCTCTCTGACCTTCTTCTTAAACATAGCAAAGCTTTTTTCTACTCCAGCTGTCCACTTGAATTCCTTCTTATTCCCCCTCATTGTCTCTGTAAGGGATGCGCAAATACTGTTGAAGTTTCTAATGAACTTTCTGTAGAAACTGGACAGACTGTGAAATGATCTCACCTTAGTCACGCTTCTTGGAGCAGGCCATTCTATGATAGCCCTCACCTTTTCGGGGTCCATTTTGAGACCATATGCTGAGATAACAAATCCCAGGTATACTAGCTCCCTCTTCACGAAGTTACATTTTTTTAGATTTATCAACAACTGCTCCTCATGCAGTTTCTCAAAAACCCTCTTGATGTGCATCAGGTGTTCCTCCAGGGTTCTGCTAAAAATCAAGATATCATCCAAATAGACAATAACAAATTTTCCTAAAAATTCCTTTAGGACTTCATTCATTAACCGCATGAAGGTACTCAGTGCATTGGTTAGCCCAAATGGCATGACCAACCACTCATACAACACCTCTCTGGTTTTAAAGGCTGTCTTCCACTCATCCCCTTCTCTAATGTGGATCTGATGGTAACCACTTTTCAGGTCAATCTTCGTGAAGTATTCAGCTCCACTCAAATAGTCCATGATATCATCCATCCTGGGCAATGGGAATCTGTATTTAATAGTGATCTTGTTAATTGCCCGAGAGTCTATGCACATTCTCCATTCCCCATCCTTCTTGGGTGCTAGCACCTGCAGTACTCGCACATGGACTAAGACTCTCCCTAATCAACCCCTTCTTTAGCAGATCTCGAACCTGCCAGTTTAACTCCTCAGTTTCTACAAGCATCATTCTATGTGCAGCCTTATTCGGAAAGCTTGATCCAAGCACCAAATCTATGTGGTGACTGATCTTCATAACAAGTGGTAAACCTTCAGGAACATTATCATAAATGATATCTGGAAACTCCTCTAACAGTCCCATGACTTCCACTGGAGTTTCCTTGCATTCTTCTTCCCTGACCCTAGGGATTATTGCATAGCACATATGATCTGGCTTCAGGCCATCTAAAAATCTTCTGGCATCAACTAGACAGACTCGTGCACTGCTGCAT
This sequence comes from Wollemia nobilis, assembly GCA_028583015.1. Classification (NCBI taxonomy): domain Eukaryota; kingdom Viridiplantae; phylum Streptophyta; class Pinopsida; order Araucariales; family Araucariaceae; genus Wollemia; species Wollemia nobilis. The sequence continues at coordinate 464,531 of JAQPPZ010001862.1, forward strand.
ACCATCTCATCCACCTCCTTCAGGGGTTTCAACTTATGGCAAACTCCATTTTTTGACAAGGAATATGTATTGGCTCGACCATCATGTACAACATTTCGATCAAACTGCCATGGTCTCCCCAGTAGCAGGTGACATGCATCCATAGGCAAGATGTCACATAAGACCTCATCTCGGTAAGTTCCAATTTTGAAATTCACCAGGCATTGCTCACTGACTAGCACACGATGGTCCTTTTGTAACCATGTAATCCGATAAGGGTGCGGGTGTTTTCTTCTCTCAAGCTGCAACTTAGCAACCATCTCATCAGAGACCAAGTTGTTAGTGCTTCCATTATCGATGATGATGTTACAGACCTTGCCTGTGCACTTGCATCTTGTTTGAAACAAGCTATTCCTCTGGTCTACCTTCTTTTCTTTGTTCAACAAGACTCTTTTGATGATCATTGCTTCCCCTCGTTCTGCCTCCTCAGAGTGCTCATATTTGACACCTTCATCTGCTATAGCAGCTCGGGCCTGACCCTCAGGTCTTTGATTTGGCCTTTCTTGATGCTACGGGTAGTTGTATGCCCGATGTCCTTCTTCTCTGCAGTTGAAGTAGGTTCCTTGAAAGACACCTCTTCCAAACCCTCGCCCAGGCCTACCTCTCCCCCTCGAGTAGTTATTGTTCTAATTGCGTGGGCGTTGGGTATTCTCCTCTTTCTCTTCTTTTTGGTTCTGGCTACTGCTTGCTTCACCAATCTTCCTCAAATATCTGTATCTTCCTCCATTGGTTCTTCCACCAGCTCTTCCACCCCTATCCTTTCCTCTCTACTTACCATCAAATCTCCTATTCAGTTTCTCTTCTACTTTTAATGCAAACTGGTATGCATCCTCAACCGTGCTCATCCTAACTAGCCCTAGTTCTTCTTGAATGCTGGTTTGCAATCCATTGATGTATCATGTGACTTTCTCCTTATTCGCCTCAGAATGGCCGATTCTAATCGAGATTTGATAGAACTCCTCCGTGTACTCCTTGACAGATTTACTTGCCTGTATAAGACTCTACATCTTTCTCAACAAATCCAACTCATAATCTGTAGGGATGAATTGCCTCTTCAACTTCTCTACCATCCTATCCCACCTGGTGATCTTTTCATTTCCCCTCCTGTTCCTTTCTAGCTATACTCCTTTCCACCAGATGCTAGCACGTCCCTTCAACTTTGTTTTTGCGAACCTGATCCAAGCTGGATCTGAGATCTCCTCATACTTGAATTATTCCTCCATGTCGTTGATCCAATCTACAAACTCCTCGGGATTGAGATTCCTAGAATAGGTGGAGATGTCAAACTTTAGCTTCTTCCCGATCTGGGATATGGCCCTATACAGCCTAGCCTCTGCTAGATCCAACGCTTCTTCTTCATCAGATGGACCCTCTTCCTCCCAAACTTCATCTTCATCGGGTTCCTCACTTATTGGCTAAAATCCTCTTTTGATTTCCTCCTACAGGGCTTGAACTTACCTCTACAAGACACTATGATCAACCTCTACTCCCCTATTCCTCACACCACCATAGTTCCTACGTGGAGGCATCTTACTCTCTTCCTCACACCCACAACCACAATCCTGGCGCAAACTGCCTCACTGTCGACGATTGATTTGCGCACTCAAAACCTTCTGGCTCTGATACCACTTGAAGTAGAACTATTATAACATAGAAAAAAATCACACAAATTTCATTAACAGAGGTTTCAAATTCAGAAATACAACAGTTATATCCAAAATGGCCAAGAACCCCTTTTATAATGTATGCACTCCTTTTATAACAGACCCGACCCCCTTCGGACATCATTACACAAAATGTGGGATTCCTTATAACCGCCCGTACGAATGTTCTATCGCTTCCTACATGTTGTGTCCAGGTGTCTCCCATCATCATGGCATGGGATGACGGAGTGCCCTGCAGCCGCCTGTCCATCCACCCGCCGAGTCATCATTCATAGGAATGCTCCATAGCCATCTATAATCTGCTACCACATGCCCTTCTACAATGGCCTCTGTAATCGCCTAGTGCTCTATGGCCACCTGTAATTTGATGCCACGTGCCCTTCTGTAATGGCCTCTCCAACCGTCGACTAGTCTGGAGTCATGAACATTCTGTCGCGATATCGCGACGTTGTGGTGGAAGAGAAATCTTGCATCACCCAAAAATATTTTTTTCTCTCTAAGTGCCAAAGCTGTCACGATATCGCGACACTTTTTTGAGAAAGGGCACCAAGGGGTCAAACTGTCGCTATATCGCGACGCTTTTTGAGAAAAGGGGCCAAGGCGCAAAATGGTCACGAAATCATGACATTTTCAAAGCAAAAGAGCCAAGGCACAAAATGGTCATGAAATCGTGACATTTTCAAAGCAAAGAAGCCAAGGCACAAAATGGTCGTGAAATCATGACATTTTCAAAGCAAAGAAGCCAAGGCGCAAAATGGTCGCGAAATCGGGACATTTTCAAAGCAAAGAAGCCAAGGCGCAAAATGGTCGCGAAATCGGGACATTTTCAAAGAAAAGAAGCCAAGGCGCAAAATGGTCACGAAATCATGACATTTTCAAAGCAAAGAAGCCAAGGCGCAAAATGGTCACAAAATCGTGACACTTCCAGACCAAAGGCTCAAAGGCACAAAGTGGTCGCGAAATCGTGACACTTTCGGAGCGAAGGCTCAAAGGCGCAAAGTGGTCACGAAATCGTGACACTTTTGGAAGCTAGACTCAAAGGCACAAAGTAGTTGTGAAATCATGACACTTTCAGAGGCAAGGCTCAAAGGCGCAAAGTGGTCACGAAATCATGACACTTTCGGAAGCAAGGCTCAAAGGCACAAAGTGGTTGCAAAATCGTGACACTTTCGAAAGCGAGGCTCAAAGGCGCGAAGTGGTCGCGAAATCGTGACACTTTCGGAAGCAAGGCGACAGGGTGCAAAGTGGTCACGAAATCATGACACTTTTGGGGAAAAGGCACCAAGGGGCAAATTGGTCACAAAATTGTGACACTTTTTGAGAAAGAAGAGCCAAAAGGAGCAACTGTCATGAAATTGTGACATGTCGCGATTTCGCGGCCCGAAGGCGGAAAGCGAGTGCGAAAGGCGAAGGCGTCGCGATTTCGTGATGTGTCACGAAATCGTGGCCCAAAGGAGAAAATAGAAGCCGAACATCGAAACATCGTGATATCACGACCAAAGAGGAGAGAGATAGTAAGGGAGAAAAAACATTACGATATCACGACAGAACGCTCACAACTCCAGACCAGTCGGTGGTTGTAGAGGCCATTGTAGAAGGGCACGTGGCATCAAATTATAGGTGGCCATAGAGCACTAGGCGGTTATAGAGGCCATTGCAGAAGGGCACATGGTAGTAGATTATAGATGGCTATGGAGCATTCCTATGAATGATGACTCGACGGGTGGATGGACAGGCGGCTGCAGGGCACTCCGCCATCCCATGCCATGATGATGGGAGACACCTGGCCACAACATGTATGCAGCAATAGAACATTCGTGTGGGCGGTTATAGGGAATCCTGCATTCTGTGTAATGATGTCCAAAGGGGGTTGGGTCTGTTATAAAAGGAGTGCATACATTGTAAAAGGGGTTCTTGGCCATTTTGGATATAACTGCTGTATTTCCGAATTCGAAACCTCTATTAATGAAATTTGTGTGAATTTTTTTTGTGTTATAACAGTTCTGCTTCAAGCTTTTGCACACGCTTTTCACCTTCGGGCCGTGAAACAGTGACATGTCACAATTTCACGATAATTTTGCGCCTTGCCCCATTTTCTCAAAAAGTGTCGCGATATCGCGACAGTTTGACCCCTTGGCGCCATTTCTCAAAAAAGTGTCGCGATATCACGACAACTTTGGCACTTAGAGAGAAAAAAATATTTTTGGGTGATGCAAGATTTCTCTTCCACCTCCGGATGCTCCTGCATCAAGATTCTACCAGACTTTTAAACTTATAACTTACAAACCCCCTCCTACTAAGAAAGTAATTAAAAAATTTGATATATTTAAATTTCTAATTCCACTCTAACCTACCTTTATAAAATATGCATCCTATTTATTTTCCTTGTATCAATATTTTTGTATTATTCATGCATGTGACTATGTTGATGCTACTTTGACACTACTTAATGTTGACATAGTGGATTCAAAGAATCACATTTTAATGACAACATAGTACCTCAATAGCTCTACTACACCATGAAACCTTTTATTTGATATGAGGTGGTTTTAAAGTAATATAAGGATTCATGCATGATAAAAGAAAACAATCAAACTATAAATATTATCCTAACATAAACAAAAATGTTATAAGATGAAAATATAGTATTAATCATTTTTCATGGTAATACAATAATTATCATAATATTATTTTTTTAAGTTTCTGAATTTATAATTGTATTTTAGTGACATGATGTCAAATTATATCAAGATAACCTTTCGGCCCATTTTTTTCAGGTGAACAAAATTTTGATCTACTATAATGCCAATCTAGTGTCAAAGATTTTATATAAAGATTTATGTTCAAGATAAAATGGTTCTACGGTGGGACATGATGATAACATATAATTGGAATTAAGCTAGTATTGAAGTGGTGATGATACCTTCATAGCATCATAACTTAATACTAACATAGTGCCTTAGTAATATTGTAATAACATTAAATGTTTTTGTTTGATATAAGAGTGGGCTAAAGTGATATAAAATTTTATGTTGAAAGAAATAAAAAATGGGCTATAAATATTATTCTAACATAAAGTTAAATGCTTTTAGATGAAGATGTACCAGTAATAATATTTTAATCTTATACAAAAAGTCTCATGATATTGTTCTTTTGGCCATTTCTAAAATTGTAACTATATTTTAGTGACATAATGTCAAAATTTATGTCAAGACAACTTCTTATCTATATTTATTTTATGGTAATGAAATTTTGTTTTATTGTAGTGTCACTCTAGTGTCAAGAATTTTAGTTGATTTAATTTGGGGATAATAAGGTTCTGAGGTGGTACATGATAGTAACATATAATTGGAACTAAGCTAGTATTAAAGTGGTGCTAGTTAGTATCATTACAATACCAATTTAGTGACAATAAAGGTATTATACATCATTGTATTGAAGAGGACATGTATGTAGAAAATATTTAAGGGGATGTATAATTTTCAAAAGTTTTAGGTTTGAAAGAAATATGTTAAAAGTATGAGGTGGTATGATAGAAGGGGTAAAAAGATACAATGGTAGAAATAGGTATGTAATTAGGTTTGAAATTTAACATTTTAGGGGTTAGTGTTTATGGTTTACGTCTAGGGTTTAAAAGAGGAAGCTACAGGTGAATGCTTATCCTTTTCAATCCATTTTCTAGAAATTCTTGAATAACTGTATATAAGTAAATATCATAATTTTATTCATCTAATTGATCAATTTAATATTTGAAAATAACCTCATAGCATTTGTGTAGCCCTTAAATAAATTGTAAAATATTGTAAGTCTTGAAACTATTATATTTAATAGTAAATTCTGCAAAAAAAATAGAATCAAAGATTATTATTATTATTATTATTATTATTAAGTAGTGATATTTTTGAGAGGAACTCACAACTAAATACATCCACTCCCATAGGATACCAAAAAGGACAAAAATACTAGCAAATATCACTAGCCAACTTGACTAGAACAAAGCCTATCAACAAGAACAAACAATAGGTTAGGAAAATGATCCAACTCCAACCAAAAAGACTCTCTCAAATAGAACAATTCCTTAATTTCTTAGGGTAGCATCTAGTAATTAGCAAAAGCATTCAACCTAAGGAGATAAACTCCAATAGGGAGCCCTAGAGACTATTTAGATCCTTTGTAAATTCAATAGTGATCTTAAGGGTACCTAGAATGGTCTTTTCTTTCTCATAGATACTTTTGACCAACTACACCAAATTACAGAGTGGTTCTATCTGAGCAAAGTCAAAATCTCATAATACTTCAAGCTAAACATGTTGCTTTACCTCAAGCTAGGCCCCCCAAATAGAGAGGCCTAACTTAATTTTCAAGTCTACATCAGGTGTTTTCTTTTTTTATAATCTCTTTGACCACCTCTTCTACTTTCTCTTCACCCCTTTTGACATTACAAAGAGACTGTCTGATTTCTTACTATCCTTAGATCTTATGGAATAGTTTGTAGGGCTCTCAATGTCGATGTAGTTTTATAGGATGGATCCTAAATTTTTGGGCTAGCATAGTTTTCCACCTCTTACTCCCTTAGAAGAAATTGAAATCTCTCTCAAGAAGTTGTGAGAGTGAGGTCCTATTTTTTTTGGACATGACTCCAAATCACTAAAAATAACATGAGCCAAAAATGACTCCTTTGGCATTGAAACATTTGGATCTACCAAAGGGTTGGTCTCTATGAACTTGAATATTTTTGCTATATTCATCTTTATTTCTAAGGTAAAAAATTCTACAATAAGTAGAACCAAACCCTAATGTAACAGACTCAAACCCCTCCTATTTTTGACATCTAACATAGATTTATTGAAGGACTAGAATAGGAACACAGGAACATGTATTCTCCTCACTCTCCTTAACTAATTGAGTAACATCACATGGAATATTTTGATTACTTCACACAAGGGGCCCAACATGAAGTAATCCATGATCACAAAGATCACATGGTCACACAGAGGCTAAAGCATCTTAGCATTGAATCCATTCTACTCTTTCAATAAAAAATTACCTTTGTATAGAAAATAAACTAGTTCCATTAACAAGAAATGTCCATCTCTGTTATGCATCTAGGGGGAGACCTGTGACATGAGATACAATTTTCTCATATATCTTAAAGACCAGGTTACCAGCCCTAATCATGCCCTCACACCACGATAAATTCAACCACCTATAGAGAAGAATATTATGGCCATGGAACTTCCTTAAACACCCTACAAGCCCAACTCAATATATGATAACAACTACCTCCTCATTCGTAACTAAGGAAGCCAACTCCAAATGGAGATTCGAGTTTTTTGGTATTGGTTTTGAACTCTTTTGCCTCTACATCACATAAATTATCTTCACTCAACACCTAGACTCCATGTAGAATAAAAATATACTGAATATAATCATCCATAACCGCTATATAATCAGGAGAGGTATCACAAATAAAACATACATAGAATTCAAGGATGACTAATGTAACTAGGAAAAAAAATTATGAGCATCTATCACCATGGGAAATGGAGAACAAGGTCCTAGGGATCAACTTCCACTGGGAAAAAGGACAAAATGGTCAAGTCTAAATTTAGGAAGAGTACCAATAAAAACCAATAAGTACCACTAGGATCCACCTGGTCTACACTACCACATGAACCTATACCTCCTCCCAATAAATATAGAAAATTTGGATTAACTTAGAACCAAGAAACTCATCCTATCAGGTAAGCATCTGCATGTAAATCCAAAAGATGAGTCACCTTAGACAATAGAAGGATACCAACATAATGATTCATAAATACACCTGATTAAATACCAATGACCACAAGGATGAGCATCTAGATAAAGAACCCAAGGAAAAAAGTCCAACCACGAGGACCCACCTTGAAATGATAATGAGAAATTAGATTTAAGTATGATATTAAATTCATCTTGATAATTAGATCTCTAATTAGACCTTCCCATGTGATACATACCCCAATTATACAAGAAATCCACCACTCTATTACCTTCTCTCCAAATGTGTGTGATTTGTACTTCATCCATAGTTTGCAGAATTCTTCTTGTCTCATTAACTAAATTGAAAAGATGTCAATTAGGAGACTTAATCAACTTGAGTAAATTGATTAGACTCAATAAGTCCCCTTCCATGACCACCTTTCTATAGCCTAATTCTTGTAGTAACATCATACCTAGGAAATTTTCTCTAGAATCAGTAAAGAAGGAATATTATGAAGAGATGTGCTTGACAAAAGTTACAACCACCCTACCATTCTTATCTTTGATGACCCTTATAGCCTCAGCTAAACTAGGGTTTCCTTTAGAAGCCCTATCCAAGTTAAGTTTCAACCAACCACTTGGAGGAGGATACCATCTAACATATAATATTAGGTTGGGGTTTTGAACCTACATCCTTTCAATGGAAAAGCTAAGGGAGTTCTCTAGAGCCAATTCATATGTAGTAGATCTCTAGTTGCATTTTCCATTCTCCATGAATTCCACACTCACATTTTCAATAGCACACCATAGGGATCTAAAATACACCTTGAGGAGGCTACGCTTGGAATTTTAAATGCTCAAGTATTATTTTATTTCTAGATACCCATAAAAGGAGAGGGAGAAGCAGTTTCCATAAGCATCTAATTCTAGTAGAAGAAAACATAGGCTTCCACTATCATATTATCTCCATGATAGAGTTGGGAATATCCATTTAACTGATAAAACTCCTAGAACCACCTCATGGACTTCTTTAAAGAAAGAACATGTGCCAAAGATATGATCAGTCAATTCTAGGTTCGCTTCTCAGAGGTAATACCTATTGGGGATCATCATACCCTACTTAATATTTTCAATAAAATAATTTTATCTTGTACAATAAGCCACATGAACATATTAACTTTAGGTAGAATATTTTTAGTCTAAATTTTATTGCAAGGTCTCTAGATGATGAAATCTAGTTCCGATAATATATAGGTTGAACACACAAAAAATATCCCATTAGAATATCCTTCCTAGACAACTCTATCTTCCTTAACCATGTGTAAAAAAACTTGATGGCTTAGCAGATCAGCAATTTTCTCTCCTGGATATTTCACCTCTCTATCATCCAAAATCAAGGGTGAAATATTCCAACTCTTACATCCATTGACTGAAGATATAAAGTTTTCCACTTTGGATTGGTCCAAGGCTCTATAAAATAACTAGGTGATAGAGAGGCTTGGATCCAAAGCTATAATATGGTCTACAATCCAATAGTCCTAAAAATCTATGAACTGCCCATTTCCTAAAATCCATATTCCTTTTTTGTATGAGAAGGGAGTGAGTCTTCTATAAACTTTGCTAGAAATGGGAACCTTAAAAAGTAAAAAAAATGAGGTCCTCAAATTGATATTTTTCATTCATTAACCTGACCAAAATCACCTAATCATTCAAGACCACCTTCCAGGCTTGTTTGGCAACCAAAACCCTATTCATTCTATAGACATCCTTCAAATCCAACCCACCTTGTTTTTATGGTTGCAAACCTACTCCTAAGAAACCAAGTGAAATTTCCCTTTCAGCTCAAGGCCAACCCATAGGAATGCTTTAAGTATTCTTTCTATCCTTTGAACAACACAACCCAACATTTTGAATAGAGACATGAAATATATGGGAATGCTCTTAAGAGAGTTTTTTTCCAGCACTATCTTCCCTACCTAACTCAGCAACACAACTTTCCAGGTTGCTACTTTCTTATATAGCATTTCAATGATATTATCCCATAATGAATTCTTCATGTGACCATGGAATAATCGGAAGCCTAAAGATGTCATCAAAAAGTAGGAAATACATGCACCATAAACTATTATATATATTTCTTTGGCAGTCAATAGAAGTTTTTCCAAATAAAAGTATGCTTTTCTATAATTAATTATTTGACTTATGACCTTTTCATAGTAGGCCAACATTCTCCTTATTTCATTGGCTTGAACCATCGATGTTGGATATGATAAAATTGTAACATCAAAAAATTAATGATGAGAAAAATGATTGCTTGGTAGGGTTGGTTTAAGACTAGTAATAGAAGTATTTTGAGAAATGAATCTTCCTAGTGCTTTCACCTTTAGAATAAATAAGGATAAAATGGATCACCCTATCTCAGACTTTGATAGCTCTGTAAAAACTCACTGGTGCTCTATTGATTAGCACTGATAATATAGTTGTAGATACACAAGACTAGATCAAATCTATATAGTTCTACCTAAGTCTAAACTTATTTAGGACTTTGAATAGGAAGGGCCAAAAAACCTTTCCATATACCTTATTCATGTCTAGTTTTAAGAAGAGTACATCCCACCTGCTCTTGAATATGGAGTGTAATATCTCATGCATAACAATGGCACCATCTAAAATTTATCTTCCTACCACAAAACCACTTGGGACCCTATAAATGAGTAGGGGAAGAAGATGTTTCATCATATTAGCCATAACTTTGGTTAGGATCTTGTAGATCGTTTTGAATAGATTGATGAGCCTAAAATAATTAAAGGAATAATCTCCTAGTGATTTAGGAATAAATACCAAGAAGGTGGAATTAACAGCTGATAGAATTACCTTGGATATTTAGACCTCATTAGGGCTTCCACTACATCTTTTCCATAGATATGCTAAAAATTATGGAAGAACAGTAGTGCAAATCCATAAATACATAGTGCCTTTTGCACCCCTATTTCATCAGTTGTCATCTTATTCTACTCAACAAAGAATATTACATTTAGTCTTTCATTCATCTCATTAGAAATGAAGCTGGGTATTGAATATAATATCAATTCTTCCATGTGGACATCCTTGGGAGGCCTAGCACTTAAAAACAAACTAAAGTGAATATCCCCAATATTTTTGGTCTTGCTCCCATATGATTTATTAATTTATCTAATCTTATTAAATCCTCTATTTTAGAGAGTTTACAAGTGAAAGAATTTTGTATTATTATCTCCCTTCTTTAAACACAGGTCCCTAGACTTATGTTTCTAAAGCAACACTTTGTTGGCCAAGGTGTTATGGAGTTTTGAGAGCAGTTATTTTTCTTTAGTAGGGTGATCCATAGAATAACCCTCCTTCTTAATTATAATTTATAGTTCATAGAGGTCCACTTTCAAAATTTCCTTGTACCTAAAAACATTCCCAAAAATATATTTATTCCATTCTTTAAGCTTTCTCCTAAATAATCCAAGTTTTCTAACAATTTTAATTATTCCTTCACCCAAAGTATCTTCCACCCACCAAGCCCTAACTGAGGCCTCCAAATTTGGATCACTGCACAACATAATTTTGAATCTAAAATATCTAGGATCAAAAATATATGAGTACTACTGAACAAAAATAATACACAAAACAAAAACAAAAAACATAGAATATGATCTAGTGCCCATGAATATGAATAATCTCACTAAATTGTTAATGAAATTACACTCTAACTGATGGCTTAGAAGTTTGGTATGAAGGGATAATTTTACCATAATATATGATACCTTTAGATCAATCTTGATTGACTAATCCTCAAGATTAAAATGTATAAAAAAATACAAAAATATATTTTCAAAGTCTAGATGGACCTAAAAGGCAATGTAAAAAAATACAAGTACAAATAGTTAGTTGTGTCCTAAATAGAAGCATAACCACTACATATTACAATATACCCCCTTAATATAAATGGGGCACACAAAAGGAGACCCTTACTTTGAATATCCCTCTTAATGGACATTGTCTAACTCCATGAACCTCCTATGCAAAGGGATTCTAAGTACGCTTGTGCTCCTTGATTGTGAAACATTGAAGAATATCCAAAGTATACTTAGGCTGAAAAATAGTGATACTAGAGATTGTATGATCAATCCAAATCCCCAAAATATAATACAAAATCCCCAAATCAATCATTTCAAAGGTAGAACAAAGTCATGATTTCATGTCCTGGGTCAAAGTAGAGGATTTTTAATGATGTGATGATTATCAACATATAATACAATCACCAAAGTTTTCCCATATTGATGTTTGATCTAAACACGATATTCAATCTCACATTCCTAAAACCCACAACTATGGAAAATAAATGGATTTGTAGTAAATTCTCACAATATTAAGCAGATCCGACTAGAGAAGAGATATTTAAAAAAAACAAATTCTAAAACTAGGCAAGATAAGGGATTCAAAAGTTCCATTTTTCGATTGAGTAGTTGATTCAAGAAAAATAATAAAAATGCCAATAAGGAGGATCTTGCACCAAAATATATGCACAATTTCAAAGATCCCCATGCCATGAAGGTTAATCACTTAGATTGGATAGACAAGGAGTTTCATCCTTCTTTGTTGTAAATAATCTAAGTTTAACTACAAATAAGTATACTATAATCATTTTGATGGTAACTAATGGGGATCTATTATCAACAAGGGATCTATCCTCTCAATAATATTGGACTCACCCCACAACTAAGGGAACTAGCCTAGGAATAAAAATGTCCTCTCTAGATAATTAATATTTAAATATACATGTATCCCAAGTCTATTATGAAATGGTACTAGCAGCACACATAGAGCAAAACCTAAAGACCAGAGAGGAAGAAAATAAGGGGATAATTCTTATAGGACTAAGAATGGTAAGCTTTTCAAGGCTTCCCTAGCCATATGAAAATCCCTCAAAATTTTATGTGAAAAGGCCAAAGGGGACAAAGGGACTAAACTAAACAAAGAGAATAACTTAGTATACACTCACCCAATGAAAAATTTAGTATTATTGATGAAGGAACAAGCTAAAGGCATAAATAATTAATCAATAAATAGAACAATTACAAAGGAAACATCATTTGAATGGAGGAATCATCCTAGAAGTAATAACCAAGACCCGTATTGTGAAGTTTTGACCTTGAATGTAAAATAAGTACCACTAGATCAATCAAGTTCTTAGAATGAGCCCCAATCTAGAGGACCCTTTAAAGTCTTATAATTTGATATTAGGAACAAATAATAGTAGGATAAGAGAGACTAAAAAAGGGCAATACCCTAAAGACCATTCCATACATGGAGACCTAGTTATTTAAAATTAGAAGCAAGGATCAACTTACCTAGGTGAAAACTATAATCGATAGGAGACCAAACCAAGCAACCAATCGATGGCCAAGGAAAGTATGAGGGTGGAGCCCACACCATCCTAATTTTAGTGATAATGTTTCCCTATGAATATAGATTACAATGAAAACTGAGCTTAAACTTCTACAAAAGAAGTAAAAAGGTATCATTAATGATGCCCCCAAAATATGTCATCCTACCTAGATGATATTTATAGTTATTAAACCCTGGATAGACTTTGGATCTACCAAAAATAAATTCAACATGACACTTCAAATGCAACAACCAAAGAATACTAGATCTCCTACTCAAGGTAATATTGGATGGAATTTTAAATTTTGAATTTGGATTCAGGTTGTATAAATAACCAATTTTGTAACTTAGAAAGGTAGAAAAGATAATGCTAGTTCCTCATGCCTATTATTTGTCCCAACTAGTTTTCTTTTCTCGTTTTCCCTTATGTAATGATCTATAATTGAACCTTAAGTCAATATGTGTATAGGCACCTTTGAGCCCTTTCATTGTGGCATATGTAATTCACTAACTCTTATTATTATTATTATTATTATTATTATTATTATATATGGGAGTTGTGGTGAATTATTTTTTTCCCCATTCTTTATGCATATTCAAGTTTGTATGGGAACCTCATGATTAGTATCTATCCCTTCCTATTGCAAGCTTGATATAAAAAAAATTATATTATAATGAGACATGATCACTTTCCTAGCATGGTTGGTTCATGTGTTCATTAATCCCATCACTGCACAAAGTATTTTTACTCTTGGTCCATTTCCACCTTCAGTTAAGGTTGGAATATATTATTGTTTCTTTTCTAACCCATATTTCCATATAGAACCTGGTAGACTAGGCTAGAGTAGGAATAAGTGCACCAAGAAGACACCCTAAAACAGAGTCGATCTTGATTAAAAAACCTAAAAAATATCCTTGGAGCTGCATCCCATGCTCCATGGACTTATAAATTTGTACGCTCTATGCAATACATAGGCATCAGATGCATCCAATAATTGAAATGGATGGTCACTATGCTGAAGTATGCGCTAGATATAGATCTAGCCCCCAATAGGATATTTTTATACCATGCATGAATAGCCTACTTAATTACATACAATGAACCATTTAGATGATAAACCAATGTAGTAGGTCCTTGAGGCTTTAAAATAGGTGGTTATTTCATATAGATATTATCTTAAATATGTCTATGTACAAAGGCACTTTTCACATCCAATGATGTACCTTCTATCTAGAGTGATGTAGGAATTTAAGAAAAAAAATTCTCCCATAATATACACTTACTACGTATGATACTTAGGAGTGTCAAGTTCCATTGATAATGCACTCCAAAAAATATTTCATTATAAAATAGTTATCCAAAGCTTATGGAATCCAATATATTCAATTGTGTTTTTTCAATATCTTCAAGTGAAACATGTGTTACCATGCATCCAACATCACTTGTTAAAATGACTGGCTACTGATTTTTGGCTTGTTGTGGATGGCTTATTTTGCTGCTTTTCCTTTCTCTACTTTTCATTGTCATCAAGTCTTGGATTTTTTCCAATTTCTCCTTTTATCATAAGTTCTATGATATGATAAATGTGATGCACATTTTAAATGCAATCTCTAGTCATTTTTCATACTTGGTTTAGTCCTTTGAATGATCCCATAGCTGCCATAGTTTTTCTTTGAACTAAAATATAAAAACTTTTCACTTGCCCTATGGTATTTAGAGTTCAGCCATTAGGGCCCAATAGTTTTTGTCATTGTTTAACAAATATACCTTTATTAGAAATTATATTTTCAATCTTAATGATATCATAATGCATCTTATCGTTCAATATCTTGATTGCTTGTAGTATTGATACACATCTTGACAATAGTATTATGAGATCCTGAGCTCTGATAATGTTGTATGAATCTCTTATTCGAATTGCAAATATAGATAATATTATTTAAATAAGATATAATTTGTAAGCTATCCCATGTCCTTTTAAATATTTTTTCCTAAAATGCCATTAATATTGTAAATATGTTTCTTTGTACTTTAGAAATTGAGTAAAAAATAAATTGACTTTAGACATATGTCTTTGTTCTAGAATGTTTTGAATTTCTTGGCCTTAGTGGTATCCTAGAATGTTCTAAAAGGTTATAATTTTTTTTTTTTAATATTCTAAATATTTTCTTATGTTGGTTCTTTAGCTTGAAGTGATCAATTGGTAGAACTCTTCTTGTAAGATGATTTGGATATTTCTAAGTTTCCCATATTATCGTGTGTTTGGAATTTTACCAAGGATTACTATGTTATCTCAAGTGTGTTTGTGTGATAAATATATGTTCTTCTTCTTCTCCTCGATTATTTTATTCCTCTTCATTAATTTGATTCTTATTGGTTATATTACTTTGATGTGCATTTCTTCAATTTTGATTTTGTTGTTCTAAATATGACCTTTTTTTTTGTTTGTTCATCTCTCATGAAGGTGAGATATTTTTATTATAATACAATAACATTCCCTCATAATATGTCCATTTATTTTCTAATTATCACATGTCTTTTATGTGTTGAAAGTGATTCTTTGAGAATCATTTCTTCACTTCTGATATATTTGAAAATTTATTTTTTATTGGAATGACTTTAGAGGTTGCATGCCTCTTCGAAATGGTTGCTTAAATATTTTACTTGTAATAAATATTTTTTCTTCTTTTGTTGTGTGTGAGGCCTCTACATGTTGAAGTAGGTTCACCAATTTTACAAACCTTGGTGTTTGCTCGATAATATTTAATATAGTCACAAAAATATTATAAATTGATTGGAGTGATCTCAAATAATAGGAACTAATTTTTCATTAGATATTTGAGTTCCCAATACTTGCAATTATGCTCACAATTCTACTATTCACCTCATTAATGATTCTATTCTTTTTCCACTCTTCATATTCAAAAAATGGAGTTGGCTTTAGAGGAATAGAATATAATTTTGATTCTTAGTTTAAAATATCATTTTCAATTTTCCCATGCATCGTTGCCTATGATTATATCTCTAATGTATGCTTGGACATCATATACTACTTTGAACATGATGATAAGTCTTTCATTTTGTTTTCCTTATCAAACATAGTTTGATATTCTCCTCCTATTATAGTCTGGGAAGTGCTTCCATCTATTTCATGTCATACTTATTCAAACTCAAGCTATACCATGAGTTTGATATTCTAGGCAGCATGATTGTTTACCCTCAACAATTGGGAATTTGGAAACAAGAACGTTGATGCTCCACTAGCCATAGGAAACCTTTACAAAACTTGAACATTCTTCTTTTACTACATCTTCCTTGAAAATTTCTTTTCAATGAGTATATATATGTCTATACTCAAATTTCAAATGATGCTTCGAAAATGTGAGAGATAATTATGTTTCTCCAAGTAGAGGGAATTTTTATTCCTCTATGAGATATTCTTTGGAATATTCTATTCTTTAAAAATATTTTATTTTTCTTTTCACCTTTCAAATATTTTTCTCTTTTTCAAATAATTAGAAGAAAATATTTTTATTTTGTAATATTCTCCTTTTAATCAAAAAGGACTTTCAAAATACTATACCTTTTGTCTCTCTTTTTTCTTTTTCTTCTCAATATAAATATGAGATAAAATATATTTCCTCAATCTTGATGATTGTAAACTTGGATTTGGAGATTCTTATTGATAAAATTGAAGGTTCATACTTGAAAAATAATTCCTGCATGAACCATAATATTTTATTTGTGTTCATTGGTGGGGATAAAGTTCACCAAGAGTGTTTATGGATTTGAATAACACAAAATTATATTGAGAGGGGGTGATGAGGATGAACAAACACGAAAAAAAAAAATGCTAGGAAGTTAAATCAGAATTATTTTAATCATGTCAGCCCAAAGGGACAAAAATTACAATGCCAGACTTATTCAATATTGGAACCCAATCCCAGATCGAAGACCCTATTTCCAGATCCAAAATCCCCTTTTAAAATCTACCTTCCCCGCCCAACTAGCGGCTGACAAAATTTTAAATTCTACTTTCCCGCCCAACTGGTAGCTGAAAAAATTTTAAATTCTACTTTTTCGCCCAACTGGCGGCTGAAAATTTAAATTCTACTTTCCCACCCAAATTCTGGCTAAAAAAATTTAAAATTCTACTTTCCCACCCAACTGGCGGCTGATAAAATTTTAAATTATACTTTCCCGCCCAACTGGTAGCTGATAAAATTTTAAATTATACTTTCCTGCCCAACTGGCGGCTGAAAAACACCAAGGAAAAACACTTAGAATTTTATTTATTTGTTTTTTTTCTATTGATGCAAGATTGCTCTGCTGCCACTGGATGCTCCTGCATCAGACTCCCAAGGTAAGTTTGAGAAGTGACCTCAATTCTTTGTTGTTGTAGGAAAACCAAGGCGGTCAACCTCAAACTTGGACAGCCAAGTCGAATCTTCTATAGGCCTTCCCTTCCATTTCACTAGATATTCTTCATACTGTCTATTTATTTTAATTCTACCGATGCGGGTATCCAGGATTTCCTCTATCTCTTCTATCACTAGAGCCGATGTCGGAACACTCCACAACTCTGCAAATGGTTCCTTAAAATTTTCACCTTCATGATACTCTACCAAATCAGAAATATTGAACACATGTGATATGTTCAATCCACTCGACAACTCCACCTCATATGCATTTCCTGAATATCTTTTTTGTATGATCTTGCATGGTCCAAAATTCTTCATTTTTAGCTTGTTATATGTTTTAGTAGGAAACCTCTCCTTTCTCAGGTGCACCATGACTTCATAACCAACCTGGAACTCCTTAAACATCCTTTTATGATCAACCTTTGTCTTGTACTGAGTGTTCATCTTATTGATGTGTTGTTTTACTTCTTCATTCAAATCCTTCAGGTGTTCTACAAAGTTCTCAGCTTTAGCACTATTCTTTTCTCCCCTGTCCAACTTCCTTAACTCAGAAGCATTTCTTGGACTACTCCCACAAACAATATGGAATGGTAATTTACCAGTACTCCTGTTGACAGTCCTATCCAGAGTAACTAGGGTTGTACAAGCTCTCCAAGCTTCAACAAAATCTGGATCTTTAGGGTACAAACCCTTAAGTTCTTCAAACCCCACAACTTCCACTCTCATTGTTGTCAAAAAACTCTTTTCATCCATCTCCTTCAGTGGCTTCAGTTTATGGCGCACTCCTTCATTTGTTAGGGAGTAAGTGTTGGCATGTCCATCATGGACTACACGACGATCAAACTGCCATGGTCTTCCTAACAACATATGGCAAGCATCCATAGGTAGGATATCACATAGGACCTCATCTTGGTATCTCCCAATATTAAATTTGACTAAGTACTGTTCACTGACCAATGCCCTATGGTCCTTCTACAACCATGCAATCCGATATGGATGCGGGCATCTCCTCCTCTCTAGTTGTAACTTAGTAACCATTTCTTCAGATACCAAGTTATTAGTACTACCATTATCTATAATAACATTACAGACCTTACCTAAACATTTGCACCTTGTGTGAAACAGGCTCTTCCTATGGTTTGGTTCCTTCTCCTCATTCAACAAGGTTCTTCTTGTGACCATAACTTCTCCTCTCTCTTCCTCCTCAGAGTACTATGATTCAACTCTTTCTTCTACAATATCAACTCTGGCATTACTCGTTGGCCTCCTATTTGGCTTCTCTTAGTGATGTGGACACTCATATGCTCGATGCCCTCCTTATCCATAGTTGAAGCAGGTTCCATGAAACCCTCTTTCTCCATTTCCTTGAATATATCTACCTCTTCCTCTTGGGTAGTTGTTCTGACCACGGGATCTATAATCATTATATCCCTTCTGATCCTGACTGCTGCTAGCTTATTATTTCTTCTCATCTCATCCTCCATCTATTCTTCCACTAGTTATTTCTCCATGACCTCTTCCTTTATGCTTATCGTCAAACCTTTTGTTCAGCTTCTCTTCAACTTTTAGAGCAAATTGGTAAGCATCCTCAATGGTGCTCATCCTAACCAGACTCAAATCTTCTTTAATACTAGTTCTCAATCCATTGATGTAACGGGTTACCTTCTCCTTGTTAGCCTTAGAATGGCCGGTTCGGATCAAGATCTTGTAGAACTCATCGGTGTATTCTTTGACAGACTTTCTTGATTGTCTCAAACTTTGCATCTTCTTTAGTAGATCCAACTCATAATCTACCGAAATAAACTGCCTCTTTAGCTTTTCCACCATTTTTTTCCATCTGGTGATCCTCTTTTTTTTTCCTTCTATTTTTTTCAAGTCGTACTCCTTTCCATCAGATTCTAGCATGACCCTTCAGTTTGGTCTTAGCAAACTTGACCCTCTCAGGATCTTCAACCTCATCATACTCAAATTATTCTTCCTAATCATTGATCCAATCAATCAACTCCTCTGGATCAAGATTTCCAGAATACATAGAAACCTCCATATTTTGTCTCTTTCTAATCTGAGATATGGCTTTGTATAACCTAGCTTGTGCAGGATCTACTACCTCTTCTTCTTCCTCAAACTAGTCCTCTTCTTCTTCAACTTCATATTCACTATCTTCTTCTCTCCTTGAATCAAACCCTCTACGTAGCTCCTCTTGCAGAGCCTAAACTTGCCTTTGCAAAGCTCTGAAATCTTCCTCTAGCACCATATTTCTCCCACCACCATGTTTTCTTCATGGAGGCATTTTGCTCACTTCTCTCACAAACCTTAACCATAGATCCTGGTGTAAACTGCCTCATGTTTGACGATCTATTTACACACTTAGGAACTCCCGCTCTGATATCACTTGATGAGGATGAATAAACATGAACAAAAAAAATGCTACGATGTTAAATCAAAATTATTTTAATCATGTCAGCCCAAAGGTACAAAAATTACAATGCCAGACTTATTCAATATTGGAATCCAATCCCAGATCGAAGACCCTATTTCCAGATCCAAAATCCCATTTTAAAATCTACCTTCCCCGCCCAACTAGCGGCTGAAAAATTTTAAATTCTACTTTCCCGCCCAACTGGCGGCTGACAAAATTTTAAATTCTACTTTTTTGCCCAACTGGCAGCTAAAAATTTAAATTCTACTTTCCCGCCCAACTGTCGGCTGACAAAATTTTAAATTCTACTTTCCCACCCAACTGGCGGCTGATAAAATTTTAAATTATACTTTCCCACCCAACTTGCGGCTGACAAACACCAAGGCAAAACACTTAGAATTTTATTTATTTATTTATTTATTTATTTTGTTGATGCAAGATTGCTCTGCTGCCATTGGATGCTCCTGCATCAGGGGGGTGAAAAGTATAAGACCAAATTTTACTTTTCTTTCTCAAACAATATTTTTCAATATAATCAATTTCAATATCAATAGCAGTAATCAAAGCAATGCACAAATCATAACACACAATAAAAACACCAATTCAATATGGTTAACCCAATGTGGGCTACTCCATCAAAAAAATATTTCACTAAAATTTTCTCAACAAATATCTTGGGAATCACTTCCCTATTACAATGTTTATGGACCTCTATCCAAAGGAGACACCAACCCCATAATGTTTTGATTTGTGGATCTCTCTCCATAGGAGAAACCTTTCACATTTTCTTTGGTTCATGGAACTTGACCTAGGAGAAATATTTCTCCTCAACTGATTTGTGGATATCTCTCCATAGAATAACTATATCTTCCTAGATGGTTCACGGATCACAATCCATAGGAGAAAAATTTCTCCTTACTCTTGTTAATAGATCTCTATCAAAAGGAGAACTATATCCCCTATAATCTAGATGATGATCATCTAGATGACTACAACCCCCACTACATTGGCTTATGGATCTCTCTCCACAAAATACCTCTATCCTCATGTAGAAGACCTCTATCCTCAATACCTTGGCTAATGTATATTTATCCATTGGAGAGTATTATCCTCTGCTCTATCACCTCCAAAGCTTACTCTCAAGTTTATCTCCAATATGCACCAAACTATGCCCCAAGTGTAGTACAAATAAATTTTAAAATTGTCTTAGGTCTTGCATAAATATGCTCTCAAATATGCACCAAAATCTATCCTCAAATATATCCTCAAGCCTTAACACAAAGCTTGATTCAATCACAAATCAACTCTACTTAGATTTACCCCAAGCCTTAACAAAAATCTTGAACAAATCAATCAATCAACTCTACTCTCAATTCTTCACAAAGACTTACCTCAAATCTACCCTCAAGTCCTCTCAAGAAATTCCTCAATCTTCTCTCAAGTCTTCACCAAGAATTTCTCAATATACTCTCAAGTATTCACAAAGACTTGCTCAAATCTACCTACAAGTCTTCACCAAGACTTTCCCAAATCTACCTAAAAGATTTCACAAAAGATTACTTCAACTTTATCCTTAATATTTCACAAAATATTACTCAAAAGTTGTCCTTAAGATTTAAAAAAAAGCTTACTCAAATCTGCCCTTAATCTTTAACAAAATCTTACTCAAATATGCTTAAATACATGCTCAATACAACTCACAAGATATGCTCAATCAATCTCAAATATTGCACATAATGCTATCAATTGCTTTGTCTAATATTCAAAGTAATTCCTTTAACTTGAAGCAGTTTAGACATATTCTATTCAGAATTTGTTTAACTTCTAGAACATATAGAGTGTAGACACCAAAACAGCACCAATCCGATTATGTGGCTACAAACACTGACCGAATTGGCATACATAGCCCCTAGGGCAGCCCCCAGAGGTTAAACAGTGGTCCTAACCACTCCCACAATAGTTTTGGAAGGTCAGAGGTCAATTTGGCACCTTTCGAGCACTCTGCTCCTTATTCGTTCCACCCCGGGATGATTAGAATGCTATTCGCCCCACCCCGGGATGATTAGCAGCAATCGCTCCAGGGTGGGGCGAATAGCAGGTTTGATGAGAAAAAGGTCAAACCTTGACAAATGGCAGCTCAGATCCACCACTCAACTCCACCTTCAATGCATGGGAGTGCGAGTAAGCATTTTTGAGCTCAAAGAGGCAGTCATAGAGGCAGTCATGGAGCCCTTAATCAGGGAGGAATCTTCTCTCCCCTGGCAAGGCATGATGGCCAAGTGGCGCCTCTGCATGCTCATTCACAGGAGACCCTCAGGTCTATAAAATGGTGAGTCTTCTCACCCCAAAAAGAAAAGAGATTAGGAGCATTTGGAGCAATGGAGTGCTGCCGAATTACATCCTCACCCTTCACTTGTGCTTCTTACATCCTTGATCTCTCTTTTGGAAGGGAGGTTATTGGGTGAACATTGGAAGCGCAATCTGGACCCAAAACCTAAACATTTGGCCACAATCCCACACCCAATTTTCCGACACAACCCCCTAGGAGGTTTTGGACCCATCCCAAGTGGATTGGTGTCAAAACCAAGCCCCAAACGGTGGGCGTCCTGCCCCGGGTGCCCCCGCACTACTACAGTCCTAATCGCCCCACCCCGGAGTGATTAGAAATCTATAGCATATTTCTTTACTATTTATTTTGCATTTTATTTTATGTCATTCATATATGCTTCCATTCAAATTTCATGCCATTCTGATGAGTTTTGACTGTGTTTTCATTGTTTTTCGCTTTCACTAACATACAGGGAGCGCCTTCGGATATAGGGCGATCGAGGTAGAATATGCAAAATCTGACCTTCTGGGTCATCTCAAAATGCCCCATTTTTCCTAACCCCAAGTTTTTAGGTGTTTTGGAGGCCTCTAGATGGGACATTTAGGAGGTCACTTTCTGACATTTTATGATAGTCCTAATCGTCCCACCCCGGAGCGATTAGAAATCTACAATAGATTTCTCGAATGTTCCTTTTGAAGTGTGTTCATGATAATGTTTACATGCTTCTATCCAAATTTCATCTTATTCTAACATGTTTTGATTACTATTTTAATTATTTTATGCATGCATTAACCGGAGGCCTTGGGGATTGCATGTTTCCCTCCATCCATAGGTGCTATTAATCATTTGTTGTTTCTATGAATGTAGGATCTCGACATCGGAGGGGAAGCAAGGAACTACAGATGCATTCATGCAAGTGGCGGTGATGTTTGGCCTACCCATTTCAAATGTGGGCACGCGAAAGATCCCGAAGGGGAGCGTACCATCCGTGGTGTAACAAAACTATATCTAACGCTCCTAGCCCCTAAAAATGGGGGAGACGTATTGTAACCTGATCTCAAGAAAAATTAATAAAAGAGGCTGCACTTTACATTTGCTTTATATCTCATTTCATTTCGTTTGTTTTCCCTTTTCATGCACTTTAGTCCTTTGTTCATTCGTAGGACTTAGCGTTACATTTGCTTTTGTTTGCATCGCACCCGGTACGCCATTGCTTCCGTATCCACGTGCTTTCAGTGGCGATCATGGTGGGACCCTATCCCATAATTTTGGGATCAATTTTCTGATCAAAATTGTGTGTTTTTGCTTGCAGGTGTTAATCCTTCAGGCGTTGGACTGCTGCTTGTGCCACCCTGTGACGAATACGAGCTGGAATTCGTGTCACCCAGGGATGAATAGGCATTCATCCCACCCTATGATGAATACAGATCTGCTATTCATCCCACCCTAGGATGATTAGCTCTCTATGCATTTTTTGAGCAGAAACTTAGAGGCATCCGATTTGGGCAGAGAAGAGGTAGGTTTTCTGAACATCCTCTATAATTTTTTGTCTCTGTTTCTATGATTTTTCTATTTCTTTGCTTGCATAGAAAATTTTACTGCATGTTTTCTTTCTTTGTACAAGTAAAAATAACCCCACACACCACGTGATAATCTAAACATCAAGGAGTTGGTCGTAAAACCCCAACACTTGATCAAGACCAACGGTGGATTTCATCACCACCTTGGCTTGAATTTTTGCATACATAACCCTGATCGCTACTGTTGCTAGACGTAAATCCTGATGAAAGCTGACCAAGTGTAGTCGGGGTGATTCCCAGTGCATGAGGATAAGTCTTCTATGGTAGGTGTCAAAAATAGAGTGATTCCCCTTTCGTACCGCCTATGTTCCACGTACTGTTCTGCTCTCGCGTACCAATAGTTTCCCTCACGTAAGGGCGGGTATATTGAGAGGTTCGGTATAATGGCCTAGTAGTGGTATATTGAAGGGGCGACCATTTTGGGAGATATAAGAGCCCTCATATTGCATGTACAACAAAATTTTCTTTACAAGGTTTTCAAAACAAAATCAAAACACACTAAACCAGATTTAGGGCACACCTTTAATCTATAAACGAGATAATCACTTCTTTGATTGTGTGGTCCCTTTTGTTTAGTGTAGCATAAAAAAATCGTAAAGAAGATAAAAACCTACATATCTTGTAGAGAACCACCACCATGGTGTACACCCGTAGCCAAGCCCAATCACGGGCAGAAGCTGCAAAAAGTGTACAAGGGGGCACAAGTCGCCTCCGCTATAGCCCCAAGGACTTGGTCATACCACCTTGGTGGCCTGACCCACAAAATAGTCCACATCATACCATGACAGAATAGGACTATAGAGGCACCCCTTCGAGGGGCACTCCCATTCAACATAGACCCTTTCAGGAGGAGTCCATACACGTGGCACTCAACATAGATGAGAAGGCTCCCTTAGACACTCATTATGAGTGGCCACCACATGATGAAGTGCTAGAACAACATAGGGTCCATAAGGAGGGGCCACATGATTACATCATCCCTCCTCTACCCCTTATTACTATAAGAAACAATAGGCCAAATCCAGAGCGCAAGGCTCTTCAGACAGGGTGAGCCAACTCTACCCGCCCCTTTCACATATATGAAAGGGAGCATGAGGAAGACCACTACATTCCTCAAGAGCAATACACAGCATGGGAGCAATGCGCCTCCGCACCTGCTAACTATCAAGATCACCTACTGAGGCCAGAGCCTCGGGTGAATGCCGCTAACCTCGATAGAGGGAAGCGACCTATAGAGATCTCGGATCACCATGACCGAGATAGATGTGTAGGAGAGGCATCTAGGCCTCCTAGACTCAAGACGATGGAACAAATTGACTTGGCATTTGCCAAACATGTCACCCGCCAAGCGCAAATCATGTAGCTTGAGCAAGACCAACAATAGTTAGAGCACCTGTATCACCTTAGCAAAGAGCGCATTCAGCGTCAGACAGATGAGTTGCTCCAGAACACTATGCCTGAGAGGGTTCCAACCCCTCGCATGCATAGGAAAGAACTGTATGAGAGGCACAACCCCTTGGTGCGAGACAGGTCTCCATGACCTTATCAAGTGTTGCCTCCAAGACCTCCTAGACCTGAGCGGGAGACCACCCCTAGAGCCAATGATGGGCACCCTCCGTGGGCACCCACCCATGTTTATAGGTCACACCCAAGAACTCCTCAAGAAGCCTATGAGGAGTTTGAGCAAGAAGAAGAGTGGGCTGAAATGCCCTACCAAGGCAGGGGGTGCTATCCGACTACCCCTCCATAGGCCTCAAGTTCCCCATAATTCACAACGGGAACAAACCAAGGAGGAAGAGATCAAATCTTTTGATGCATACAAAGCGCTACTAGAGTGCTTAGAGTCTATGGAGACCAAGACTTTTGGGCCCCAAAAGCCCACATTACGCCAACTCTGTAGTCACCCTGTGCATCCTTCAGTGCCTGCACCCCCATACCCTGAACACTTTAAAATGCCTCAATTGGCAATATTTAGAGGGGATGAGGATGCCCAAGAGCATGTGACAAGATTCCTGAGCCAATGCTTTGGCATTCAAGACAATGATGCTTTGCTTCTAAGAACATTTATAACCACGTTCATAGGCCCTACCTCGGATTGGTTTACCCAGTTGCCAAAGCATAGCATCAGTAACCTGGACCAGCTAGTGGATGCATTCCTCGAACGTTTCACCTTCAATACCAAGAAGAAGGCATCATTAAGTGACCTAGCTAGCCTCAGGAAGTATGAGGAAGAGACCATGGTGGCTTATGGAAATCGATGGAGGACGTTGCTTTCAAAGCTACCTTACCTCCCTCCCATGGCCGACCTGACCCAAATGTTCTCGAAGAGTTGTTTGAGGTCGATCTCCATGCTATTGCAGCTATAGCAATATGCCACTCTTGAGGAAGCCCTGGTGCAAGCCAGAATCATTGAGGAGATCAAGATACAGGATGGCGAGATTGCCAAGCCATGCAAGAAAGAGTGGCCCAAAAATGCCAAAACTAGGTCAACGCAACCGAAACCCACTGTGGTCAATCAGGTTGCTATAAACATACCTAAGCCTGCACAGACAACATAGCCCCCAAAGGCTAATTATCAGGTAGTTCCTCTTGATAGCTATGAAAAATAAAATCATAGGCAAGAGCAAAATCAGCAGCGTCACCCTAGGCGACAATTCACACCCTTCACAGAGTCTAAAGACTCCTTGTTTGACCGCTTGTCCATGGAAAACTTGATAAACCTACCAGAAAGTCGACCCATAGACCCCAACATGCCAAAACCCAAGGGCTATAGGGAAGACTTGTACTGTAGATTTCACCGACAGAAAGGACATGACCTTTATGCATGTTGGAAGTTCAAAAGCTTAGTGCAAGACCTAATAGACAACAAGACGCTAGCGGTGGATAATCCCGTGGCACCAAGCAACCAACAGATGGAGGTCTTCAAAGACCCCTTGCCTGCCCATGATGCGTAGGCAAAGACTCTACAAGTCAATGAGGTGACACAGAACTGCCCCATGCAGGGGTATGTAGGGATGATAAGCATAGTGACTCGGAACAAGAGGTACCCAAGCATAGCTACCCCCGCTGCAGCTACAAGAGAGGTTCCATCAATGTCACAACCTCAACAACACCCTACACAACCTCCTCTGCCTAGACCAGTGGCCATGATTTGGACCAAACTTACCCAAAGTTTAAGGACCACGTCGGCTAGGCTCTCCATCTATGAGCTCATACAACAATCATCGCCCCATCGGGAGGCTCTAATGGAGATACTTAAAGCCATCGAGCTACAGCCCCATGAAGCAAATTCTTTCAACAACTTTGTGGGACATGTAAAATGATGCACCAAGCCAGTCATCACCTTTAGAGAAGATGAGCTAAAATTAGTGACTGGTGATATGGCGGATCCACCCCTGCACGTCATTGCACGGGTCAACGGGATTCCATTTAAGAGGGTGTTGGTGGACACTGGCTCGTCCAGTAATATAATCACAACAACGGCATTGAAACACCTCAAGTTGCCAGCATCTCACATTGTGGCCTCCACCTATACTCTTCAAGCATTCAATGACGCGATATGCTCGACGGTTGGCACAATTGTCCTGCCCATCCAAGTGGGACAAAAGACTATTCCTACGTTGTGCCACATCTTGGAAGGTGAGATGGCCTATAATATCTTGTTGGGCTAGCCTTGGATCAGGGACATGAAGTGTGTCCCTTCGATAGCCCATCAATGCCTAAAGTACACATTCGAAGGGCAGGTGCATGTAGTCCCGGCAGACTTAGAGCCCTTCAAGTATTGCAATGTGGTGTAGCTGATGCCACAATCGACCCTTCCATCGACACATTTGGACTTTCAGTTGAATCCATCCAAATAGGGTCTGATTCCGCATACATCCCTGCTGTTAAGTCCCTCAAATCCCCAATCGGGTCCATCTTCATCGTCTGGTCCTTCACCAACGATGCCACCTACGGTGGCCACATCGAAGGACAATGGGAAGAAACCCCTGGAAGAGGCACCGCCATCAGTCTCAACCATCTCTACCGAGGAGATGCCTAGCCGAATGGAAGTTGAGATGCCTAGTTCACCCAACATGGAGTGGACTCAGGAAGAACTCCCATTCCCTCCCCCTCAACCACCAACGATCACCATTGAGATGGCCAATACGGGCCTGGGGGAGTACCTAGTGTGGAACATTGTAGCAACACCCGCACTTGAGTCCATGCAGGACATGGGGAGACCTCGCCTCCCCATCGGCACTATTGTTCCTCTAGGCTACCCACCAAATCAGACAAATTTTGTATATGGGGGCCTCGATAATGGCATCGAACCTTACCAACAAGAGGAAGAGGACGAAGAGCCCTTTGTTGAGAACGTCAACTATTTGTCCAACCCGGACTTCGCTTTGAAATATCTTGGCCAATGTAATTGGCATGGATATGGGTTGGGCAGATATGAACAAGGAGTGCGCGTTCTTTGCCAACCAAGATATCAGATGCCATACGACAAATCAGGAGTAGGGTTCAACCACCCTCTGCCCCTTGACATCTTGGTAGAGAACATGCAAGGCCTAGGGATAGGCAACAAGGATGGGTTGGCACAAGATCCATATGCCAATCCTAACACAACATATACATTGGGGGATTATCTCCCATTGTTGACGACAAACCTTGTTGACCTCAACAACCCTTTCCCTTCGATCGAGAAAGGAGAAAGTTCGAGAACTCACCTCCAAGAGGGATATAGACAAGGTCAGGAAGGATCTTCGAAAGACGAGTCAGAGTATGAGGTAGCACCATGGGACCCTTTCGAGTCTGATAGCAATCACTCGCAAGTGACCCCCATGGATGACTATCAAGAAAGCTTCTTGGCAATGTTCCCCTTGAATGCTCCAATCGAGCAATTGCCACCTCAAGAAAATTAGGTCCTCCCATAGAGAGCGAAACAACCCCGATGGGACCAGATCAATTTGCTCGAGCAGGATGAGCCTCACATGCCGCAAAAAGTTGTCGGAGCCAATGAAGGCCTATGGATCTCCGATAGTGATTATGAAGATGAGACTGAGATGGCATATCTCAATCATATGCGGTAGCAACAATACCCCATGGACATTGATGACATGTTTGAACAGCTAAACATGGGGCCAAGGCATAGGTGGCACCTAAACCAAGCATAGTTGGACCAAGTGCTGCATCCACCACTTTGGGCATACAGAGAGCACCTTCCACCCAGAGACCCTATAGAGCCATCAGTGCCAAGGGCAGACCCTATCCTTCTATCCACACATAGGGCCGATCCATTTGTGCCAATACCCCTAGAGCCAGATCCAGAGCACAAAGATCACCAAGGAAGTCCGAGTCACCACCCCCATGGTAATGGAGACCAAAATCATTTCATCAACATGATCTCCATTGACTTAACCACCCCCATCCACAATCCAGCCGATCCAGCATGGCCATTGTATCTAGACCTAGATGCCATAGACTGGGATCATGCTAACTCACCACCATCCCCATCAGAGTACTGGCCTTGCGGTGAGATGCTTCATTTCACCCCAAGACCAACTCAGGATATCTTCCATGCTCGAAGAGGAACCCAGATGTTCCCAACGTAGATCTAAATTCAGCAAATGATATCCACCTGATCCCAACTCCACACCAGTTGGAGGACGGGTCCCACATGTCAGTCGAAGAGACGACTGACGTAGACATCGACTCTGATCCAATGAATCCATAGATCATCAAGCTGGGGGTAAGTCTATCCCCCGAAGAGCAAGTCGATTACATTGCCCTTCTCAAAGAGAAGAAGGAGGTTTTTGCATGGTCCTACAAAGACATGCCAGGGCTAGACCCGTAGCTAGTCATGCATAATCTAACGCTTGATCCGATAGTCAAGCCAGTCAAGCAAAAACTACGTAAGATGCACCCAATAGTGGCCTTAATGGTCAAAGATGAATTACAAAAATTGTTGGATGCACAGTTTGTCATCTACGTAGATTACCCACCATGGTTGTCCAACATGGTGCCCATCAAAAATCCTGATGGGAGGATTCGCATATGCACTAATTTTTGAGATCTAAACAAAGCGAGTCCCAAGGATGATTTCCCCTTGCCTAGCATCGATGCATTGGTAGATGCTACAATAGGCCATGAAATGCTTTCCCTCATGGATGGTTTCTCGGGATACAATCAGATTTGTATCAATCCCGATGATCAACTAAAAATGGCGTTCACAATGCCTTGGGGGACATTTTGTTATAAGGTCATGCCCTTTGGCCTTAAAAATGCTGGCGCCACCTACCAACGTGCTATGACATACATCTTCCATGATCACATGCATAAAACTTTGGAAGATTATATGGATGATTTGTTGGCCAAATCTCTTTTGCGCCCAGATCATCTCGATGACTTAAGCAAGATCCTCGATCGCCTCATCGAACACAAAGTTAGGCTAAACCCCAAGAAGTGCGTATTTGGCATCACATCTGGAAAACTCTTGGGTTTCATAGTCTCAAAATGAGGCATCGAGGTGGATCCACATAAAGTCAAGGCAATCCTTGAAATGCTTCCCCCAACTACCATCAAGCAGCTCGAAGCTCTGCAGGGAAAGGTCACGTCAATCAAGCGCTTCATAGCGTAGCTATCTGACAAGTTCTCGACCCATGAATAAATTATTACACAAGGGGGTAGCATTTCATTGGGATGACGAGTGCCAGTCAACCTTCGATGACATCAAACAATACTTGGCTTCGCCACTAGTATTGGCACCACCTAGACCAGGAGTGTCATTCTACTTATACATCTCAGCTACTGAGGTGGCACTGGGTGCCATGCTAGCCCAAAAAAATGAACTACATAAAGAACAGGCTAATTACTATCTTAGCCGCACCCTGGTCAGTTATGAACTTAACTATGCATACGTCGAGAAGCTATGCTTGGCGGTGGTATTTGCTACCAAAAAGCTATGCCATTACATGCTGAGCAATACGACGTATGTTGTGTCTAAGGAGAATCCATTGCGGTACATGATGAGTCATACTTATCACAGTAGTCGCACGACGAAATGGATCATGTTGTTGACAGAGTTTGACATCAAATTCATTGGACAGAAGTCCATCAAAGGTCAAGTCATCATCGATCAACTAGCAGAGGCTCCTCTCGAAGACGATCAGCCTCTGACCATAGAACTACCCGATGATGGGGTCTTCCATGTCTCAGAATCGCTAGATTCTGATGAGCCTGAGTCATAGGCTGACATAACCCTATTTTTTGATGGTTCTAAATGTGAGCAAGGGGGTGGCATGGGAATCATATTCTTCACACCGCAAGGGGCTCCAATGCCTCTATCATTTAAACTTGATTTCCCGTGCACCAATAACAATGCTGAATACGAAGCCTTGCTCATAGGTCTTCAGACAACCATCACCATGAACATCAAATGCTTGAACATCTTTGGTGATTCGTTGTTAATTGTCAACCAAGTGAAAGGGGTATTCCAATGCAAATGCCTAGTTCTACAGGCCTACAAAGCCCTTGTGGATAAATTCCTAGCAAATCTTGAATGGTACGACATCGAGGCACTCCCTCGATCATCGAATCATTTTGTGGACACTATGGCCTCCTTGGGGTCACTAATCCCGCAAGACATTTTTGGTGATATGACAACCATTCAAGTCAAAACATTATCGCAATCCATGATGGAGCGTGCAAGCTCTGACCTAACGCCAAGAATCCACCTGATCCAGATTGAACCATCTCAGGATAGGTTCTCTCGAATCCATGATAGTCTGAATCATGCCAACTAGGGGTCCTTGTTCTCCCCTATTCCCCTTAATAGCAACACAATGCTATTCTTACAGGTTCTTTCCTGCTCAACTTTTGCTAGGGACGAACTTCAAGAGGGATTGGTCGTTCATACCATCGAGGTTTTTGATCAGTAGGATTGGTACACACCCATAAGAGACTACCTCAAGTTAGGTAACCTCCCACTTGGATTGTCGCACGCCATAAAAATATCATTCAAATAGAAAGCGACAAAACATGTCTTGCTAGGAGACATTTTGTACCATCGAAGCTACGAAGGAATCCTCCTCCATTGCTTGGACCAGTAGGAGTCCACTTGGGCGATCACCCAAGCGCACGATGGTACATGCGATGGCCACTTCAGTGGTATGGCCATCGCAAAGTGCATTCTTTGCATGGGCTATTATTGGCCATATTTAGAGCGAGATTGTTGCACGTATGTGAAGAAGTGCATGAAGTGTCAACACCATGCTAATTTGACACATGTACCTTCTCAGGCCTTGTAGCCGATCCAATCGGCTTGGCCATTTTTGTAGTGGGGCTTAGATCTAATCGGAAAGATCTCCCCTGCATCGTCAAGTCATCACACGTTTATCATAATGGCCATAGAGTACTTCACCAAGTGGGTGGAAGCAATTCCGCTTACCTCTACGATTGGAACCCGCATTATGGAGTTTATTTTACATAACATCATATGTCATTTTGGTATTCCATCCAAGATCATCTCGGATAATGGGACGTCATTTAAGAACAAAGACGTGCATGCTTTGACAACAAAGTACAAAATTTAGCATAGTTTTTTGACACCTTATTATCCGTAGGCAAATGGGCAAGCAGAGGCATCAAACAAAATGCTAGTTGCCATCCTCAAAAAGATAGTCGTAGATAGTCATAAGGATTGGCACATTCAAATACCACTTGCTCTTTGGGCTTATCACACTAGCATTCGGACGCCCACTGGGGCAACTCCATTTTCGTTGGTGTATGGCTCCGAGGCAGTCATGCCTCTCGAGTTGGAAATACCTTCCTTGCGCATATCAATGCAAGAGTTCATCGATGATGACACTGCACGGTAGGCCCGGTTAGACCAGCTTACATTGCTTGATGAACGACGTGTCAATGCTCTCGAGCATTTACATATCTACCAAGAGCGACTTAAGAAAGCATACAACATGAAAGTTCACCTGAGGGACTTTCAGGTTGGTGACCTGGTCTTAAAAGAGAACCAACAAAATTCTAACTTGCCGCCCCATCTAAGGGACAAGTTCATGGCAAACTGGTTAGGTCCTTATGTAATTGATAGTAAAATAGGACCTAGAACATACCGGCTAGCCTCTCTTGATGGAATAAAGGAACTAGAACCCTTGAACATCAGTCATTTGAGGCCATTCCACATTTAAAAGAGCCATGGCCCACACCAAAAGCTCCAAGGATTCCCACAATCGCTTGGTCAACCCCAAAAATGCCCCAAAGTGCCCATAATCCCCTTTGGTCAAACCAAAAGCTCCAAGGATTCCCACAATCACTTGGTCAACCCCAAAAATGCCCCAAAGGTACCCATAATCCCTTTGGTCAAACCAAAAGCTCCAAGGATTCCCACAATCGCTTGGTCAACCCCAAAATGCCCCAAAGGTATCTATAATCCCTTTGGTCAAAACCTCCAAGGATCCGAAAGAATCACTTGGTCCGCACCCATGCAGAATAAACCAACCATAACAAAAATTCAAAAACAACAAAATAATAAAAAATAACAAAAAAATTGCATCTCACTTTCATGCATACTCTAAAAAATCAAAAACACAAAAAAAATAAGCTGCATTAGGCATCGCATACATACATTGCACATTTGTTGGTCATACAGGTCAAAAGCACCATAGACTGTAATTACTTGGCAATTCCATCATTCTCCACATTTTTCCACTCTGTAAATAGTCCATCAAAAATAAATGCCATTCACATTTTTCACCATATCATAGTCAGTTGTCTTCTAATGTATCTAGGGTTTTCGTCATTCAGATGTCTTTAGATTTCTAGCCAAAAACTGTACAAAGTCAGACAGATTTTTACAAAGGTAGAGTTTTACTTGGATCACACCTTGTTACGTAGCATCCCAACACAAGTTAAAACACATAAAAAAATTCCCAAGTTGTGTGAACGAAAGATGAAACCTGCAAAGCAATCCAGGATACCATACAATGAAAAGGTTATCTCGCTCATCCCCCTGTGCGAATGACCCCAAGAATGCTGAGAGTTGGCAAAAGGACAAGCATCTTCCCTACCCAATTCCCCAAAAATCCCAAGTTGCAAACATCAAAAAAATTTGCAAAAGTCAAAACTCCAAAGTTTGACATCAAAACCCACAAAGTGCATACATCAAAAAGCACAAGCAATAGTGATTCTCATCACTCAATATTCAAATCCCTTGCTCAAAAGAAAAAAAATAAAATAAATAGTGATTTTTATCACTACATATAAGAGCAAGTATCCCAATACAATTGAAGAAAAGAAGGGAGTCGAACTTGAATCCCTGGAACTCTCAACATTCGAAAGGTCATGAGGTGATCCTCAGTACCGGTTTGGTGGATAGCCTATCGGTCACTGGTGGCAAACCTCCCGCATGACGATATATCTATCACATTAAATTGTGTGCAGATCAATGTTTGCATGTGGATGAGCTAGCTTATGGTATCCTAGATAGCACCGCAGATTAATCTTACTAAATACAACAAAGGAGTTAGTGGAGCTAATTAGGTGATCCTCAGTACAGGTTTGGTTGACAGCCTATCTGGCATTAGCGGTATCCTGACAAATACCACATAAATGAACTCAATTGCACACACAGGGATGTGAAATAACTTGGTCAAACTCAAGTCTGATTCATACCTTGTTCAAAAGTCTTGTGAGATAAATGTACAATCTTGGCTAGTTAAGTTAAAACATCTGAGTCTCAGAAAACCTTAACTACATTTTAACACAACTATGGTACATTCCATTCTTACATCACCATCAAAAAATACAAAACAAAAAAATACACATGCAAAGTCATTTCACAAAGCAATCACATAGTACAGAAAGCCAATAAATCCTGTACAGTCTATGGTGCCACCGCCAAGTTATCAACAAATCATTTCATCCATTCCATATGCATATCATATAGTTAGAAACATCTGCATTCATAAATAACATATGCATACATCAACATAAATAAATGTGCATAAAAGTAAACAATAAATCACGACAAGTGTATAAACAAAAAGAAAGTCATGTATATATATCACCAAAAATGCCCTCAGGCTACAATAAAATGGTCCTCTGACCTCACAAAAAAATCAAAAACTCAAAAACCCCCAAGCCTAGGGCGTCGACCACCATGATCACATAGGATCGGTGCGACTGGAACTACCCCCAGTGGTGTGGGTCCTATGGGACCTCTCAGGGTGGCTACTGCCAACCCCCGCATCATGCCCACTAACGCTCCCCTCACCCACCCGCCTACGATGAGAGGATGCTGCTCAGTCTCGCTACCTCTCGTGCGATGCAACGATCCACCTCCAGTGAGCTCAGGTAACTGCCCACCGAGGCGGATAATCTCTGCCTCCAACTCCAACCGACATAGACTCCAATCCACATCCCATCGGTGATACGCAACCAATGCGTCATCCCACTGTGCCAACTAAGTCCGTAGGAGATCCCTCTCTTAGAACATCCTGTGCTCCTCATCCCTCTCTAAGTAGATCCTCCAATCATGCTATCTCAACATGAAACCTAGCCTCCATACCCCACGGGACTGCCTGAGGCATAGGCATCTCCGGGATGGCATGCTGCTCCGGCACCCACTACTCTAGGACGTCCTATGTATCCGGTTGCTCCGAAACTCCTAAATCATCCCCACCAAAGTCATCAACCTCCACCATATCCGCATCATCGAGCGGAGCCCCCCAACCCTCCCCCGATGCCTTCGCACCCCCACCACTTGTTGCTACTACATCTAGACCTCCTAGAGGCCCCTCACCCTGCCATCGCCACATCATCCACCATTGGTCATACTCGACAGTCACCCCGACATTGTCCATGTCGGGGACATCAATCATTACATCTGACTCCTCACCCAACGGCTCAATGATCGGCCAGGCCAGAGTCCTCTCGTCGCCCCGACGTCGATAGATCAAGGGCTCACTAGGAAATCCCTGGCGCACCCCAAACTGTCGAGTCACCCGGACGTACGAAGTACTCCTGCTCGGTCTCATGTCGCCCGATCAGCCATCTCCCCCTACGCACCCATCGGAGCCACTCTCCAGCCTCAGGCAAGGCTGGACAGTCCCGGTATGGCCGCCAACACACCTCCCCTAGGAGCAAGCCATGAGAAGGCATCAGTGTAGTGACTAACGTCACCTGCCCACCGCCGACTCTACCCATGCTCCTTCGACCTCCACCATAGAGCCGCATACCCAATCTCCCTATCCACCATCTCTGCCCGAGTGGTCCAAGGCAACCCCTATGGCCGCTCCATAGCTATGTGCTGCCACCCCTAGCACTGCAATAGGTAGCTGCACCCAATCCCCTTCTACCTTCGATAGTGGACCTCGTACAACTCATCATAAAGTTGTGCTAGTAATGTCTGACCCCACCTCATAATCAATGGCGTTGAGGTCGGACACTCCACAAGTCTGAACACTACCTCAAGCAGGTTCCAAGGGAACCTCGCACCTGAGGAGTCGGGCAACAACATGTTGGAGATGAGGGTCATGAGTAACGCATGCCTCACCCCCAACATGCCCTTCTCTAGCCACCACCGCACTAGAATCCTGCCAATCAGGCAGTCCCCCTCTGCCCTCTCCACTACACTATCCACCCCCATCTCCATCGCATGCCCAAAGCACCGTGTCAGCACCACCATCGCTGATCATGAGGAGTCATCCGAATGGGCAACCCATCTATCAAAATCCATAGAATCTGATAAACATCCTCTAGAGTCACTGTCATCTCCCCTATTGGGAGATGAAAGGTGTTGGTGTGGGGATCCCACAAATTGATCAGGGCAGTCAGATATGCCCGATCCCCCACCACAGGCTCCAACCGAGTCACCTGCTTGAGCCCAAGGGCATCAAGCCAATCCCAGTCCACCATAGTCAATGCATCCGTGAATCAAAAATACCGTCGGACCGACTCTTCACCACCTAAAAAACAAAACAACACAAAAACATTAAAACATGACAAAAAAAAATACAACACTAAAACAAATATACAACAATGTATACAAACTATACAACAAAAACATTTAATAAAATGTACAACAACATTAACAAAATGTATAGTACAAACATTCAAAAAAATCAATAAACAATGCAAAATAAACAAAATACAAAAAACAAAATAAAACAAATTTTAACCTAGGGTTTTTAACCTTAGTTTAAAAAAAAAACAAAAAAACAAAATAAAACAAATTTTAACCTAGGGTTTTTAACCTTAGTTTAAACAAAAAAACAAAAAACAAAATAAAACAAATTTTAACCTAAGGTTTTTAACCTTAGTTTAAACAAAAAACAAAAAAACAAAATAAAACAATTTTAACCTAGGGTTTTTAACCTTAGTTTAAACTAAAAAAAAACAAATAAACCTTTAACCTAGGGTTTTAACCTTAGTTTAAACGGAAAAACAAAATGCAAAATAAATTAATTAC
Source organism: Wollemia nobilis (assembly GCA_028583015.1). Taxonomy (NCBI): domain Eukaryota; kingdom Viridiplantae; phylum Streptophyta; class Pinopsida; order Araucariales; family Araucariaceae; genus Wollemia; species Wollemia nobilis. The sequence goes on from JAQPPZ010001862.1 coordinate 501,603, forward strand.
GATTTTGAACTATAAAATAAAAACAAACAAAATAAAGAGAAGGAGCACTCACCGGTCTCACCTCGGCTCCACCACTCGAAGATCCAGTCCATGCACTCATGGTATCCATGAAATCTCGATAGTGCTCCGCTACGTAGACTCGAACTCCTCCTCACAGCTCCAAATCGCCAAAAAAACAAATGCAAATGAGCCCAAAACCTAGTTTTGGCCCTTATATAGGCTCTTAGGCCTATAATCGTTCCACCCTAGGATGAGCACTCTAGTTAGAACTCGTCCCACCCTAGGATGATTACAAAACTAGTATTCGTCCCACCGGGACGATTACAGAGCAAGAAAATAAAAAACAACAAAACCTGCAGCCAAAATGCCCCAAAAATAGCAATAAAATTGCCGAACAAAGGCACCTTTGTGCCTATGATTCTTGGCATACAAAACCACCATCGGGGTCACAAATTGTCACTATCCTACTCCCTAAGAAGGCTACCATAGCCGGACCGCTCCACGAGAAGCAGTATTTTTGACAATTTCAACCCCAAACGACGTCACAAAAAGGGTCAAAACCCACCAAAAAACAACAATAAAATTGCCGAACAAAGGCGCCTTTGGCGCACTTTACATTCTAGGCATACAAAACCGACATTGGGGTCACAAATTATCACTATACTACTCCCTAAGAAGGCTACCATAGCCACTGCTCCACGGGAGGACGAATTTTTGACAATTTCAACCCCAAACGGCGTCACAAAAAGGGTTAAAACCCACCAAAAATAGGTTCGATTGTTGGGAAACTGCATAAGCGTTCAAAGGAAAACAACTGAAGGCACCCTTACAAAAGTCATCTTGGGTCAAGCGAATCATCGCTTTTCTCATGTCGGTCATTCCCTCATCGATTCGTCGCTTGAGGGGGTAGTCACACTTAGTCACCAATCAACAAATACACACCCAATCAAGGAAATGGCATGCATTCAAAGAATCATTGACAAAGACAATCACGCTCCTGCTTGGGGCAGAAAACAAGCAATAATCACAAGCTGATCAAACACTTGGCATTCATGAATCATGAACTCAAGGTTCCCACAGACAAAAGGTTGCGCCCTTTGCCTATTCATGACTGAACAATGTCCAAGATCAAGTAACACCTCACCAAAAAAGGTTAACACTTGAATTAAGCTCCTTAGCTCGTCAGAAGCAAGGATTCAAGAATGCGTGCCCTTTCCATACTTGGGGCATCAAAAGTTGGTTAGGTTACTAAGAAACCCTAATCATTAAGTGCTTTGGTTATCTATTTTTGCTCAGCACTGTGCCACGCACAGCGCATCCCAAAAAGGGGCATCTGTAGACACCAAAACAACACCAATCCGATTATGTGGCTACAAACACTGACCGAATTGGCATACATAGCCCCTAGGGCAGCCCCCAAAGGTTAAAAAGTGGTCCTAACCACTCCCACAATAGTTTTGGAAGGTCAGAGGTCAATTTGGCACCTTTCAGGCACTCTGCTCCTTATTCGTTCCACCCTGGGATGATTAGAATTCTATTCGCCCCACCCCGGGACGATTAGCAGCAATCACTCCAGGGTGGGGTGAATAGCAGGTTTGATGGGCAAATTGGGCTACCAATTGGGCTGCACATCCACACAACCACCACTATATGCTCACCACATTTTATAACATGCAATGGCACCAAAGCGTTTGAAAATAAAATACTTCCCTCTTTTGTCGCCTGGAATCAAATGTGGGACCACAATTGTAGATATGCCTTATGTTGCCAAGCCTTGCCACTAGGCCAATTGAGTGGATGGTAGTGGAGACAAGCACCCTTCTTCCTTTATTCGTCCACATTCCACCTTTAGATTTTAAAAATAAAAAGCTTCATCTTTCGTTGCTCATGAAAATCACATCAATAATTTTCAATCTTTCACATGTGCAAATATCGGAGACTTACTTAATGTCTTCAAACCATATGGTATAAATATCATATTCCTTCCTTTCATAAACGTTGGTGAGAATAAATATTAAACTTAAAATTTTGTGCCCAACCCTTACTTAGGGTTATAATTAATTTATATTATAAATTAATTATAATATAAATATTATGATTAAATATATAAGTAACCTTAGCCTTTTCTTTTAACATTTAACATTATAATAATAAATATTATAATATTATTTACTTTAGGCCTAGGTATCTCCTTCCTTCAGGAGATTTAGCCAACCTCTTGACCAATCATGTGAAGATTAAAAATATATATTTTAGGATTAAAATATAAATATTTTAACCCTCCTTTTGTCAATCCCTTACTCTAACTTTTGACAACACTAACACTGACTCTTGACATCAATGACAACACAACTACTCAAAATTTCCAACAATCTCCCCCTTTGTCATTAATGGCAACCCTTTTTATTTAACCATTCCTTTTTCCTTTTTCTAATTTTGATCCCCTTAACTAAATGCTCTCCCCTAACTCAAATATCTCCCCCTTTGACATAAATGGCAAAGAGACACCTTTGGGGCTAAATATAAGACTCTTAGCTCAGCCATATCCCCACCTCCTCTCCTTGGGATGGTAAATTTTGGGGTGGGAGTATCTCTACTCCTAGCATACACTACTATTTTTCTTTGTCCATCTTCTTTCTCAACTTATCCTTATGATTATTTTAAGTATTATTGTTCCTTCTTGTCTTTGGAAATTCTATTCTACACCATTTAGCCATATGATCAATATTATTACACTTATAACACATAATATTGTGGTTACTTGAAGTGAAAATATCTTGAAGTTCCTCCTGGTGAAGCCATATCCATTCCTCTAAATAACCATGCAATGATTTGATTTATGACCAAACTGATTACAAGAGTGACAATACCCTTGAAAGAGATATCCATTTCTAAAATTTCTCCTGGTGAAACCATATTCCTTATTTTCTTGTGTCCTACACTGCATAGGCTTATGACCAAACATGCGACATGAGAAGCAACATCCATTGAAGAAGTTTTTCCTTTACCCCATTGATCTCTCAGTCCTTTATTCCCTGTGATATGTCATGTTCCTTATTTGTGCATTGTTCCTTTCCTTGTTGAACCTTACATTTTCCAACTTATCATCATAGGTCTCACTTTCTCTTTCACTCTCTTCTTCTGAAGCTTCTTCTTCTTTGGATCTTGAGATTGACTCCTCTCCTAATTCTCTTTGTTCCTATTCAAAACCAAGTCCTATCTTGTTTGATGAAGATGTTTGTACCTTGATAATATTATCCAAGGTTTTTGAGCTTCTCCTAAACCTGTGTAGCTTATATTTAGACTCTTTCACTTCCTTCCTTAGTGAAGCTACCTCATGCTCTAATATTTCACATTCTAAGACTTTCATATATAAATTTATTTAAATATCCTGGTCTTAGATATTGATTTTTTCAGATTTTGTATAAGTTTTCCCTTCTATTCATCACATTATTGAAATTTAATCTTGAGTCTTGAATTATGTTTTATAAATTTTCTTAATTCCTTAAGAGTAGAAATGAGCTCACATTCTAGATCAACTACTCCTTTATTTTTTGATTCTTTCTCTACCTTTTTTTTTTTGGTAAGTGTTTGTATTTACAATGGGTTTTAACAAGGATCCCAAAACCTGATTACATAAGCAATGGACCTAGGGCATCAATCCCTTGAAACTGGACAACAAAACAGAAATCCTGCCCAGTGGTAACAGTAAGCATGAAACAATCCCCCTTAGCGGGAAACAAACAAATAAGAAAGAAAGTAGTTTTGGAGATCCCACCCGACGGGAGTAGCCAAAAACCACCATCGAGAAGATCCCGCTGACAAGAAGCAAAAAAAAACCATTACAATAAAATCCCGCCTCGCGGGAAGCAGTAAAAACCACCACAAACAGTCCCGCCTAGCGGGAAGCAACAGGGAAATCCCGTCATCCGGGAAACCAGCGAGAAAGAAAGGATCCCGCCTCGCGGAAAACCGACAGATTTGGCTGATCCCGCCCGTGGAGAAACCATCCCGCCCATCGGGAAAACATTCAGTTCAGCGAGAGCCATCCTGCAGGAAGTCGACAGCCAGCATAGAGAGGATCCAGCCCATTAGGAAGTGACCAGAGAGTTGCACCACAAGGAACCCGCCCTGGGAAAACAGAAGAGGATACCAGCAGTAGGGACCAAGAATCTCGTCCAAGCATAGAGTCTACCCAGAATTCACAAGAAAAAGGGGGAAGCTGTCCAAACCCTAAACCATCACCTCCATCGCATCGAGAAACGCAGGGGACCAGATCCACGCGAAAAACCTACAAAAAACCCCAGGGGGAAGCCTGAGGGAAAAAGGGAAGGGATCCCCAACCAAACAAGGATCCCTGGGAAGCACCAGTCCAAAAAAACAACCAAGGAAACCCTAGTCGGCTGGGAGGGGCGCAGATAGTGGAGAAGGATCTCCCCCCAGGAGATCATCTGCAAACAACCACTCCCCAGGAGGGATGACCTAGGTTGAGCCAGGGACTGGGCAGGAACCAGGATCCATGGGAGGGGGAACAGGGGAGGGACCAGAGCCCTCCCCTCTTTCTCTACCTTTTTGTCTTCAAGAGCATATTCATACTTTTCAGATTTATCTTCAATAGAAGCACTACCTTCTTCCTCTATTGCCAAGAAGATAATTTATTCTTCTTAATTACCTAAATTTCTTTCATCACTATCACTTGAACTCTTACCTATATTATCTGCATAAAAACTCTTCTTATGCCTCTGGAAAAACTTCATTTCATGCTTTTTTTATCCATACTTATTTTTATTTTGATACCTAGATTTTCTTGCTTCCTTGTTCTTATGATCTTGTTTCTCTTCACCACTGCTACTTCCAGCTTCTGGAAAGTTATATGCATAGTGACCATATTTATCACAATTGAAACACTTAATTATTTTTGTACCTTTGTTCTTTCTTGAGTCCTTGTTCCTTTTGCCATAGTTTACTTCTTCATCACTCATGACTCATCACTTGAATTTGTCTTACTCTATTTTGATTTATTTGCTACTTTGAAGGCTACCTATTTCTTGGGAATAGGATATTTTTCTATTCTCATCTCAAATGTTGTGATAGTTACATGTAGCTCATACCTAGTCAAAGTATAAATATCTCTTGTTTCTTCTATGGCTGAAACCTTTTCACTATACCTCATAGGGAGTTACCTTAAAACCTTTTGAAAAACATATGATTCTTCAAATTTAAATCAAATTCCTTGAATGGAGTTAACAACCTCATCCACACAAAGTAAGTATGTAGCAATGTATCATTCATCCTTCATCTTCAAGTATCAATTTTTTTTTTGTGATTTTGTAATTTTACCATCTTGACATTTTTGTCTCCCTCATATGTTTTCTTCAACTTTTCCCAAATCTATTTTTCTGATGTGCAATGCATAATTTTTATAAAATTTGCTTCATGTAAATCACTTAATATTGTATTCATTACCTTTGAATTATGTAGGTGTAATATCTTACCATCTTTATTTGTAGGAGGAATAGCTGGAAGTGTGTACCCATCCGCAACTGCTTGCCACATGTCATTTAATTGTACCATTAGGTAAATATTCATTCTTACACTCCAAAATTTAGAATTATTCCCATCAAGCAATGATGCCTTATTTTCTAAATATCCACACTTATACACCATCTATGTTCTTGTGTAATTTTCCTTCAAGCTATTAAACTATTTCGAATAAAATTGCTTTGATACCAATTGAAGAACACAAGCTTATACTGAGAGGGGGGGTGAAAATATGACCAAATTTTATTTTTCTTCCCAAACAATATTATTCAATATAATCAATGGAAATATCAACAATAGTAATCAAAGTAATGTATAAATCATCACACACAATTGAGACACCAATTTAATGTGGTTCACCAAATGTGGGCTACACCACAGAGAAAATATTTCACTAAATTTTTCTCAACAAATCCCTTGGGAATCACTTCCCTATTATAATTTTTATGGAACTTTCTCCAAAGGAGACATGAATCAACTAATCTTTTGATTTGTGGATCTCTCTCCATAGTAGAAACCTTTCTCCTTTTCTCTGGTTTATGGAACTTGACCCAGGATAACTCTTTCTCCTCAACTAGTTTGTGGATCTCTCTCCACAGAAGAACTCTATCTTCCCAACTGGTTCATGGATCACACTCTATAGGATAAATATTTCTCCTTGCTCTGGTTTATCAATATCTATCCATAGGAAAACTCTTTCCCCTCTACTCTTGTTGATGATCTTATAGAAGACTACTTTCTCCACTGCACTGGCTTGTGGATCTCTTTCCATAGAAGACCTATGTCCTCACTCAAAATATCTCTATCCTCACTACCTTAGCTAATGGATCTCTATCCACTATAGACTACTATTCTCTTCTATATCACCTTCAAAGCTTATTTTCAATTCTATCTCGTATGTTCACCAAAATCTATCCCATGTGTAGTATAAACATTCTCTAAATCTATATCAAGTCTAGCACAAATATGCACCCAAATCTATACCAAAATATATCCTCAAATATATCCTCAAGCCTTAACACAAAGCTTGATTCAATCAAAAATCAACTCTGCTTATATTTACCCCAATACTTAACACAAAGCTTTAACAAATCAATCAATCAACTCTAATCTCAAGTCTTCACAAAGACTTACCTCAAATCTGTCCTCAAGTCCTCTCAAGAACTTGCTCAATATTCTCTCAAGTCTTCACCAAGACTTGCTCAATATTATCTCAAGTATTCACAAATACTTTCTCAAATCTACCTATAAGACTTCACCAAGACTTGCCCAAATCTATCTACAAGCTTTCACAAAAGCTTACTTCAACTCTAGCCTTAAGCTTTCACAAAAGCTTACTCAAAGCTATCCTTAAGCTTTAACAAAAGCTTACTCAAATTTGTCCTTAATATTTAACAAAAGCTTACTCAAATTTTCTCAAACACATGCTCAATACAACTCATAAGATATGTTCAATCAATCTCAAATCTTGCACACAATGCTATTAATTGATTTGTCTAATCTTCAAAGTAATTCCTTTAACATGAAGCAGTTTAAACATATTCTATTCAAAATTTGTTTAACCTCTAGAACATATAGAGAATGATGTACTCTATCAAAAAACTCAATACGTTCTCCTCAGCTATTAATTTTATTACTTTCATAAATCAGATTTCTAATGTTTGCACATTAACTTTCAATATCACTCAAAACCAATGCTCAATACGTTTCACTCAATCATTCAATCAATGAAACACAACTTGATCACAAAACCAAAACAATTTTTTTCACACTTCTTCAAACAAAGAGCACAATGTGGGTCTCAAACCCTAACTAAAATAATCTTCAATCTCTATCTCCAATGTTCTCTAGACATTCACCAATCATACATATAAAAACTCACTCAGATATTTCCAACAATACTATAAATCAATCCTTTTCACTCCACCTTATATTTCACAACATTTAATCCAACAACACTTCCATCAAAATATTATGTGTCCATACCTTTTTTTTATGGAGATATATATTCAAAACCTGTTTAACTCATAACCAAATCCTTTTGATAATTCTAGGTTAGATAGCAACAGTCTATCTCAAAATCTCCACAATAATATTTTACCTCAACAAATATTTTACCATACAAGAAATACAATAAAATGTCAAGTCTCAAATACACATTTTTACTCCTTCCTTAAAAATAACTCCAATCAATAGATCATTCACTCAATCAAGCAAAATGACAATATCCCTATAACACCTTTTAACTCCAACTCAACATAGAATATTTCAATCCAAATTTCAACCTTCCAAACACTTTAATATTCTAACTCAAAATAAATTTCAAATTACAGTAATAAATTCCTTTGAATACACCTTATACTCTCCAATTTTTAACCCACCATACATACCAAATTGCACCAACAAAACTCCTTGCACACATGTTATAATCTCCAATTCTTAATCAAAATATGGCAAAAAAAATAAAAAATTTAATCATACCTTAGCCACTTTAATCAAAAATATTTTGTGGACATCAAAAACTAACATGCACTCCATGTCAATCGAACTTGCATTCAGTGCCTGCCTAGCATCTTAGTCGTGGCTAGGTTTCCACTTGGGCTACGTACCCACACAACCACCACAATGCGCTCACCATTTTTTATAACATACGTTGGTACCAAAACATTTGAAAATAAAACACTTCCCTCTGCTATCATTGAGAATCGAACAAGAGACCACTATTATGCCTATGCCTTACACTATAATGCCTTACCACTAGTCCAACCGAGTGGGTGGTAATCAATACAAGCACCCTTCTCCCTTTATTCATCCACAGAACTCGTTTAGCTTTTTAAAATAAAAAGCTTCGTCTTTCATTGCTCACAAAATAATTTTCATTCTTTCACATATACAAATATCGAAGACTTACTTAATGTCTTCAAACCATATGGTATAAATATCATATTCCTTCCTTGCTTAAAGATCGGTGAAAATAAATATTAAACTTAATATTTTGTGTCCAACTTTTACTTAGGTTTATAATTAATTTATATTATAAATTAATTATAATATAAATATTATGATTAATTTATAAGTAACCTTAGGATTTTCTTTTAACCTTTCATATTATAATAATAAATATTATAATATTATTTTCTTTAGGCCTAGGTATCTCCTTCCTTCAGGGAATTTAGCTAACCTTTTGACCAATCATGTGAAGCTTTAAACAAAATATTTTGGGATTAAAATATAAATATTTTAACACTCCTTTTGTCAATACCTAACTTTTGAGAACACTTAAACTGACTCTTGAAATCAATGTCAACACAACTACTCAAAATTTCCAACAGGATTCATTCTAATTCCTACATTTGATGTGTAGATTATAGACACACTTACATTTTAAATTCTAATGATTTAAGAAAAATATGCTTTTAAATAATATTTAAATGCAATGGAAAGAGGAAAATGATGCAACAAACAAGATATTATTATATATTCCTTTTGATTATTTATAAGAACTATAAGAGACTAAATAGGAATTACAAGAAACTAAATGAAATTGTTTTTATTTTTATACAACGGTACAAGAGGGATGCACAAATAGAGGTACCTAAATGTAAACTACATGACCTTTTGGATTCAATGCCTAATGATAAAAATAAAAACATTTGTGTTTCTTACTTCCCTTTATTTTAACAATAATCTAATTTTAAATCTAAATTTCCCTTTATGCTATTCTAGTAAAAACAACAAATAACTTATTCTAGTGAAATACAAAATATTGGACAGTAAGGAAGTTGATTTTTATCAAGAGTTGAGTCACTAATTGGGAGATCTATCTAGTATTTTTTGTTAAACTACAAGAATTGAAATACTAGAGAGATTATTAGCAATTAGGGCTTTTCAAAAGACCATGATATGCATTACAAGTCGGTCTAGCCCATTATCCTCAATTATAATGAAAGTAACAAATAAAATTTATTATGAAACTAATGTGGATAAAATTATATACTATAATAAAAATAATTATTTGAAATGTGGTGTAACGTAAAATATTGTATTAGATAAAGTTAAGAGTTCATTACTAATCATGTTGATACTATGAACATTAAAGGGTTATAATTAAGAGAAAGTCCCCTAGTGCATTTATTTAAAGATAATAATATAAAATTATCAAATTGATATCAAAATGAGTAAATAAAAGTTAGACCAAAATTTTTATGTGATGAATGAAGGAATATCCACTTTGAAAATTAGTAAGAATTATTGATCTTACATCCTCATGATGGTTGGATATTTTACTTGCTTCTTACAAATCCCCAGATTGAAGCCTTTAGGACCCATTTTATTTTTATAGGTTAGTGGAATAAGTAATTTTTTTACTTTCATGCGTAATTCTAAATTTTGCGGCTAGTGTACTATTTAGGTATAGTATCCATAGATGCAATATTGGTGGTTCAATCCATAAAAAAAATTGTTTTAGAGTATGAACAAAAAATTAATGGTGAGGATCCCATAGGCTCTAAATGAGTAACGTATGCATTTTTCTTATGGAGTTTCATCAACTTATTTCTTCTATCCATGATATCTAAATCAAGTGGTGGAGCATTAGTTGGCTTGTTACTTTGTGCATAATAAGTCCTGAGTTCAAATCCATGATATCTAAATCAAATGGTGGAGCATTAGTTGGCTTGTTGCTTTGTGCATAATAAGTCCTAAGTTCAAACTCTAGGAACCTCTTTTTGTTGATCTATATTGCATTTATCATGTGACTCCTTACTCTAGAATACATAGGTCTTCTATTTTACAGAATTTGAATGGTAGAATGGTAGGAAATATTGTTCTTAAAATCCATTTCATTCATCCAAATCCTTTTATGTTGATCTTATTGTGTTGTGATTCAAGGTATTTACTTAGTCTATAAATTCTTGCTCCTCATTTCTCTACTAAGGTGCTTCATTGAATACCTAGCTTTAGGAATGTATTATAAGGTGATTTTCTTGAAACTCAAATTTTGAGCCTCATTGGATAATATTATATATATACACACATGTATATCTCATCTAATAAAAAAAATCTATTTGTCAAACAATTATTCATTGGATAAAAGCGGGTAATAGAAAAATTGTTCTTATTTGAGTAATAATCAATCGAATTTTTAGAGGCCATAACTATTGCATATGGAAGTGTTTGAAGTGCTTTTATTAGATAACATTATTTTTAAATATCTACATAGTAGAGATATCAACTTATGGACTTGTTATCAAATGATATTTGGTGTAATGGCAGTTACCTAGTTATTATCATCCATGTGGTTGTGAGGTTGATTCCTATTGTGTTTGCTCGAAAGAGCGCCGATATTTATAAATATTTGTAAACGATGTTCAATATAAAAAAAAAAAAAATACTTATGGACTTGTTATAATTTTGTGTGGACTCTTATGTAATTTGTATTCCTTGGCATATGTTACTCATGTTGATGGAAAAAATTATAGTTCTTGGCTAGTTCAAATGGAAGGTTTAGTTAAAAATATAAATCTTTGGATTATCCTTAATAATGAAATATAAGGAGGTCTTAGTGAGCATGAACTTGGTAAGAAGGAGGAAACCCTTTTTATCTTATTTATATTAGTCAAACTATATTGACTCTTCTATATTAGGGAGAAAATTTATGCTATTGAGGCATGGACCAGTTTGAAAGATCTTTATAGAAAAGTAAGTTCTAATGAGGTTCATATAATAGAGACAAATCTTTCCAGCATCAAAATTTTAGATTTTCGTAGTGTTTTTTTTTTAATTTACATGGTGAAATTGGTAGCCACCACGAATCTAGGTAGGTTGTCCAGATTTTATGGCCACCACAATATTTTGTGCTATCCATCCCAAAATCCACCACATAGATCTTCACGTAGTTTGCCTCTATAACCACCATACCACAATCATTTTAAACCTTTTACATTGCTTAAAGCACGAGGAAAGGGACAAGAATTCAGTCCGACGAAGCCCGAGATTTGAACCTCGGACTTGCATCCTCCTTATGGATTTTGGTCGAACCAATTGGTCTACACCTCTAACCTTAGATTTCTGTAGTGTTGAAGATTATATTTCTCGCATAAAAGTGCTAAAATCTAACTTGGATATGATAAGAGATAAATTAATGGATGATGAAAATATGTCAAATCTATTACTTCCAATCATTTTTTCTTTTAATATAGTTGAATTATTTCTTTATGTGAATGTAATAGCTATCAATGATCCACAACCTATCTCTTGTAATGGACTTTTCAAGATTTTTATTCATTATAACGTTACAATAAAAAAATTATAAAACTCTTTCTCATATAAAGGCTTATTGAGAAGACTTTAAATTAATGAAATCCAATAACATTAAAACTAAACATATAAAAATCATTTACTTTACTTTTTAAAAAAAATAATATCAAAAATATTAACTGCATTCCTCTAAAAGATATATAATAATAATTTCAATTTATATTTTTCACTATCGCATAAAATAACACAATAAAAAAAAAAACATTTAACACGGAATTAGGCCTTCTTTTCTTAATATGTTTAAAGAAAACAACTTTTATGCAATCACATTAAAGATCATTTTCGTGAACAATAGGATAAAATAAAAAAAAATTCGTGAACAATAAGATAAAATATATATTTTTAATTTTTAAATACTTAAATTTGATATTTTCATACTATTAACTTCTAATTGTACAAATGTACTGTTAGTAGTTTTGCCAATAGCTGATTATATGCATAAATAGGCTCTGAACATGTGAAACCTTTCTATAGGTTCCATTGTTTTTTAGAAATAAATTTGAATCCATAAATCTTCATTTGGTCTCTATAGGTTCCATTGTTAATTAGAAATAAATTTGAATCCATAAATCCTCATTTGGTCTAACGGCTCCGAACTCATAAAACCTTTTTATAGGTGCGGCTGTTAGTTACAAATAAATTTGAACCCATAAATCCTCATTTGGCCTAATGCATTCCACCATAAGCATTTTTCTAATAATTTTATGCAAGTTAATTATAACTGCTTATTTTTATGTAAATTACCTTATGTCTTAAACTAAAACTTTATTAACAACGAAACTTTTATTTATTTTTAGTAATATTGAAAGAAAAGGGGTTTTGAAAGGGATCCCACAACCTTTTACAAAGCGTTAACCAATAGAAACTACGAAACAAGGCAGTAACAAAAACAAACAGAGAGGTGGAACCTTGAAACTTCACAAAAACCAACAGACTAACCAAAGAGAGAACGAGGTGGTTCTACAGCAGAGAATCAAACTTGTGAATAATTTCTCCAAACATCTGGACAGCCTCCTCAACATAGTCTAACATCATATTTATTGAACTCCAAACGGCACGCTGCTTGATATCCATCAGGCAAAGCCCACCCGAGGTCCAGAAACCACAAAAAACGTGGCCACCCTAGGTCCAGAAACCAGAGAAGAAAGGATGAGCCAGTCCCAATGAAAGTTTAAATCTCCGATCTCTGGGCCCTCTTGATGATAAAAATGGAATAGAAGCCACCAAGGCCCTCTATCCATTGGAAACAACACCCGAGGCACTCCAATCTCTGGGCATATATGACAACATAAATGCAGTAGAGACCACCAAAACATCTGCACATTGAAAATGACACCCAAGGAACACCTTGACATCTTCTTAAACACATTACAATTGAGAAGTAAATGCGATGTCGATTAGCAAACATTTTACACATATATTTACTAAATTCCAGTCTTTTTGTGAAGCTTCTCAATAGTGAAAATCTTATTTTGAATAGTTAGCCAAAAAAAACATGTTCACTCTACGAATTAACCAAACTTTTATTGTCAATATATTTTTTTAATATGTTTACACATACTCATAGAAACCCACACACAAATATCAATTTAAATTTTTCAAAAAAAATCTAAAAATCAATCACTAAAAAAATTTATAAGACTTTAACAAATATTATTCAAACATAAATAAATAAATATTAACGTTAAACGACATTACAATTATAAAAAATATGAAATAAAATTACAATAATAAGCTATTAAACTTACATCATCAGTTAAAAAACAAAAGATGAAATTTATTGTATCGTACTAATCTAACCATAGATAAGGGTCTCGTTCCCTTTACTAATGTGAGCTTTCAGTACAGCCCGTCATCAGTCTAAGAGCTTTTTTATGTCGTTGGATTTATTATGGTGAGATGGCGTTTATATCTGCCGTTTGGATCGTCGATTTCAGTGATGCCTCACATATATCAAGCAGCCTTCGATATTATATCTGCCGTCGACTGAGGAAGTTCAAGCAGCCTTCGAATTCCCATCGTTTATGGCTGCCAGTTTGTAAGCTTATGACCGAACTCTATAACCAAAATTTTATAGCGAAAACCAGCCTATAGGAAAATACATAAATTGTAAGGAAATTGTAGATTATAAGTATATCTTTTTAAAATTGGGGTTGCAAGAAAGTCATGAATTTTAAACGGGAAAAAATATATAAAATAAAATTTTAAATAAATTATATTAAAAGTTTTTTTATTATAAAGAGAAATAGAACATAAATTTATAATGATAATTCTATCAATATAACATAATAGTTGTGATTATACACCAGGAAAATTGCTTAGAAAAAGTTATGATTAGAGAATTAAAGCATATAAAGGAAATCAAAGTCCAATAATGCGTATGAGAGAATCATAAAATAAATAGATTGATATTTTATTCCATAACTCTTCTCTTTTTCTTTTTCTTTTTCTTTTTTTTTTGGTTTGTGTTTGGATCTAACATGGTTTAGTTTAAATATAGTGTTAGTATTTTTTCCCTTTTTATATTTATATCAATATCTTATATTTAAAATGAAGATCATATAATATTTTTATCTTTCATTTTTTTTATTGGTAGTAGAAAGGATTTTTAAAGGGTCTTCGAACTTATTATAAAATAGGGTTTTGAAAGACACCTCAAATCATAGACTTAACAATAAGATATCAAGAAAAACTAAGTTGGATTCCACAAATCCAACCCAAAAATCCAATGAAGAAATCTTCTAGCAAATAAGCTATAGATTTTTATCAAGCAAATACAAGACATTATCATGATCAGACAACAAGATGGTAAACAGGGCCAACATAGAAGAAACCCACACCAAAAACAACATTCAAATTCGATATTTAAAATTAGAATTTGAAATCCTGCCCAAAGCTACATTCAAATTCAAAGTTCAAAATTTGAAGATCCCACCCACCACTAGGGCCTTAAATCTGGGAACCAAACCTCACCACTGGAACCTAAGGGTGCTCAAAGAAACTGAGAACCAAGAATCCCTTTTAAAACTAGAGCAGATCTACAACAACAACATATGGCGTGATAAAAAACTATAAAAAAAACAACCAAAAATCACTTTTTGGAAGCCTGTCTCAGTGAGGTCTTAGGATGCCTACCAACCTTTTTTTGACCCCCAAAGAGAAATCTCTTTTTCAGGCCACACTTCTAAATATATTTATTCCAAGTATCCATGATTGAAACAACCTCATTCTCTCCAAGATGTAAAGCCTCAAAACTATTTTTTAGAAGGAGTTGTACTTTGTTAGTAATTTTAGAGTCAATATCCATTTTCCTCAGTGCTCTGTTGCTAGGTCTCCCCACTTTCCTTCCAACCCCTACATCAATATGAGCTTTCTTGTGACTTTTGGTCTTAGAACCTGGAGACCCTTTCTCAAATACAGGTTTTGAAGAGGCTAGAGAGATTTTCATTAAATTTGAAGAGTCGTATCATCCATGTCAAGACAGTCAAAGGGACTTACCTCTTCTCCACTCTCCCCAAATTTTTTAAGTTGAACAATATCCCCCACTACTAGGCTCACTTCTCTTCTCTTTGTAGGAACCCTGTTCAAATGCACTTCATTAAATATTTTTTTATGGAAGAAGGGATTCCTCCTATAATTCCTTATTGAGCCCAACTTGAGAAATAGAAATAAGATCTTTTCATTTCATTTTTTGAGGGTTTCACTTAGGCACCCATTTTTTACTGAGCTTCTTATTGTTTTCCTTATGAATTGTTGAAGTACTCAGAGCTTTAGGATGCTAGGGACATATGCTCTTATGGTGCCCTCCCTTACCACACTCTTGGAAAACATAGATTTTATTTTAATATTCAATGTTTCGAACCCAAGTTCTAAGGTTAGAAAATAGCTCAATAAAGCTTGGCAGATTCTTCTTGATATCTACCATCACACACATTCTAACATAGAGCATTCGATATTTAGAACTGGTAGTTTTATCGAAGGAAATAAAATCCTCAATTATCTTTGCAATATCTTGGAAGATGCTCTCATGCCATAGATGAAGTGGATATTTTAGTAGCTTGACCCATAGTGGGACAATATTAATGCTCTACATTAGGGGACTAAAATCTAGGGTCCGTTTACACAAAAATAAACTTCGTTTGCCAAAAAACATGGACCCCTTCCAAGATTCATTTGGAATCCTCCTTACAATTGAGCCTAATAAGAAATAAGTTTTTTGGGATGGCAATATTTTCAAGAGAACTGATTGGTCTCTCCAAAACCCATATCCTTCGAGTATCAATATCTGAGCTTCTACCTTGGAAATTTTCCACAAGATTCCACAACCCATATTTCAGTATATTATCAATCAAGCTACCAAGGATATGGATTTGATTCAACATAGGAGAAATATCGAAGGGGGTGTCAGATCCTCCATTAACCCCAGTGGTCACTTTTGCATATGAAAAGTGCACTAGGGGGATGGGGTACTCCCTCTAGGTTCTACTCATCCTGCCTTTGAGATTACCAGTATTCCACTCCTCCCATTCAAATGAAAAGGAGGGGTCACACGAGTCAAATAGATCCACCTTCACAGACTTATATTCTTCAACAATGGGATCAAAACTGCTCAACTAGGCATCCATATTCTCTGCAACTCTCATCTGCCTCATTTGCAATGCTCCTTTGAAACCTAAAAAACTGCATCGATCTTCTTCATAGCCTAACTACTATAGCACAATGCTTCATAGATCCACTTTACAACTTGGCCAGGCATCCACCTTCTCTACAAAACTCATCTGACTCCTCTACAATGCTCCTCAAAAACATAAAAAACTACATTGATCTGCTTCACAACCTAACTATTGTAGCATAGTGCTTCACAAATTCACTTTAAAACTTATCTAGGCATCCACCTTTTCTACACTGATAATATGCATCCTCTACAATACTCCTCTAAAACCTAAAAATTGCATCAATCTGCTTCACAACCCAACTATTGTAGTACAGTACTTCACAAATCCACTTTACAACTTGGCCATAAATCCACCTTCTTTGCAACACTCATATGCCTCCTCTACAACACTCCTCTAAAATCTAAAAAACCACACCGATCTGCTTCACAATCTAACTACTATAGCATAGTGCTTCACATATCTGCTTCACAAATTTTCTAGGCATCCACCTTCTCTGTAATGCTCATATGCCTCCTCTACAGTGCTCATCCTTTTAACTTTAATTTAACTTTTAATCTAGATTATATTTACTCCTTATCTTTATTACTATCTCAACATTCACTATGATTATATGGTTACTTGTTTTTGGATTTATTGTTTTATAAAATATTTATGTTTATATTTTATGAAGTATTTTATATCTTATTAAGTATATGATATGATGTAACATCATTTTAGGATGCTGAAAATTAATATTTTATTTTAAATCCAATCTACTACTATATTTCATGATTGTAAAATTATTTTTAGCATGCTCTTAGTATCTATGTGATACCAAATATTCATTATTTTTATTTTCTTGTTTATTTTTGTTGTCATTATAGTGGTATTATTATGTATTTTTATGCATTAATATAACATTAAAATAATACCAATGTTCTTATAATACCTAATTCTTGTTCATAAAGCTGAAATAATGTTTAATAATTGTTATCATATTTGATTGTCCCTTCCTAGGGTATTATACCTCATGTGGAGCAACACAACGGGCTGCAACTAAGAGCATGGGGTTCAGCTCAATTAGAGGCCTCAATCAATGCTATACTTAATCTTGAATGAATGTCTAAGATAATTATTGAATTTGTCTCATAGTAGGTGGTCTTCATCTCTTCAATCAAAGAAGTCATTAATTTAGTTTATCTACCTCTACCACTTTTGATTTATCTCAGACATCCATGTTTTCTTGGCCTTTTGGTGTCTCTTATAGATTGGTCAGGAGTTTCTCTACTATGATTTATTTATGATTTAAAAGCCTTCGATATCAAGTTTTATCTTGAAGGATGATATCCTCTAGTGATTCTTTGACTTTCTTTCAATACTTTTGCTAAATGAAATTTTTGTGTAAGTCTCAATTATTTGGATTTGTTTTAGCCTATTCTTTATGAATTAGAAAATACTTCAATCATTAGTTATTAAGAATTTACCTTAGTCACAAATGGGTAGTGGTAAACCACTAAAGTTTTGGGGATCACAATGACCTTATAGCCTAATTGAAGGATAACTTAAAATTACCTTTATCCTTGGGATCAAATTAAAGTGCCCTCCCAACATCTTCCCATATCTTCAAGTGATATTATATGTATAATCTATCAAGTTCCCTCTCAATATCTTCCCATTATTCATTTTATGGGTACTAAATGTGCTTAAATTGATCATACAAGACAATAACTTCATGCTTATTACCCTAGGAGAAATTCTTAGTTTGAATCATTGCTTCATTCATCATAACCTTGAGTTTTTTAATGGTCCAATAATATGGGCTATCTCTTCTACATAGATGGAGGAAATATACTTTTGTAAGCTAAGAAAAAGCTCTTTTTTTTATTAAACCATCTTCAAATACTCTTCTTTTGAGCACAACTTGTCATTCAACTAGTTTCATGGTGAAGGAAATCCTACTGCTATTAGAAAATCTATTTCAACCTTCAATCTTGCCATAGTGTTATATAAGTTATCAACTAATGTTATGCACCACTCAACCATTTTCTCTCTTTTGAATAGGTTGATTATATTTTGTGCTATAATTTCTCTACCTTGTATCCTAGTAGGGGAAATTTTAGAGTCAAGGGTTTTAGCCAATAGGGTTTGGTATGTTCTTGCTTCTCCTATCTTCATGCTGATTTTGTTTAGGTTAGCTTTTGCCTCTCTATATATCCTAAGGCCAAAAAAAGTTTATAAATATATAAATTCAATAATTGATAATAACTCTAATGCCATATGTCTGATGTCATTCCAATAAGCATCTCGATTTTATCTAATAATATCCCTAGTTTCAAGCAACTACTTCACTTTGTTCTATTGTTTGAGGTCTTCCAACTCTCTCAATAAGGTATTCTTTTCTTTTTCATATTGGACCCATTATATAGTCATATGATTAGATAATTATTAAATTGTTCCTCTTTCCTTTTTAGAATAGCTTCAAACCCTTATTATTTTAGTTATTTGGTCAATAAACTTATTTGATTTTTTAAGGTATTGGCTTCATTTTGTGACTCTTCTAGGGTCTTTTTGGTTTGTTCACGATACTTCTTCTTTATTTCTATTTTTTGGGTGGGCATAGCATAGTCATGTTCTATCATTATATTGTCTTCCTTGGTAAGCTTCAATATGTCCCAAGACTAAGCATATTTTAAATCTTTGCCTATTGTTGATGTGTCTTAGTCTTGATTTGTTACTTCTTGTAGTGATTTAGCCACAAGTAGACTTCTTCTTATGCTCTTATCTATGGATAAAAATAGAAATCCACTTGAGTGGTGATAATCTATTGATATTGTTAAGCTTACCACTTTTAACTATATTTAGCTATCTATTGTTTGATTCATTAAAACTTCTACCAAGGGATAAGGACCTCTAGGTTCTCTGATGTCTCTTCTTGTAACGCTAAGGATGAGATAAATACTTCCATAGGTTTTATTAGCTAAGCAACAACTTTATGGGTCATCAATCTAGTTGGGACTAAGGATAGAGGATAAATTCTACAAGAAGGTATTAACTACCCCAATTCATGCTTAGGATAAGTGACTAAATGTGTAGGGAAAAATGTAGCCTACCTAGGTGAGGAATATGGGGTCCTTTCCAAAGGAAGTGTTTCCCCTAATATTTGAGATCTCTTTTTGGATGCATGGAGGGAAACATGATTTGATTTTAATTTTTTGCTACTAGATATTTCTTTCATTGTCTTTTCATGCTTTCTATTCTTCCTCTTTTTAGAGCTATCTATTATTTCCTCCTTTTTCCCCTATTATTCTAGGGTGTCTATTTAGGTGAACAAGGAAATGCTTGTTTTTAACTTGGTAAATAAGGTGTTAATCTCTTATGCAAAACAGTAGGACTTGTAGCCTTTACAAAAGGGTCAACCAATAATTCTCAAATTTCCTCTTATTCTATCCTTGCCTCCCCTATTCTCTAGTGTATTTCATCAACTATTCCTTCTTCACTATATTCTATAGTTGCAAAGCTTTCCACATCTAATTGTTCCTCATTATAAAATCCATTGAACATTATATCCTTCTCTATTGAGTCAGTTTTGACTTCCTTTTATCTATTGATTTCTCTCATCCTCCACCATATCTCTCTTTTAGTCATTTTCCAATGTTGATTTCTTAATTATTCTATGTATTCTTACTTTGCTTTATTCCATGGACTAAAGATATCCTTAATCTCATAAAATAATTCATAGGATCTTAGGGTATTTAGAAGTTTGGTCAGTTCACTAAGAGGGCAATTTATCATTTCATCCTTAGGACTTTAAATTTTTTTAGGCCTCTACTCATGAGTGAATTTTTTTCCTTTTATACTTTTTAGGTATGCATCAAAATTGTTATTAGGGTCATATTCCATTTTTTTATTTATTAATTCAATACCTAGCCTTTTAAATTTACCTTTTTCTAGGGAGGTTCCTCTCCTTCTATCTATAGTTATTCCACCTAAAATGAGAGGTTGTATATAGTATGATGCTTTTTGCTAACCATTACCATGCTTGAAGTCTAAAATATCAATTTTAAATACTTCTATGGAAAATATTTGGTCAAGAACATATCTTGGTAGAAGATAAGCAAGGTAGTTGTAACCATGCATTCTAACTAGAATTCCTTATTCCATGAAAAACTAGTCCCCTAGGGTTGTTCCTTCCATAAATTTTTTTATATTATTTTAAGATTATGGGGACTTGGGACCCTTTTATTGTAGAAATGAAGGGGGTGAAAAATAACCTATAAAAATACAATAGGAAGAACCTCTCCTTAAGTCTTTGGTCTAATTGTATATTGGGATATCATTATCCTTCGAATATTTACATCGTATTCCTAGTTTGGGGAACATTTTCCAATGTTGATCGAAAATTAGGTATACCAAAAATGAGGAGTACTTGAATTTTTGTGTTGAATAGAAACATCGTAGACCTTCTCAATTTTATTTTTCTATTAGATAAAAAAATATAGGGTTGTTGCCCCTTACTCATTCTAGGAAAAATACCCAACTAAGTCAATGTTATGGTTTTTTATTTTCTTGGCCCAAAAGGAAGACCATCATACTCAATGCATCCTTTAAAATTTTTCTAAAATGGTCAATTGGAATGAAGTTTTATATGACTAGGTCACCTTTTCCTACCTTCTTGTATTCTGACCTTAAGAAGGCTATTTTATCATTTTATGAAACCTATAAAAATTTATATATTTTTTCTTCTCATCAATGTGCACTTGGCCTTCTAGTAGCAACAACATTCTTGTAATACTAGGGTCATTAATCCTTAATCTAAATTTTCAATGTAAGGCTTTTATTTCTTGGGTATTTGAGTCATAATATTCTAAATATATGCTTACTAGTTCATAGTAGAAATGCACCTCGATTGCAATATATTATGCTAAGAAGCTATTCCATATTTGTTCTTTAAAGCTCAAAGGCATACTAGTTTTGAAACACCTATAAAAATTTATTATCAACTTTCTATCTTCTTTACAAAATTTAGGGTCATATTAGTCTTCAACTATGTATGTTATAGCTTTGATATTAAAATAATATGTGGACATGGGTAATTCTATCATTTATTGCACATGATATTACTTTGTTTTTATCATCTTGATCTGGATACTAGATTTTTCTTCTAATTAATAACAAACTATAGAGGATTTTAGTTAGGGAGTTAAGATTGTTTTACCTTTTAATGTTGTTACTCCTTTTACAATTCCTCTTTCCATGGTCCCTACATGCCTTGCATTTATTGATCCTTCTTTGCATACTTTTTGAACAATACAATACTCTTTGAGGAGTGTCTAAATGCATATTCATGTATTTCAAGGTTAATATATGCTCATAATATTTTTTATTAGTCATTGCTTGTGAATAAGGTTATGTTTTAGGTAGCATTTAATATAGACATTCTGACCAACCACCAACTTTCCTTCCTAAGGATTTTTTGGTGAGGAAGCTCCTCAATTTTAAATTACATCTATTGATCTATGGTTTATGTACCTTGGATTATGTGTCACTTAGTATTTATTCATACTCCCTCTTTTTTTTTAGACTCAACTATTGACCAATCGATGTCTCCAAAATTTTATTTATTTTCAACCAAGGTCCCATATTAAGATCAATATTTGGTATTTATGCTTACTGTAACTACAAAGAACCCCGATCAACCTAGTCTTTTATTTGATCACACTTTTCTTATTGTTGCTATCATCACAATAGAATAGTTATGCAATATTTATTACTTTTTAGTATGTAGGTT
Source organism: Wollemia nobilis (assembly GCA_028583015.1). Classification (NCBI taxonomy): domain Eukaryota; kingdom Viridiplantae; phylum Streptophyta; class Pinopsida; order Araucariales; family Araucariaceae; genus Wollemia; species Wollemia nobilis. Next base: position 523,905 of record JAQPPZ010001862.1, read on the forward strand.
TTAAGACTTCTCTCCAGTACTCTCTTACCCATGATGGTAACAAGATTTCTAGTTGGGTATGTCCTAGTACTATCTTCGTGGCTATCGTATGACTATTTTTTTCTACTTCCTAAGTTGACTAACTTTGGATGACTATTTCTTCTACATTGTTGCTCTAATAATATTCACCACCTTTTGGTCTAGGAGAACTTAGTTGACTATTATGTTCATCATGATAGGTAGGGAAAAGTTTTCCCTCTTGGTTTGGATCATTTTTATTTTAATTGGATCCTCTTCTCTTTCTATGGTAAATTCAGTCATGATGAATTAAGCCAACCAATCCCATTCTATGATTGAATGAGGAGGAAGTGATTCATATTTCCTTAGAGCTTTTCCCTTAAGATACAAATAATAGCCTTAATACCACATCTTGCTCCATGATATTATGTGTTTGTTATATGAATACCAATTCTCTAAGGTATTCTAAAGGATTGATTGGGCCTTTGATAGTGTATTTTTATAGTATTACTAGTATATATTCAAGTACCTTCTTCCATATATTAAGTGGTTTTGGGGGGATTAGAGGGCTTGATATTACCTCATCTAAATTAATATATAATTTGACAACATATTTTATCTATATATCTTTGGGATTCTTTTGTTGATGCGGAGTCACCAAGTGAATATAACTTCTTGCTTCCAAAAGTAGATAGATATATATATATTCACTCAAACCTCAGTCTAATATCTTTAGCAATAACTTCTTCTAGTTTTTATTCTAAAATAGAGTTTCCAAGTGAGATAAGAGGCTCTTCAATAAGTAGAAATAAACCAAGACCATAACCAAATCTCAGCCTTTCTCCTTGTACAATTTTAGGACCAATGATGTGTCACTAGGGTCCAAAACATTATGCCATTAATTTTTTTTTATATTTTATTATCCTTTCTTAGGAATATCATGTATCACATGGAGTGACATAGTGGGCTATAATCGAAAGCACAATGTTTGGCTCAATCAAGGGCATTCAAGAGTTTTTACAAGGTTGAGTCCTTATTAAGATATGATATTCAAGGTGTTAGTTGCACAACAAATGAAATGGGTGAGAGAAAGTAAAAAAACTCAACAAAGAAAAAAAAGAGACAATGTGCCAAGAGATCCACTAAGATCTTCTTATAAAAATAGGCTTGAACATGATGTGCTACTGGTGAACACTTCCTCTAATTGACATAGTGAAGTAAGTTCATATCTACCAATTATATGCATGCATAAGAATGTGGATCCTACAATACATTCAAGCTAGTTAGTGACTCAATCTAAAAGTAGATGTAGGCCCATCACACACATATACACTTAGTGAAATCTAATATTCAATGAAATGATTACAAACACATACGCATACATAGCAATGATTCTATAGGAAATACCAAAAAATAGACTCAAACTCCCATGTATATATGAATGAAAGAATAATATTATAAATATTATTCCAAAAGTGAGGGTTCAAGATTTCCCACAAGCCACATAGGAACCACAACTATTTTTATAGGGAGAAATAAAAAGAAAACCTACAATTGTATAAAATTACAAACTTGTTGATCCTTTATAAAACTAATATTATTGCTATTTATAGATTACATCAGGATAATTTTACTCTAATATTATATACAACTATATTTGACAATCACATCTATTTTTTCTAGAAATTTTGATTAATAAATGATGTACTTCTTTGATCATAATGACTGATCAACATGGGATTTTTAGCACCACACTTCATCTTGAATGAATGTATGAGATAATTACTCAGGTTGTCTTCTAGTAGGTGGTCTTTGTCTCTTCAATCATATCATTAATCTAGTCTATCTACCACTATCACTTTTTATTTGACTCAAACATCCATGTTCGCTTGGCATCTCTCATAGACTGGTCATGAATTTCTCTATTATGTTTGATTGTCGATCATAAAACCTTTGATATTATGACTTATACGAAAGGGTGGGCTCCTCTAGTGCTCCTTTGGCTATCTATCGAGACTTTTTCTAAATAAAATTTTTATATAAGTCCCAATTATTAGGAGTTATTTTAGCTTGTTCTCTATGAACTAGATAAAATTCCAATCATTAGTGGATTTTGCGTTAGTCACAAGTGAGTAGTGGTGAACAACTGCAATAACAATATCATATTAACAGCAAGTTAATGCTAATGGTAACATATGTACATGTGTATTTGTGTATGTGTAGTGCTATTTTTTATGAATAACATGTAGCATAATCCGCACTCAATAATAAAATTTAAATTTTAAAAAATATTGAAGTTTAAAATAAATTTACTAATAATATTGACTGGACATAAATTAAAATTATGATAATAAGAAATTTGATTATTATTTGGTATAACTGATTATTTATTATATGTTATTAATATACAAAATAAAATTCTCTTCATCTTTTGAAAAAGTTTCCCTTCTTAGAAAATCCTATCATTGAGTCCTTTATATAACAAACAAATTGCAAGAATTAAAAAAAAATAGTTACTCTCGTGTAAAACTATATAAGTGTAAAAAATTGAACATACAAATAAAACCACCGTGAGGGCCGTGGCCATAACCACCCTAAATAGTAGTTCATCTAGTTTATATACAACATACAATGGAATCAGTCGCGAGGGCCGTGGCCATAACCACCGTGTTGTCCATCGCCATAACCGTTCCATAACCACCGTGTCCTCCATTGCCATCGCCACCACCCCGACCGTCACCATATCCGTCAGCATTAAATAATGGCCAGCAAAAGAGAGCATGTAATCTTTGAACGACGGTCCATTCTGCACTCTAACCTTGCAGAACACAAACCAGCTTTGATTTAGCCTTGCCACTGACTCGGCTATTTATAACATTTTTTTCACCCCACTGGAGCCCACTGTACAACGATAGTAACTTCTGATATGCGCGTCTTACCCTTTCACTTGTATATAATTTTTTTTCTATAAGTGGAATGACGAACCAATACAGTGAATTATATTATTTTTCATAGCATTTCTATGTTATTTTCGTAGCTTATGACCAACCTCTCTTAGCAAAATGTTACAGTGAAAACCAGCCTATAGTAAAGTAGATAAATGTTAAAGAAATTGTAGATTATAAATATCAATATTTTTAATGTTATGGTTGTTCTAAGAAAGTCATGAATTTGAAATAGATTTTTAAACGGAAAAATTATATAAGTTTGTTCTTTTTCACGGATAGGAAATTATAGAACATAGAAAACTGTAATGATAATTATGTCAATATAATATTATAGTCATGATTAAATAGTTATGATTACAGAATTAAAACGCATATATATATAAAAGAAATCAAAATACACTAATATGAAACAATCATAATTTTCTTGAATAATAAGTCATTGCACAACTACTATGTGTTTGAACCTAATGTGGCTTGGTTTATAGATATATGATTATTTCTTGTATGTGTTGTTTTATTTATTTCTATCTATATATATATATTTCATTAGAGATCATATAATATTTTAACAAGATAATTTTTTAATTTAATTGTATTTATTTAAAATTATATATTTATTTATTTTAATATTTTATAAAGTATTTTATATCTAATTAAGTATATAATATGATGTAACATGACATAAGGATGCTTAACATTTTTTAATAAAAAAATAAAATTTTATTTTAAATTCAATCTACTACTACATTTTATGATTGTATAGTTATTTGTAAAATGCTCCTAGCACCTATGTGATGCAAAAATTTATTATTTTTTTTACTTGTTCAATTTGTTATCACTATAATAGTACCAAGTATTCATGCTAATATAATACCCAATTATTATTCATAAAGCCAAAATAATATTTTATAACAATACCATATTAGCATCAAATAAATACTAATGGTAAATATGTATATAAATAAATTAGACCAACTTTTATGAATGACATGCAACATAATCCATATGGTATAATGAAATTCTATTTAAAAAAAAAAAAATGAAGTTTGAATTAAATTTGCTAATGATATTGATTGGTCATAAATTAAAACTATGGTAATTGTTAATTTTATTATTAGTTAATGGAATTGATTAGTTTTCATATGTTATTAATATAAAAAATCACTTTTTCTTTATCATTTGAACTAAAATTATCTTCTTAGAAAATTCTATCATTGATTCCTTTATATAATCATTGTAACAAAAAAATTACAATAATTACAAAAAAAAAATACTTACTCTTGTGTAAAAATATATAGACATAGAAAATTCAATATTTAAAAACATATTACAAGATAAATACCCTATTTCAATTAAGCATTTTAAACAATTGTAAATAAGATCTCTAGTTATAAATTTTTTTTTTCAATATTTTTTTCACCAAATTCAATCTCTTATTCAATCTCTTACATAAAATGATCCTTGTCCTTATCACCTAATATAGATTTAGATTGCTCCTCATATCATCAATATAGTCCTCATCCTCTCTTCATATTTTGAAGTAATACTCTTCATAGATAATCTTATCGTTGTCAACTTTCTATAATCATAGTAACAAAAAAATTGCATGTATTATAAAAAAATATTTACTCTTGTGTAAAATATGTAAACTCAAATAATTCAATATTTAAATGCATACTACAAAATAAATGAATCAAGTAACATTTTAAAACCATTCTAGTCAAGATTTGTAATCATAAAAAATTCTTTACTATAATTGATTCACGAAATTAATGTGTTGCATAAATAATTAAAATATTTTGATTGATTATCAGATACATGCATTTTAGTTTTTTTATACAAATATAAATTAAAAACAATAGAAAATAAAATTTTCATCATTGAAATATTTTACAAATATGATATTGATGTAAATCCATCTACAAGAGGTCAAAATAAAATACCTCCTATTACATAAAAGCTGCAATAAATATAAATAATATGTAAAACCCTCAATTTACATAAAAACTGCAATAAATGGAAGTAACCAGTAAAACCCTCCATTCACATAAAAACTATAATAAATGGAAATAAACCAATAAATATTTTATTTTCTCATTTTTGGATTCACTTCCCCCCTTTTACAATGCAATACCAAGGGAATATATATCCCCAAAGAAACCTTAAAAGAAAACTCTAAAGCTTGAAGCCCTAAAAGAAACCCTAAAAGAAAAACCTAAATCTTAAAACCCTAAAAATAAAATATTACTATTTTCAGCAAATTGATTTTTCCACAAAAAACTACCCTTTAAGTAATTACTATTTGTGGTAAATTATTTTTTCATCAAAAATTTCTTTTTTTAGTAATTATCATTTTCGGAAAATTATTTTTACGTCAAAGAATTCCGTTTTGAGTAATAAAAATTTTATTTTAAAACTTATTTAAAAAAACCTCTAAAGATAGGCTCCTACATCATTCTCCTCTGGTTGAAAAGAACTCTGCTCCTACGAGTTTTTTTGATCAAACTCATAATTGCTCTCCATATAGGGCCACACATCTGCAAGTACTCCTCAAAGTACCAATCTCCTTTTGAGGTTCTATATCTCAAACCTTCTGTAAGCAATACACAGTGCCAAATCTTCCTTCAAGGTTTGAAAATATCAAACCTCCTGCAAGCACTTACACAGAATGTCAATTTCTTTCTCCAAGGTTTTACAAACATTCTGCAAGCACTACATAAAGTGCCAATTCCTCCCTCTGAGGTTTTACATAAAAAAAAATTCCTGCAAGCACTTACATAGAGTGCCAAATTTATTTCTCCAAGGTTTTACAAACCTTCTGCAAGCACTACACAAAGTAGCAATCTCTTTATTTGAGGATTTTACATAAAAAAACCTCCTGCAAGCACTTACACAGAGTGCCAATTTTTGTCTCCAAGGTTTTACAAACCTTCTGCAAGCACTACATAAAGTGCCAATTTTTTTGGAGCCCCTTCGCTCTCCTCTCATTTTTTATTTTTTTTTCTTCTCTTTTCTCCCCAGCAAGATCCAACTTGCTCTAATACCAAATGATGTAAATCCAGCTATAATAGGTCAAAATAAAATACCTCCCGTTACATAAAAACTGTGATAAATAGAAATAATATGTAAAACTCTTCATTTACATAAAAACTACAATTAATGGAAGTAATCAGTAAAACCCTCCATTTACATAAGAACTATAATACATGGAAATAAATAAATAAATATTTTATTTTCTCATTCCTGGATTCACTTCCCCCCTTTTACAATGCAATACGAAGAGAATATATCCCCAAAGAAACCCTAAAAGAAAACCTTAAATTTTGAAGCCCTAAAAGAAAACCCTAAAGCTTAAAGCCCTAAAAATAAAATATTACTATTTTCAGCAAATTGATTTTTCTACCAAAAATTGCCTTTTTAAGTAATTACTATTTTTGAAAAAATATTTTCTCATCAAAATTTGCATTTTTTAGTAATTACCATTTTCGGCAAATTATTTTTACATTAAAGAATTTCATTTTGAGTAATAAAAAAATTATTTTAAAACTTCTTTAAAAAAACACTCTAAAGATAGGCTCCTGCATCATATATCCACGTGGATCCTCCATACATGATGAGACACCTTCAAACATTTATAGGCCCTTTTGAGATAATCCACTTCATGAATATTATCTATATCACATGTTTTTTTTTTTTATTGTTTCTTCTCAAAAATCGGAAATTTAGTTTTAAGCTATAGAGTCATAAGCCATTATGTCTCCTTAGTGTCAATCCCTACTTAGGATATATATTTCAAAATTATGAAGTAAATAACATATAAATATATTTAAGTATATAAAATATTATGAGCAAATCTAAATGACTAAATTTATTTAAAGTTAATTTAATACTTATATTAAAATTATATTTGTTGAGTTGAAACCCATATGAAGCAAATATAACTAATCTTCTAAGATATTGTTGACCTTATATTCTACCAAGCTTTGTTTTTATTTGTAATTTTATTTAAGGACACATCATAATATATTATACATAATATTTTTGGTTGAATACCAATTCTATGCCTCTAAAACCTATCTAGAATAAAACAATTTAATAACCTTACTCATTAAAAGCTTTAACAACAAAAAAAACAAAATATATAGAGAAATTTTAAAATATTTACAAGATACTTTTATCCATTAAAATATTTTCTATAATATTATTCTAATCTAAAATTTTAAGGTGTCAATCATGACCTACTATTACAATACTCAAAGCTTAAATGTTGATGCAATATCTGATCATCTTCATAAGAGAACATGTTTTCTATAGTCATAAAATAAGCCTAAGAATTAATAAGGACCATAAAATTCTAGATATGATGGATCCTCATATACCTAGACATAGTTTATAATTTATGTCAATTTATATATTGGAAATATTCAATTATAGATACTCAAAGGCTATATATGATCATTATGGTCATGGTTAAGGAAGGAGACAATTTTCAAAAATATGAAGAGCATTGATGGTCTTGAGTAGAGTATTATGCATATATATGTTGTATCCATGGTCATGAATGTGTGAAAGTGAAGGAAGGATACTTATTATTAGGGGAAAGATAGAATTCATGGGTACTTGAGGGTAGGGTATGGTTTTACTAGATCCTCTCCATCATTCAAGAAAATTCTTGGATTATTGTTATAAAAAATAATTTATATAATGTATTTGCAATATGGAGATTCTTTTCAAGGATTTTCTCCATTGCTTTGTTTCAGCTAAATAAATAACTTTTTTAACTTTAAAATTTAAAACATTGTTAAATTAAATTGAACTACAATAATAATAAATTTAAAATTATTTTCATAACTAGAATGGGATTGATTTCTTCATTAGTTAACTAAAGTTAGAAATAAATTTGCAAGGTTTTCTAAAAGTTCTAATTTTAAACCCTAAGGGTATGAGTTGGATTTGTAAAGTCCTTCAACTTTGCAACTACAATTGTAATTGTAGCTTGATTGTATTTTTTGTTTTAACAAGCTCATACACACAAGCACACACACTCCACCGTGTTTTGGACTTTGGTATCCCAAAACAGAAACCCAAACCCAAACCACTATGGTGTCCCATAGGGATGATTGTAGATTTTAATAGAAATATTGACTTAGATCCTAAGGATTTAAGTTGTATTTATAAAACCCTATAAGATTTACTTAAAATTTAATTATGCATGGATTTTATACAATAATATTAAACCATAAAATGTTAAGTTAAATTTTTAAAATATCTGTAGTCATACCTAATAATAAAGTATATTTTCATAATACTGTGGCGGCCATAAAAGCTGGACAGCCTTCCGGATTCATGGCGGCTACCGATTCCACCATGTAAATTCAAAAAAAATAATAATAATAATAATAATAAAGTATATTTTCTAGTAAATATCATTACAATAGCAATTTCATGATCAAGGTATTATACATCATTGGATTGAAGGCGACGTGTATGTAGAAAAAAATTTAAGGGGATACCAAATTTTCAAAATATTTAGTTTTGAAAGCAAGATGTTAAAACTATGAGGTGGTATGATAGAATGGATAAAAATATGAAGTGGAATATGTATTTCTTGGTCTGTACATTATAAAGGGAAAATTGGTCCATGAAGTCAAATAATCTAGATGAATGAGATATATTCTTTAATAAATTAATGTAACATTCTTGGCCTTGATTTCAAAACCCTTAGAAAGAAATTTGATTAGCTCACATTGATATATTTTAATATGAAAAAATATCTACACGGATAATTTTTATGGAGTGTAGATAAATAATAGATTGTGTTATGATCTCATATGAGTTTATTTGTTCTACCATTAGAAGTAATAAAATATGAATAATAATAAATATATGCATTCCCCAAACTTATGATAGGCTTAATTGGTTTTTTATAGATAAGATTTTATGGAGGTTTGATTTTTTTGAAAACCATAAATATGGGTATTCAACAATGTAGTGAACCCTATAATATTTAGTTCTAGTAAATCATGTGCCAAAGGGATTTTTTACAATGTTAAGAGGGTTTATTAATAGGATATTCTAGTTATAAGAAAATTAGCAAATAACTTAAGAATCAAGGTAGAGAACATAACCCAAAGTATATTGCCACTCATTTTTTTCTTTGTCCCAATATGCATTTAAGTATCCTTCTAAATGATCAGTATTATCAACTATATGTTGAATGTCATATGGAAGGGTTCCCTTGATATAGGAAAAAAGTTTCTTGGAAATATGCTAGTGACTCTCATAATAAACTTGCATGATCATAGAATATAAAATGATAGAAAAGGATATATCTACTTTAATAAACATAAGATACAAAACACTACCATATAATGATTAATAGAGATAACCATATACTAAAGAATAAGGATAACTTCCTCAACCTTCATACTGAAAATAAATGAAGTGGGACTTGATTTAAATTCCTTTATCCAAAAAAATTAAGCAACTCAAAGTCATATTAAATCTAAGAAAGACAGATACTTGAAATACACTATGTAATATGAATATCTATAAATAAATAAAGTGAACATAAATCTATCATCTTAAGGTCATGGTTTCAAATCTTAAATTATGAAACAAAATTTCTTGATAATGAGTAGATTGTTATAGTAAATTAAAACAATAAAAAGACCATCACCCTAATATTGGATGTGAATATAATGATGCATGTCACTATGGAAGACATGACACTAAATAAAGTAATGTAGATGATATGTGTATATCTGTTATGGTACTCAGGCATAGAAATAAGAGAAGATGACATTATATTATGTATGGGTATTAGATATAGTCGGCATGGGCCACACATAACCCAAGGTTAATTATATGTCAAAATGTTATATTAATAAGGGTTATGAGTTGGATTTTCAAAGTAGCACTAGAATATAGGTACATAAAGAAGGGATATCATCATTGTAATCATAATAAATCATATCAAATACTATCTTGTAATATTATTGTCTTGTGGAGAGGATCTCATTTTAGGAGATATTGTGGAGTGGTTCCATCCTTAAGGAATAACATTGATGATGTCTTGCTTGAAGGGTACTATCACATATTTTCTTATGTGTATTAATTTCTATGATTAATTTTTTTAATAGTTAGCATATTTTTTATGCCTTTATATCTATGAGAAACAAAGGTTCATAACAAGTGGTATGAGAGCAACAATTTTAGCAAAGTGGTAGTTGTTTTATGATTACATAATTTTGGAAATTTTTTAAAGAATGTATCTCATTTTATGACAACCATATATTTGTCTAAATTTGTCCAATTTAGATTATTCTTACACAATTTCATTCAAAATTTGAAGAGATTCAAATCAAGTGGTTATATGAAGGATGTTGAGAAGTATAGAAGGAGATATGAACCTCTGAAGTAAATCTTATAGAATAGGAAAATGACATTATTTTAAATTATATATTGTTTCCTAAAAAAAAAATGATATCTCTTTTAGTTGACATAATAAAAACATTTATCGTTGTATTTGTAAGGGATATTTTAAAAATTTTAACTTCAAATCAGTAGGGAGATATATAATTTTATGAAACCCTAGTTCATAAAACCTATGTTTGCATTATCTTTTTACTAGAGCATGAACTTATAAAGCTACAAAATATTTATAAAGAATATGATATTGATGTTAGAGAATAGTGGAATTATTTTATATTCTTTTATTATACTAAATTTTGTATTAACATTAAGCTTACTTATTATCTTGAAGGAAAAACTCTCTCTTGGTTTTTGTAGACACCAAAACCTAACCCTTGGTCTAAGGTCCCCATAAATGTAGCCTTGTAGGCGCACAAATGTATCCCTACATTTGACCAAATATAGATGCAACCCTATAGGTCCCCATACATAGCCTTGCATTTACACAAGAGAAAATATAAAAATAGATAAAACACAACAAGGTATTTTTTCTTGATTATTTTATCTTTTGCTTAGCTTTTTATATTTTGTAACCATTTTTATTTAGGATTTCATAGTTTCCATTTGTATCAAAACAAGTCTCACATAGTTCAGGCCCTTCATGTGCTATTGACCCTTTTTCTGTTTGTAAGCATATGTGTGTAGGTGATAGGTATATAAAACCTATTGGAGAAAGGATGGTCCATGAGGATACACAAGCGCATATGATATATTAATTGGAGAAAAGAACATCATCGATACCCACCAATATTTTGATACACAAAAGAGGTATTTTATCCCTTTTACCCATTATACACTAAAAAAGAAAGCATATTTATCATTGTAATCATAGCCCTACAAACTCAAGGTAAATAATTGTAAAGTAAGATCAAGGCTCCAGTACAACTTAATATAAATTTAATTTTTTTGCATGTTGTTGATCTTGTGCTTTCACTGTTTGGGTATTATCATATTTTCTCACAAATTGATGATCATGGTGAGACCCCCAAAGGGTTTTGTTTTGTATTATGTTGCCATTTTTAAATTTTTGATATGTGTTTGTTTGCTAGTTGTAGGTATTTGGAGCTCCATTGCACGAAGATAAAAAATACTTTGGGAGTTTCAAAGATTGTTTGAACTATTTTTCACCTTGTGCAAATGCAATCCTACATTTGGGAGCATGTGCAAATGTATCCTTACATTTGAGGCCCTATGCAAACATAACCCTATGCTTGGGGAAATACAACCCTACATTTGAAGAGATGGAAAGAGAGCATAAGGCTTCTTAGTAAGTTATCCGGACCAATTTTAAGCACAAAATCTGATTTTAAAGAGGAAAAGAAAAAGATAAGTTTTTATTTATATATTTATTTTTGTTTCAAATGCATGTTAGAGATTGCATTTTGTAGGTATTTTGGAAATATTTTGTAAGCATTTTTTAAAACATCCTATCAAAGATGCATTTTATGGTGCATTTCTTGATTTTTAATGGCAAAAGGTATATTATCTACGTCTAGAGTTAATTTTCACCCTTAAGTGCATTTTAGGTCATATTAGGGCATTTTATCCACCTTGTTTTGTTTGCGAGACATAGTAAAAAATGTAGACCTGCACTTGACCAATTCCAAATGCAAACCTGTGCTTGACCAAATGTAGACATATGTTTGACCAGTCTCAAATGTAACCCTATGTTTGGTCATGTGCCTTAAACATATTTTAGGGTATTTTTGAAGCCTTATGTCTACATTTTAACTCAAAATTTTACCCTTTTTGTTGTTTTGAGTGTTGTTGATATTTTGTATGTCTCTAATTGCATTTGTAGGTATCAAAATTCAAAGTGCATTATAGCTTACATTCTTAGGGTTAGCTTTGTGTTTATTTCATAAAACTTTACAAAATCAAAATAAAAATCCTCCAAATACATTCATAATTATAATTCCACACATTTACATTGACAAGTGTGAGAAAAACCTCCTAAACGAGTTGGATTTCATCACCAACCATAATCTATGAAGTTGTATCAGTCATTTGTGATTCATCCTCCATCAAAGAGGTGGGTTTGGACACACATTTTTACATTCCAATTTTCCACCTACCACTCATATTTTTTAGGCCTAGATAACATGAAACACATCAAAACTTAAAAAAAAAAACTTCAACACTTCAAAAACTACAAAAATTCTTTAAAACTACAAAAACTTAAAAAACAAAAAATGCAAAAACAAAGAAAAATAGAAAAATGAGTGTTTGTTTTATGTGATTGTGTGTTTTCTCATAGCATAGATCTCACATTTTATATATGCATATCTTGCACATCCATCATTTCACTTCATCCCTAGCTTATGGTATTGATCTGTAGTCAAGCTAGAGCTTTAATCAACACCCAAAGTCAAACAACTGCATCCATGTACCAATATACTTAAATTTCTCATGCCTCAACCACTTCTATGACTGAGCAAGGGGTATTCATAAAGACTTATATGTTGGGCCTTCCAATGATGCACCCCCTTTAGATATGGATATTTTATAGAGAGTCATCCACACCTCCATTCCAAAGATCCCTCACACTGAACCATCCATGCATCATGTATTTGGATACTAATGCCCTCAAAATATACCTAAACCCGGTTTGTCTATCTCTTTACCCTCTCAGAATTCCACCCTAATCTATTCCCACATTCCATCAAGAATATTTGCATCCCTAAAATAACAACTAGATCATCATCAACCTCCTTTTCAAATCCATAGACATGACTATGATAAAAATCCATCCACTATAATCCAATCAATACATCTCCATCCCATCCACCCACAACATCATATGATCTAATCCACTCTATGAAGCACAAGTTAATTCTGCTTTGCAAGTGCCAACATCAATTCCACCTACATCATTACCCTTAGTTGATCCTATGTAGTATATCATCGCTAGCTCTATTGTGATCCTCTTCACCATCTATCCTCCACCAACATACACCCATTTTGCTACCACTAATCATATACAATATTCTATTACTCCTTCAACCATACAACCTACATTTGTAATTGCTATACAACAAGCTTTGTAGAATCTACATTAGTTGTCTTCTGCTAATACTTATCAAGGTATACATTGCATATCACAATAGCAATCATAGATATTAAACTTCAATCATCCACCCATATCAACACAAAAAAAAATTATTTACATAAGATCCATTATGGGTATCATGACCACGCACCATAACCATACCTGCACGACCACTTCAAAACATATATGTTGCTTCATAAACACAACACACCATATTTCTAAAACCTCCTCATCAGTAATCCTCGCTTAACCAAAAACAATCATTCCATAAAAAATATAAAAAAAACATCCAACACCATAAATTTTTGACAAACATCAATCCACTCACCAACCAAAACCTCATCTCATCCACCCAATTCATCATGCAACAAACACATCCCACATACATAGAATATAAACTAGGGCTTTCAATCACTATTGGAAGACCCAAAATTTTAGTTCTTACAAAGTCATATTAATAGCTTAGCCATGCAAACACCCATAATGTTATAGAAAAAACCCACTCTAAGGGAGCTAGTCAATCATCCCATTCATCCTTTAGTAACATCGCTACCTTATCCTACAAATTTTACACTACCAAAGTTTGAAAAATTCAAAGGGGATGAATACCCTTAGGAACATGTAGGCACATTTATCCATGCATGTTTTAGAATACAAGGCAATGATCCATTGATGCTCTAGACTTTTTCTCAAAAATTTGGAGGAGATGCTCTAGAATTGTATAAAAATTTATTGCACCACAACATCTACACTTTTGAGAAATTAGTATATCAATTTATAGAGTGCTTCTAATTGAATGTTAGAAAAAGGATAACCTTAATAAACTTGTTCAGTTTACACCAATTCAAAGATGAATCAGCTTATGATTATGGAAACCATTGGAGGGTAGTTATAACCAAACTTCCATTCACTCTCCCCATGGCAAAAATCACAAGAATATTCATAAGGATTTACTCGAAACCTATCTCGTTGCTATTATAATTATAATAATATAGAACATTCGAAGAAGCACTAATACAAACTAGAGTAATTGAGGAAATTAAAATCCAAGAGGATAAGACCAAGCTTAAGAAGAAGGAATGGTAGAACATGATCTAAAGGGAGAATAATCAAAGCCAATCCAAACCTAGCTAGATGAACCAAGTGGTCTTGAGTGTGCCTCAACTACAGACTCGACAAACTCAAGTCTAATACCAGCAATCCCCAATACAACAACTACAACAACTCACTCTAACTGGGAGAACACTCAAGCATATCAAGCGGTACCACCTCCACCTCAAATACAAAATTAGGGGAACACAACAAACTCACTCTAACTACCTAGGATATGTGACTTCCTAGTCCATTCCACTTGGTTGCCCTGGATTTCCACCTATCCTCCTCCCTCATCTCCCAAAAACCTATAAAGGCTCTACAATTTAATCAAGAAAAAGAGGACTAAACATACAATGTCATGCTACCAAAATCATGCCAAGAGAATAAGAAAATTCTCGAATACCAATCCATCAAATTTGAGGAACACCATTCCAAGCCCTTCTACCACTCAATTCTAAATGTAGATCTATATATGTATATTCATAAATGTAGCCTCATAGATGCACAAACATAAACTTACATTTACACAACCACAAATGTAGCGCTGCAAGTGCACAAATATAACCTTACAAATATTACAAGTGCATAAATATAAGAAACAACAACAAAGTCCAAGGTATATCTATTAGAAGAGCACAAGGACACACCAAAAGAAAGGCACATAAAAGAATAGTATGGAAAAGTACTTAAAATAAAGGAACAAAATATTGAAGTATCAAAGGAAGATGGATGTAGGGTTAAGGTTGCATCATATTGCCACTCACATAACCATGAGCAATAATAACATTTGAGGTATGGCTTAGGACATCAATATTATGTCAAAAAGGTTTCAAGTATGATAATATTTGGAAGAAAAATTATAGTATTTCTAATTTCAAAGTGGCATAGCAACATCACAAAATAATAGGACCAATAATTTAGAATATTAGAGTAAAGTAGCAAAAGTATGTAGCTGATAGAGTAGTTATGGATATTCTTGTAACACAATGATAGCTTGGCATCATCATAGACCATCACCAATCAAGATTTGACTTGGATGGAGGTATGATCAGGATTGATACTAGTTGTAAGTATTGCTTAGCAATTCATATTATCTAGTATCTTCTCATATTTTGAGGATGAAAAGATTGTAATGAGGGTGGAATGTTATGGTATTTAGGGATAGAAATATGAGAATATGATAATATATAGTGTGAGTATTTTGGATAGTTGGCATAGGCCACATATAACTGAAGGTTGATAATATTATAATAATGAGTGGGATAAGGGTAAAAGAGTTATTTTCCCAAAGTAGAATTAGAAAATGAGTATATAAATAAGGGATATTATCATTGTAATCATCATCAATCATATTGAGTATTCTCTTATAATAATATTGGTCCATGGAGTGGATCTCATTTTGAGAGATATTGTGGAGTGGTTCCTTCTTTAAAGAATGACATTGGTGTTGCCATACCTGAATCACATCTTATCTTCTGTGTATTAATTACTATGATTTATTTAATACTTATCATATTATAGATACCTTTATTTTTATAAGCAAAGGTTCATAACACTATAAGTCCTCCAAAGAATTCAAATCCTAATTATTACTAATGTTCTCCATAAAAGAAAACATTATTAACATCCATTTAATAAATCTATTAATACAATGAAACAACTAAAAAGAATATCATCAAAATAAAATCTATGCAATCAAAAAAATCAGAGAGTAATTAAATCCGCCTTTCTAAGGAAAACCATTCACAACAAATTGCTCGTTATGCTTCTCAATGAAACCACAACACCATGCTTCCTATTATATACCCATTTTCAACAAATAATTACTTATGGTAAACAACCAACTCCCATATGATGGTTTCAAGCTATAAGCTAATAATTTATATTTGTATTTTCACATTTTTATAGTTTTTGGTTTTTTTGGTTTTTTGTTTTTTTGCTTTTGTTTTTGTTTTTTTTAGTTTTCTTCAACCATAACTTTTTTTAAAACGGAAAATTATAATTATCAATAAAAAAATTTATTAGACGTTTGGACCGTCGCAGATGCATATTTGCCGCCTCCGAAGGCCACGAGCATCCACAGAAAACGCACATGCGCGCAATAGTCTGCACGCGTCCTCCGAGAGCACATTTATCTTGGCGTTATTGAGAAGATTAAAAACAATAAAACCATAAACCATTTACACTGACACTGATGGCAACAATTAAGATAGAGCCAAACAGAGAACAGAAAACAGCTGTGAGAACTGCACGCTACATCCCAGGAAAGCAAACAGCATACCACAGGAAAATACTCAACAACATTGTCACAAGCGGACGATCTGCTGAAGCATTGAAGTTTCTCTTCAAAAATTGTTTGGGCATCCTTAAAGTGGACTAGACCGCCTTAACGTCATCGTCCTACTTCATCCTATTTCTGGTTAGACTGTCATAATCCCGAGTGTACTGCCGTTAGACTCTTCGGCTCCCGTTTGCATGGGTCATAAGCGTGAACAGAGATGTGTTTCACGGAGACCTTAACGAGCTTAACAGTCCACTCAATGGTGGAAGATCTTCAGCCCAGAGCAATATGCAGGGATAGATAGATTCGTTGCAAATTTTGCAGTCCTTCTATCGTTGGACTTTATCTACCAAATCCACCCATATGAATTGAGCTTCAGATTCATTAGAGCAGACGTGATATCCAAGGCCATAGTGCTCGCAGTGCTGGGCCTGTGGGGCAAATTCGCTAGAAAAGGAAGCTTGGATTAGGTTATTAGATTATTCTCACTCTCCACTCTTCCAAATACTCTGGTCATGGGCGTAACCCTGTTGCTGCCTCTTTCATGCTACAAACTGGTTTGTTAGAGTGCATTATCTGGTACACAATATTACTGTTCTCACCCTTGCTGGACGATACTTTCTTCAGACTGATGCCCAGGTGGGTGAAGACGGAAAGCTTCGTATTGTAGTCAGGAAATCGTCTTCATCAGAAGGCAATTCTGCATTCTTGTGCTTTATCCGACATGTACTGTGGCTGGTATATTAAAGCCACATATATTTTCTTTCTTCCTCTTAACTAATTGCTAGAGAAGATGGAGGCACCCAAAAAAAGAAAAGGGGCAGGGGCGTCGATTTAGGGCAACCTTAAAAAAAAAAAAAAAATTAGTATTAACTTTAATTTTTTAAAGGGGTCGTTTTGGTCTGAGATCATGATTAGGGGTTCTACATTATTTTGGATACCCAATTCAATTTTTTTAGGGCAACTTTACCAAAAGGATAGTCTTAGCCTTTATTGCTATAGTTTGGTCTAGTCAAAGTATATAAGTAAAAAAAACTTTTTACCGGGTGGCCTTGATTTGGGATCAGGTTCTACACCCCAAAAATTACCTGAAATTGGATTTTGGATACCAATTCAACTTTTTTAGGATAACTTTATCAAAAGGTTAACCATAGCCTTTATTATTATAATTTGATCTAATTAAAGTATATAAGAAAATACAAATGCACCCATTCATCCAACATAATCAGAACTAAAATTACTCAAAACCATTTATCCCGCATGACCGGGGCTAAAACTACTCTTAACCTTTATAAGACCCATATCCCAAAGTAACCTTGAATCACTCTTACCACCAAAAATGCAACAATATGGGAATCCCAAGTCAAGCTATCCATCAAAAATAAAACCCAAAACCCAAGATGGAGCGCCGAGCAGGCTACCCACCAAAAATGAAACCCATATAACAGGATGGGAGCTTTTTCAACAAAATGTGAATGGTTGAACTATTGTGGGCCGTCAAGATGGGAGCCCCGGGTCAGGCTACCCACCAAAAATGAAACTCATATTACAATATGGGGTTGAACTATTGTGGGCCGTCAAGATGGGAGGGCCAGGCTACCCACAAAAAAATGAAACCCATATAACAATATGGAGCCCGTCAAGATGGGAGCCCCGGGTCAGGCTACCTACCAAAAATGAAACTCATATTACAATATGGAGCCCTGGGCAAGCTACCCACCAAAAATGAAACCCATATAACAAGATGGGAGCTTCTTCAACAAAATGTGGACGGATGGTTGAACTATTTTGGGTCGTCCCAAAAAAAAAAATGTGTATTATGTTATTTTCATGTCACAAATTGGTGGATGGTTGAAATATTGTGGGTTGTGGCAAAATATGTGTTATGTTAATTTTTTTAATTCACAATTGGGGTTTATCACAAGCTTTATGCCTTCATATTTATAGATGATTATTTTTATCTTTCACATTCTTATCTACAAAAGGCACAATACTAGATGTAGAACCATCATTGATCGAATTGATGGTTCCTACATAGAAAGCAAAATCTAAATATCCTTCCCTTTCTGTGTGGTTTTAGCGTTCTCCTAGTCTTCGACAACGAAAATATGGGGATAATATAATCGATAAAAACAATCTTTATCCAAACCTTGGTGATCAAGTGCTAAACCTAGCAGTTTCAATAGCTTTACGGTGTTGGCATTGCTTAAATAGTAGCCAGACGATAGAGTCTCAGCAGAGTAACAAATATTTAAGTCTACTTGGAAAGATTTACTTACACAAAATCTTAACAGAACCAACCATTTTGTGCATTAGATCTCTTCAAAGTTTAACAGTTTAGGACTTTTTGGTTCTACTTTATTTTTAAAAAATTTAGTTATGTACTATAAGTGACACAGCTCTTGGTGATCTATAAACTCTAGTTTAGTTTCTTGCATAGGCTTTGGGGTGTGTTTCCATACCACTCTAAATAATTTTGGAGAAAATATTACATAATGTTTTACAAAGAATATTATGAAATATTTTCCAAGATTTTGTGTGAACAAAATATTATATTTTATTTTACATCATTTTCTTACATTTTGACGTATTAAATTAATTATAATTATAACTTTATAAATACTCATTGGAATGCTTTTTTTGAACTATATTTTGTTGAAGGATAATACTTTAGTTTTGTGAAGGTTTAATTAAAATGATGGTGCATCAAATTTCTTGATGAGGATTTTGATTTTCTTTCCCATCCTCTCAATTGGGGGAAGGCTAGTCTTAACCTTTATTACTATATATTTTACCAAAAATAAAATGCATATAACAATATTGGAGCCTATGTACCATCTTAAAATAAGAAATACTGTGGAATATTCCCCAATATTTTATCAAAAAGAGAATTTTATCCTTTGTTTTATATAATTATTTTATATTTTGATGCATTAAATTAACTATGAGTATAGCTTTATATATACTCTTATCATCTAAAAGCTCTTTTTAAGTTGAATTCAATTGAAGAATAATCATTTAATTTTGTGAAGGTTCAATTAAAATAATGGTGTATCAAAGTTCTTAATGAGAATTTAGGTTTCTTTTTCCATCCTCTCGAGTTGTATCATGGAGTCCACTTTATACCACATTAGAGACCCTTCTAGAAGCATGCATCCTTAAGGTGCATCAAAGTTCCTAATGAGAATTTGGGTTTCATTTCCCATCATTTTGAGTTGTGTCATGGAGTCCACTTTATCTCACATTAGAAACCCTTCTAGAAGTAGACTTCCTCAAGGCCATAGCTCATCTTTTTATGATCCATAGATATCATATGGGAACTCCTCCCATCAAAGTTTTATTTTTTGCTTCTTAGTGAATTACTTGTAGCTTCTAGGTTGGATTTTGCCTTTGTCCTTTCAATATAGTTGTCTAAAGTATTTAGATAGTTTTGGAAATCAAGGTTCATCTAATTTAGTCCATGTTTGTAGACTCGCTAGAGTTCCTAGGACAACACCACATCTAGCACATTGCACAAATTTTGCATCAACTCCTACTTTAGGCTCTTATGGATCAAGTCATTTCTACCTTTTATCCTTTCAATATGATTGACTATATTTTTGGATCATTCAAACATCAAGATCCTCTAGACCTTTTCATCCACTTATTCTGAATGCATTGGGGACTAATGTGTATATTGTTGGGGGGAATGATGACAAAGTAAATTCAATTTCATTCAAAATTAAATGGATGGTAAGCTTATAATTAATAATTAATATAATCTTATGAAATATTATTTATGAAAGGCACATCTCAAATTATGCCTCATCAAATATTGTAATATTTATATTCACAATATTAATAAAAATTATTCCACATTGATTTAATAATTTAATATTTTTTTTTGCACATTATCTCTTATCATATACCACTTTATCACACTAATGTAAAAATTCCATATACCACTACTACCCTACAAGAGGTACCTTCTTACAATTATTTCCATTGATGCACAATTGAAGGATAGTAGTCTCATGCATGATCTTGAGTAAAAAGGATAGACTTATATATGAAAATTCATGTATATTCCACTCTAAGTCAAAGGGTGATATTTTAGAAGACCTTATCCCTTTATAATATATACATACAATGAAGCTATATGGATATAAATTTTTCATGAATCAACTACAAGAAGTGCTTTTAGTTCCCCTTTTTGTACAAATTTTATTATCTAATGATAGTGTTTTTTATGATATTATATTTCTATCAATATAAAAATAAAGCAAATTGGAATTATACAACCTATGTTATGCTCCTTGAAATACAACCTTGCCAAAAAATTTAGTCTATCATTTTGATCATCTAAGAAAAATGAGTGATTAAAATTTATTGTAGATTATTAGATTAGTTCCAAGAATAAGCAATTCATAATATATGAGGGATTATTTATCAAGATAAAATCATCATTGTCTATAGATAGAAACATATTTACATATTTCATTTGTCATTCTTTTAAGTAAATGGGATGTCCACTTCTGCTTGTGAAGGTTGGAGGATTAAAATTTCAAGGATAGTGTTGGAGACCACACATATTTCTCCTCAATCCACTTTAAATATGGTTGAATATCACCTTACCTCCTCAGATCTTAGAATACAACATAATTGTAGGCTCTTTTACTTGCTTCTCCTCAATCCATTCTATTTTTGTAGGTTAGTGAAATAAGTATTTTTTTTTTTTACTCTAATGCTCAATTCTAAATTTTGAGTTTGGTGCACTAGATAGGCACAATATCCATAGATGAAATATTGGAGGTTCAATCCTCAAGCAATTTTTTTTGAGTAGGAATAAAAGTTTAATGGTGAAGTGCCCATAAGCTCTAAATGATCAATGTATGCATTCTTCATATGGAATTCCATCAACTTGTTTTTTCTATCTATGATATTCAAATTAAGTGGTGGTTTATTGGTTGGATTGTTGCTTTGTGCATAATAAGTCCTTATATCAAACCTTGAGAACTTCTTTTTATTGATCTATATTTATCTATCTTGGGAGTCTTACTATAGAACACATAGTTTTTCATCTATTTTAACTATATGCATAGTAGAATGGGAGGAAACCCCATTCTTGCAAGTCATTTCATACATACAAATCCTTTTATGTCAACCTTATTATGTTTTGATTCAAGGTATTTTCTTAGTCTATTAATTCTTACTCCTCTTTTCTATACCAAGGTGCTCCATCAGGTGCATAGCTCTAGGAATATATTCCAAGGCTATTCTCTTAAAAATCAAAGTTTAAGACTCATTAAATATGATTATATATGCTTGTTTCTCATCTAATAAAAAATCAACTTGTCAAACAATTTTTTATTGGATAGAAGCATGTGAAAATTACTTTATGCCAATTGGTAGTACCTATTTTTATTTTGATTTTGCTTTTTTATTTCCTTTCAGTAATAATTAATTCAGTTTGTAGAGGCCATAACTATTGCATATGGAACTGTTTGAAGCATTTTTATTAGATAGCATAGTTTTTAAATGTCTACATAGTAGAGACATCAACTTATGGACTTGTTATGATTTTGTGTGGAATCATGTGTGATATGTATTCCTTGGCATATGTTACTCATGTTGAAGGATAAAATTATTATACTTGGCTAGTTAAAATGGAATGATTAGTTAAAAGTATGAATTTTTAAATTATCCTTAATGATGAAATATAAGGTCTTAGTGAACGTAAACTTGGTAATAAGAAAGAGAAAACCCTTGGTCTCTTATTCATATTAGTCAAACTAGATGGAATCCTCCATATTAGGGAAAAAATTGATGTTATTGAGGTATGGACCATTTTGAAAAATCTCTATAAAAAAGTAAGTGCTACTCAGGTTAATAGAATAGAGACAACTCTTTCCAATATCAAAATTTTAGATTTTTTGTAGTGTTGAATAATACCTTTCTCACATCAAAGTGCTAAAATCTGAATTGGGTATGGCAAGAGACAAACTAAAGGATGGTAAATAGTACGCCAAATCTATTACTTCCAATAATTTTTTTTTCCTTTTCATATAGTCGGATTGGTTATTTATGTGAATGTGATGGTTTTGAAATATCCAAAATGTGAAAGGTGAGTGATTTGCAAATAGGATTAATTGAATTAACGTTGAATCAAAGGTTACAAAGCTTAAATACAAGGTAAATAACCTATTCGAGAAAGAAATGGGGGAAAGGAGAAATTGGAGGAAAAGAAAGTTAACTTGAGTTCTCTTGCCGCCCAAATGCTACCGTCCACTGCCATCCAGGTAAGGTAAAGGTAAGTTACCTTTACCCCAAGTAAAATCAAATATTTTTAACTTTTATTGATGGTAATTTCCAACATTCTCCCCCTTAAAGTTGAGAGGACTAACTATATAGTCTCTCAGCTTTATAAATTGAGCTTTAGCCATGCCTTTGGTGAAGATGTCTACTAGATTATCCAAAGTGCTACAATATTGAAGCTCAACTGTTTGCTGTTCCACCATATCTCTTATGAAGTGATACTTCATATCAAAGTGTTTTGACCTTTTGTGGTGGATCGAATTATATGCCAACTGTATGGCACTTATATTATCACAATTCAGCTTTGGTTGGACCAATTTGTTTTTCGCCAATCTCTTCAAGGATTTTCCTCAACCAGAGGATCTGAGTACTTGCATGAGTAATCGCTATGTACTCAGCTTCTGTAGATGATAATGCTACAATAGATTGCTTCTTGGAACTCCAAGTTATTAGTCCTGATCCTAGACTAAAATAGTTCCCTGATGTAGATTTTCTGTCATCTATATTACTACCCCAATCGTTGTCACTATAACAAAATAACTTCACAGAGTTAGACTTGTGGTAATGGATTCCAAAATCCAATGTACCTTTTACATATCGTAAAATTCGTTTGGTTTCTTGAAGATGCAGCTCGGATGGGCATGCCATAAATCGTGATACAAGAGAAACAACATACTGTATATCTGGCCTAGTGTTGGTGAGAAACATTAAACTCCCAACCATGCTTCTGTAATTGGTCAAGTCAACATCAGGTGCTCCATATTCTTTTCTTAGCTGGATTCCATGTCCATTTGGTGTTGCAGCTGATTTGCACTGCTGCATAGCAAATTTCTTGATCATGTCATGAGCATATTTCTATTGACATATGAAGATCCCATTCTTTGATTGATGTACTTCCATTCCTAGAAAGTATCTCATTAATTCGAGATCATTCATCTCAAACTGATTCATCATGGAGTTTTTGAACTCCATATTCATTTTATCATTACTACCCATGAATATTAGATCATCCACATATAAACAAACTATGAGGATATCTACTCCATTTTTTAGGTAGTATAATGTTGGTTCACTCTTGCTTTTTGTGAAACCATATTTGCTGAAATAGCCATCAATTCTTGAGTACCATGCTCTTGGTGCTTGCTTGAGGCCATATAGTGCTTTTTTCAATTTATAAACAAGGTTCTCTTTTCCTGGTTCTTGGAAACCTTGAGGTTGTTGAACATACACCTCTTCTGTCAGGTATCCATTTAAAAATGCACTTTTCACATCCATGTGTTGAATCTTCCATCCTTTATGGGCTGCCAAGGAAAGAATAGTTCTAATTTTTTCTTGTCGAGCAACTGAAGCAAAAGTTTCCTCATAATATATTCCATATTTTTGAGTAAAACCTTTAGCTACTAATCTCGCCTTGTGGCTTTCAATGCTTCCATCAGCATTGAATTTGGTCTTATAGAACCATTTACATCCAAAACATTTTTTTCCCTTGGGAAGCTTCACAAGCTCCCAAGTATCATTCTTTTCAATAGAGGATATTTCCTCTTCCATGGCATCCTGCCATATATTTTCAGTGCATGCTTTTTCATAGCTAGAAGGTTCTAGCTGTGCAGCAGCCAACAAAGCATAATTGACTACATCACCCCTTGGTTTATGAGGCTCATCATCCCCTGACATTTGAAAATTTTTAAGTCTTGACAAAATGTCATCCATCTCACTAACTTGACTCCTAGTGTATCTTTGTTGGAAATTCCTATCCAACATTTGAGAATATGGATGACTCTGTAGTATGCGCTTTCCTCTATTTGTCTCTTTCCTTTGAGAAACTGAATCAATATCCATCGGACTTGGAGTGCTTACAGATCTTTGGAATCATTTTGGAGAATTTGGGGGTGCCAACAAATTCCTTCTTGGACTTGGTGTACCACTTGATGTACTTGATGAAGTTTCCTGATGTGGAATCTATGGAGGAGGACTGCTTTTCTTGGGTTGTACCATTATGGGAGGTACTGGTGTGGTATTGTCCGAATTAGAGTCAAAATCAACAAATTTTTTATGACCCCATTCTCCCCATTCATCAAAAATTACATCCCTGGAGATAATGATTTTATGTGTCGTGGGATTGTACAATCTATACCCTTTGGTTGAATCACAATACCCTACAAAAACACATTCTTGACTCTTTGGATCAAGCTTCTTTCGCTTCTCCTTAGGAATGTGTGAATAAGCTAAAGAACCAAATACTCTGAAATGTTTGACATTTGGTTTCTTACCGTACCATCCTTCATAAGGAGTGATACCATCTAAACTAGAAGTCATACTTCTATTTAGAATATATGCACTTGTTCTCACTGCATCTGCCCAATAGTTGTTTGTGAGATGTTTTGCCTGAAGCATTGTTCGTGCCATTTCAACAAGGGTGCGGTTCTTTCTCTCAGCCACACCGTTCTGCTATGGGGTGTAGGCAGTGGTGAATTGCCTTTTTATCCCATTTTGCTTACAATAATGAAGAAATTCATTTGAGGAGTACTCTCCTCCTTTATCAGTGTGAAGACATTTGACATAGTAGTCACTTTGATTTTCTACATTATTTTTGAAGTCTATAAAGCAATCAAATGCTTCATATTTGTGTTTCAAAAAATACAACCAACACATTCTAGAATAATCATCTATGAATGTTAGAAAATAAGAATTGTTTCCAAGACTCTTTGTTTGCATTGGACCACAGATGTCCAAATGTACTAGCTAAAGAGGATAGCTTGCTCTCCACGCTCTGCCTCTTGGAAACTTCGTTCTGGAGTGCTTTCCCAAAGCACATGCTTTGCATAACTTTTTATGTTCTGGTATTTTTGGTAGTCCTGTCACCATAGCTTGTGATGTTAACATTTTCAAGCTAGCGAAATTGAGGTGACCATATCTCAAGTGCCACAATTCACTTGGATTTGTAATAGCAATGTTTGCAAGTTGAGCTCCCCCTGGCTCATCAAACTTTAGAGGGAACAACCTATTCTTTGTCATAGGGACTTCGTGATGACCCGGTTACAATTGTTTTTATCAAAGATTGTACATTTTCTTTCATCAAAAACTAATTTGTAATGCTTCTCCATCATTTGGCCAACACTTAACAAATTGTGTTGTAGTCGTGGAGTATAGTATATGTCATTCACATTTTTAATACCTTCTTTTGTGGGAACTTCCATAGATCCTATGCCTTCAATTTGCAAGGATTTATTATCCCCTAACTTAACTTGAGATTTGTAATTTGAATCTAATGTAGCAAAGAGATTTTCTTTGCCACTCATGTGGTTGGAGCAACCAAGTATCCAGAATCCATGTATCATTTAGATTTTGATCTGGTTGTCCATAAGAGAGAAAAAGATTTGGTGGACCTTCTTCTTCTTCGTAGAATGAGCCATATTGACTGCTTTGATCTTTTGAAGACTTTGACCAGCAGTCACGAGCGAAGTGGCCTTGTTTCCCACAATTGAAACATGTTGTTTTAGGCTTATTACTTCCTCGTCCTTGATTTCCATGGCCTGCATTGCCGCTTTGGTTCTGATTGGCTCATTTGTTTTTATTTCCACCTCTGTTTGGATTACCTCCTCTGTAGGAGTTGCTTTGGCCCTTGCCTCTTTGTTGTTGTCCTCTGCCTCGTCCTCTTCCTTGTCCTCATCTTACACTTTCATTCGAAGTGAAGGCTTTGTCATCACCTCCATAGCTTGTCGAAGGTGCACCTTGAAGTCGCTCTTCATGTGATGTTAATGATCCAATCAAACTATCAAATGTAAGAGTAGAAAGATATTTGGATTCTTCAATTATGATTGCAATGTGATTCCACTTAGGAAGAAGTGTTCACAACACTTTCTTCACAATTGTTTCATTTTTTGTGTCTTCACCTAAAGTTTGCATCATATCAACTACTGCTTTAACACAAACACAATAGTCTCCAACTCTTTCATTGTCCTTCATTCTGAAATTTTCAAAATCTCTTTTCAAAGTCTGAAGCCTGACTTGCTTTACTTTATCACTTCCTTGGAATCCTTCTTTCAAGGCATTCCATGCATCTGTAGCAGTTAAGTAAGATGTAATTTTTGGAAAGATACTAGGATCTAATGCTGATTGAAGATGGTATAAGGCAAATGAATTATTTTTCTGTGCATATTTGTAGATATTTTTATCATTTGCACTTAAAGTAGTCCAATCTGTTGTAGCAATGTAACCGTCTTCAATAATATCCCATAGTCCTTTTTCGATGAGTAATGTCCTCATCTTGATGGACCAGTACTCATAATTATCCCCTCTGAATTCAGGAATTGGTAGATTATTATGTGATCTCATTTTTTAATCTACTAAAACAAGAAACCTCTCTTTTATAGTTTTATTGCAAAAATACTTTACAAACTATCAAGCCCTGCTTGATTTACAATCATGAACAACTCAAACTTGTTCAGAAATTACAAAATTTTCAGTGACTTGTTCATCATCGTCACTGATCAATATTATTTCAGGAGAAGGAGGTTGAAGGATTTCAACTGAATTACTATAATGAGTATATTCGGATCCTTGTGCAGCAATTACAACTATGTCAGATTGTTCAAACTTGCTGTCGAAGGAGTTATCTTCTGAATTGGCTTTGTATCCTTGATCAGGATTTCTCTGGTGTGCAATAACCACATTTTGCAACTATGAAAAAACTGTATTAAGACTTAGTGTTTTCACGCTCCTATCAAAGTTTTCAGGAGTTTTTCTCAGTAACAACTTGCAGAGGGCATGATAACAACCTTCCGATCTTATCATTTAAGAAAATTTCCCAAAAATTTTCTTTTACAAGGATTTCCTCTTAGGAAATAGTAAAAAAAATTTAACTTTCCAAGTTTTTTTTTTTTTAAACTTTACATATATTTCCTCTTAGGAAATTTCAATCAATAAAAAACTTCACATATATTTCCTCTTAGGAAATTTCACTCAACTAAAATTTTTTTTTTTTATAAAAGCTAATGAATAGTTTAAAAAAAACTAAAAAATATATATATATTTTTAATTTTAAACTTATTCCTTAGTTTTTCTTTTGATTAAAAAAAAATTGATTTTCTATCGACCCTGCCGAGAGTCGATCCTGTGACCTCGCGGGTCTCAGGGCTGAGGGTAGCCACTGCGCTACCCGGGCTGATCCGGGAGCAACGTGCGCTCCCCGCCTCTTGACTTTCGCATCGAGCGCGAAGCAAGTTTTGGCTTCGAGCTTCGACGTGAAGCTTTTATATTCTTTGGGACTATTAGTCCCACATCGCTCACAGAGCGATGTTTTTGTTGTTTAAAAACAACAAAGCATGCAATGTGCTTTGACTGCCTATGGGCAGTCACCAATGCCGCAACCTTTTTCTACCGATGATGCACGCGTAGATAGACATGTCACCTTCTCAGGCCACGCACCAGTGCCACGTTAGTACAATTTATAGATCGCCACATCACCTTCTCGGGCCGCATGCAGCAGATCGCCACCTCAGCTCCACCTCAGGAATCATGTCGATGCCACGACAACAATGCCTCAGGAATCATGCAGATCTGCTGCTCCTGTGGGTCATGTCGTTCAGTTCCACCAACGCCTCAAAAAACATGCCAGTCAGCTCCTACGGGCCGTCTCAGGATCTGTGTCACCTCGGCTCCTGCGCGCCACCTCGAGATCCATGTCCTTGCCTCGAACTGCGGGCCCCACCGCCTCAGGAATCACGCCGCTCTGAAACCAAATGTGAAAGGTGAATGATTTGCAAATAGGATTAATTGAATTAACGTTGAATCAAAGGTTACAAAGCTTAAATACAAGGTAAATAACCTATTCGAGAAAGAAAGGGGGGAAAGGAGAAATTGGGGGAAAATAAAGTTAACTTGAGTTCTCTTGTCGCCCAAATGCTGCCGTCCACTGCCATCCAGGTAAGGTAAAGGTAAGTTACCTTTACCCCAAGTAAAATCAAATATTTTTAACTTTTACTGATGGTAATTTCCAACACAAAACCTATGTCTTGTAAAGGACTTTTCAAGATTTTTATTCATTATTAAGTTGCAATGAAAAATTATAAGGATCTTTTTAATATATAAGCTCATACAAAATACAAGACTTTTAATCAAGGAAACCTAACCACATCAAAACTAATCATATAAAAATGATTTATTTTATATTATAAAAAATATATCAAATATATTAACTACAATGTTTTAAATTATATATAATAATAATATTAGTAGAAAATTACTTTATGCCAATTGGTAGTACCTCTTTTTGTTTTGCTTTTGTTTTTCTCTTTCCTTTTAGTAATAATTAATTCAATTTGTAGAGGCCATAATTGTTGCATATTGAAGTGTTTGAAGCATTTTTATTAGATAGCATAGTTTTTAAATGTCTACATAGTAGAGACATCAACTTATGGACTTGTTATGATTTTGTGTGCACTCTTGTGTGATATGTATTCCTTGGCATATGTTACTCATGTTGAAGAATAAAATTATTGTACTTGGCTAGTTAAAATGGAAGGATTAGTTAAAAGTATAAATTTTTGAATTATCCTTAATGATGAAATATAAGGTCTTAGTGAACATAAACTTGGTAATAAGAAGAATAAAACCCTTGGTCTCTTATACATATTAGTCAAAATAGATGGAATCCTCCATATTAGGGAAAAATTTGATGTTATTGAGGCATGGACCACTTTGAAAAATCTCTATAGAAAACTAAGTGCTAATCAGGTTAATAGAATAGAGACAACTCTTTCCAATATCAATATTTTAGACTTTTGTAGTGTTGAAGATTACCTTTCTCACATCAAAGTGCTAAAATCTGACTTGGGTATGGCAAGAGACAAGCTAAAGGATGATAAAGAGTACGCCAAATCAATTACTTCCAATCATTTTTTTTTCCTTTTCATATAGTTGGATTGGTTATTTATGTGAATTTGATGGTTGTCAAAGATCCAAAACCTATCTCTTGTAAAGGATTTTTCAAACTTTTTATTGGTTATGAAGTTGCAATGAAAAATTATAAGGTTATTTTTTTATATAGAAGCTCATACAAAATACTAAAGACTTTTAATCAAGGAAACCTAACCACATCAAAACTAAGCATATAAAAATCATTTATTTTACATTTTATAAAAAAATATATCAAATATATTAACTGCATTCTTTTAAATCATATATAATAATAATATTAATTTATATTTTTCATTATCCCATAAATTAACACAATACAAATATATTCTTAACACAGAATTAGACCTTCTTCTCTTATAATATGTTTGAAGAAAACAGCATTTATACAATCACATAAAAATCATTTTCTTGAACGATAGGACAAAATATATTTATTTAATTCTTATATACTTACATTTTATATTTTCATACTATTAAAGTCTCAAAGTACAAATGTACTCTTAGTAGTTTTGCCAATAGCCGATTATATGCATGGGTCTGAACACGTGAAACCTTTCTATATATTTCTATAAGTGCCATCTTTAGTTAGAAATATATTTGAATCCATAAATCCTCATTTGATCTAACTGGTCCGAACACATAAAACCTGCTCCTAGTTATAAATAAATTTGAACCCATATAAATCCTCATTTGGCCTCATGCATTCCACCATAAAAAATTTTATATTTTGAATCCAAATATATGGATTATATCATTTATATCTTTTGAACCCAAATTTTAGAACATTTTTTTTAAGAACAGGACCAAACTCTATTATTCTTATTAATATTTTTTTCTTTTAGCACGCTGACACTCGTTTAAATCACTGAACCAAACTCTGTTTTATTAATACATATTTTTTAAGACGCTCACACACATAGAAACCATGACACTTGTATAAACCCTCGCACTCATAAAAACCACACACAAACCCTGCTCGCAATAGTCTGAATCTGATCTTTCAAAAAGAAAGCTCAAAAACAAAACATCACGAAGTCTCACAGGAAGCATTATTCATAATGTTATGATACTAATCTAACCATAGATAAACTATATTCCTTATGAGTCTGGTTCCCTTTACTACTGTGAGCTTTCGGTAAAGCCCACCATCAGTCGTAGTAAAGCCCATCATCAGTGGTGGCCGTCTCCACCGTCATGGCCGCCACGATAACCATCGTGATCTCCACCATCATGGCCGCCTCGATAACCACCGTGGTCTCCACCGTCATGGTATTCTCCGTCGCCTCCATGGTGATCTCCGTCACTATATCCCTCAGCATTAAGGATGGTTGTGAAACTCCATAAAAAGATCATGGCTACCAGAAGAGAGCATATTATCTTTGAACGACGCACCATTCTATACTCTAACAATGCAGAACTAACACCAGCTTTGAATTAGCCTTGCCATTGCCTCGGCTATTTATAACATTTTTGTTCACTCCATTGGATCCGACCGTACCACGACAGTAACTTCTGATATGTGGGTCTTACCTGCTCAAGATAAACATGTATTTTTGTTTTTTGTTTTTCCACGTCGAATGACGAACAACTACAGTGATTTATATTATTTTTCTTAGCATTTCTTTGTTGTTTTTGTAGTAGATAAAATTGCCGCGTCTGCATACATATTTTTCTTCAGATCCATTGGAAATTGTTTATATTATTTTTCCTAGCATTTCTATGTCGTTTTTGTAGAAGGTAAAATTGCCGGGTCTGCAGAGTTATATTTCTTGAGATCCGTTGGAAATTGTTTATGTTATACGTCGATCTCCAAAGTCGTTGAAAAATTAAATATTGTCAACTAGATGTGATATTTTTGTCCGCCCGTGAAGGTCAACTTTTGGCATGATCCAGATTTTGTGTAAACCCACCGTTTAATTATCTTTATTATTTATACATAAATTTGAGGGACACCTCAAGTTAGCGCCGGGAATTGTTGTCTAAGAGGTTTTTTATGTCGTTGGATTTACTATGGTGAGTTGGCGTTTATATCTGCGGTCTGGATCGTCGATTTCAGTGATGCCTCACATATACAATGGAATAGAAAGACGAAAAAGATTGAGGAAGTTCAAGCAGCCTTCGAATTCCCAACATTTTATGGCTGCCAGATTGTAGGCTTATGACTGACCTCTATAGCCAAAATGTTTTAGTGAAAACCAGACTGTAGTAAAATAGATAAATGGTAAGGAAATTGTGGATTATAAGTATCCATCTTTTTAAAGTTAGGGTTTAAAAAATTTAAATTTATTTCACGAGTTTAAAAAAAAAAATTAAACGAAAATTTATATAAAATAAAGTTTTAAGTAAATTATATAACAAGTTTTTTCCATATTATAAAGAGAACGGATAGGAAAGTATAGAACATACAAATTTATAAAGATAATTTTATTAATTTTATTGATATAATATTTGCGTGATGTAGTTTATTGATAAAGACTCCACTTATATTATATTATCGGTGATGTGATCGGGTTCAATCCCATAACTCATATGTATAAAAAGTATTTTTAAAATAAATAAATAAATAAATAAAAATAAAAATAAAAATATTCTATAATAGAATAGTTATCTTATAAAGAAGGATAGTAGTTTTAAAACAGGTTAGAGAATGTGTATAGAAGAATTATAAAATGTTTTGATAGACATTTTCTATAACAAGTTATTGTACAACCATTTTGTGTTTGGATATAATATGATTTGCTTATGGATATATGATTATTTTTTGTCTTTATTTTTATATTTATATATACATCATATATATATTTAATTAGAGATGATGTAATATTTTAAAAATGTAATATTTTTAATTTTTATTAAACATTTAATCTAGATTGTATTTATTCCTTATTTTTATTATCATTCAAATATATTATATGGTTGATTGCTTTTGGATTTATATATTTATAAAATATTCACTTTTATAAAGTATTGTATATTTTATAAAGTTTATGATATGATGTAACATCACTTTAGGATGTTTATCAAAATTTTAATAAAAATATATTATTTTATTTTAAACCTAATCTACTGCTACATTTTATGATTGTAAAGCCACTTACAACATGCTTTTAGTACCTACATGATTCCAAACATTCACCATTTTTATTTTCTTGTTTAATTGTGTTCTCGTTATAATGGTATTATTTATTTTTGTGCATAAATATAGCATTGAAATAGTACCCAGTATTTATTCTATTATAATACCCCATTCTTGTTCATAAATCTAAAAAAATGTATCATAACAATGTCACATTAACATCAAATTAATGTTAATGGTAACATGCATACATGTGTGTTTGTTTATGTGTAGCACTAATTTTTAAGGATGACATGTAGCATAATCCACACACAATAATGAAATTAATTATTATTATTTTATTAGTAACGAGTTTTATAAGGGACCCAAAACCTTATATACAAGTTGTAAGGAGGATCCCATGAAGGTTCGACTCCCTATAGAACAAGATAAAATTGGGCCAAACGCATGGTCCATAAGCCAAAAAAATAGCTTAGATTATTACAGCACTGTCCATGGGAACAAATAGGAAGTGTGAGGTTCTATAGCTTATCATTCTTTTGCAAGTGCCAATGTGGTACCTTGGTATATCGATGTAATAAGATCCCACAATTCACATTGCATTATGAGCTATCACGATCCTTGACATCGTGGTCCTATTCAACATTAGCAACTGCAAGTTCACTACAAGAATCAACAATGCATTGGGGAAGGTTGCCCTACCACATCACTAGAGATCAGATAGTTAATGCAAAGTTTACCATTGTATCTACTGCCCGATTACCTTCCTTATACATGTATTGAATACACGTGTTGTTAATCATCCTTAACTGGACAATGGACTCTTCAATGATTGGCTGGATATTCCAAGGTGGATTCGAGACCTCTTTAAAATAATTTATAGTATTTAACCAGTCTACCTCGATTATCAGGTACTAGATATTGAGCTTGGTAGCCATTTGGATGCCTCAAAAAGCTGCTCGAGCTTCTAAAAAATTGTTATATTGGACTTCAAGTTTTTCACATAAGCGAGGATGAGGCGACCTCTATCATCCCTGATTACGCCTCCACAACTCATGTCATCGAGATTGCATTTTTATGTACCATCAAAATTTAACTTGAACCATTGAGGGGGATGTGGAATCCAAGAGATAAGGGATCTATCCACAACAGCCTGGGAATGACTAGAAACCTCAAAAGATAGGTTAGTATAATGTGCCACTTGAATCTCAAATGGTGATGAAGGAAAATCCTCAGAAGACATGATATTCACATTTTTAGAGGTAAAATTCATAGCTCTCAAACAAACTGACTTTGGATATAGGGACAAAAATCAAAAAGCTTGATTATTTCTTTCTAGCCAAATTTACCACATAAAATAAGGAAGAATGATTGACCACCAAAACTTCATGCGGGTGGACTTAAAGGGGTTTGGTCACTGGGTAATAAGATCACTGATAGACTAAGGAACAATCCAAGAGATGGAAATGTTTGACAGGATCATGGATAAAAACTATTGAAGTTCAAATTAATTTTCCTAATGATGTTGGTTGGTCGTAAATTAAAATTATGGTAGTTGTTAATTTAATTATTATTTAGTATAATCTTATATTTATTACTATATAAAATAATTTTTTCTTCTTATAAAATCCTATCAATGATTCCTTTATATAATCATTGTAACAAATATTACAAGAATTATATATATATATATAGTTTTTTTTTTGTAATATTAAGAAAGAGGGTTTTAAAGGAAAACCCAAAACCTTACACATCAACTCCTATAGGGATAGAAAATTGAATACAACCCTACAAAAAATCTCTCAAAGGATATTAACAGTAGACCACCCCAAATGGGATAAACCACCTACAACACCAACCGAGAAGAAACAACAATCACAACCAAGGTGCTGAAAAAGCTGAGAGGAGGCAAAAAAAATGAGACCCGCACTAACCTCTCAACCATGAAAAGGTGGAAGAAATTTTAAAATTTAAAATTAAAAAGCGCGCTCATCCCATAAGGAATAAGTGGACCCCAAAAATGGGAGCATCAAGACACTGTCCCATCAACAAATGGGTTGCACACTCCATAAGCACCAAAGAACATTAATGCCATTAAAACCTCAGGAGGATAGCATTAAATTCCACATAGAAACTACCAGCCCTTGAAACTAGAATCCAAAATAATAGATACCATACCCTGAAGCACCATGGAGTAAAAACAAAATAACAAACCCACCAGAAAATATGAAGCATGAGCAAATACCGACATATTTGAAAAGGTGGGAAAATGGAAGTTAAGAACCCAACCGAGGAAACAACCCAATAAAACCAAGTTTCTCAATAACATTGTTGAACACCACATCTGATCAAACCAGCAACCACCCCAAAGACAGTGGAACCAACAAAAAAGGAGGGAAGAGCACCAAAGACTAAAACAAAAAATAGAAAATGACCCTGCTCAACCCAAAATATAAGACCATAAAATAACACAAAGGTCCCAAAATACACCTCTAAAAATAGAGGTTGAACACCATAGCTTATGTAGGAACTAACCATCCACCCAAAAAATAAATAAATGAAACCCCACACACTAGAAGACCCAACTATGTAAGAGGAAAGACCCCAGAAGACTAGATGACCCAGCACCAACACCTAATCCAACTAGGAAATAATGACATTGACACAACCACTATAAATCTATAAAGGAAGACTCTAACGCCATAAACTCCAACCACCACCCGAGCACATGAAATCCTATCTTGATTCCAACCAAGGAGAGTAGCCAACAATAACTACAGCAAAAACACCCCAAAATCAATCCCATTGAGTTTGAGTCAGCCATTGGTCCAATCTCCCCTAAGGACCATAACCAAATATTCAAAGGCATTCCAAACTCAAAATAGATGTAGAGCCTATTGACCAAAACCCTAGCTAACAGCCAACCCAAGCTCGACGCTCACCAAGCCAAAACACAGGTCAAGTGCCAAAAAGAGGACCACCAACTAGAACAATCTGAACTACAATAACAACTCCGAATCACTCCTATAGGTAGGGCCAGTAACAAGCTCTATACCTCTATAGAACCTTAGCGAGATCTACAATGGCTTACCACACCCATAAGAGATGTAGAATGAACCAAAAAGGCCACTCAACTAGCAAAGACACTACAAACCGCTAAAGCATAGTGAACCAATCATAAGGAAGAAAAATTATTACTAAATCATATGGAGCTAAGGGTAAGTGCAGTTTTGAGTGTGAACCAAGAGTAAGTCCCAAAGATAGTGTTAGTATGATCTAGAAGTAAGTGCAACAAGGAGTACAAGTATGAGCCAAGAGAGTGTAATTGAAAGCAATTGTGGGTAAGTGTAGTTGAAAGTGAGTGCAAGTTAGGGTATCCAAAAGAGAGTGTGAGCACGAGCTGAGAGTAAGTACAACAATGAGTGTGCAAGCCAAGAGGGAATGAGATCCAAGAAGAAGCGTAAATCAAGAGGAAATGCGAGCTAAGATCTAGTTATGGAATAAGAGTGATGGCTTCTTTCAGAGTGCATCAATGCTTCAAATCCTTACCATGAATGCATGGAATATTATTTTCAAAAAAATGTTAAAGCGAAAGAATACCAAGAAAAAGAAGATGTAAGGACAATTATGAGCCAAGAGGGAGTGAAAGCGAGGAATGAGTGTAAGCTAGGAGAGAGTGTTATCTAAGAGTGAGTGCAAGCTAAAAGGGAGTGTAAACTAAGAGGAATTGTGAACCAAGACTCATTCATGGAAAAAGAGTGACAGGTTCATCCAAAGTGCATTAATGCTTCAAATTCTTATGATGAATGCATGAAACATTATTTCCATAATGTTTTTGAAGTGAAATAACACTAATAAAAAGAAGAGATAAAATAATTATGATCCAGGAGGGAGTGAAAACTAAGAGAAAGTATGAGGAAATAGAGAGTGCAAGCCTGGAGTGGGAGTGAGTGCAAGCAAAGAAAGAGTGCAAACCAAGAGGAGTTGCAAGCCAAGAGCTAGCTCCATTAGCTATTGTAGAAGAAAAGTCATATTTGAAAGCCCTAATGTGAATCCAATATGCCCTAGCTAGAAATTTGAATGACCTAGCTGGAGTTATGGAGGCCCAAATTGGAGATAAATAGAAGATTAAATACATGGTAAGTTCAATCCAGCTAGCAGATGTTACAACAGAAGTAATTATTAAGGATTAGATAATTAAGCATGATAGTATGGGTCTTAAAATTATAGGGTTAATATGTAAGTTCCATATATCATGGCATGGTTTTTAGAGATTCAAAATTGAAACAAGTGGAAGTGGGGATCAAATTCAAATTATTCTGTGACTTTTCTTCCTAAATATTTTTTCCTTATCATATTTTCTAGTTCAAAAATTAGAGATAAAATAATGGTTGGTGGTCCATGGTTTAGGGGAAGGGATGCACTTTATTTGAGATCATAGAATATATTTTTCTGTTGAGACAAAAACTATTAAGAAGATTTTGAGTGTGGGTTAGGCTTTTTGGACTTCCATATCAACTTATAAATAAGGATGTTTTAAAGAATATTGGAAATTTCCTAGGATAATTTATCAAGTAAGGACCAACTACTAAGGATCAAAATCATGCTATATATAGTTGAATATGTGTTGCTATGGATATTTCAAAACCTTTACCACAATCCATTAAGATTAAATATGAATCAAGAGAATGGGATCAACAAGTAGATTATGAAAAAAATTGAATTTTTTTCCCATAATTATTTTGATATTGGACACATGGTAAGAGTTTACAAAGTGAAAACTATGAAGAAACAAATAAAAAATTCTAACCATGATAAAAACTTCAAGATAAATCAAGGAAATCATACAATAATAGAAGCTAGATAATATCAAGGATATTCCACTTTGAAAGAAGAGGTAAACGAATCCTATCTACAATATCATTTGGTAAATTCAGAAGGAATTAAAGCTACAAAAGAAGATGAGAGAAATCATAAAACAAAAAAAACAAAAGAGGTCAAGTTTATTCTAGGTGTTTTCCTCAGGTAGTATAAAATTATTTTTAGGTAATCATAGTGAAAGTGGTGAATATGTTATCCCTTGCACTTTAAGGTTTTAAGAACAGAATAATAAAGAAATAAGGTTGGATGAAATCCATAACAATTTAGGACTTTTAGGGTAGAATAATAAGGTGATTGCAATAGAAGAACATCCTTGCACTTTAGGATTTCTAGGGCAACAAAAAGAAGATTGTATTTTTGAGGTTATTCTTTGCACTTCAAATACTTCAGAACAAGGCAAACCTAAATATGATAAGTCTTACTATGAGCAGTCGTGTAAGAATATTGAAGAGGTTGATGAAGATGAAAGTATTGATAGAAATGAAAAAAAAAAAAAAAAAGAGGAAGACCCAATAAGCAATAACAAACAAAAAAGAAACACAAAGAGATATTGATATGAGAAAATAAAATAAAATAACACAAGTGTTAACAAGAAGTGGGGATAAACCCACAAATAAAATCAATAAATAATAATAAAAATAATATCTTGAAATTATAGGAAAAATAAGAACCCTAAAAAAGGTGTTAAGAAATTGTAATATTGTTATAGACAAGATATTTTTGGATATAGAAGCTAGGCAACAAATATTTTAGCTATCCCTAATGTTGAATTTCATCTTGACAAAATTTAATTTTTTAAAGGCATTTAATACAAAAGGAGTTGATTATGGAAACTTAGTAGTTTGAGTAATATGAAGAATATATTTGATAGAAGGATAAATGAAAAATCTCTCTCATAGA
This sequence comes from Wollemia nobilis, assembly GCA_028583015.1. Classification (NCBI taxonomy): domain Eukaryota; kingdom Viridiplantae; phylum Streptophyta; class Pinopsida; order Araucariales; family Araucariaceae; genus Wollemia; species Wollemia nobilis. Next base: position 562,817 of record JAQPPZ010001862.1, read on the forward strand.
AAGATAAAGTTGTATGTGCTTTAATTAACTTGTTAGAAATGTAATGAGAGGATTGTAATGTTTTCTTTCATAATGGGAGTGACCCTCAGTAGAAGCCACACATAGCTTATTTATATATATATATATATATATAAACATAGAAAATTCAATATTTAAATGTGTACTACAAGATAGATGTCTATGTTTCAGATAAGTCTTTTAAACAATTAGTGTTAAGATCTCTAGTCACAATTTTATTCTCTATAATCTTTTCATTAGATTCAATCTCTTGCACAAAATAATTGTTGTCCTTTGTATCATAAACATAATCCTTATCTTCTCTTTATTCTTTCATTTAATATTCTAGAAATTCCTTTCTATCATCACATTAACAAACAAATCACATGTTTTATAAAAAAAATCATTTACAATTATGTAAAAATATGTAAACTCAAAAAATTCAATATTTAAATACATACAAAAAAAAGTGTATTTTCTCAAGTAACCTTTTAAAACCATTGTCGTCAAGATATTTATTCACAAACATTTTCTTATATAATAAATTATTGTACAACCACTTTATGTTTGGATATAATATGACTTGGTTATTATTATTATTATTATTATTATTATTATTATTATTATTATTATTATTATTATTATTATTATTATTATTATTATTATAATATATCATCTAATATTTTAAAAATATAATATTTTTAACTTTTATTTAATTTTTAATCTATATTGTATTTATTCCTTATTCTTATTATCGTCCAAATATATTATATGGCTGATTGCTTTTGGATTTATATACTTATAAAATATTCATTTTCATATTTCATAAAGTATTTTATATCTTATGAAGTTTATGATATGATGTAACATCACTATAGGATGTTTATAAAATTTTTAATAGAAATATATTGTTTTAATTTAAACCTAATCTACTACTACATTTTATGATTGTAAAGCTATTTACAACATTCTTTTAGTACCTATCTGATTCCAAACATTCATCATTTTTATTTTTTTGTTCAATTGTGTTCTTATTATAATGGCATTATCCATTTTTGTGCATAAATATAACATTGAAATAGTACCAAGTTTTTATGCTATTATAATACCCCATTCTTGTTCATAAATCAAAAAAATGTATCATAACAATGTCATATTAACATCAAATTAATGCTAATGGTAACATGAATACATGTATGTTTGTTTATGTGTAACACTATTGTTTATGGATGACATGTAGCATAATCCACACACAATAATGAAATTCAAATTTTAAAAAATGTTGAAGTTCAAATTAAATTTTCTAATGATGTTGGTTGGCCATAAATTAAAATTATGGTAATTGTCAATTTGATAATTAATTAGTATAATTGGTTAGTTATTATATTTTATTAATATGTAAAATAAAGTTCTCTTGTTAGAAAATCCTATCAATGATTCCTTTATATAATCATTGTAATAAATATATTACAAGAATTAGATATATATATATATATATATAGTTACTATTTTGAAAAACTATATTAAAAAAGTCATTACTAAATCACGTGGAGCTAAGGGTAAGTGTAGTAGTGAGTGTGATATAGGAGTAAGTCCCACAAAAAGTTATAGCATGATATAGAAGTAAGTGTAACAACAAGTACAAATATAAGCCAAGAGTGAGTGCAATTGAAAGAAAGTGTGAGTAAGTGTAGTTGAAAGTGAGTGCGAGTGAGGGCAACCAAAAGTGAGTACTAGTTGAGAGTAATTGCAACAATGAGTGTGCAAGCCAAGAGGGAATGAGATCAAAAAAGAAGCGTGAACCAAGAGGAAATGCGAGCCAATATCTAGTTATGGCATAAGAGTGATGGGTTATTTTGGAGTTCATCAATTATTCAAACCCTTACCATGAGTGCATGGAATATTATTTCTAAAAAATTGTTGAAGCCAAGGAATACCAAGAAAAAAAAAAGGCAAGGGCAATTGTGAGCCAAGAGGGAGTGCAAGCTAGGAGAGAGTGTGATCCAAAAGCAATTGCAAACTAAGAGGGAGTGTGATCCAAGACTCATTCATGGAAAAAGAGGGATAAGTTCATCCAAGTGCATCAATGCTTCAAACCCTTATGATGAATGCGTGAAACATTATTTCCATATAATTATTGAAGTGAAGGAACACTATGAAAAATAAGAGACATGAAAAATTGTGATCAAGCAGGGAGTGCAATCCAAGAGCAAGTGTGAGGTAAGAGAGAGTGTGCGCCTGGAGTGGGAGTGAGTGCAAGCAAAGAGAAAGTGGAAACTAAGAGGAATTGTAAGCCAAGAGCCATATCCATTAGCTATTATAGAAGGAAAGTCATGTTTGAAATCCCTAATAGGAATTCAATATGCCCTGGCTATAAATTTGAATGTCCTAGTTGGAAGTACGAAGGCCCAAATTGGAGATAAATAGAAGAGTGAATACATGGTAAGTTCAATCTAGGTAGCAGATGTTACACCAGAAGTAAGTATCAAGGATTAGATGATTGAGCATGATATAATGGTTCTTAAAAGTATAAGATTAATATATAAGTTCCATAGATCATGGCACAATTCTTGGAGATTCAAAATTGAATCAAGTGGAAGTGAGGATTAAATTCAAATTATTTTGGACTTTTCTTCCTAAAGGATTTTTCCTTATCATATTTTCTAGTTTAAAAATTAGAGATAAAATAATGTTTGGTGGCCCATGGTTTTGGAGAAAATATGCACTTTATTTGATATCATGCAGTCATTTTTTTTTTTGAGACAAAAACTATTAATAAGCTTTCAATGTGGGTTAGGCTTTTTGGACTTCCATATCAACTTATAAATAAGGATGTTTTAAAGAATAAGGATAATTCATCAAGGACCAAATACTAAGGATCGAAAGCATGCTATAATACTTGAATATGTGTTGTTATGGATATTTCAAAGCCTTTATCACAATCCATTAGGATTAATATATGAATCAAGAGAATGGGATCAACAAGTAGATTATGAAAAATATTACATTTTGTTCCCACAATTATTTTTAGATTGGACAAATGGCAAGAGTTTACAAAGTGAAAACTATGAAGAAACAAATAAAAAAATTCTAGCCATGAGATAAACTTCAATAAAAAGCAAGGAAATATTACAATAATAGAAGCTAGATTAGATCTAGGATATTCCACTCCAAAAAAAGGGGTAAATTAATCTTATATGCAATATCATTTGGTAAATTTAGAAGGAATTAAAGGTGCAAAAGAATATGAGGAGAAAAATCCTAAAACAAAGACAACAAAAGAGGTCAAGCTTACTCCAGGTAAATCATCTTCATTTTTCTCAAGTAGCATCTCTTGACCCCCATAGTATTGGTGGGTGTGTCATGTAAGCATATACGGCTATGTAAAAGGTTTACCCAATGCAACTAGAGGTTATAGTGGTGACAAGGAGCGAGATTCAAACCCACAAAGAGGTATAGAAAATTGTAATGAGTTACCGATTCCTCTAGTATAATAAAACAAATCCATATGTTATAATGAAATTATAATTATAAAAAAAATTAGTTTGAATAAAATTTGCTAATAATATTGATTGGTCATAAATTAAAACTATCGTAATTATTAATTTGATTATTAGTTAATATAATTGATTAGTTTTTATATGTTATTAGTATGCAAAATAATTGGCTATCAAGTTCCCTAAATATCAAGGATGAAGGGGGCTAGAGAGGGCTCTCCTAGGGTTTGATGAGGAAAAAGTACTATGCTAGGGTTTGATGAAGAAAAACTACTTTGCGGGAATGGCAGTAGCTTTCGAAGGAAGTCTAAAAAATTGGAGGAACGTCGTGATGGCATCAGGTCCAGCACAAAGAGTGCATGCTCGTGATGTTTTTTCATCTAAAAATGAGTGGAAGGAATAGGATTTTTTAGTGCATGTCAGGAACTACTTGTAAAATAGCAATGGATGTTTGGAATGATGGGAATCCAGGCCAGTTCTAGTGGTTCAACCAAACTTGATGGCAAAATATGTGGAGTATCTAACCAAAAATTCCCTTATTGGCAAATTTTTGGGCATCCAAATTTCTCTCCCTTTTGTGGAGGCTTGGGTCAGGAAGACTTGGAACCTTGAAAGTGATGTGGAGGTGATACTGAGTGCGAGCAACTATTTTATGGTGGTTTTATCTTGTATTACAGATCGTAACAAAGCATTTGAAGGGGGTCCTTATTTCTATAACCAAGTGGAAGTATTTCTTAAACCCTGGCATGTGGGTTTCAACCCATCAGAGGAGTGGTCGTCGTAGGTTCCAGTATGGGTGAGACTTCCATGGTTCTCGTTAGAATTTTGGAGAACTGATATCTTGCATAAGATTGCCCTTCTTCTTGGGAAGCCAGTTGGAATGTCACAATAGCCAATGGATAAAAATGTAATCTTTGTTGCTCGTATTTGTGTTGAAATTGACTTAAATAATCCTATTTCAGATTCTATTGAAATACAATTTGGATCAACTACATGGGTTCAAAAATTTGACTATGAAGCTCTTCCATTTTGTTGCTAGATTTGTCGTGAATATGGTCACCTGCAAAGAAAATGCCCTAATTTTGTCATGCTTGTGGCTTCAAATCCTGGGCCCTCTCGGTCTGGACAAATTTTAGATAAAGGAAAAACCTCGATAAAGGAAGGGGAACAGGATAAGGAAGGTTTTGTTTTGGTAAAATCCCAAAATAGAGGACGAAGGGCAAACAAAGACCTTAAGGATAGCCAGCCAGATGCTCTACTCAACCATTTTGAAATATTATATGATCTTGATTAGTGCATGGAGATACCTGAAATGTTGCTACCTAATGCAAATATAAGAAGGCCAAATTAGGTGTCTCTTCTCGAGGGGAGCTTAAGGAATCATATCTATAGGGTTTAAATGAAGAACAAAGGGCTTTGGATTTGAGTATAGGGGACATGGTTGGATCTAGCCCTATAAGGGAAACTATTTTATAAAGTGGTACAGATTTAGTTATGCCTTCTCCTACTCAGGAACTGATGCAGTCATCCTTGGACTGCAAAAATCCTATGGTGTTGGGATTGCAACAAAAAATAATTAAAAAAAGTTTTTTGGATAAGAATATGAAGGTGGGTCGAAAGAAGGACCAGGATAAAATTAAGTTAATGGGGGAGAATTTGGTGGAGTTAGGCTTGGTGAGAACATTGGACTCCCATTTTTATAACCCCCAAAAATGATTATCCTCTCATGGAATGTAAGGGGGTTGAACAACATCCTCAGAAAAAAAGTTGTTCATGATTTGGCTCATGTTCATTCTTTGGATGTGGTGTTTATGCAGAAGACTAAATTGGCTATTGATATTATGTTCAATATTGCTCTCAAATTGTGGAGAAGGGGTCAATGCCAGTGTATTGGTGCATGTGGATATGCTAGTGGCATTGCTTGTTTATGTAATCTGGTTAAGATATCCCCTCTTACTTGGATTTCTAGTAGATGATCTATTTCAATGGTCGGGCATGATAATGAATCTGGTGAAACCATCCTACTTATAAATGTGTATGCTATTTTTTATTACAATGGTAAAGTGAATTTGTGGGAGCACATTTTATTTGTGAGAAGTTTGGTTCCCATGTACCCATGGATTTTGGCTAGAGACTTCAACTCTATCACTTGTTTGGAAGAGAAACGCGGTGGGGTAGACCATATTGAGCCTTTTTCTTATGTCTTCAGTGCTCATATCCAGGCCCTAAACTTGGTTGACATCAATCCAGATAATGGGATATTTAATTGACACAATAAAATGTGTGGAGAAGCTTCCATCTCAGAGAGACTAGATAGGTTTTTGATATCCAGTTATTGGATGTGTAATAACAGAAGTGCTAGTTCTATGATTCTAGAGGGTATGGGATCTGATCATTGGCCTAAAAAACTCTTTGCTTTAGAGTTAGGGATAAAAAAGAATCTCTCCTTTATGTTTCAACTTATGTGGCTTCTTGATCCTAAGCTTTATAATTGCATGCAAGGTTGGTGGACCACTAGCAAACCTCATCATGGCACCGCTATGTATTCCTTTATGAATCGACTACAATTTGTAAAACATAAATTTAAGAGATGGAATAGACTAAATTTTGGGAACCTTTCCTTGGCTAATCTGGAAGATCTTACAAGGATGGAAGAATCTTCAAGGAAGATTAGAGATCAGGGATTCACGAAGAAGCTTCTTGTTGAGGAATATGAGGCTACGAAAGACCTTGCTGAATGGGAACTGAGGGAAGAATTTTTTTGGAAACAAAAATCTCAAGTAGATTGGCTTTAGGAAGAATATAGGAACACAACCTTATTTTATAACTCAGTTAAGGCTCACCGTAATGGTAACCTAATTATCTATCTTGTGAATTCTTAGGGTGACCTGCTCTTTTCTTTCAAGAATAATTCAGAAGAGACTAAGAGGTATTTTTCCTCTCTTCAAGGAGGACTCCCTATCAGATGATGAGAATGAAAATCTTATTCTAAACTGTATTCTAGCAATTGTTTCTAGAGAGATGAATGAGCACTTGATGGGTCCAATTTCCCTTAAGGAGTTGGAAAATGTTGTATTCAATATGAAAAAAGGAAAATCCCCAGGCCTAGATGGATTCCTGATTGAGTTTTATCATGAGTTTTGGAATTTAATCAAATTTGATCTTTTGGAGGTGGTCCATGAGTCCCAAAAGAACAAATAGATGCTAATGGCCATAAATGCTACCTTTGTGGTTCTTATACCCAAAAAAGAGGGAGCAAATTAATTGGATAAGTTCAGGCCTATTACTCTCTACAATGTTGTGTATACGATCATCACAAAAATTATTGCTCAGAGGTTGAAGATATGGTTGAGTAAAATCATCTCTGAGGAGCAAGGAGTATTTTTTGCTGGTTGAAAAATCTTGGATGGGTTTGTTATTGCTATAGAAGCTATTAACTCGATGGAAAATTCTAAGGAGAAAACTATGTTCATTAAGTTGGACATGGCCAAAGCCTATGATCGGTTCAGATGGTCCTTTCTTCAGAAAGTTTTTACTGCTTTTGGATTTGAGGAGGAATGGATTAGATGGCTAATGAGCTGTGTTTCTTCTTCCTCATTCTCTATTCTTGTTAATAATAAGACATTAGATATGTTTGAGGCCTCAAAGGGATTGAGGCAAGGAGATCCATTATCTCCTTATTTGTTTATCATTATGGCGGAAGGGTTGGAAATATTTCTCAAGTCTCATGTCATGCAAGGTCTCATTTAGGGGTGGAAGTGGGATAGTAGTTTGCCACCTATTTCCCACCTTCAATTTGTTGATGATACTACTTTGTTGGGAGTTACCACTATTAGGGAAGTTGGCAATATTAGACAGTATCTTGACATATATCTTGGTGCTTCTGGATAGTTTATTAATGAGGACAAGTCTTCTATTTTCTTCTTCAATACCCCTCCTCTTATTCAAAACAGGATTTATCACATTCTAAGATTCCAAGTTGGGAATCCCCCCTTAATTTATCTTGGTATTCCAATTTCATCTCATCCTCTACCTAGATCTTCTTAGCAGTCTATGCTTGATAAGTTTAGAAGGAAGGTGAATCACTAGACTTTTATATGACTATCCACTGCAGGTAGAATTTTGCTTTTAAAATCTGTTGTTCAATATTTACCCATTGATAGATGTTTTGTACAAATAGCTCCCTCTCACTTCATCAAGGACATGGATGCTTTGTCAAGACAATTTTTATGGTCTGGAAAACTTGATCAATCTAAATGGAGTTTGGTTAGGTGGGATTCTATATGTAGGCCGATGCAAGAGGGAGGCCTTGGGTTGTGATAAACATCTCTTTTTGGGTAGGATTTTGCTAGAAAACTTTATTGGAGATGGTGTACCTCTCAAGATCATGTTTGGGCTAAAATATCATCTTTTAAATACTTGAGAGGTATTTTTGAGGCTGAGATCCCTAGAGTTAGATTGGTTGGGAAAGGTTCAGTTATCTAGGACACTCTGAAAAGAGGAGCTAATTTAATCAAGTAGGTTTTGTTATGGATTTGCAGTTAGGGATCAAATGTTCTTTTTTGGGAGGATTCTTGGGATGGTCACCCTCCTATCTTGAATCAATATCCTAGGTTATGTTCCCTAAGCATTTTTTTCTTGGAAGCAAGCTGGTCTCATGTGGAGGACTTTAAAAAAATCCAGTCTTTTGGAAATATGGAGATGTACAGGTGGAAAGATCCACAATAATGGACCCAGGGAGGACTGGCCAATGAAAAATATGTGCTTACTCTTATTCTTAGAGGGAGGCCTTGCTCTTCATTGAGGGGTAAATATATTCTAGCTTTGAACCTTGATCGTAAGGGAACCTACTCGGTAGCCTGTGGTTATCAGGTTCTTGATAAGCAAAAGTATGGGAGTCTTCCTATCACTTGGTGGGAAAAGGTGTGGAACAAATTTGCCTAGCCAAAATGTAACTTCTTTCTCTGGTTTTTAGCTCATAATAAATGCCTCACTTGGGATAATGTGATCAAGAAGGGATTTCAGGGTCCCTCTTTTGGGTCCTTTGTAGTAAGAATGAGGATGACCTTTCTCATTTATTTTTCCAATGCTCCTTTTTCAGAGACATTTGACATTGTTTGTGGAGCGCTTGGAACCATCCATGTTTTCATGTGTTGTCCCTAGTGGAGTTTTGGAGTAGTCTGGATAGACCTTTGGCCAAGGCCCCCTTATTTTGGGTGGCTTGGAATTTAGGCCCTTCTTGCATCATTTGGAAAATTTGGCTCGAATGGAACCTACATATATTTTAGGGAAGTTATTTGGCTGTTTAAAAGATGTTGCAAAGGATCATGTATATGGTTCAAGAAACCATCCATAGCAAATGTGATGTGGACCCTCTTTTGGATTCTAGGAAGGAGAAGGTACAACAAGCACTTGGTATATTTAGGGATGGTGTGAACTCTTTTAGCCCTAGTAGGGTTACTCAGCTCAGCAAGAAGGTTATGAGAGATGGTAGGTGGAGGCCAGCCCCTAGAGAAGTTTTAAAAATTAATACTAATGGATTGTCCATGGGTAATCCTGGACATGCTGGAATTGGCTTTGTTGGGAGAGATTCTACTGGTGGTATCATTTTTTTCTTTTCCATTTATAAAGGTGTTCACTCCAACAATTTTATGGAAGCTCTTGCAATTCTTGAGGCCTTGTGTAGGGGATTTTCTCTTGGATGGCATAGGATTATATGTGAGTCTGACTATCAAATTGTGGTTAATATTTTAAATAGTAAAAGGGTGGAGGAAGTTAATTGGCAATTGGCCTCTATAGCTGTTCAGATTCTCAGAATGAGTGAAGATTTTGAATTTATATCCTTTGTGTACATTCCAAGGGAATGGAATATGGTTTCTGATTACCTAACCAAAAGGGCTTCTGAGCTACTAGATCCTTGGAGTATCAAAAATTGGGAGTCTCCCGTCTGGGTACTCTTAACGCCTATGGGAGTTGATCCACATGGATGTACAAACTTATTGTGGTTTGTTCTTGTTTTCTTTTTTGGGTTTCATTATATTCTAGTGGTTTTAGCTTGTTTGGTTGTTTATATGAGTCTTGGTTGGAAGCTCAGTTGTACTCTGTAATCCAGATTTTTTATTAATAAATTTTTACCCCTTTATTTAATATGCAAAATAATTTTCTTTGTTCATATTTTGAAATAAGTTTCTCTTATTATAAAATTCTATCATTAATCATTTATATAATCATTGTAACAAAAAAAATTGCAAGAAATATTAAAAAAAAAAATACTTACTCTTGTGTAAAAATATATAAACATAGAAAATTCAATATTTAAATGCATATTACAAGATAGGTGCCCATGTTTTAATTTAGTATTTTAAACAATTTTAGATAATATCCTTGTCCTATCATATAATATATATTTATATTGCTCTTCCATCTCATCAATCTAGTTCTCATCCTTTGAAGCAATACTCTTAATGGACAATCCTATTGTTGTCAAATTTCTATAATCATAGTAACCAAAAAATTGCATGTATTATAAAAAATTATTTACTCTTGTGTAAAAATATGTAAACTCAAATAATTCAATATTTAAACGCATACTACAAAATAAATGAATCAAGTAACATTTTAAAACCATTCTAGTCAAGATCTGTAATCATAAAAAAATTATTTTCTATAATGGATTCATCAAATTAATCTCTTGCATAAATAATTAAAATATTTTAACTGATTATGGGATATATTTATTTTAGTCTTTTTATACAAATCTAAATTAAAAAATATAGAAAATAAAAAATGAAATATTTTACAAAAATGATATCCATGTGGATATTCCATACATGATGAGACACCTTCAACATTTTTTAGGCCCTTTAAAGACAATCCGCTTCATGAATATTATCTACATGCTATTTTTTTATGGTTTCTTATCAAATATAAAAAAATAGGTTTTAAGTTATAGAATCATAGCTATTAGGTCTCCTTAGTGTCAATCCCTACTTAGGATATATATTTCAAAAGTATAAACTAAATAAGATATAAATATATTTAAATATAGAATATATATATATATATATATATATATATATATATATATATATATTTTTTGATTGATAGTAGAAGAGATTTTAAAGGTTCACCAAACATGTTACAAGAAGGGTTTTGAAAGACACCCTCAAAGCTTAGATCTAGCAATAAGACAGCAAGAAAGATTAATCTAGATTCTAGTACTAAAACCCTAAAATCCAATGAAGCAACCTCCTAAAAATAAGCTACAGATTTTTATCAAGAAAATACAAGAGATTACCCCATGGTCAAACCACCATGTGCTTAGAAATCTAAATCAATGGAGAAAAACAATAGCATAAAAAAATATTATCAGTTAAAATAAATTTAGAAGAAAATATTGCCCAAATCGAAGCATTTTTAGCCTCATAAGAAAGGAGAATAGGATAATATTATTATCACAATCAAAAAATCCATCCAAAAAATCATATAATAGGATAACCCCTCATAACAACAAGTTTTAAAAATCAACACTAGAAAATATCGACCAACAAAAGCCACATCATATCAAAAAAACAAGCCCATAGGACTCACTCTTCTAACCAATGAAATACCCACCAAGATCATAAATAATCACTAAGAAACCCACATATCCCATTGGATAAAACAACTCTTAGGGCATTTAGAAAGAAAAAATAGAAAAACACCCAATGTAGTACCTAAGAGAAAAAAAGGGAGGATAGTAAAAATGTGAGCATTGGAACCCTAGGATCTACTTGAAAACATATACTAGACTAAAGCTACCCGAATAGAAGCACAACATTAGTACAAAAAAAAACCATTTGGAAGACAAGATTTACAATAAAGTACCCTGGTGATAAGAAAACCTTCTAATATGAAAATCCATGAAGGCAAAAACCTCACATATCCTTCTAAATTCCAACCATAGCCTAGTATAGTAGTATACCCATAAAAAAATATAGATTTTTAGGTTCCTTCAGCTGAGCCAGCCTCCTTTCCCTAGATCCCCTACTAGGGTTCCAACTACCCAGCCTTCCACCCGATGATCCCACCTATATCTATAGTAAAAATGATCAAACCAAAGATATAACGACCCAAAATAAACCAATATAGAAGACCACCCCATAATACTACTAGCTATTAAGATCCTTCAACCAAACTAGCCTCCTTATCCAACCCCCCAACTGAGGTTCTAGTAGCCTATCCTTCCTCTCAATAATCCAATTGTAGATGCAAAGTCATATTCTAACTAGATTCACTATCCAAAAGGGCATATGGGTTGCCAAGGTTTAAAAAAATATCTATAGCTACAACCCTCAGAGTCATGACCCTCTCTGCCATAGTGAGGCTCAAGTCCTCTCTACCATGGTGAGGCTTAGGCCCTCACAGGCCCTCTCTACCATGGTGAGGCTCAAGGTCTCTCTACCATGGTAAGTCTTAGGCCCTCAACAACCCTCTCTACCATGGTGAGGCTCAAACCTAATATAGAAAATATTATGAACAAATCTAAATGAATAAATTTATTTAAATTTAATTTAATACTTATATTAAGATTATATTTGTTGAGTTGAAACCGATATGAAGCAAATATGTCTAATATTCTAGTATCTTATTGATCCAATTTTATTCCTCAATATCCTTATTTTTTTTTGGTAAGTAGTGATTGTATTTACAGTGGGTTTTAAAAAGGATCCCAAAACCTAATTACATAAGTGATGGCATAAAACATGCCAAGAAAAAGCCATTACAATAAAGTTATGGGCCTAGGGCATCAATCCCTTGAAACTGAAAACCAAACAGAAATCCCGCCCAACGGGAACAGAAAGCATGAACAATCCCGCCCAGCGGGAAACAACCAAATTTGAAAGAAAGTAGTTTTGGAGATCCCGCCCAGTGGGGAGTAGCCGAAAACCACCATCGAGTAGATCCCGCCCAGCAGGAAGTAGTGAAAAATCGTTACAATAAAATCCTGCCTCGCGAGAAGCAGTCAAAAACCACCAAAGAGAGAGTCCCACCTAGTGGGAAGCAGCTAAAACCCATCTCAGTGAAGATCCCACCCAGCGAAAAGCTTCAAAAAACCTCCACCAGGAGAATCCCGTCGTCTAGGAAACCAACAAAAAAGAGAAAATCCCTCCCAGCGGGAAAACCAGTGGATTTGGCGAATCTCGCCCTATGGAAAAACCATCCCGCCCAGCGGGAAAACATTTCGCCCAGCGAGAAACCAACCCACCCAGAGACAGGGGGATCCCACCCTGCAGGAAGCCGAAAGCCAGCAAAGAGGAGATCTAGCCCAGCGGGAAGCAACCAGAAGCTCCACCACGTGAATCCCGCTCCGAGAAAATAGCAAGAAAAAAGTAGGTTAAGGGACCAGGGATCCAGGGACTGGGAATCCCGAGCGGGAAGAGGTAATCAGTCACAGATATGTGATGCAGAGCATCCGGAGGTGGAAGAGCAATCTTGCATCATCCAAAAATATTTTTTTCTCTAAGTACCAAAGCTGTCGCGATATCGCGACACTTTCTGAGAAAAGGCGCCAAGGGGCAAAGTCGTCGCGATTTCGCGACACTTTTTGAGAAAATGCACCAAGGGGCAAAGTTGTCGCGATTTCGCGACACATTTTGAGCAAAGGCGCCAGGAGGAAGAGTTGTCGCGATTTCGCGACACATTTTGAGCAAAGGCGCCAGGGAGAAAAGTTGTCGCGATTTCGTGACACATTTTGAGCAAAGGCGCCAGGGAGAAAAGTTGTCGCGATTTCGCGACACATTTTGGGCAAAGGCGCAGAGGAGACAAGTTGTCGCGATTTCGTGACACATTTTGGGCAAAGGCGCCAGGGAGACAAGTTGTCACGATTTCGTGACACATTTTGAGCAAAGGCGCCAGGGAGACAAGTTGTCGCGATTTCGCGACACATTTTGAGCGATAGGCGCCGAAGGGAAAAGTTGTCGCGATTTCGCGACACATTTTGCAGATAAGCGTCGAGGAGAAGAGTTGTCGCGATTTCGTGACACATTTTGCGGAGGAGCGCCGAGGGGAAAGTTGTCACGATTTCGTGACACATTTTGCGGATGGGCGCCAAGGGGAAAGGACGTCGCGATTTCGTGACTTGTCACGGTTTCGCGACCCGAAGGCGAAAAATGAATGCTGAAGGCAGAGACGTCGTGATTTCGTGACATGTCACGTTTTCGCGGCCCGAAGACAGAAGGAGAGTACGGAGGGCCAGGATGTCACGATTTCATGACCTGTCGCATTTTTGCAGCCCGAAGGAGAGAATACGACAGGTCGTTCATGACTCCACTCGGACAGGTGGCTGCAGAGGTCGTTGCAGAAGGGCACGTGGCAGCAACGCAGGTGTCTACAGAGCACTCCTAGGAATGATGATTCAGAGGGTGGATGGACAGGCGGCTGCAGAACACTCCACCACTACATGCCATGCTGATTGGAGACACCTGGCAGCATTTTGTAGGCGGCGATAGAACATTCGTGTGGGCGGTTAGAAACAACTTCGCATTCTGTGTAATGATGTCGAAAAGGGATCGGGTCCGCTATAAGAAATAGCTCATGCATTGTAATGGGGTTGGCCATTTTTGTATCTTCTGTAATTCAAATTTTAAAGCTCTGTTAATGAAAATTTCATGATTTCTCTGCTTGTATTTCTAGTTCTGCATCAAGTGGTATCAGAGCCAGAAGGTTCTGAGTGCGCGAACCGATCACCGACAGTGAGGCAGTTTGCGCCAGGATTGTGGTTGTGGGTTGTGAGAAAGTGAGCAGGATGCCTCCGCATAGGAACCATGGTGGTGTGAGGAATAGGGGAGCAGAGGTCGATCTTAGAGCCTTGCAGAGGCAAGTTCAAGCCCTGCAGGAGGAAATCAGAAGAGGAGTTGAGCCAAGAAGAGAGGAACCCAGTGAAGATGAAGTTTGGGAAGAAGAGGGTCCATCAGATGAAGAAGAAGCGTTGGATCCAGCAGAAGCTAGGCTGTATAGGGCCATATCCCGGATCGGGAAGAAGCCGAAGTTTGACGTCTCCACTTATTCTGGGAATCTCAATCCCGAGGAGTTGATAGATTGGATCAACGACATGGAGGAATATTTCGAGTATGAAGAGATCTCAGACCCAAATCGGATCAGGTTCATGAAAACAAAGCTGAAAGGACATGCTAGCATCTGGTGGAAAGGAGTACAGCTGGAGAGGAACAGGAGGGGAAAGGAAAAGATCACCAGGTGGGATAGGATGGTGGAGAAATTGAAGAGGCAATTCATCCCCACAGATTATGAGTTGGATCTGTTGAGAAAGATGCAGAGTCTTAGACAGGCAAGTAAATCTATCAAGGAGTACACGGAGGAGTTCTACCAGATCTCGATTAGAACCGGCCATTCTGAGGCAAATAAGGAGAAAGTCGCACGCTACATCAATGGATTGAGAACCAGCATTCAAGAAGAACTGAGTCTGGTTCGGATGAGCACGGTTGAGGATGCATACCAGTTTGCATTAAAAGTGGAAGAGAAACCGAATAGGAGATTTTATGGTAAGCAAAGAGGGAAGGATCGTGGTGGAAGAGCTGGTGGAAGGACCAATGGAGGAAGATACAGAGATTTGGAGGAAGACCGGTGAAGCAAGCGAGAGCCATAACCAGAAAGAAAAGAAGGGGGAGAATACCCAACGCCCACGCAATCATAACAACAACTACCCGAGGGGAAGAGGTAGGCCTGGGCGAGGGTTTGGAAGAGGTGTCTTTCGAGGAACTTGCTTCAACTACGGAGAAGAAGGACATCGGGCATACAACTGCCCGCAGCATCAAGAAAGGCCAAATCGAAGACCTGAGGGTCAGGCCCGAGCTGCTGTAGTAGACGAAGGTGTCGAATCTGAGCACTCTGAGGAGGCAGAACGAGGGGAAGCGATGATCATCAGAAGAGTCTTGTTGAATGAAGAAAAGAAGGCAGACCAGAGGAACAACCTATTTCGCACAAGATGCAAGTGCGCAGGCAAGGTCTGTAACATCATCATCGATAATGGAAGCACTGACAACCTGGTCTCTGAGGAGATGGTTGCCAAGTTGCAGCTGGAGAGAAGAAGACACCCGCACCCTTATCGGATTGCATGGTTACAAAAGGACCATCGGGTGCTGGTCAGTGAGCAATGCCTGGTGAAGTTCAACATTGGAACTTACCGAGATGAGGTCTTATGTGACATCTTGCCTATGGATGCATGTCACCTGTTGCTTGGGAGACCATGGCAGTTTGATCGAAGTGTTGTACATGATGGTCGAGCCAATACATATTCCTTGTCAAAAAATGGAGTTCGCCATAAGTTGAAACCCCTGAAGGAGGTGGATGAGAAGGTATGCAACAGTGCACGAGTCTGTCTAGTTGATGGAAGAAGATTTTTAGATGGCCTGAAGCCAGATCATATGTGCTATGCAATAATCCCTAGGGTTAGGGAAGAAGAATGCAAGGAAACTCCAGTGGAAGTCATGGGACTGTTAGAGGAGTTTCCAGATATCATTTCTGATAATGTTCCTGAAGGTTTACCACCTGTTAGGAAGATCAGTCACCACATAGATTTGGTGCCTGGATCGAGCTTGCCGAATAAGGCCGCACACAGAATGACGCCTGTAGAAACTGAGGAGTTAAACAGGCAGGTTCAAGATCTGCTAAAGAAGGGGTTGATTAGGGAGAGTCTTAGCCCGTGTGCAGTACCTACAGTACTAGCACCCAAGAAGGATGGAGAGTGGAGAATGTGCACAGACTCTCGGGCAATTAACAAGATCACTATCAAATACAGATTCCCACTGCCAAGGATGGATGATATCATGGACTATTTGAGTGGAGCTGAGTACTTCACGAAGATTGACCTGAAAAGTGGTTACCATCAGATCCGCATTAGAGAAGGGGATGAGTGGAAGACAACCTTCAAAACCAGAGAGGGGTTGTATGAGTGGTTGGTCATGCCATTTGGGCTAACCAATGCACCGAGTACCTTCATGCGGTTAATGAATGAAGTCCTGAAGGAATTTCTAGGCAAATTTGTTATTGTCTACTTGGATGATATCTTGATTTTTAGCAGAACCCTGGAGGAACACCTGATGCACATCAGGAGGGTTTTTGAGAAACTGCGGGAGGAGCAGTTGCTGATAAATCTGAAGAAGTGTAACTTCGTGAAGAGGGAGTTAGTATACCTGGGATTTGTTATCTCAGCAGATGGTCTCAAAATGGACCCCGAAAAGGTGAGGGCTATCATAGAATGGCCTGCTCCAAGAAGCGTGACTGAGGTGAGATCGTTTCATGGTCTAGCCAGTTTCTACAGAAAGTTCATTAGAAACTTCAGCAGTATTTGCGCATCCCTTACGGAGACAATGAGGGGGAACAAGAAGGAATTCAAGTGGACAGCCGGAGCAGACAAAAGCTTTGCTATGCTGAAGAAGGTCACAGAGCAACCTGTCTTAGCACTTCCAGATTTCAATAAGGTGTTTCAGGTAGACTGTGATGCGAGTGGTAGTGCCATAGGGGCCGTATTGAGCCAAGAGGGTAAGCCTGTTGCTTATTTTAGTGAGAAGCTCAATGATGCCAGGAAGAAGTATTCGGTATATGATCAGGAGTTCTATGCCATAGTTCAGGCTCTAAAGAAATGGAGGCATTATTTGTTGCCAAAGGAGTTTGTTCTGTATACTGATCATCAGGCACTACAATATATTAACAGTCAAGGGAAGTTAAATCAGAGGCACCTGAAATGGGTGGAGTTCCTGCAGAGCTACACCTTTGTGCTGAAGCATCGGAGCGGGAGGTCCAATAGAGTGGCGGATGCCTTGAGTAGGAGGCAATGTTTATTGATGGAGATGAAGGTGGAAGTTGTAGGGTTTGCTGAGCTCAAGGGTTTATACCCTGCAGACCCCGACTTCGCAGAAGCTTGGAAAGCCTGCACCGCGCCTGTTACTTTGGACAAGACTAAGTGGTTAAATTTTCTGATTCAAGATGGAATGCTGTTTAGGGGGAACCAATTATGCATTTCGAGGAGCTCAATGAGGGAGAATCTCATCAAGGAAAAGCACAGTGGAGGTTTAGCTGGACACTTTGGTCGAGACAAGACCATTTCCCTTGTTAGTGAAAATTACTACTGGCCGCAATTGCAACAAGATGTGGCAAAATTCGTGCAAAGTTGTAGGATATGCCAGATGGCAAAAGGTGTGAGGCAGCCTACTGGTTTATATCAACCACTACCTATACCCGAAAGGCCATGGGAGGATATTAGTATGGATTTTGTTCTTGGTTTACCCAGGACGCAGAGGGGACACGACTCCATATTTGTGGTAGTGGACAGGTTTTCAAAAATGGCTCATTTTATTCCTTGCCAGAAGACTAGCGATGCGGTCCATGTGGTTGGTTTATTCTTCAAGGAAGTGGTACGCCTTCATGGTCTGCCAAGGAGCATTGTGTCGGACAGGGATACCAAGTTTGTAGGGTATTTCTGGAGAACCCTGTGGAAGAAACTGAAGACGGATTTAAAATTCAGTTCTGCATACCACCCCCAAACAGATGGCCAAACAGAGGTGGTAAATAGGAGTTTGGGCAATCTACTGAGATGCTTGGTCGGAGACAAGCCCAAGGGATGGGATTTAGTTTTGCCGTAGGCAGAATTCGCTTACAACAACTCTGTCAATAGGAGTACCAATAAATCGCCATTCCAGATAATCTATGGGAGCAGCCCAAGAAACGCTTCAGAGTTGAGAAGGATGGATACAAGAGAAAAATGCAGTGCTAAGGCTGAAGACTTTGCTGAACACCTGAAGGGAGTGCATGAGGAGGTGACAAGGCACATTGCTAAGATGAATACTCAGTATAAGGCCAAGGCAGACCGTAAGCGCCGGGCTAAGGAGTTTGAAGTAGGAGATTCCGTCATGGTCCATCTAAGAAAAGAGAGGTTTCCTGCCAAGACCTATAACAAGCTGAAGATGAAGAAGTTTGGGCCATGCAAGATCATTGGAAAATGGGATTCGGGTAATGCATACGAGGTGGAGTTGCCGAGTGAACTTAACATCTCACCGGTTTTTAACATTTCAGATTTGGTTGAGTATCATGAAGGAGATAGCAGTGCAACACCAAGCCCGGATTTGTGGAGCATTCCAGCGGCCACCCCAGTCGCAGATGAGATAGAAGAAGTCCTTGATACGCGTGAGGGCCGAAGTACTCGGAATAGGTGTTATTCTGAATATTTGATCAAGTGGAAAGGCAGGCCCATAGAAGATGCGACTTGGTTGTCGAAGGCAGAGGTTGACCGCCTGGGTCTACCTCAGACAGATCAGAAGTGAAGGTCACTTCTCAAATTCACCCCGGGTGTCTGATGCAGGAGCATCCGGAGGTGGAAGAGCAATCTTGCATCATCCAAAAATATTTTTTTCTCTAAGTACCAAAGCTGTCGCGATATCGCGACACTTTTTGAGAAAAGGCGCCAAGGGCCGAAACTGTCGTGATATCGTGACACTTTTTGAGAAAATGCGCCAAGGGCCAAAACTATCGTGATTTCATGACACTTTTTGAGAAAAGGCACCAAGGGGAAGAATTGTCGCGATTTCGTGACACATTTTGAGAAAAGGCATAGGGGAGAAAAGTTGTGATTTCATGACACATTTTGAGCAAAGGCGTCGAGGAGAAAAGTTGTCACGATTTCATGACACATTTTGAGCAAAGGCGCAGAGGAGAAAAGTTGTCATGATTTCGTGACACATTTTGAGCAAAGGCGCCGAGGAGAAAGTTGTCATGATTTCGTGACACATTTTGAGCAAAGGCACCAGGGAGACAAGTTGTCACGATTTCATGACACATTTTGAGCAAAGGCACCAGGGAGACAAGTTGTCACGATTTCGTGACACATTTTGCGGATAGGCGCCGAAGGGAAAAGTTGTCACGATTTCATGACACATTTTGCAGATAAGCGTCGAGGAGAAGAGTTGTCACGATTTCGTGACACATTTTGTGAAGGAGCGCCAGGGGAAAAGTTGTCATGATTTCATGACACATTTTACGGATGGGCGCCAAGGGGAAAGGACGTCGCGATTTCGTGACTTGTCGTGGTTTCATGGCCCGAAGGCGAAAAATGAATGCTGAAGGCAGAGACGTCGCGATTTCGTGACATGTCACGTTTTCACGGCCCGAAGATAGAAGGAGAGTACGGAGGGCCAGGATGTCACGATTTCGTGACCTGTCACATTTTCGCGGCCCAAAGGAGAGAATACGATAGGTCATTCACGACTCCACTCGGACAGGCGACTGCAGAGGTCATTGCAGAAGGGCACGTGGCAGCAACACAGGTGTCTACAGAGCACTCCTGGGAATGATGATTCAGAGGGTGGATGGACAGGCGGCTGTAGAACACTCCGCCACTACATGCCATGCTGATTGGAGACACCTGGCAGCATTTTGTAGGCGGCGACAGAACATTCGTGTGGGCGGTTAGAAACAACTTTGCATTCTATGTAATGATGTCGAAAAGGGATCGGGTCCGCTATAAGAAATAGCTCATGCATTGTAACGGGGGTTGGCCATTTTTGTATCTTCTGTAATTCAAATTTTAAAGCTCTGTTAATGAAAATTTCGTGATTTCTCTGCTTGTATTTCTAGTTCTGCATTAATATGGGATCCCTAGGAGCCAAACATGTGGGATCTATGGTCTACGTGCATAGATCAGACCCCCCCAAGAATGAAACATGTAGCAAAAACCAAAGAAACCTAGCAACAAGGACCAAGAATATCATCCAAGCACAGAAGCAGCTTCAGGGAACTGGGACTGGGAATGGGAACAACCCAGGTAGAGAAAATCCCCCCCAAGGCCAAACCAAATGCCCAACATGTCCACCAAGGAGCATAACCAGCACGAAGAAGCCTCCAAGCAGGAAGAACAGCAGCCACAGGATCCCATAGAGGATTCACAAGCAAAGGGGGAAAGAGGCCCCCCCAGACCACCCCCAAAGCTATGAGGACCTCAAGGGAGACCCCAGGAAGCTGTCAAAACCCTAAACCATCACCCCCACCACCCAAAGAAATGCAGGGGACCAGATCCATGCAAATAACCTACAAAAAACCCTAGGGGGAAGCCTGAGGGAAAAAAGGGAAGGGATCCCCAAACAAACAGGGATCCCTGGGAAGCACCAGGCCAAAAAATCAACCAAGGAAACCCTAGCCGGCTGGGAGGGGCGCAGAAAGTGGAGAAGGATCTCCCCCAAGGAGATCATCTGCTACAACCACTCCCAGGGAGGGATGACCTGGGTTGAGCCAGGGACTGGGCAGGAAACAGGAGCCAGGGGAGGGGGAGCAGGGGAGGGACCAGAGCCCTCCCCTCTCTACTTTCTTCCCTCCTTTTTAGCTTCATCAGGTCCTCAATATCCTTATTTAACCAAGTTTTTTTTTTCAATTTGATTAAAGGATACACCATAATAGATTATACATAATATTTTTTGTTTAATACCAATTCTATGACTCTAGAATCTATCCACAACAAAAATATTTTTAATCACCTTACTCATTAAAATATTTAACAACAAAAAAAATAGATAAAATATATATAGAATTTTTAAAATATTTACAAGACACTTTTATCCAATAAAATATTTTCTATAATATTTTTCTAATCCAAAATTTTTAAGGTATCAATTAGGACCTACTATTATAATACACAAAGCTTAAAATTTAAGGTAATATCTCATTATTTTCATAATAGAAAACAAAAATTTTATACTGAACATGTTTTCTATAGTCATCATAAAAGCCTAGGAAATAATAAGGATAATCAAATTCTAGATATGATGTATCCTCATATCTACACCTAGACATACTTTATATTTTATGTAAATTTGTAGATTGAGAATCTTCAAGTATATATACTCAACTGTTGTAGATGACCATTATAATTGACTAGGGAATAATATGGATTGATGCCATGGTCATGGTTATGGCTATGGGTGAATGAAGGAAGGATACAAACTAACATAAGAAGAAGATAATTGATGGTCTTGATCAAGGTATGATGCATTATATGTTGTTTCCATGGTCATAATTGTGTGAAAATGAAGGAAGGACACTTATGAGTAGGGAAAATACTGAATCCATAGGGACTTGAGGGTAGGGTATGGTTGTAGTAGATCCTCACCATAATTCAAGAAAATTCTTGGATTATTATTAATAAAAATTATTTTATATAATATATTTCTAATATGCATATTCTTTTCAAGCATTTTATTGATTCCTTTTTTTCAACTAAATATATATATTTTCTAACAACTTTAAATGTAAAAATAATGTTAAATTAACTTGAACTATAATCATAATTAATTTAAATTTATTTTCATAACTAGAATGGGTTTTATTTCTTCTTTAGTTAACTAAATTTAGAAATAAATTTGCAAGGTTTTTTTAAAAAAAGTTAATTTTAAACCCTAAGGTTAAGATTTGTATTTGTAAAGTCCTTTAACTTTGCAACTGTAATTGTAGTTGTAGTTTGATTGTATTTTTTTTTTAAGAAGCTCACACACACATGCACACACACCCCACCATGTTATGGACTTTGGTCTCCCAAAAGATAAACCTAAATACAAACCACTATGATGTCCCATAGGAATGATTGTAGATTTTAATAGAAAACTTGACTTAGATTCCAAGGATTTAAGTTGTATTTATAAAACCTTATAATTTTTACTTAAAATTTAATTTTGCATGGATTTTATACAATAATATTAAACCTTTAAATGTTAAGTTAAATTTATGAAATCGATACAGTTATACCTAATAATAAAGCATTTTTCCTATGGTCTTCATATATTTATTTTGTATTGCACTGTAAGGTGCTTACTGGTGAGCAACTTATGAAGTGTGGATTTCATGGCCCTTTTATATGTTAAATGTGTGGAAAGAATATAGAAAATCTCATACATATTTTTATTGAGTGTACTTTAGCCTCTGAGCTATGGAGGAGAATGACCACTTTACTTGGATTACATTGGTCTAACTTTTTTACTTTTGAATAACTTTGGAGGGATTGGCCTAACCAAGAGGGTGTCGATAATTTTATTAGGTAGTTAGTTTTGATGGGTTGTACCATTCTTCTTTGGAATATCTGGAATGAAAGGAACAACCAAATTTGTAATCAAGATACGAGGGATATTTACTATATTTGGCAAAATATCATTACCAACTTATTTGAATTAGTCCAACAACTCCTTAATCACCCCCAAAACTCCCACCAAACATGGTATCAAGTGATGCAAATATTGAATATTGAATCCTCTAAGGGAAACCATTTTAAAGGGAATGTGAGCAATTGCAATATGGATAGAACAAGGAATTGACAACATCCTCTTAAGGATTTTGGAAAATACAATATTTATGGAGCCTCTAGAGGGAACCATGGAAAAGCTAGTGTGGGAGGAATTGGTAGACTTTTATATGGCTCCTTAGTTTTTACTTTTGCTAAAAAATTGGGTATTATTTCCAATAACCTTGCTAAGGGATATGGTATCCTTAGAGGTATTCAAGAGGCTACTAAATTTGGATGGGAAAATATGCTAGTTGATTTTAATTCTCAACTCAAGATTAATCTTTTTAAGACTCCTTCTAAGAATCATAAGGTTTATTGGAGTATAACAAGAATTATTGAGAAGATTCAATTAATCCAGATGGAGTATATTTGTGTGTTCTTTTTTTTTATTGTTTAAGGTTTTCTCCTTGAGAATGTCAAAGGTGGTAGGCCAGGTGGTAGGCGGAATAGATACCCCTGCCTCCTTGGGTCTTACCCGAAAGTGGTATTCCTTCTTGGATGTTTTCCATAAAACAAAAATCATCCATGTATGTCTGCATTATTTTTTAAATATATTCTATCCAACCTATATTTACTATTACTCCCATTTTTCTATATTATTCTTATTCCATGCATATTTTGGGTTTACGTTTCCAATAACTTTTTCCATTTTTGACAATATGTTGATCATTAGAAGGGGTCACTTGCCTTTGTCCCTAACATATTTGATTTCTATCAAGTAAAAATAAATAAATTAGCAAGTCAATATAATATATATGAGGGTGGCACAACCCTTGTTTTCTTTTCTAATTTTGACCTAATATTCGTGATTGTTCTATGGTGGATCAAACAAATTCAACTATAGATGTTCATCTCATTTTTAAATGGATTTTATTCAACTTCCTTTTCTTCTTCCTCCCATTGTTGTATATTATTCATATTTCATGCATATTTAGCGTTTACATTTCCAATAATTTTTATTTTATTTTTGATAATATGTTGATTATTACAAGTGGTACCTTGAAGTCTTTCTCTCTAACTTATTTGATTTCTATCAAGTAAAAGTAATAAACTATCAGGTCCATGTAATAAATATAATGGTGGCATAACCCTTTGTTTTTACTTTTTTTTAATATAAAATTCATGATTATGCTCTAGTGGCACTACATAATGACACCATAGAGTGATGATTCTATTATTTGGATGATAATTATCATCATAGTAATGTTACAAAGAATTATTATTTAGGAATATTTTATTCCTATTTGACACATATATTTGTTTTTTATTTCCATCCATATTTTTTAATATTTGATAATATGTTGATCATTACAAATGATCACCCCTAAAATATTTGATTCCTTTAAAGTGATAAAGGAATAAACAAGTAATTCAATGTAATAAGTGTGAGGGTAGCATATCCCTTGATTTTAATTCTAATTTTAACCTAGGGTTCATGATTGGGTAGCATATCCCTTGTTTTTAATTTTAATTTTAACCTAGGGCTCATGATTGTGCTATGGTGGCACTATATAATGACACCATAGAGTGATGCTTCTAATATATTATTGTTAACCAATATTGCACTAATGCCATCAAGAACTATTTTAGATTTTGGTCATGTGATGAATTTCTCTCTAATATCTATGAATTCTATCAAGTAAAGAAACAATAAACTATTAGGTCCATTTAATAAATGAAAGGTTGACATTATTTTTTATTTTTTTAAATTTTAACCAAGGGTTCATCATTGTGCTATTGTCACACTACATAATATACCATAAATCAACCCTTCTATTATATTGGCATTGACCTACAATTCATGTTGACTGGTCGTTTAATTTTATACACACTTATATTATAAATTTGTGTTGCCTTTTATGCTAACAATTTTATTATGTACTTTTGTGTTACATATTTTACATTCTGTTAATAAAATGATCAAGCCTAAACTATCATGAATACAATGACCAAGATTACCTAAAGGTTTAACTTTAATGTAATCTAGTCTTACTAGAAAAATTATTATAATAGAACATAATCCATTGGATAGGATTACATTTTTCTATAGGTATACTTTCTATTATTTTTGAGCTGGAAATTTTTTGAGGCAAGATAAGTCAAACCTTACTTGCTTGTTGCTCCCTTTAGCTAACAAGGTAAATTTTAAGACAATTATCAAATGACACTTAGATATTTGTAATTTACCCTCATATTAAGAATATTTATTAGATCTATTTTTTGGAGCAATACTAGTGGGTTTGTAGCCTCTTCTATTTTTATTACATGAATCATACATATATCATTTGAATCCCATATCTATCACTTGAAAATAGCTAATCTATATAAATATTAATTATTCTTCTACTTGTCTAACTTCCTCAAATTTTAAAATTTATAATATTCAAGTTGTATGCTTATCTTAGATACAACTTAACATAAAAATACTTAACTTATGTTCAATATTAATGATGAATTTATATATCCTTCAATATTGTACATAGTTGAATAATATCGAATATTACCTGAATATTACCTTATTTCTAATTTATCTCAATCTGCATGGGATAAACTCAATAATACTATGGCATAGAACATGCATTTTTATGTTATAAAAGCATATACCTAGATTTTAGTCCTATATTATTACTACCCATCCTAACTCATTTTTAAATTAATATACCTCCTACTTTCCTATTTATTATAGGTACTTAATTTTTTCATGTCAATTTTATACACCTTATTACTTTTAGAATTTCTATAGCAAGGGTAGTTTTATTTTCAATAGGTATATTAGCCTCCCTCTATATGAATTGAATATGTACAAGGATATTTTTATTTTCAATGTGAACTTGAATACAATTAGAACTAAAATTCAAATTTTTTAAACTTCTACTTTAGTAATAATAAAAATAGTTTTTCTTGATAGGAGAGTTGGTTAAAACCACACTATTTTTACTAATAACAATAGCTATTATAACAAAAATTACTCCTTTTAGATGCACAAATCATGGTTTTTTTGGTTATAATAACCTATTTTTATCAAGGATACAAAGCATTCCACTAATATTTTTATGTATGTAATTGCTTTTATGTTCGAGGAATAAAAATGAGGATGAAATTTTTTCATGTATTTTATATAAACAAAGCATTCCACACTCCAAATTAATATCACTTAAATTTAATTTAATCATACCTTATAGTTAAAGGTATCTATTGTCTAATACATTTAATATTAATTGCACATATATGAACCCTCTTTGTATGATATTAGGTATATTATGGACTCACCATATCTTAATCACAAGTAACACTTAAAAACGATCTTATAATAATAACCATATAATGAATACTCTAAAATGATTGAATATAAGTAATAAATTATACCAACTTTATTATTTTCACAAGATGCTACCAGCCTTTTAAACTTATAACTTATAAACCCCTCCTACTGAGAAGTAATTAAATTTTTTTAAAGTACTAATTCCACTCTAACCTGCCTTTATAAAATATGCATCCCATTTTTTTCCCTTGATGTATCAATATTTAAGTATACTTTATATTATATAAGAACTAAACTAATTAATATATAAAAAGAAAGGTCAACTTTTTACATAATTGTTAAAGAGTTTGTTTGTTAAAGGTTGAAAGGTAGTCGAGTATTATTATTGTGGTCACGTCATGTCAATACCGCGACAGCGTAACCTTCCTTTATACAAGCAGCTTTAAACGGTTTCTATTCAACCTACATTTCAGGGTGTTTCTTTCAAGTGTGAACGAATGTCCAACTCAGCCATCGACTCGCCCGTAACGTGCGTACTGTCAAACAGGCCTGTAATCGGTCAAATGAAATAGTACAATTTATATACTAGATGGCCAAGTATAATACAATTTATTTAACCATAGAATTAAATGACTTTACAACATACCATTGAATCAGTCTTGAGGAACGGGCCATAACAACCGTGTCGTCCATCGTCATCGCCAACTACTACGTGTTTGGATCTAATATGGCTTGGTCTATATATGTTTTTTTAAGTTTTACTTTATTTATTTATTTATATATATATATATATATTTATATATATATATAATTTAAATGGTGAAATTGAAGTTGTCATAAATTTGTTTTTTATGGCTTTATAGTATTTTGTCTTGTCTATATTAAAATTACCACATAGTAATCCACCCCTATTACAATCATTTTAAACCTTTTATCTACATAAAACACTATTCATATCTATATATTATATATTTAATTGAAGATTATATAATATCTTAAAAAGATAATCTTTTTAATTGTATTTATTTTTTATGCTTATGATTGTTTTAATATACAATATTATTATATGGTTGCTTGTTTTTGGATTTATATATTTATTTAGTTTTTTATTTTATAAAGTATTATATGTCCGATTAAGTATAAGATATGATGTACCATCCACATAAAAATGCTTAACATTTTAATTAAAAAATAATATTTTATTTTAAATCCAATCTACTACTACATTTCATGATTGTATAGTTACGTGGAACATGTTGAACATGTTCCTAGTACCTATGTGATGCCAAACATTCATCATTTTATTTACTAGTTCAATTTGTTATCACTATAATAGTACTAATTATTCATGCTATTATAATACTCAGTTATTGTTCATAAAGCCAAAATAATATTTTATAACAATGTTATATTAGCATCAAATAATACTAATGGTAACATCTCTCGATATATATAAATAAATTATACCATTTTTTATAAAGGACATGTATCATAATCTATATGCTATAATGAAATTTTAATTATTAAAAAAAAATGAAGTTTGAATTAAATTTGCTAATTATATTGATTGATCATAAATTAAAATTATGGTAAACCAAATTTTATTATTAGTTAATAGAATTGTTTAGTTTTCATATGTTATTAATGTGTAATATAATTTTTTCTTCAACTTTTGAACTAAGTTTATCTTCTTAGAAAATTCTATCATTGACTCCTTTATATAATCATTGTAACAAAAAAATTGCAATAATTACAACAACAAAAAAACACTTTATCTTATATAAAAATATATAAACTTAGAATATTCAATATTTAAATGCATATTACAAGATAGATACCCATGTTTCAATTAAGTCTTTTAAACATTGTAGATAATATATCTAGTCATAAAATCTTATTTTATATAATATTTTTCTCCAAATTCAATCTCTTTTATAAAATAATCTTTGTCCTTATCATCTAATATAGATTTATATTCCTCCTTCATCTCATCAATATAGTCCTCATCCTCTCTTCATCCTTTGAATTAATACTATTCATAGATAATCCTATCATTGTCAACATTCCATAATCATAGTAACAAACAAATCGCATGTATTATAAAAGAATATTTACTCTTGTGTAAAAATATGTAAACTCAAATAATTTAATATTTACATGTATACTACAAAATAAATGAATATTTTCTCAACATTTTTAAACCATTCTAGTCAAGATTTGTAATCATAAAAAAAATATTTTCTATAATTGATTCACCAAATTAATCTTTTGCATAAATAATTAAAATATTTTAATTGATTATTTTTAGCTTTTTTTGAGTATATAATATAGAAAATAAAACCAAAATATGCAATACAAGAAAGCTATAATATATATATGATAATGGCACTATAGTATGCATAAAAATAATAATAAAAACTTCTGTAATAACTCATAAATATGTCATTAATGTAAGATCATAAAAATAGTACAATGTATTATAATGGAGGACATGAACACTCCATAAACTCGTATGAAAGGACTACATCGTATCACATTAATATATACTAACCAGACCCTATATTCTCTCCTAACTCTTTCACTCACTATAAGGCCTTTATATATGAAGATAGGTTCCCTGGCCCTCACTCTACCTTTGACAATATATTATAACTTACGTACATGTGGACTATATGGACATTTACATCATTGAATATTCTAACACTTGTGCATTTATTACATGCTAAAGTAACTACAAGACTTTACTTTAAGGTAATATCCTACTCTAGTAATGTACCAAAGGTGGCACATTGATATGTACCCAATAATATAATATATTCTCTAACACCCTATTGTATTACATTATTTGGGTATAGATCTTCATCTTGATTCTGGATATTGCATTCTCCTTCTCTACTTTATGTATTCTACTTCTTGTCTATATCATGTTCGAGCAGGTAGTTATTATCTTCATAAAATGGTATCTTTGTTGAGAGAGATCTAACTTCATATTCCTTTGGTTTTGTCTTTGTCTTATATTTATTATACTTTTTTTTTGTATCCAGATTAAGATAATTATCTTATTCTCTTCTACCATATTTTCTCTTCCTCCATCTTTTTTTTTTCTATATTGTTACAAGAGGAATATATGCTTCATGATGAGTTAGTCTATTATCACAATAATATCGACTTGGATTCAAGGATTCACTACCAGCATTCACTTTCTTTTGTTTCATTACATGAAAGAACTCAAAAGTGATTAATGATAAATAGAAAATTAATCACTCTTTTGAAGAATAATAATCATAGTTTGAGTATTCCACCAAGTCCTGAATAGAGTTTCATGAAGATATCGAATTAATATTGTAAAGTTCTTTTTCTTTGCCTCTTTCAATAACAAAGAGAATCTTTCTTTAAACATCGTAGATACGATATTGAATCCATTCAAGTTTTCTATTAGATATTGCGAATATAACATAATTTCGTGAAATATCACACTATTTTCATTGAATGTATTCTTAATTATTTCATCCATAATAAACCTTTTGATGTTTATGTATTTTATTACCTTTGAAATTATCTTCCTTATGTCTCCTTAGTTTAGAGTATGCGAACTATTTTGATAAAACTTTTATAAGAGTTAGGTTTTTATAGGATTATTATGTCTCCCTAGTGATTAGAATATATTCTAATCTTGCTAATAATTCATATTTTGGGTTGATTTTGTAATATTCTGGGAATCAACTTCTATTTCAACTTATTTCTCCTATTGAATTATGCACTTGTCAATTTGGTGAAGTTCTCTATGGTTGGATTTTTTTCATCCCTTTAATATGAGTATGATATAAGTGTAAGTAAATAATTCCAAATCTTTTAAGTAAATAATTAACTTCTTATTGTACCCCTTAATATCCAAATGTTTAATATTTCTAAATTCCAATATTCTATGTTTGATGTAGTATACCTTATAACTCCTTGATTTGAAATATTAAAAAATAATATTTGCAATAATAATTTGGTTTACTAAGTAGAAACCCTTATATCTCCTATGATATTTAATTATAAATGTAATTGTATTTCAATTAATGTGCTTTGAGTTTATCCAAACCCCATAAGGGGACGGAGGTCCAAGGTTCAAATCTTGAGCCTCACTAGACTGAACGCTTTTCCCTTTCCTACTGCTTTCAGTGGCGTAAAAGGTTTAAAATGATTGTGGCATGGCGGTTATAGGGGTGTACTATGCAAAGATCTGTGTGGTGACTTCTGTGGTGAACAATGCAAAATACTATGGTGGCCATAAAAGCTGGACAGCCTGCTCGGATTTATGGTGGCCATAAAAGCTGGAAAGCCTACCTAGATTTGTGGTGGCTACCGATTCCACCATGTTCAAAAAAAAAAAAAAATGTGCTTCGAAAATTCCTTTGATTTGTTTTCCAGTGTATTAAGGTTGATTGTTTCTCTACTATAATTAATAAATTCAACCTTATGATATACCCCTTATTACTCCTTTCATGAAAGCAATGTTAATCAAGGTGAAACCTTACCTTTATAATTTTGAAACTCCTAAATAGTAGGCATTGTATTCCTTCAATAGTGGACGTATGATAGTGATGGAAGTGAGTCTTAAATGATCCTTTGACTCATATTTAGCTCCTTGGATACTCACTCTTAATCATACCTATAATTTAGTCTTAATACCACTTAAATTTACCTTGACTCCTTTGCATTCAATGCTCACACTGAATACTCTTTATTTACTATATGATTTCAATATTCTCACTTTGATATTGTCACCTCAATATGTACGTGTCTTTCAACATAGGCTATTAATAGTATAGCCTCCTTAAATTTGCATGTTACTAAACCTTCTACCTTGTTTATGCTCTTAATACTTTTTGTATATATTTCTCGAAAAATTAGGTGGTAGATAAATATTATAGTCTTTTTGTGTGTTGGTTGATGAGTCTTCAATACTCTCTGTTTGGATGAAATAATTACTACATATTTCAATATTAAAAATATATCTTCAACACTTTCACAATGAGTGTTACATATATTTTGAATTATTTCTTCCTATGTAGGCATTAGTCAAGTTATGTAGCACTTCCTTTCATTATTCCAAATGATACTTCCATGAGAGGACATCCTCGATGTCTCCTTATCCTTCAATATTTCTTCCCTAATAGATGCAATCTATTCAATCTTGGATTTAATTCTCTTTTCCTTCTTTTCAGCGAGTATAAGTTCTACATTTTCTAGTGAACCGATGATGATATCTTCCTCAAGGTTGGCTCTAGCTATGGATCTAATACAACCCTTTTATTTGATAATATGTCTTCAATGGGTGGTTGTTCTTGATATCTATGATTGCACTCTTCCTATTATATGATTGTTATTATTATATGGTTGCTTGTTTTTGGATTTATATATTTATTTAGTTTTTTATTTTCTAAAGTGTTATATGTCTGATTAAGTATAAGATATGATGTACCGTCCACATAAAAATGCTTAACATTTTAATTAAAAAATAATATTTTATTTTAAATCCAATCTACTACTACATTTCATGATTGTATAGTTATGTGGAACATGTTGAACATGTTCCTAGTACCTATGTGATGCCAAACATTCATCATATTATTTACTAGTTCAATTTGTTATCACTATAACAGTACTAATTATTCATGCTATTATAATACTCAGTTATCGTTCATAAAGCCAAAATAAGATTTTATAACAATGTTATATTAGGATAAAATAATACTAATGGTAACATCTCTTGATATATATAAATAAATTATACCATTTTTTTATAAATGACATGTATCATAATCTATATGCTATAATGAAATTTTAATTATTAAAAAAAAATGAAGTTTGAATTAAATTTGCTAATGATATTGATTGATCATAAATTAAAACTATGGTAAACCAAATTTTATTATTAGTTAATAGAATTGTTTAGTTTTCATATGTTATTAATGTGTAATATAATTTTTTCTTCAACATTTGAACTAAGTTTATCTTCTTAGAAAATTCTATCATTGACTCCTTTATATAATCATTGTAACAAAAAAATTGCAATAATTACAACAAAAAAAAACACTTTATCTTATATAAAAATATATAAACTTAGAATATTCAATATTTAAATGCATATTACAAGATAGATACCCATGTTTCAATTAAGTCTTTTAAAAATTGTAGATAATATATCTAGTCTTAAAATTTTATTTTATATAATTGTTTTCTCCAAATTCAATCTCTTTTATAAAATAATCTTTGTCCTTATCATCTAATATAGATTTATATTGCTCCTTCATCTCATCAATATAGTCCTCATCCTCTCTTCATCCTTTGAAGTAATACTATTCATAGATAATCCTATCATTGTCAACTTTCCATAATCATAGTAACAAACAAATTGCATGTATTATAAAAGAATATTTACTCTTGTGTAAAAATATGTAAACTCAAATAATTTAATATTTAAATGTATACTACAAAATAAATGAATATTTTCTCAACATTTTTAAACCATTCTAGTCAAGATTTGTAATCATAAAAAAAATATTTTCTATAATTGATTCACCAAATTAATCTTTTGTATAAATAATTAAAATATTTTAATTGATTATTTTTAGCTTTTGTTGAGTATATAATATAGAAAATACAACCAAAATATGCAAGACAAGAAAGCCATAATATATATATGATAATGGCACTATAGTATGCATAAAAATAATAAAAGAAACTTCTGTAATAACTCATAAATATGCCATTAATGTAAGATCATAAAAATAGTACAATGTATTATAATGGAGGACATGAACACTCCATAAACTCGTATGAAAGGACTACATCGTATCACATTAATCTATACTAACCACACCCTATATTCTCTCCTAACTCTTTCACTCACTATAAGGCCTTTATATACGAAGATAGGTTCCCTGGCCCTCACTCTACCTTTGAAAATATATTATAACTTACGTACATGTGGACTATATGGACATTTACATCATTGAATATTCTAAAACTTCTGCATTTATTACATGCTAAAGTAACTACAAGACTTTACTTTAAGGTAATATCCTACTCTAGTAATGTACCAAAGGTGGCACATTGATATGTACACAATAATATAATATATTCTCCAACACCCTATTGTATTACATTATTTGGGTATGGATCTTCATCTTGATTCTAGATTTTGCATTCTCCTTCTCTACTTTATGTATTCTACTTCTTGTCTATATCATGTTCGAGCAGGTAGTTATTATATTCATAAAATGCTATCTTTGTTGAGAGAGATCTAACTTCATATTCCTTTGGTTTTGTCTTTGTGCTATCTTTATTATAATTTTTTTTTGTATCTAGATTAGGATAATTATCGTATTCTCTTCTACCATATTTTCTCTTCCTCCATATTCTTTTTTTCTATATCGTTACAAGAGAAATATATGCTTCATGATGAGTTAGTCTATTATCACAATAATATCGACTTGGATTCAAGGATTCACTACCAGCATTCACTTTATTTTGTTTCATTACATGAAAGAACTCAAAAGTGATTAATGATAAATAGAACATTAATCACTATTTTGAAGAAATAATAATCATAGTTTGAGTATTCCACCAAGTCTTGAATAGAGTTTCATGAAGATATCGAATTAATATTGTAAAGTTCTTTTTCTTTGCTTATTTCAATAACAAAGAGAATATTTCTTTAAACATCGTAGATAAGAGATTGAATCCATTCAAGTTTTCTATTAGATATTGCGAATATAACATAAGTTCATGAAATATCACACTATTTTCATTGAATGTATTATTAATTATTTCATCCATAATAAACCTTTTGATGTTTATGTATTTTATTACCTTTGAAATTATCTTCCTTATGTCTCCTTAGTTTAGAGTATGCAAACTATTTTGATAAAACCTTTATAAGAGTTAGGTTTTTATAGGATTATTATGTCTCCCTAGTGATTAGAATATATTCTAATCTTGGTAATAGTTCATATTTTGGGTTGATTTTGTAATATTCTGGGAATCAACTTCTATTTCAACTTATTTCTCCTATTGAATTATGCACTTGTCAATTTGGTGAAGTTCTCTATGGTTGGATTTTT
Source organism: Wollemia nobilis (assembly GCA_028583015.1). Taxonomy (NCBI): domain Eukaryota; kingdom Viridiplantae; phylum Streptophyta; class Pinopsida; order Araucariales; family Araucariaceae; genus Wollemia; species Wollemia nobilis. Next base: position 597,002 of record JAQPPZ010001862.1, read on the forward strand.
TTTATCCCTTTAATATGAGTATGATATAAGTGTAAGTAAATAATTCCAAATATTTTAAGTAAATAATTAACTTCTTATTATACCCCTTAATATCCAAATGTTTAATATTTCTAAATTCCAATATTCTATGTTTGATGTAGTATACCTTATAACTCCTTGATTTGAAATATTAAAAAATAATATTTGCAATAATAATTTGGTTTACTAAGTAGAAACCCTTATATCTCCTATGATATTTAATTATAAATGTAATTGTATTTCAATTAATGTGCTTTGAGTTTATCCAAACCCCATAAGGGGACGAAGGTCCAATGTTCAAATCTTGAGCCTCACTAGACTGAACTCTTTTCCCTTTCCTGGTGCTTTCAATGGCGTAAAAGGTTTAAAATGATTGTTGCATGACGGTTATAGGGGTGGACTATGCAAAGATCAGTGTGGCAAATTTTGGGGTGAACAATGCAGAATATTGTGGCGGCCATAAAACCTGGATAGCCTGCCCAGATTTATGGCGGCCATAAAAGCTGGACAGCCTGCCCGGATTTGTGGCGGCTACTGATTCCACCATGTTCAAAAATTCCTTTGATTTTTTTTTGAGTGTATTAATATTGATTGTTTCTCTACTATAAATAATAAAGTCAACCTTATGATATACCCCTTATTACTCCTTTCATGAGCAATGTTAATCAAGGTGAAACCTTTACCTTTATAATGTTGAAACTCCTAAATAGTAGGCATTGTATTCCTTCAACGATGGACATATGATAGTGATGGCAGTGAGTCTTAAATGCTCCTTTGAATCCTCTTCAATTCCTTGGATACTTTATCTTAATCATACCTATAATTTAGTCTTAATACAACTTAAATTTATCTTGACTCCTTTGCATTCAATGCTCACACTGAATACTCTTTATTTACTATATGATTTCAATCTTCTCACTTTGATATTGTCACCTCAATATGTACGTGTCTTTCAACATAGACTATTAATAGTATAGCCTCCTTAAATTTGCATGTTACTAAACCTTCTACCTTGTTTATGCTCTTAATACTTTTTGTATATATTTCTCGAACAAGTAGGTGGTAGATAAATATTATAGTCTTTTTGTGTGTTGGTTGATGAGTCTTCAATACTCTCTATTTGGATGAAATAATTACTACATATTTCAATATTCCAAATATACCTTCAACACTTTCACAATGAGTGTTACATATATTTTGAATGATTTCTTCCTATGTAGGCATTAGTCGAGTTATGTAGCACTTCCTTTCATTATTCCAAATGATACTTGCATGAGAGGACATCCTCAATGTCTCCTTATCCTTCAATATTTCTTCCCTAATAGATGCAATCTATTCAATCTTGGATTTAATGCTCTTTTCCTTCTTCTCAACGAGTATAAGTTCTACATTTTCTAGTGAACCGATGATGATATCTTCCTCAAGGTTGGATCTAGCTATGGATCTAATACAACCCTTTTATTTGATGATATGTCTTCAATGGGTGGTTGTTCTTGATATCTATGATTGCTCTCTTCCTATATGGTGATTCATCTCTAATCAGTGGTAGCTTTCAATAGCTTTAGCTAGTAGTTTATCCAAGCAATCAATTTAGTAATGTACTCCCTATCTACCTTTTATTTTAACATAGATTACTCTCTTTAGTGTTGTTAACCTAATAATGAGTGCTATGTATCCTTCAATGCTATAGGTTTATGATTCGGCATTGGTCCTTTGCAATCATGTTGCTCACATGTAGTTAGTTACAACAAGCTATGGTATATTATAACACCTTTATGAGGCATATACTGAGCCCTATGGATGGCTCTTCTATGAGAATATTTTTCATGTTTCTCCTCTACCAATGGTGATTGCGTGTAGTTAGGATGATAGGCTATGTAGAGTATCTTTAAGACACTTAACTTTTATCTCCCTTTGATGTAATAATAAAGATAATTTCGGTGCTTGTATATCTTTGTAATTTGATTCTTAGTTGCACCTAAAAGTTGAGACTCTTCTAGTCTCATTTTATAGCTTTCTTCATTGGTTTTTATGGTGTCTTTCTTCTCCACACATTGTAGGAATATAACCCTATAAGGTGGATTCTCTAGACCACAATAAGTTGTCGGTTTTGTGCACAAAATAGTGTCTTTAGACACTTTGATATATGTTGATTTTTTTACTTTGGTTTTCTACTCTAGCTTAACAACTAATGCATATAATAATCCTTTGAGAGTAGCTAGTTTTATGAATAACTAGAACAGTGGAATCAATCCTTAATGTATTAATAATATGTCTAACTCAATGCACTTAAGGATAATAATATTTTCACCTTATTTCTCTTGTAAATAAACCCTCAAAGTAATTTTAAATACATGCTTAGTTTTCAATGCAACTTAAAATACATAGTGCACCTTAAAACTCTTTTAATAACAACTAGTATAGTGCAATATTGATCTCATCTTATTACTCCCTCAAATAAAACTTAAATCATGCACTAGTAATTGCTCCTAAATGTACTATAATATCTATAACTTAATGTAATATTTTTTATTGTAACTAGATAATAAGAGGATGAGGTTTTTATTTCTATAAAAAAATATCTAACTCCTATTTTATCGTGTAGGTATAAATCTTAAAATAAACTACCTTTTGCACTCTCTGTGATGACTGTAATACGCAATATTCTCTTTGCAACTTCTTAAAACTCTAATATGGTCCTTAATGAAACTAACTAATGAACTAAATATATTTGTTCATAAAATTAACCCTTTATTCCTAAGTTGCTTATATTTAAGGTCTCTAAAGATAAAGGATTGCTACGTGATTAGATTCACTGTATTACTATCTTTAACTAGAAAAACTTGTAACTATTCTTGTATGTTCTAAACAACTCCTCAAATTACTATTTCATAGCTTAGTAACTCTTCTATCTTGCTGTGTGAAACAATAGTGTGGTGGTTTCAATTTTATTTCAGTATGCTTTCTATAAAACTAAAGTTTTGCAACTAGTAATGTTGTCCTAATTGCTATCCTTTCTAGTCAATTTCTATACTAAAATGATGTCCATGAAACTCAAAAATTTGGTAGGGAATTCTACCAATTTTTCACTTTAATAACCCTTCAGTATTCTACTAAATATTCAGTAAACCTCCTTTCTTTGAATGAGCCTTATAGCCTTCAAAGGTAATCTTCGAACCTGTTACGTTTGGTAGTAGTGTTTGACTCCTTTATCCATAAAAATCCTTGTCAAATTTTGACTTCAATCAATATCTTCTTCTCAAGAATCTAAAATTCTTTAGGTCCTCCAAAATTTGGTAAACTTCTTACCAAAATTCTTCTCCTTTGGGCTTGTTGTTGGATGGTGATAATTGTCCCAAAAACTTCCTTTATCAAGAACTTCTCTTTGGTGGTAAATCTCTCCAATTATTTCTCCTAGGAACTCCTTTAATGACCTTATTTGAATCTCCTTTAATGAGGCTCACCAAGCCTTCTCCTTGTTTCTCCTTGATATTTCTTGTAGGTCTCTTCAGCTTCTCAAGCTAATTTCTTCTTCTCCTTCATGGTGAATTCTTCAATATTCAATGAAGATCATAAATCTCCTATATTCACCAAGACTCCTTGTTAGAGTCTCTTTAATATACTATTTGTATTTTTCAATGAAGATCACCAACCTCTAATATTCTTTTGGACTCTTCTCTAGAGTCTCTACAATGAATCTACAACAAGGCTCCTATGGATATTTTTTCTTCCACACTTTGTATATCTACAACCTATAGCAATGGGACATTTTATTTAGACCTCCAAATATTCATTCTTTCTCTTGTTTATTGTGGTGCTGGAATGATTCTAAAGAAGATATTATTCCTAGGTATTTTGTAGAAAGATTCCCAACTTCATTTGAAACCCATTTTCCTGTAACAAAGTTTTAGGACTATAATGGAAGAAATTCTAAATCTAGATATAATGAATCTTCACTAATTTATTTGTCAATCTAGTGGAATCCTTTCTTAGTCCTAGTCTTCATGAGTTATTCTACAACCTTGTAGAAATATTCTATCCAAATGCAATCTCAAAAATTTTGCAAATGAGATTTCTAAATTTCTTTCAATCTCACTTGTGGCTCTTCCTATTTTCTATCAATCCATCATGTGCTATGATACCACTATTAGCTTTTTATGGGTATATGATATAGGAAATGCAACCAAAATATGTAATATAAAAAATCTCTAATATCTAGATAATAACAACACTATAATATGTAGGAAAATAATAAGATAAACTTCTACAATAGCTCAAAAATATGTCATTAATGTAAGCTCACAAAAATAGTACAATGCAATATAATGGAGTACATGAACACTCCATAAACTCATATAAAAGGACTATGTTGTATCACACTACTAATCTATACTAACCACACTCTATATTCTCTCCTTACTCTTTCACTCACTATAATATATTTATATAGTAATATAGGTTCCTTGGCTCTCACTCTATCATTGACTCTATCCTATGACTTATGTACATGTGGACCACATGCACATTTACATCATTGCACATTCTAACACTGTGCATATATTACATGTTGAATTAACTAGACAACCTTACTATAAGGTAAACCCCTACTCTAGTAATGTACCAAAGGTGGTACATTGATATGTACCCAATAATATAATATATTCTCTAACAATTTTGAGATATATGCATTTTATGTTTTTATAAAAATCTAAATTATAAAAATAGAAAATAAAATTTCCATAATTGAAATATTTTACAAATATGATATCCATGTGCATCCTCCATACATGATGAGACACATTTAAACATTCTTAGGCCTTTTAAATACAATCCACTTCCACTTCATGAATATTATCTATATCACATGCTCTTTTTATTATAGTTTCTTCTCAAAAATTAAAAAAAAATAGTTTTAAGCTATAGATTCATAGCCATTAGGTCTCCTTAGTATCAATCCTTACTTAGGATATATATTTCAAAAGTATGAAATAAATAAGATATAATATATTTAAATATATAAAATATCATGAACAACTTTAAATGACTAAATTTATTTAAAGTTATTTTAATACTTATATTAAGATTATATATGTTGAGTCAAAATTGATATGAAGTAAATATATCTAATCTCCTAAGATCTTATTGACCCCATATTCTTCTTCAATATACTTATTTAACAAATATTTTATTTTACTTATAATTTTATTGAAGGACACATCATAAATATTATACATAATATTTTTGGTTTAAGATCAATTCTATGCCTCTAAAACATATCTAGAATAATAATAATAATAATAACCTTACTCATTAAAAGTTTTAACAACAAAAAATATATAAAATATATAGAAATTTTTTAAAATATTTACAAGACACTTTTATCCATTAAAATATTTTCTTAATATTATTCTAATATAATTTTTTAAGGTCTCAATAATGACCTGCTATTATAATACACAAAGCTTAAATGTTGACATAATATCTCATCATATTTATAATAAAAAACTAAATTGCCATAGAGAACATGTTTTCTATATTCATCAAATAAGCCTAGGAAAGGACCATCATATTCTAGATATGATGGACTCTAATATCTACACCTAGACATAGTTTATAATTTATGTAAATTTGTAGATTGAGAATATTCAAGTATAGATACTCAAAGGTTGTATATGACCATTATAGTTGACTAGAGAATAACATGGATCAATGTCATGGTCATGGTTATAGCTATGGGTGAATGAAACAAGGATATAATTTACCACAATATGAAAAGCATTGATGGTCTTGATTAGGGGATGAAGCATATATATGTTGTGTTCATGGTCATGATTGTGTGAAAGTGAAGGAAGGACATTTATGAGTAGGGGAAAGAGAGCATCCATGGGGACTTTAGGGTAGGGTATGGTTATACTAGATTCTCACCATCATTCAAGAAAATTTTGGGATTATTGTTAATAAAAAATTCTCACCATGGGTACTTTACGGTAGGGTATGCTTGTACTAGATTCTCACCATCATTCAAGAAAATTTTAGGATTATTGTTAATTCAGGGATCAAATGTTCTTTTTTGGGAGGATTCTTGTGATGGTCACCCTCCTATATTGAATTAATATCCTATATTATGTTCCCTAAGCATTTTTTTCTTGGAAGCAAGTTGGTATCGTGTGGAGGACTTTAAAAAAATCCAGTATTTTGGAAATATGGAGATGTACAGGTGGAAAGATCTACAATAATGGACCCAAGGGGGACTGGCCAATGAAAAAGAGGTTCTTACTCTGATTCTTACAGGGAGGCCTTGCTCTTCAATGAGGGGTAAATATATTCTGGCTTTGAACCCTAATCGTAGGGGAACCTCTCGGTAGCCTATGGTTATCAGGTTCTTAATAAGCAAAAGTATGGGAGTCTTCCTATCACTTGGTGGAAAAAGGTGTGGAACAAATTTTCCTGGCCAAAATGTAACTTCTTTCTCTAGTTGGTAGCTCATAATAAATGCCTCACTTGGGATAATGTGATCAAGAGGGGATTTCAGGGTCCCTCTTTTTGTGTCCTTTGTAGTAAGAATGAGGATGACTCTTCTCATTTATTTTTCCAATGCTCCTATTTCGAAGACATTTGGCATTGTTTTTGGAGTGCTTGGAACCATCCATGTTTTCATGTGTTGTCCCTAGTGGAGTTTTGGAGTAGTCTGGATAGAACATTGGCCAAGGCCCCCTTATTTCAAGTGGCTTGGAATTTGGGCCCTTCTTGCATCATCTGGAAAATTTGGCTTGAATGGAACCTACATATATTTTAGGGAAGTTATTTGGCTGTTTAAAATATGTTGCAAATGATCATGTATATGGTTCAAGAAACCATCCATAGCAAATGTGATGCAGACCCTCTTTTGGATTGTAGGAAGGAGAAGGAACAACAAGCCCTTGGTATATTTAGGAATGGTATGAACTCTTCTAGCCCTAGTAGGGTTCCTCAGCTCAGCAAGAAGGTTCAAAGAGATGGTAGGTGGAGGCCACCCCCTAGAGAAGTTTTAAAAATTAATACTGATGGATTGTCCATGGGTAATCCTGGACATGCTAGAATTGGCGGTGTTGGGAGAGATTCTACTGGTGGTGTCATTTTTTTCTTTTACATTTTTAAAGGTGTTCACTCCAACAATTTTATGGAAGCTCTTGCAATTCTTGAGGCCTTGCATAGTGGATTTTCTCTTGGATGGCATAGGATTATATGTGAGTCTGACTCTCAAATTATGGTTAATATTTTAAATAGTAAAAGGGTGGAGGAAGTTAATTGGCAGTTGGCCTCTATAGTCTGTTTAGATTCTCAGAATGAGTGAAGATTTTGAATTTATATCCTTTGTTTACATTCCAAGGGAATGGAATATGGTTGTTGATTACCTGGCCAAAAGGGCTTTTGAGCTACTGGATCCTTGGAGTATCAAAAATTGGGAGAGTCTCCCGTATGGGTACTCTTAACGCCTGTGGGAGTTGATCCACAGGGATGTACAAACTTAATGTGGTTTGTTCTTGTTGTCTTTTTTGGGTGTCATTATATTCTTGTGGTTTTAGCTTGTTTGGTTTTTTATTTGAGTCCTGGTTGGAAGCTCAGTTGTACTTTGTAATCCAGACTTTTTATTAATAAATTTTAACCCCTTTATTTAATATGCAAAATAATTTTCTTTGTTCATATTTTGAAATAAGTTTCTCTTATTATAAAATTCTATCATTAATCATTTATATAATCATTGTAACAAAAAAAATTGCAAGAATTATTACAAAAAAAAATACTTACTCTTGTGTAAAAATATATAAACATAGAAAATTCAATATTTAAATGCATATTACAAGATAGGTGCCCATGTTTTAATTTAGTATTTTAAACAATTGTAGATAATATCCTTGTCCTATCATATAATATAGATTTATATTGCTCTTCCATCTCATCAATCTAGTTCTCATCCTTTGAAGCAATACTCTTAATGGACAATCTTATTGTTGTCAAATTTCTATAATCATAGTAACCAAAAAATTGCATGTATTATAACAAATTATTTACTCGTGTAAAAATATGTAAACTCAAATAATTCAATATTTAAATGCATACTACAAAATAAATGAATCAAGTAACATTTGAAAACCATTCTAGTCAAGATCTATAATCATAAAAAAATTATTTTCTATAAGGGATTCATCAAATTAATCTCTTGCATAAATAATTAAAATATTTTAATTGATTATGGGATATATTTATTTTAGTATTTTTATACAAATCTAAATTAAAAAATATAGAAAATAAAAAATGAAATATTTTACAAAAATGATATCCATGTGGATATTCCATACATGATGAGACACCTTCAACATTTTTTAGGCCTTTTAAAGACAATCCACTTCATGAATATTATCTACATGCTCTTTTTTTATGGTTTCTTATCAAATATAAAAAAAATAGGTTTTAAGTTATAGAATCATAGCTATTAGGTCTCCTTAGTGTCAATCCCTACTTAGGATATATATTTCAAAAGTATAAACTAAATAAGATATAAATATATTTAAATATAGAATATATATATATATTGATTGATTGATAGTAGAAGAGATTTTAAAGGTTCACCAAACCTGTTACAAGTAGGGTTTTGAAAGACACCCTCAAAGCTTAGATCTAGCAATAAGACAACAAGAAAGATTAATCTAGATTCTAGTACTCAAACCCTAAAATCCAATGAAGCAACCTCCTAAAAAATAAGCTGCAGATTTTTATCAAGCAAATACAAAAGATTGCCCCATGGTCAAACCACCATGTGCTCAGAAATATAAAGCAATGGAGAAAAACAATAGCATAAAAAATTATTATCGGTTAAAATAATTTTACAAGAAAATATCGCCCAAATCGAAGCATTTTTAGCCTCATAATAAAGGAGAATAGGAGAATATTATTATCACAATCAAAAAATCTATCCAAAAAATCATATAACAGGATAACCCCTCATAACAACAAGTTTTAAAAATCAACACTAGAAAATATCGACCAAAAAAATCCACATCATATCAAAAAAACAAGCCCATAGGGCTCACTCTTCTAACCAATGAAATACCCACCAATATCATAAATAATCACTAAGAAACCCACATATCCCATTCAATAAAACGACTCTTAGGGCATTTAGAAAGAAAAAATAGAAAAACACCCAATGTAGTACCTAAGAGAAAAAAAGGGAGGATAGTAAAAATGTGAGCATTGGAACCCTAGGATCTGACTCATCTACTTGAAAATATATACTATACTAAAGCTACCTGAATAGAAGCACAACATTAGTACAAAAAAAAACCATTTGGAATACAAGATTTACAATAGAGTACCCTGGTGATAGGAAAACCTTCCAATATGAAAATCCATGAAGGCAAAAACCTCACATATCCTTCTGAATTCCAACCATAGCCTAGTATAGCAGTATACCCATAAAAAAAGCTAGATTTTGAGGTTCCTTCAGCTGAGCCAGCCTCCTTTCCCTAGCTCCCCTACTAGTGTTCCAACTACCCAACCTTCCACCTGATGATCCCACCTACATCTATAGTAAAAATGATCAAACCAAAGATATAACGACCCAAAATAAACCAAGATAGAAGACCACCCCATAATACTGCCAGCTATTAATATCCTTCAACCAACCTAGCCTCCTTCTCCAACCCCCCAACTGAGGTTCTAGTAGCCTATCCTTCCTCTCAATAATCCAATTGTAGATGCAAAATCATATTCTAACTAGATTCACTATCCAAAAGGGCATATGGATTGCCAAGGTTTCAAAAAATATCTATAGCTACAACCCTCATAGTCATGACCCTCTCTACCATAATGAGGCTCAAGCCCTCTCTACCATGGTGAGGCTTAGGCCCTCACAGGACCTCTCTACCATGGTGAGGCTCAAGGTCTCTCTACCATGGTAAGTCTTAGGCCCTCAACAACCCTCTCTACCATGGTGAGGCTCAAACCTAATATAGAAAATATTATGAACAAATCTAAATGACTAAATTTATTTAAATTTAATTTAATACTTATATTAAGATTATATTTGTTGAGTTGAAACCAATATGAAGCAAATATGTCTAATATCCTAGTATCTTATTAATCCCATTTTATTCCTCAATATCCTTATTTAACCAAGTTTTTTTTTTTCAATTTGATTAAAGGATACACCATAATAGATTATACATAATATTTTTTGTTTAAAACCAATTCTATGCCTCTAGAATCTTTCCACAACAAAAATATTTTTAATCACCTTACTCATTAAAATATTTAACAACAAAAAAAATAGATAAAATTTATAGAGAATTTTTAAAATATTTACAAGACACTTTTATCCAATAAAATATTTTCTATAATATTTTTCTAATCCAAAATTTTTAAGGTATCAATTAGGACCTACTATAATAATACACAAAGCTTAAAATTTAAGGTAATATCTCATTATTTTCATAATAGAAAACAAAAAATTTATACTTAACATGTTTTCTATAGTCATGAAAAAAGCCTAGGAAATAATAAGGATAATCAAATTCTAGATATGATGTATCCTCATATCTACACCTAGACATACTTTATATTTTATGTAAATTTGTATATTGAGTCAAGTATATATACTCAACTGTTGTAGATGACCATTATAATTGACTAGGGAATAATATGGATTGATGCCATAGTCATGGTTATGGCTATGGTTGAATGAAGGAAGGATACAAATTAACATAATAAGAAGATAATTGATGGTCTTGATCAAGGTATGATGCATTATATGTTGTTTCCATGGTCATAATTGTGTGAAAGTGAAGGAAGGACACTTATGAGTAGGGAAAATACTGAATCCATAGGGACTTGAGGGTAGGGTAGGGTTATAGTAGATCCTCACCATCATTCAAGAAAATTCTTGGATTATTATTAATAAAAAAATATTTTATATAATATATTTCTAATATGGATATTCTTTTCAAGCATTTTCTTGATTCCTTTTTTTCAACTAAATATATATATTTTCTAACAACTTTAAATGTAAAAATACTGTTAAATTAACTTGAACTATAATCATAATGAATTTAAAATAATTTTCATAACTAGAATGGGTTTTATTTCTTCTTTAGTTAACTAAATTTAGAAATAAATTTGCAAGGTTTAAAAAAAAAAGGTTAATTTTAAACCCTAAGGTTAAGATTTGGATTTGTAAAGTCCTTTAACTTTGCAACTGTAATTGTAGTTGTAGTTTGATTGTAATTTTTTTTTAATAAGCTCACACACACATGCACACACACCCCACCATGTTATGGAATTTTGTCTCCCAAAAGATAAACCTAAATCCAAACCACTATGATGTCCCATAGGAATGATTGTAGATTTTAATAGAAAATTTGACTTAGATCCCAAGGATTTAAGTTGTCTTTATAAAACCTTATAAGTTTTACTTAAAATTTAATTTTGCATGGATTTTATACAATAATATTAAACCATTAAATGTTAAGTTAAATTTTTGAAATCGATACAGTTATACCTAATAATAAAGCATTTTTCCTATGGTCTTCATATATTTATTTTTTATTGCATTGTAAGGTGCTTACTGGTGAGCAACTTATGAAGTGTGGATTTCATGGCCCTTTTATATGTTAAATGTGTGGAAAGAATATAAAAACTCTCATACATATTTTTATTGAGTGTACTTTAGCCTCTGAGCTATGGAGGAGAATGAACACTTTACTTGGATTACAGTGGTCTAACTTTTTTACTTTTGAATAAATTTGGAGGTATTGACCTAAACAAGAGGGTGTTGATAATTTTATTAGGTAGTTAGTTTTGATGGGTTGTGCCATTCTTCTTTGGAATATCTGGAATGAAAGGAACAACCAAATTTGTAATCAAGATAGGAAGGATATTTTCTATATTTGGAAAAATGTCATTACCAACTTATTTGAATCAGTCCAACAACTCCTTAATCACCCCCAAAACTCCCACCAAACATGGGATCAAGTGATGCAAATATTGAATATTGAATCCTCTAAGGGAAACCATTTTAAAGGGAATGTGAGCAATTGCAAGATGGATAGAACAAGGAATTGGCAACATCCTCCTAAGGATTTTGGAAAATACAATATTTATGGAGCCTCTAGAGGGAACCATGGAAAATCTAGTGTGGGAGGAATTGGTAGACTTTTATATGGCTCCCTAGTTTTTACTTTTGCTAAAACTTTGGGTATTCTTTCCAATAACCTTACTGAGGGATATGGTATCCTTAGAGGTATTCAAGAGGCTACTAAATTTGGATGGGAAAAGATGCTAGTTGAGTTTAATTCTCAACTCAAGATTAATCTTTTTAAGACTCCTTCTAAGAATCATAAGGTTTATTGGAGTATAACAAGAATTATTGAGAATATTCAATTAATATAGATGGAGTATATTTGTGTGTTCTTTTTTTTATTGTTTAAGGTTTGCTCCTTGATAATTTCAAAGGTGGTAGGCCAGGTGTGAACCCTAGGCAATTTTTGCGGAATAGATACCCCTGCCTCCTTGGGTCTTACCCGAAAGAGGTATTCCTTCTTGGATGTTTTACATAAAACAAAAATCATCCATGGATGTATGCATTATTTTTTAAATATATTCTATCCAACCTCTCTTTATTATTACTCCCATTGTTCTATATTATTCTTATTCCATGCATATTTTGGGTTTACGTTTCCAATAAATTTTTTCATTTTTGACAATATGTTGATCATTAGAAGGGGTCACTTGCCTTTGTCCCTAACATATTTGATTTCTATCAAGTAAAAATAAATAAATTAGCAAGTCAATATAATAAATATGAGGGTGGCACAACCCTTGTTTTCTTTTCTAATTTTGACCTAATATTCGTGATTGTTCTATGGTGGATCAAAAAAATTCAATTATAGATGTTCATCTCATTTTTAAATGGATTTTATTCAACTTCCTTTTCTTCTTCCTCCCATTGTTGTATATTATTCCTATTTCATGCATATTTAGGGTTTACATTTCCAATAATTTTTTATTTTATTTTTTATAATCTGTTGATTATTACAAGTGGTACCTTGAAGTCTTTCTCTCTAGCTTATTTGATTTCTATCAAGTAAAAGTAATAAACTATCAGGTCCATGTAATAAATATAATGATGGCATAACCCTTTGTTTTTACTTTTGTTTTGATATAAAATTCATGATTTGCTCCAGTGGCACTACATAATGACACCATAGAGTGATGATTCCATTATTTGGATGATAATTATCATCATAGTAATGTTACAAAGAATTATTATTTGGGAATTATTTTATTCCTATTTGACACATATATTTTTTTTTATTTCCATCCATATTTTTTAATATTTGATAATATGTTGATCATTACAAATGATCACGCCTAAAATATTTGATTCCTTTAAAGTAAGAAAGGAATAAACAAGTAATTCAATGTAATAAGTGTGAGGGTAGCATATCCCTTGATTTTAATTCTAATATTTTTTTTTTTTTTTTTTTTTTTTTTTTGGTATATAGAAGCAATGGTTACAATCACGATTTTTAGTAACTACCAGCACAGCTGGTAGGGTTCAAACTATCTACGAAGGTTAACCTAGGGTTCATGATTGGGTAGCATATCCCTTGTTTTTAATTTTAATTTTAACCTAGGGCCCATGATTGTGCTATGGTGGCACTATATAATGACACCATAGAGTGATGCTTCTAATATATTATTGTTAACCAACATTGCACTAATGCCATCAAGAACTATTTTAGATTTTGGTCATGTGATGAATTTCTCTCTAATATCTATGAATTTCTATCAAGTAAAGAAACAATAAACTATTAGGTACATTTAATAAATGAAAGGTTGACATTATTCTTTTTTTTTAATTTTAACCAAGGGTTCATCATTGTGCTATGGTGACACTACATAATATACCATAAATCAACCCTTCTATTATATTGGCATTGACCTACAATTCATGTTGACTGTTCGTTTAATTTTATACACACTTATATTATAAATTTGTGTTGCCTTTTATGCTAACAATTTTATTATGTACTTTTGTGTTACATATTTTACATTATGTTAATAAAATGATCAAGCTTAAACTATCATGAATACAATGACCAAGATTACCTAAAGGTTTAACTTTAATGTAATCTAGTCTTACTAGAAAAATTATTATAATAGAACATAATCCATTGGATAGGATTACATTTTTCTATAGGTATACCTTCTATTATTTTTGAGCTGGAAATTTTTTGAGGCAAGATAAGTCAAACCTTACTTGCTTGTTGCACCCTTTAGCTAACAAGGTAAATTTTACGACAATTATCAAATGACACTTAGATATTTGTAATTTACCCGCATATTAAGAATATTTATTAGATCTATTTTTTGGAGCAATACTAGTGGGTTTGTAGCCTATTCTATTTTTATTACATGAATCATACATATATCATTTGAATCCCATATCTATCACTTGAAAATAGCTAATCTATATAAATATTAATTATTCTTCTACTTGTCTAACTTCCTCAAATTTTAAACTTTATAATATTCAAGTTGTATGCTTATCTTAGATACAACTTAACATAAAAATACTTAACTTATTTTCAATATTAATGATGAATTTATATATCCTTCAATATTGTACATAGTTGAATAATATCGAATATTACCTTATTTCTAATTTATCTCAATCTACATGGGATAAACTCAATAATACTATGGCATAGAACATGCATTTTTATGTTACAAAAGCATATACCTAGATTTTAGTCCTATATTATTACTACCCATCCTAACTCATTTTTAAATTAATATACCTCCTATTTTCCTATTTATTATAGGTACTTAATTTTTTCATGTCAATTTTATACACCTTATTACTTTTAGAATTTCTATAGCAAGGGTAGTTTTATTTTCAATAGGTATATTAGCCTCCCTCTATATGAATTGAATATGTACAAGGATATTTTTATTTTCAATGTGAACTTGAATACAATTAGAACTAAAATTCAAAATTTTTAATCTTCTACTTTAGTAATAATAAAAATACTTTTTCTTGATAGGAGATTTGGTTACAACCACACTATTTTTACTAATAACAATAGCTATTATAACAAAAATTACTCCTTTTAGATGCACAAATCATGGTTTTTTTGGTTATAATAACCTATTTTTATCAAGGATACAAAGCATTCCACTAATATTTTTATGAATGTAATTGCTTTTATGTTCGAGGAATAAAAATGAGGATGAAATTTTTTCATGTATTTTATATAAACAAAGCATTCCACACTCCAAATTAATATCACTTAAATTTAATTTAATCATACCTTATAGGTAATGGTATCTATTGTCTAATACATTTCATATTAATTGCACCTATATGAACCCTCTTTGTATGATATTAGGTATATTATGGACTCACCATATCTTAATCACAAGTAACACTTAAAAACGATCTTATAATATTAACCATGTAAAGAATACTCTAAAATGATTGAATATAAGTAATAAATTATACCAGCTTTATTATTTTCACAAGATGCTACCTGCCTTTTAAACTTATAACTTATAAACCCCTCCTACTAAGAAGTAATTAAAATTTTTAATATTTTTAAAGTACTAATTCCACTCTAACCTGCCTTTATAAAATATGCATCCCATTTTTTTCCCTTGATGTATCAATATTTTAGTATACTTTATATTATATAAGAACTAAACTAATTAATATATAAAAAGAAAGGTCAACTCTTTACATAATTGTTAAAGAGTTTGTTTGTTAAAGGTTGAAAGGTAGTCGAGTATTATTATTGTAGATTGTAGTAGTTTCCCTCCGCCGCCGATTGTGGTCACGTCATGTCAATACCGCGACAGCGTAACCTTCCTTTATACAAGCAGCTTTAAACGGTTTCTATTCAACCTACATTTCAGGGTGTTTCTTTCAAGTGTGAACGAATGTCCAACTCAGCCATCGACTCGCCCGTAACGTGCGTACTGTCAAACAGGCCTGTAATCGGTCAAATGAAATAGTACTAGTTTATATACTAGATGGCCAAGTATAATACAATTTATTTAACCATAGAATTAAATGACTTTACAACATACCATTGAATCAGTCTTGAGGACCGGGCCATAACAACCGTGTCGTCCATCGTCATCGCCAACTACTACGTGTTTGGATCTGGCTTGGTCTATATATGTTTTTTTAAGTTTTACTTTATTTATTTATTTATTTATTTATTTATATATATATATATATATATATATATATATATATATATATATTTATTTATTTTAAATGGTGAAATTGAAGTTGTCATAAATATGTTTTTTTATGGCTTTATAGTATTTTGTCTTGTCTATATTAAAATTACCACATAGTAATCCACCCCTATTACAATCATTTTAAACCTTTTATCTACATAAAACACTATTCATATCTATATATTATATATTTAATTGAAGATTATATATCTTAAAAATATAATGATGGCAAGCCGAGATTCACACAACAAAACTTCAAATTAATTTTCTGTAAATTGCTTAACACAGTCTTACAATACCGTTTCCAGGCATAGTTCTTTCCTCCCTCAATATCAAACTTGCCATCCCCTTCCCTTACAATTTTTTGAGTTTTTATCGAGGTCTCGACCCTCTAGGCAATTAATGCCCCCACCCGAACGAATTCATGAAATAAAATAAGAAAGTCCGCTTCCTCTGCAAGTTTTCGAATTTCCTTCCATCAATGGGCAACTGCCCCGATCCGCTATGGAAGCTTACATTAAAGACGCCCCCTTGCCCTGCAAATGCCATTTTGGTCAGACTGTTCCTCTGCACCACTGTCTCATCCCATACTGTCTATGGCCTGCAACTGTCGCCTTGTCAAAATATTTCCTTGAGATGGTTATCCCTGTTTTAATACACGCGGTTGTCATCTCTATTTTAATATACGTGGCCTTCATCTTTATTTTAATACACGTGGCTGCCCGCGTGTCTATTTCGGCCTGTCTTCTTCTTGGCCGCGATATCTTAATCCACGTGGCAGCCTTCAACTGGTCGCGATATCGCGACATGTCACGGTATCGCGACCTCCATGCCCTTCTGCCTTTGCCTTGCCTTTGGAGCCGCGATTTCGCGACTCCCCTGCCTTTGCCTTTTGCCTTTGCCTTTGGAGCCACAATTTCGCGACATGTCACGAAATCGCGACATGTCGCGATTTCGCGGCTCCCCTACCTTTGCCTTTGGAGCCGATTTCGTGACATGTCGCGAAATCGTGACATGTCATGATTTCGTGGCTCCCCTACCTTTGCTTTCTGCCTTTGCCTTTGGAGCCGCGATTTTGCGACATGTCACAATATCGTGACATGTCGCGATTTCGCGACTCCCCAACTTGCTTTACAAAATTGAAACTTCCCCCTTGCTTTACAAAACTTCAACCTTGGGAAAGAACCGAAATAAATCAAAATACAAAGTACTTAGAAAACTTAGAAAATTTTGGAGGATGCAAGATTGCTCTACTATCGTCGGATGCTCCTGCATCAGACACCCGGGGTAAATTAAAAAAGTGATCCTCACTTCTATTTTGTTAGGGGAAGACCCAGGCGGTCAACCTCCGTCTTCGACAACCAAGTTGCATCTTCAATAGGTCTGCCCTTCCACTTTATCAAATATTCAGAATACTATTTGTTTCTGGTGCTTCTGCCTTCACGAGCGTCTAATATTTCCTCGACCTCGTCTGTGGTTGGAGTAGATGCTGGAATTTGCCAGAATTCCGTACTTGGCTCCTCTGTACTTTCTCCCTCATGATATTCCACTAAATCTGAAATGTTAAAAACAGGTGAAATGTCAAGCCAACTTGGCAATTCCACTTCATATGCATTGCCTGACTCCCGTTTTTCCAATATTCTGCATGGCCCAAACTTCTTCATCTTTAATTTGTTATAAGTTTTGGTCGGAAATCTTTCCTTCCTGAGATGGATCATGACTTCATCTCCTACTTCGAACTCTTTGAACCGTCGTCTTATATTGAGTATTCATTTTTATAATTTGTTTCCTTACTTCTTCATGCAGACTTTTCATATGTTCTGCAAATTCTTCTGCCTCGGCACTGCACTTTTCTCTCTTATCCAACTTTCTCAGTTCAGACACATTTCTTGGGCTGTTTCCATATATTATCTAGAATGGAGATTTATTTGTGCTCTTATTGACTGAATTGTTATATGCAAATTCCGCCTACGGTAAAACTAAATCCCATCCCTTGGGTTGATCTGCTATCAAGCATCTCAGTAAATTACCCAGGCTTCTATTTACCACCTCTGTCTATCCATCAGTCTATGGGTGGTATGCAGAACTGAACTTCAGATCTGTCTTCAACTTCTTCCACAAAGTTCTCCAGAAATACCCAACAAATTTTGTATCTCTCGTCGTAAACAATGCTCTTCGGTAGACCGTGAAGTCGTACCACTTCCTTGAAAAATAACCCCGCAATGTGAACCGCATCACTTATTTTCTGGCATGGAATAAAGTGTGCCATCTTGGAAAATCTATCAACTACTACAAATACAGAGTCATTTCCCCTCTGTGTTCTTGGCAATCCGAGGACGAAGTCCATGCTGACGTCCTCCCATGGCCGCTCAGGTACTGGTAACGGCTGATACAATCCCGTGTTCTATCTTCTGCCCTTTGCCATCTGGCATATTCTACAACTCTGTACAAACTTTTTCACATCTTGCTGTAGTTGCGGCCAATAGTAATTTTCACTCACCAGGGCAATTGTCTTATCCCGGCCAAAATGTCCGGCCAGTCCTCCGCTGTGTTTCTCCTTGACTAAGTTTTCCCGCATGGAACTCCTTGGAATGCATAATTTACTTCCTCTGAACAACATTCCGTCTTGGATTAGAAAATCCAACCATCTTGTCCTGTCCACAGTAATAGGTGTCAAGCAAGCCGTCCAGGCTTCTGCAAAATCCGGATCTTTAGGGTACAAACCCTTCAGTTCTTCAAATCCCACTACTTCCACTGTCATTTTAATCAGTAAATTTTGCCTTCTACTTAAGGCATCTGCAACTCTGTTTGATTTCCCGCTTCTGTGCTTCAAAGACAAAGGTATAGCTTTGGAGGAACTCAACCCACTTCAAGTGCCTTTGATTCAGTTTTGCTTGGCTATTAATGTACTGTAATGCCTGATGATCAATGAATAGAACAAACTCTTTTGGCAACAAATAATGCCTCCACTTCTTTAGAGCTTGAACTATAGCATAAAATTCCTGGTCATAAACTGAATACTTTTTTCGAGCATCATTTAGCTTCTCACTAAAATAGGCAACAGGCCTGCCTTCCTGACTCAGTACAGCCCCTATTGCACTACCACTGGCATCACAGTCTACCTGAAATACTTTGTTAAAGTCTGGAAGTGCCAAAATAGGCTGTTCTATGACCTTTTTCTTTAATGCATCAAAGCTCCTTTCAGCCCCTAAGGTCCACTTGAATTCTTTCTTATCCCCTCTCATTGTTTCGTGAGGGGTGCACAGATGCCGCTGAAGTTTTTAATGAATTTCCTGTAAAAGTTGTCTAGACCATGAAATGATCTTACCTCTGTTGTGCTTCTCGGAGTAGGCCATTCCATGATGGCTCTCACCTTCTCTAGGTCCATTTTCAGACCATCTACTGAGATTACAAATCCCGTGTACACTAACTCTTTCTTTACAAAATTGCACTTTTTTAGATTTATTAATAATCTGCTCCTCCCGTAGCCTTCTCAAAAACCCTTCTGATATGCATCAGGTGTTCCTCCAAGGTTCTGCTAAATATTAATATGTCATCTAAATAGACTATGACAAATTTTCCTAAAAACTCCTTCAATACCTCATTCATCAACCGCATGAAGGTACTTGGTGCATTGGATAGCCCAAAGGGCATGACCAACCACTCATACAAGCCCTCTCTGGTCTTGAAGGCTGTCTTCCACTCATCTCCCTCTCTGATACGGATCTGATGGTAACCACTTTTGAGATCAACCTTGGTGAAGTACTTGGCTCCACTTAAACAATCCATTATGTCATCCATTCTTGGCAATGGAAATCTATATTTTATTGTGATCTTGTTGATGGCCCGTGAATCTGTACACATTCTCCATTCTCCATCCTTCTTTGGCGCCAACACTGTAGGTACTGTGCATGGGCTCAAACTTTCCCGAATCAATCCCTTCTCCAACAACTCCTGGACCTGCCTGTTTAACTCCTCAGTCTCTACAGGCGTCATTCTGTGTGCAACTTTATTTGGCAAGCTCGATCCTGGCACCAAGTCTATATGGTGGCTGATTTTCCTTACTAGGGGTAAACCCTCAGGCACATTATCAGACACAATATCTAGAAATTCCTCCAATAGATCTAGGACTTCTGCTGGGGTATCTTGGCATTCTTTCCCCCTAACTCTAGGAATTATTGCATAACATAAATGCTCATGCTTCAATCCGTCCAAAAATTTTCTCCCTTCAACTAAACAGATTCTGGAGCTGTTACACACCTTTTCATCCGCCTCCTTCATGGGCTTCAGCTTATGGCGCACGCCATTCTTCGTCAATGAGTAGGTGTTGGCACGGCCGTCATGCACCGCACTCCGATCGAACTGCCAGGGCCTTCCCAAGAACATATGGCAAGCATCCATAGGCAGGATGTCGCACAGGACCTCATCACAATAATTCCCAATGTTAAATTTAACGGAGCACTGCTCACTGACCAAAGCCCTATGGTCCTTCTGTAACCATGCGACCCGATATGGATGCGGGTGCTTCTTCCTCTCTAACTGTAACTTGGTAACCATTTCTTCTGAAACCAGGTTATCCGTGCTACCATTATCAATAATAATATTGCAAATCTTGCCCATGCATTTACACCTTGTGTGGAATAAACTTCTTCTCTGATCTGTGTCCTTCTCCTCATTCAATAGGACTCTCCTTACGATCATTGCTTCCCCTCTCTCCGCTTCTTCAGAATGTTCGAATCTAGCATCTTCCTTTGCCACAACAGCTCTGTCGGACCCTTAGGCCTCTTGTTCGTCCTTTCTCGATGTTGTGGACACTCGAATGCTCGATGTCCTTCTTCACCACAGTGGAAACATGTCCCACGAAATACTCCTCTTCCAAATCCTCGTCCAGATCCACCCCGTCCTCTTGGGTAGCTGTTCTGATCACGGGGCTGATAAACATCCTCTTCCCTTTGATCCTCGGTTACTACCGGCTTCACCAGCTTTCTTAGATCTTTATATTTTTCTCCACTGGTTCTCCCACCAGCTCTTCCACCACGACCCCTTCCTCTTTGCTTGCCTTCAAACCGCCTATTCAGCTTTTTTTCCACCTTTAAGGCAAACTGGTAAGCATCCTCAATGGTGCTTACCCGAACTAGGCTCAACTCTTCTTGGATACCGAGTCTCAACCCATTGATATAACGGGCTACCTTCTCTTTGTTTGCCTCTAAATGTCCAGTTCTAATAGAGATCTTGTAAAACTCCTCGGTGTATTCTTGGACAGTTTTGTTTGTCTGTCTCAAACTCTGCATTTTCCTTAGCAGATCCAACTCGTAATCTGTCGAAATAAACTATCTTTTCAGCTTTTCCACCATTCTATCCCATCTTGTTATTCTCTCCTTCCCTCTTCTGTTCCTTTCCAACTGTATTCCCCTCCACCAAATGTCGGCATGACCCTTCAACTTGGTCTTAGCAAATCTGACCCGATTAGGGTCTTCAACCTCCTCATATTCAAAATATTCTTCTAAGTCATTTATCCAATCAATCACCTCTTCTGGATTTAGGTTTCCCGAATATGTAGAAACCTCCATTTTTGGTTGCTTTCCAATCTGAGAGATGGCCTTGTACAACCGGGCTTGTGCAGGATCCACAGCCTCTTCTTCTTCCTCAGACTGGTCTTCTTCTTCATCAACTTCGTCTTCACTTCCCTCATCCCTTCCGGGCTCGTGCCTTCTACGTAGCTCTTCTTGCGGGGCTTGAACTTGCCTCTACAAGGCTCGAAAGTCTTCGACCGGCACCACATTTCTTTCTCCACCACGGTTTCTTCGTGGAGGCATTTTTTCTTTCTTCCCTTACAAATCCTTCCATAGATCCTGGTGTAACTGCCTCTCTTTCGGTGATCTGTTACACGCTCAGGAGCTCCCGCTCTGATACCACTTGATGGCAAGCCGAGATTCACACAACAAAACTTCAAATTAATTTTTTGTAAATTGCTTAACACAGTCTTACAATACCGTTTCCAGGCATAGTTCTTCCCCACTCGATCTCAAACTCGCCATCCCTTCCCTTACAATTTCTTGAGTTTTTATCGAGGTCTCGACCCTCTAGGCAATTAATGCCCCCACCCGAACGAATTCATGAAATAAAATAAGAAAGTCTGCTTCCTCTACAAGTTTTTAAATTTCTCTCCATCAATGGGCAACTGCCCCGATCTACTATGGAAGCTTACATTAAAGATGCCACCCTGCCCTGCAACGTCATTTTGGTTAGAATTTTCCTCTGCACCACTGTCTCATCCCATACTGTCTATGGCCTGCAACTGTCGCCTTGTCAGAATATTTCCTTGAGATGGTTATCCTTGTTTTAATACACGCGATCGTCATCTCTATTTTAATATACGTGGCCTTCATCTTTATTTTAATACACGTGGCTGCCCGCGTGTCTATTTCGGCCTGTCTTCTTCTTGGCCGCGATATCTTAATCCACGTGGCAGCCTTCAACTGGTCGCGATATCGCGACATGTCACGATATCGCGACCTCCGTGCCCTTCTGCCTTTGCCTTGCCTTTGGAGCCGTGATTTCGCGACATGTCACGAAATCGTGACATGTCACGATTTCGTGACTCCCTTGCCTTTGCCTTCTGCCTTTGCCTTTGGAGCCACGATTTCACATGTCACAAAATTGTGACATGTCACGATTTCGTGGCTCCCCTGCCTTTGCCTTTCGAGCCGCGATTTCGTGGCTCCCATACCTTTGCCTTCTACCTTTGTCTTTGGAGCCGCAATTTCGTGACATGTCACGATTTCATAGCTCCCCTGCCCTTGCCTTCTGCCTTTGCCTTTACAGTCGCAATTTCACGGCTCCCTTGCCTTTGCCTTTAGAGCTACGATTTTGCGACATGTCACGATTTCGTGACTCCCCAACTTGCTTTACAAAATTGAAACTCCCCCCTTGCTTTACAAAACTTCAACCTTGAGAAAGAAATGAAATAAATCAAAATACAAAGTACTTAGAAAACTTAGAAAAATTTGGAGGATGCAAGATTGCTCTACTCTCACCGGATGCTCCTGCATCAAATAATATTTTTAATTGTGTTTATTTTTTATGCTTATGATTGTTTTAATATACAATATTATTATATGGTTGCTTGTTTTTGGATTTATATATTTATTTAGTTTTTTATTTTATAAAGTATTATATGTCTAATTAAGTATATGATATGATGTACCGTCCACATAAAAATGCTTAACATTTTAATTAAAAAATAATATTTTATTTTAAATCCAATCTACTACTACATTTCATGATTGTATAGTTACGTGGAACATGTTGAGCATGTTCCTAGTACCTATGTGATGCCAAACATTCATCATTTTATTTACTAGTTCAATTTGTTATCACTATAATAGTACTAATTATTCATGCTATTATAATACTCAGTTATCGTTCATAAAGCCAAAATAATATTTTAAATAGATAATACTATAGTCCTCATCCTTTGAAGTAATACTATTCATAGATAATCCTATCATTGTCAACTTTCCATAATCATAGTAACAAACAAATTGCATGTATTATAAAAGAATATTTACTCTTGTGTAAAAATATGTAAACTCAAATAATTTAATATTTAAATGTATACTACAAAATAAATGAATATTTTCTCAACATTTTTAAACCATTCTAGTCAAGATTTGTAATCATAAAAAAATTATTTTCTATAATTGATTCACCAAATTAATCTTTTGCATAAATAATTAAAATATTTTAATTGATTATTTTTAGCTTTTGTTGAGTATATAATATAGAAAATACAACCAAAATATGCAATACAAGCAAGCTATAATATATATATGATAATGGCACTATAGTATGCATAAAAATAATAAAAGAAACTTCTTTAATAACTCATAAATATGCCATTAATGTAAGATCATAAAAATAGTACAATGTATTATAATGGAGGACATGAACACTCCATAAACTCATATGAAAGGACTACATTGTATCACATTAATCTATACTAACCACACCCTATATTCTCTCCTAACTCTTTCACTCACTATAAGGCCTTTATATAGGAAGATAGGTTCCCTGGCCCTCACTCTACCTTTGAAAATATATTATAACTTACGTACATGTGGACTATATGGACATTTACATCATTGAATATTCTAACACTTGTGCATTTATTACATGCTAAAGTGACTACAAGACTTTACTTTAAGGTAATATCCTACTCTAGTAATGTACCAAAGGTGGCACATTGATATGTACCCAATAATATAATATATTCTCTAACACCCTATTGTATTACATTATTTGGGTATGGATCTTCATCTTGATTATGGATTTTGCATTCTCCTTCTCTACTTTATGTATTCTACTTCTTGTCTATATCATGTTCGATCAGGTAGTTATTATCTTCATAAAATGCTATCTTTGTTGAGAGAGATCTAACTTCAAATTCCTTTGGTTTTGTCTTTGTGCTATCTTTATTATACTTTTTTTTTTGTATCCAGATTAGGATAATTATCTTATTCTCTTCTACCATATTTTCTCTTCCTCCATCTTCTTTTTTTCTATATTGTTACAAGAGGAATATATGCTTCATGATGAGTTAGTCTATTATCACAATAATATCGACTTGGCTTCAAGGATTCACTACCAGCATTCACTTTCTTTTGTTTCATTACATGAAAGAACTCAAAAGTGATTAATGATAAATAGAACATTAATCACTCTTTTGAAGAATAATAATCATAGTTTGAGTATTCCACCAAGTCCTAAATAGAGTTTCATGAAGATATCGAATTAATATTGTAAAGTTCTTTTTCTTTGCTTATTTCAATAACAAAGAGATTTTTTCTTTAAACATCGTAGATAAGATATTGAATCCATTCAAGTTTTCTATTAGATATTGTGAATATAACATAAGTTCATGAAATATCACACTATTTTCTTTGAATGTATTCTTAATTATTTCATCCATAATAAACCTTTTGATGTTTATGTATTTTATTACCTTTGAAATTATCTTCCTTATGTCTCCTTAGTTTAGAGTATGCAAACTATTTTGATAAAACTTTTATAAGAGTTAGGTTTTTATAGGATTATTATGTCTCCCTAGTGATTAGAATATATTCTAATCTTGGTAATAGTTCATCTTTTGGGTTGATTTTGTAATATTTTGGGAATCAACTTCTATTTCAACTTATTTCTCCTATTGAATTATGCACTTGTCAATTTGGTGAAGTTCTCTATGGTTGGATTTTTTTTATCCCTTTAATATGAGTATGATATAAGTGTAAGTAAATAATTCCAAATATTTTAAGTAAATAATTAACTTCTTATTATACCCCCTAATATCCAAATGTTTAATATTTCTAAATCCCAATATTATATGTTTGATGTAGTATACCTTATAAATCCTTGATTTGAAATATTAAAAAATAATATTTGGAATAATAATTTGGTTTACTAAGTAGAAACCCTTATATCTCCTATGATATTTAATTATAAATGTAATTTTATTTCAATTAATGTGCTTTGAGTTTATCCAAACCCCATAATGGGATGGAGGTCCAAGGTTCAAATCTTGAGCCTCACTAGACTGAACGCTTTTCCCTTTCCTACTACTTTCAGTGGCGTAAAAGGTTTAAAATGATTATGGCATGGCGGCTATAGGGGTGGACTATGCAAAGATATGTGTGGCGACTTCTGGGGTGAACAATGCAAAATACTATGGTGGCCATAAAATCTAGACAGCCTGCCCGGATTTATGGCGGCCATAAAAGCTGGACAGCCTACCTGGATTTGTGGCGGCTACCGATTCCACCATGTTCAAAAAAAAATAATAATGTGCTTCGAAAATTCCTTTGATTTGTTTTCCAGTGTATTAAGGTTGATTGTTTCTCTACTATAAATAATAAATTCAACCTTATGATATACCCCTTATTACTCCTTTCATGAAAGCAATGTTAATCAAGGTGAAGCCTTACCTTTATAATGTTGAAACTCCTAAATAGTAGGCATTGTATTCCTTCAATGATGGACATATGATAGTGATGGCAGTGAGTCTTAAATGATCGTTTGAATCCTCTTCAATTCCTTGGATACTTTCTCTTAATCATACCTATAATTTAGTCTTAATACCACTTAAATTTACCTTGACTCCTTTGCATTCAATGCTCACACTGAATACTCTTTATTTACTATATGATTTCAATCTTCTCACATTGATATTGTCACCTCAATATGTACGTGTCTTTCAACATAGGCTATTAATAGTATAGCCTCCTTAACTTTGCATGTTACTAAACCTTCTACCTTGTTTATGCTCTTAATACTTTTTGTATATATTTCTCGAACAAGTAGGTGGTAGATAAATATTATAGTCTTTTTGTGTGTTGGTTGATGAGTCTTCAATGCTCCCTCTTTGGATGAAATAATTACTACATATTTCAATATTAAAAATATATCTTCAACACTTTCACAATGAGTGTTACATATATTTTGAATGATTTCTTCCTATGTAGGCATTAGTCGAGTTATGTAGCACTTCCTTTCATTATTCCAAATGATACTTGTATGAGAGGACATCCTCAATGTCTCCTTATCCTTCAATATTTCTTCCCTAATAGATGCAATCTATTCAATCTTGGATTTAATGCTCTTTTCCTTCTTCTCGCTGAGTATAAGTTCTACATTTTCTAGTGAACCGATGATGATATCTTCCTCAAGGTTGGCTCTAGCTATGTATCTAATACAACCCTTTTATTTGATGATATGTCTTCAATGGGTGGTTGTTCTTGATATCTATGATTGCACTCTTCCTATTATATGATTGTTATTATTATATGATTGTTATTATTATATGGTTCCTTGTTTTTGGATTTATATATTTATTTAGTTTTTTATTTTATAAAGTATTATATGTCTGATTAAGTATAAGATATGATGTACCATCCACATAAAAATGCTTAACATTTTAATTAAAAAATGATATTTTATTTTAAATCCAATCTACTACTACATTTCATGATTGTATAGTTACGTGGAACATGTTGAACATGTTCCTAGTACCTATGTGATGCCAAACATTCATCATTTTATTTACTAGTTCAATTTGTTATCACTATAATAGTACTAATTATTCATGCTATTATAATACTCAGTTATCGTTCATAAAGCCAAAATAATATTTTATAACAATGTTATATTAGCATCAAATAATACTAATGGTAACATCTCTCGATATATATAAATAATTTATACCATTTTTTATAAAGGAAATGTATCATAATCTATATGCTATAATGAAATTTTAATTATTAAAAAAAAATGAAGTTTGAATTAAATTTGCTAATGATATTGATTGATCATAAATTAAATCTATGGTAAACCAAATTTTATTATTAGTTAATAGAATTGTTTAGTTTTCATATGTTATTAATGTGTAATATAATTTTTTCTTCAACTTTTGAACTAAGTTTATCTTCTTAGAAAATTCTATCATTGACTCCTTTATATAATCATTGTAACAAAAAAATTGCAATAATTACAACAAAAAAAAAAAAAACACTTTATCTTATATAAAAATATATAAACTTAGAATATTCAATATTTAAATGCATATTACAAGATAGATACCCATGTTTCAATTAAGTCTTTTAAACATTGTAGATAATATATCTAGTCATAAAATTTTATTTTATATAATTGTTTTCTCCAAATTCAATCTCTTTTATAAAATAATCTTTGTCCTTATCATCTAATATAGATTTATATTGCTCCTTCATCTCATCAATATAGTCCTCATCCTCTCTTCGTCCTTTGAAGTAATACTATTCACAGATAATCCTATCATTGTCAACTTTCCATAATCATAGTAACAAACAAATTGTATGTATTATAAAAGAATATTTACTCGTGTAAAAATATGTAAACTCAAATAATTTAATATTTAAATGTATACTACAAAATAAATGAATATTTTCTCAACATTTTTAAACCATTCTAGTCAAGATTTGTAATCATAAAAAAAATATTTTCTATAATTGATTCACTAAATTAATCTTTTGCATAAATAATTAAAATATTTTAATTGATTATTTTTAGCTTTTGTTGAGTATATAATATAAAAAATACAACCAAAATATGCAATACAAGCAAGCTATAATATATATATGATAATGGCACTATAGTATACATAAAAATAATAAAAGAAACTTCTGTAATAACTCATAAATATGCCATTAATGTAAGATCATAAAAATAGTACAATGTATTGTAATGGAGGACATGAACACTCCATAAACTCGTATGAAAGGACTACATCGTATCACATTAATCTATACTAACCACACCCTATATTCTCTCCTAACTCTTTCACTCACTATAAGGCCTTTATATAGGAAGATAGGTTCCCTGGCCCTCACTCTACCTTTGACAATATATTATAACTTACGTACATGTGGACTATATGGACGTTTACATCATTGAATATTCTAACACTTGTGCATTTATTACATGCTGAAGTAACTACAAGACTTTACTTTAAGGTAATATCCTACTCTAGTAATGTATCAAAGGTGGCACATTGATATGTACCCAATAATATAATATATTATCTAACACCCTATTGTATTACATTATTTGGGTATGGATCTTTGATGGCAAGCCGAGATTCACACAAAAAAAAAACATCAAATTAATTTTTTGTAAATTGTTTAACACAGTCTTCAATACCGTTTCTAGGCATTCTCTCCCCACTCGATCTCAAACTCGCCATCCCTTCCCTTAAAATTTTCTGAGTTTTTATCGAGGTCTCGACCCTCTAGGCAATTAATGCCCCCACCTGAACGAATTCATGAAATAAAATAAGAAAGTTCGCTTCCTCTGCAAGTTTTCGAATTTCTCTCCAGTAATGGGCAACTGCCCCGATCTGCTATGGAAGCTTACATTAAAGATGCCCCCCTGCCTTGCAACGCCATTTTGGTCAGACTATTCCTCTTGAAAGCATGAGATTCTGGAAATAAAAGAGACACTAATTGCTGCAATGTAAACTAACTAGCTTGATGCATGAAATAAAGCAGATATAATCGAATCAAAACCAAATGTAAAAGGAGAAAGCAGGAGCACAACCCTTTTTATTAATGTGATTCCAACTCGGTTACAATACATCTCCTCCCTTTTTAGGGGCTAGGAGAGTTAGCATGTTTCCATTACAAAAAGTGCATAGTGATCTTCTTCCGCATGCCCACATTTGAAACGGGCGGGCCAAAGTGTTGCCGCCGCTTGCGATGATGAATCCTTGCTTGCTGCTTCTCCTGCGATCAAAGAAACACAGAGACGTTAGTAGCACCTGCAACAAGAGGATAGAACGTTTGACTTTAGAAATCAATAAGAAATGCATGCAAAAGATTGATTAAATACGGTAAACAACATAACTCTAAGCAACCTGCAACTTTTACAGTCTAAAGTTCAACTGTTATTTGTCCGACTGTTTAACACGAATTTGCTCGTGTTAAGATGCCGAATCAATGTTGTTACCTGTAGGTTAGTGGGGCAACAAAACGACAAAAGCATGATAATACTTGATAAACGTCTAAAGTCGCGATAGCATGATAATATATTTGATAAACTATTTAAACAGTCTAAAGTGTAATGCAGGATATATTCGATAAATGACAGAATAAATTAAATTGAAACTAACAAAAAGTGTGGGGTGCCCAAGCGGGCCGCCCCGTTAAAACTTGACTTTGACGCCAATCCACTAGGGATGGGCCCAAAATCTCATGAGAAGGTGAGTTGTCATCAAATTGATGGATTACTGTGATCCAATGTCGGGTATTAAGGTCCAGATTCACCTTCTAGCAGCCACCAATAACCTCTCCTGCGAAAGAGATTACGGGTGTAGAAGAAATGAATCTAAAAGGATGCAATCGGGTGTTTGGTTTGGCAGCACTTCGTTGCTTTGAAAATGTCTACCAACTTGTCCTTTTTGGGCGGGAAAGTCCGCCATTTTATAGACCCATGGGGTCTCTTTGGAGGGGCACGCAGGGATGCCACGTGGCGGCCATGCCTTCCCAAAAGGGAGGAGACTCCTCCTTGACTTGGGCTTACATGACTGCCCTTGTGACAGTCCGCTAACTACCAATCTGCCCACCTACGCGCGCATGCACAGCAGCGGCAATAATCGACTGTCCTCGGCTGCCACTTGTTTAACGTCCGCTTTAATGGTTTTAATGTTTGCTTTTAAATGTTTTAATGTTTGCCTTTGATTGGTTGAATTTTGCCTTTATTGGTTTAATTTCTACCCAGGCGCAAATGTCGAAGTGTCGCGATATCGCGACACTTCGGCCAAGGCTTTGCCTTGGGCGCTGAAGTGTCGCGATATCGCGACGTCGCGATATCGCGACACTTCGGCCAAGGCTTTGCCTTGGGCGCCGAAGTGTCGCGATATCGTGACACTTCGGCCAAGGCTTTGCCTTGGGCGCCGAAGTGTCGCGATATCGTGACACTTCGGCCAAGGCTTTGCCTTGGGCGTCGAAGTGTCACGATATCGCGACACCACCGCCAAGGCTTTGCCTTGGGCACCGAAGTGTCGCGATATCGCATGTCGCGATATCGCGACACTTCAGCCAAGGCTTTGCCTTGGGCACCGAAGTGTCGCGATATCGTGACGTCACGATATCGCGACACTTCCCAAGGCTTTGCCTGGTCGAAGTGTCACGATATCGCGACGTCGTGATATCGCGACACTTCGGCCAAGTCTTTGCCTTCGGTGCCGAAGTGTCGTGATATCGTGACACTTTGGCCAAGGCTTTGCCTTCGGCATCGAAGTGTCGCGATATCGCGACACTTTGGCCAAGGCTTTCTTTTGATTAAGGCTTGCTTTTAATTAAGGCTTGCTTTTGATTAAGGCTTGCTTTTGATTAAGGCTTGCTTTTGATTAAGGCTTGCTTTTGATTAAGGCTTGCTTTTGATTAAGGCTTGTTAAAACGACCAGCTTTGCTTTGTTTACTTTTCGACCTT
Source organism: Wollemia nobilis (assembly GCA_028583015.1). Classification (NCBI taxonomy): domain Eukaryota; kingdom Viridiplantae; phylum Streptophyta; class Pinopsida; order Araucariales; family Araucariaceae; genus Wollemia; species Wollemia nobilis. Next base: position 628,325 of record JAQPPZ010001862.1, read on the forward strand.
CTAAACTGTTGTGTAAGTGGCTAGGACCACTGTTTGACCTCTGAGGGCTGCCCTGAAAGTTGTGTGTGTCAATGCGATCAGTGTTTGTAGTCACATAATCGGATTGGTGCTGTTTTGGTGTCTACAGATGCCCCTTTTTGGGAAGCGCTGCGGGTGATGCAGAGTGCTGAGCAAAAATAGATAACCAAAGCACTAATGATTAGGGTTTCTTGGTAACCTAACCAACTTTTGATGCCCCAAGTATGGAAAGGGCATGCATTCTTGAATCCTTGCTTCTGACGAGCTAAGGAATTTGATTTCAAGTGTTAACCTATTTTGGTGAGGTGTGACTTGAGCTTGGACATTGATCAGTCATGATTAGGCAAAGGGCGTAACCTTTTGTCCACGGGGGAACCTTGTGTTCATGCTTCGGGAATGCCAAGTGTTTGATCAATTTGATTGTTGCTTGTTTACTGCCCCAAGCAGGAGCGTGATTGTCTTTGTCAATGATTCTTTGAATGCATGTCATTGCTTTGATTGGGTGTGTGCTTGTTGATTGGTGACTAAGTGTGACTACCCCCTCAAGCGACGAATCGATGAGGGAATGACCTTCATGAGAAAAGCGACGAGTCGCTTGACCCAAGATGACTTGTGCAAGGGTGCCTTTAGATGGTTTACCATTAAGCATGTGCAATTTCCCGACATTTGGACCTATTTTTGGTGGGTGTTAACCCTTTTGGTGATGCCATAATGGGGTGAAATCGTCGAAAACCCGTCTTCCCGTGGAGCGGTCCGGCTATGGTAGCCTTCTTGGGGAAGTAGGAGAGTGACAATTTGAGCCCCGACATCGATTTTCTATGCCAAGAGGTTAAGTGCAAGAGCACTTGTGTCCGACAATGCTTATTGCTATGTTTTTGTGTTGCATTTTTGTGATGTTTTTGTTGTTTTGATTTTCTTGCTTTGTGTATATGTCATGATTTTATGTTATGCATAATGATTGATGTTGATGGATGCATGCTACTTTATATTGATGTATGCATATGGTATGATAAATGCGATTGTTGTATGTTGATTTATTTTGATGGATGCATATGTTGTGATGAATGCAAATGTTTTTTATTTATATGTGATATGCAGAAATGAAATGGATGGATAGAATTTGTGATGTTTGGCTATGGCACCATAGACTATTTAGGACTTTGTTATTTTGTCTTTAGGCGATTGCTGTGATGCATGACTTTGTATGTATACATGTGGTTTTTTTTTTTTTGTATTTTTTGATGGTATTGTAAGGATGAAAAGTAGCGTAGTTGGTTTAGAAATGTAGCTAAGGTTTTCTGAGACTCAGACGGTTTTAACTTACTAGCCATGATTGTACTTTATCTTACAAGACTTTTGAACAAGGTATGAATCGGACTTGTTTTTGACCAAGCTATTTCACATCCCTGTGTGTGCAATTGAGTTCATTTATGTGGTATTTGTCAGGATACCGCCAGTGCCAGATGGGCTTTCAACCGAACCTATATTGAGGATCACCTAATTAGCTCCACTAACTCCTTTGTTGTATTTAGTTAGATTAATCTGCGGTGTTATCCAGGATACCATAAGCTAGCTCATCCTTATGCAAACATTGGTCTGCACACATGCAAAGCGAATGTGACAGACATATCGTCATGCGGGTAGGATACCACCATTGCCAGATAGGCTATCAACCAAACCTGTAATGAGGATCACCTAGATGGTTTTCGAATGCTGAGAATTCCAGGGATTCAAGTTCAGGATATTTGTTGGCTGAATGATTTAGAAAGTTGCTCGTCTATATAGTGATGAAAATCACTGTTTATTTTCTATTAATTCTTTTTGAGCAAGGATTTTGAATAGTAGTGATAACCATTGTTATTTGATTTTGTATTTTGAGTATTGTGAGTTTGGGCTGGTGAGTGGCCTTGATCCTTGTGGACTTGGGGACGACTACGCATCCTTTGCAGGGACGTGTAGTACGAATCCTTACGACGTTGGGAACCAAGGGGGTGATGGAGATTATGGAGTAAGGGCATTGATCTTTTAGGCCTTGGGGATGACTACCCATCCTGGTTAGGGGCGGATAGTACGAATCCTTACAACTTGGAGACCAAAGGTGAATGGAAAGTGTTAGGATGATGATTTGTTGGAATTTTGTTCGTGAATGGCGTTGATCCCTTTTAGGTCTTGGGGATGACTACCCATCCTTGGCGAGGGGCGTGTAGTACAAATCCTTACAACTTTGGGAACCAACTATGATTGGGATTTGGTAGTGGTAAAAACCATTGTTTATGGAGGTGAATGAATGGGGAAGAGCTCGTCCTTTTGTCAATTCTCAGCATTCTAGAACCATTCGCACGGGGGGATGAGCAAGATAACCGTTTCACTTATGGTGACCTGGATTACTGTGCAGGTTTCATCTTTCGTTCACACAACTTGGGAATTTTTATGTGTTTTAATTTGTGTTGGGATGTTACGTAACAAGGCGTATTTCAAGTGTAACTCTACCTTCGTAAAATCTGTCTGACTCGGTACATTACATAGCTAAAGAGCAAAATGATGACTGAATCACGAAAACTCTTGATACATTAGAAGACCACTGACTCTAGTGTGGTAAAAAGCAATGCATGGTGTTTTTGTTGTTTTTGTAAAATGGAACAGTGTGGAACAAGATGGACTAGCAGAGCAATTACAACCTATGGTGCCTTTGACCTGTACGACCACAAATATGCAATGTATGGATGCAATGCTTTAATGCAGCTATGTATTTTTGTATTTTTGATGGATTGATTTTTGTGAATATGAAGATGAGGTGCGAGAAGAGCTCTCTATTGATGAATTTGAGTATGCCTAGAAATGAGATGCAAAAATTTTTTTTGTTGTTTTTGATGATTTTTATTTTTTTTAACTTTTCTTATTTTTGACCAAGCGATTGTGGAAATCCTTGGAGCATTTTTGGGATTGACCAAGCGATTATAGAATCCTTGGAGCATTTTTGGGATTTGACCAAGCGATTGCGATAATCCTTGGAGCATTTTTGGGATTTGACCAAGCGATTATAGAATCCTTGGAGCATTTTTGGGATTTGACCAAGCGATTTTGATAATCCTTGGAGCATTTTTGGGATATGGCTCTCTTAGATATGAAATGGTCGCAAATGACTGATATTCAAGGGTTCTGTTTCCTTGATACCATCAAGAGAAGCTAGCCGGTATGTCCTGGGTCCTATTTTGCTATCAATGACATATGGACCTAACCAATTTGCCACAAATTTGTCCCTTAGGTGGGATGGCAAACTGGAGTTCTGTTGGTTTTCCTTCAAAACCAAATCACCAACCCGAAAGTCTCTGAGGTGAACTTTCATGTTGTAAGCTTTCTTAAGTCGCTCTTGATAAATACGTAAATGCTCGAGAGCATTAACGCGTCATTCATCAAGCAACGTAAGCTGGTCTAACCGGGCCTACCGCGTAGAGTCATCATCGATGAACTCCTGCATTGATATGCGTAGGGAAGGAATCTCCAACTCTAGAGGCATGACTGCCTCGGAGCCATACACGAGCGAAAATGGAGTGGCCCCAGTGGGTGTCCGAATGCTAGTGCGATAGGCCCATAGGGCAAGTGGGATTTGAATGTGCCAATCCTTATGACTGTCTACGACGGTATTTTTAAGGATGGCAACTAGCATTTTGTTTGACGCTTCTGCTTGCCCATTCGCCTGTGGATAATAGGGTGTCAAAAAGCTATGCTGAATCTTGTACTTTGTGGTCAAAGCATGCACGTCTTTGTTCTTGAAAGGCATCCCATTATCCGAGACTATTTTGGATGGAATACCAAAATGACATATGATGTTATGCAAAATGAACTCCACAATGCGGGGTCCTGTCGTAGAGGTAAGCGGAATTGCTTCCACCCACTTGGTAAAATACTCTATGGCCGTTATGATAAACGTGTGACGGCCTGACGATGCAGGGGAGATCTTTCCAATTAGATCGAAGCCCCACTACGAGAATGGCCAAGTAGACTGGACTGTCTGCAAGGCCTGGGAAGGTACGTGCATCAAATTGGCATGATGTTGACACTTCACGCACTTCTTGACATATGCGCAACAATCTCGCTCTAAAGATGGCCAATAATAGCCCATGCGAAGAATGCGCTTTGCGATGGCCATACCACTAAAGTGGCCACCACATGTACCATCGTGCGCTTGGGCGACCGCCCAAGTGGACTCTTCTCTGGTCCAAGCAACGAAGAAGGATTCCTTCATAGCTGCGACGATATAAAATGTCTCCTATCAAGACATACTTAGCCGCTTTTCACTTGAGTGCTCGTTTTGCGGCATGAGTCAATCCAAGCGGGAGATTACCTAACTTGAGGTAGTCTCTAATGGGTAAATACCAGTCCTGTTGATCAGAAACCTCGATAGTATGAACAGCCAATCCCTCTTGAAGTTCATCCCTAGCGAACGCTGAATGGGATAGAACCTGTAAGAATAGCGTTGTGTTGCTATTAATGGGAGTAGGGGAGAACAAGGACCCCTAGTTGGCGCGTTTCAGATGATCTTGGATTCGAGAGAACTTATCCGAGGATGGTTCAATCTGGATCATGTGGATTCCTGGCGTCAAGTCTGAGCTTGCACGCTCCATCGCGGATTGCGATAAGGTTTTGACTTGAATGGTTGTCATATCACCGAAAAGGTCTTGCAGAATTAGTGACCCCAAGGAGGCCATTGTGTCCGCAAAATGATTCGATGATCGAGGGAGTGCCTCGATGTCATACCACTCAAGTTTTGCCAAGAATTTGTCCACAAGGGCTTTATAAGCCTGCAGGACTGGGCATTTGCATTGATATACCCCTTTGACTTGATTGACTATTAACAACGAATCACCAAAGATATTCAGTCATTTGATGTTCATGGCGATTGTTGTCTGAAGACCTAGGAGCAAGGCTTCATACTCTGCATTATTGTTGGTGCATGGGAAGTTTAATTTAAATGACAGGGGCATTGGAGCACCCTACGGTGTGAAGAATACAATTCCCGTGCCACCACCTTGCTCACATTTAGAACCATCGAAGAATAGGGTTATGTCGGCTTGTGACTCAGGCTCATCAGAATCTGGCGATTCTGAGACATGGAAGACCCCATCATCGGGTAGTTCTATGACTAGAGGCTGATCGTCTTCAAGAGGAGCCTCTGCTAGTTGATCGGCTATGACTTGTCCTTTGATAGATTTTTGTCCAATAAACTCAATGTCAAATTCCATCAACAACATGATCCATTTCGCCGTGCGACTACTATGATAAGTATGACTCATCATGTATCGCAATGGATTCTCCTTAGACACAACATACGTAGTGTTGCTCAAGCATGTAGTGGCGTAGCTTTTTGGTAGCAAACACCACCGCCAAGCAAAGTTTCTCAACGTATGCATAGTTAAGTTCATAACTGACCAGGGTGCGGCTAAGATAGTAAGTAGCCTGTTCCTTGTGAAGTTCATTCTTCTGGGCTAACATGGCACCCAGTGCCACCTCAGTAGCTGAGATGTATAAGTAGAATGACACTCCTGGTCTAGGTGGTGCCAATACTGGCAGTGAAGCCAGGTATTGTTTGATTTCGTCAAAGGTTGATTGGCACTCGTCATCCCAATGAAATGTAACCCCCTTGTGCAATAATTTGTTCATGGGTCGGCACTTGTCAGATAATTGCGCTATAAAGCGTTTAATCGACGTGACCTTTCCTTGCAGACTTTTGAGCTGCTTGATTGTAGTTGGGGGAACCATTTCAAGGATTGCCTTGACTTTCTTTGGGTCCACCTCGATTCCTCGCTTTGAGACTATGAAACCCAAGAGTTTTCCAGATGTGACGCCAAATACGCACTTCTTGGGGTTTAGTCTAACTTTATGCTCCATGAGGCGATCGAGGATCTTGCTTAAGTCATCGATATGATTTGAGCGCAAAAGAGACTTGGCTAACAAATCATCCATGTAATCTTCCAAAGTTTTGTGCATGTAGTCATGGAAGATATATGTCATGGCACGTTGGTAGGTGGCGCCAGCATTTTTAAGGCCAAAAGGCATGACCTTATAACAAAATGTCCCCCAAGGCGTTGTGAACGCCGTTTTTAGTTGGTCTTCAGGATTGATACGAATCTGATTGTATCCTGAGAAACCATCCATGAGGGAGAGCATTTCGTGACCTGTTGTAGCGTCTACCAACGCGTCGATGCTCGACAAGGGGAAATCATCCTTAGGACTCGCTTTGTTTAGATCTCAAAAATTGGTGCATATGCGAATCCTCCCGTCGGGCTTCTTGATGGGAACCATGTTGGACAGCCATGGCGGATAATCCATGCAGATGACAAACTGTGCATCCAATAGCTTTTGCAATTCATCTTTGACCATCAAGGCCACTATTGGGTGCATCTTACGTAGTTTTTGCTTTACGAGCTTGATTGTCGGATCAAGCGTTAAATTATGCGTGACTAGTTGCGGGTCTAGTCCTGGCATATCCTTGTACGACCATGCAAAAACCTCCTTCTTCTCTTTGAGAAGGGCAATGTAGTCGGCTTGCTCTTCGGGGGAAAGACTTACCCCCAGCTTGAGAATCTATGGATTCATTGGATCTGTGCCGATATCTACGTCAGTCGTCTCCTCGACTGACATGTGGGATCCGTCCTCCAACTGATGTGGAGTCGGGATCAAATGGATATCATTAGCTGAGTTTAGATCTACGTTTGGAACCTCGGGTTCCTCTTCAGCCTGAAAAATATCTTGAGTTGTCCCTGGGGTAAAATGAGGCATTTCACCGAAAGGCCGATACTCTGATGGTGATAAAGGTGAATTGACGCGATCCCAGTCGATGGCATCTATGTCTAGATGCAATGACCGTGCTGGATCGGCCGGATTGCGGATGGGTGCGGTCAAATCAATGGAGATCATGTGGATGGAATGAATTTGGTCTCCATTACCATGGGTATGATAACTTGAATATTCTGGATGCTCCCTATACTCTGGATCTGGCTCTAGGGGAACGAGCACGAACGGATCGGCCCTATGTGCGAATAGGAGGACAAGGTCTTCCCTCGGCACTGATGTCATGATAGGGTCTCGGGGTGGACGATGCTCATCATAGATTTGGAGCCATGGATCCAACACTTGGTCCCACCCCGCTGGGTCTACATACCATTCATGCCCTAACCTTATGCCCATCTGTCCCATCAGATCTTCATGAGTTAAAGGGTGATTGTGCCGTCGCGCATGATTGAGATAGTCCATCTCAGTCTCATCTTCTGAATCACTTTTGAAGATCCAAAAATGTTCATTTTCTTCAGCAACTATTTGTGACGTTGAGGGTTCTCCTTGTTCCAGCAAATTAATCTGGTCCCATTGCGGTTGTTCCACTCTTGGTGGAGGGACCTGATTCTCTTGACACTGTATTGACTCAACTGGAACCTCTAAGGGGAACAACTTCAAAAAGATGTCCGGACATCGTTTATGTTCTCTTTGGGGATTAGTGTCCGAACTTTCACCTCTCTCTAGCAAAGGAGAGGGATTACTGATGTTGCCAAGGGTGTTTGTTGACCATGGGAGGTAATCTCCCAATGTATATTCTGTATTTGGGTTGGCATAAGGATCCGATGCCAATCCCACCCTTGTTGCCTATTCCTAGGCCTTGCATATTTTCTACCAAGATGTCTAAGGGCAGGGGGTGGTTGAACCCTACTCCCGACTTATCATATGGCATCTGATATCTTGGTTGGCAAAGGACACGCATCCCTTGCTCATATCTGCCTAGCCCGTATCCATGCCAATTGCATTGGCCGAGATATCTTAGAGCGAAGTTCGGGTTTGACAGATAGTTGATATTTTCAGCAAAAGGCTCTTCGTCTTCGTCCTTTTGCTTGCATGGTTCAAGACCATGATCAAGGCCCCCATACACAAAATTTGTCCGGTTTGGTGGGTAACCTAGAGGAACAACTATTCCTATGGGAAGGCGAGGTCTCCCCATGTCCTGTATTGATTCTAATGCGGGCGTTGCCACAACATTCTGCACTAGATACTCCCCTAGGCCTGTACTGGCCATTTCAACAGTGATTGTTGATGCTTGGGAGGGAGGGAACGGGAGTCCTTCCTGAGTCCATTCCATGTTTGGTGGGTTAGGAGTCTCAGCTTCCGTTGTGCTAGGTGTTTCCTCTGTTGATACCGTTGATATTGTTGGCAACCCCTCTTCTAGGGGCTGAGCCTCTTCCAGGATCTGTTTTCCCTTGTCCTTCTGTTTAGCCATGACAGGTGGCATTGGTAGTGAAGGAGCAGATGATGAAGACTCACCTGGCTAGGATTTTGATGATTTGGTCACCAGTGGTGCCTACGGTATTGGACCCTGTTTAGATGGATTTAACTGGAAATCCAAATGCGTTGAAGGGAGGGTCGATTGAGGCATTAATTGCATCGCATTGCAATACTTGAAGGGTTCTAAGTCCATCGGGACTACATGTATTTCTCCTTCAAATGCATACTTTAGGCACTGGTGAGCGATCGAAGGGACACACTTCATGTCCCTGATCCATGGCCGCCCTAGCAGTATGTTATAAGCCATCTCGCCTTCCAAAACATGGCACAATGTTGGTATTGTCTTTTGTCCTACCTGGACAGGCAGAACAACTGTGTCGACTGTCGAGCATATTGCATCGTTGAAAGCTCGCAGTGTGTATGTGGAGGCTATGATATGAGAGGCTGGCAGCTTCAGATGTTTTAAGGCTGCAGTGGTAATGATGTTACTGGACGAGCCAGTATCTACCAACACTCTCTTGTACGGGATCCCGTTGACCCGTGCGATAACGTGCAGGGGTGGATCTGCCATGTCATTCGATATTGTTTTGACTTCATCCTCTCTGAAGGTAATGACCGGCTCCGTACATCGTTTCACATGTCCCACGAAGTTGTTGAAAGAATTTGCTTCGTGAGGTTGTAATTCGATGGCTTTTAAAATTTCCATAAGAGCTTCCCTATGAGGTGTTGACTGTTGAATAAGCTCATAAATGGAAAGCCTAGCCGATGTGGTCCGCAAACTCTGCGTGAGTTTGGTCCGTATCGTGACCTCGGGTCTAGGCGGAGGCAACTCGCATAGGGCGTTGTTGAGGCTGCGACGTTGTTGGAACTTCCCTTGTAGCTACCTCGGGGGCAACTCCCTGGGTACTTTTTGTTCCTGGTCACTATGCTGATCATTCCCACAAATCCTTGCATGGGAAGATTCTGTCGCACCTCATTAACCTGGAGAGGTTTTGCCTGTGCCTCATGGGCAGGCAAAGGGTCCTTGAATACCCCCATTTGTTGATTATTTGGCGCTATGGGGTTGTCCACGGCCAATGTTTTATTGTCGATCAAATCTTGGATTAATCCTTTGAATTTCCAACATCCATTCAAGTCATGTCCCCTTCGCCTATGGAATCTACAATATAATTCCTCTCTGTATCCCTTAGGCTTGGGAGCATTAGGATCTACAGTTTGGATTTCTGGAAGGGTGACTAAATTTGCCACTGACAAGCGGTCAAATAGGGAGTCCCTAGACTCCGCATAAGGGGTGAATTGTCGCCTAGGGCGACGCTGCTGATTTTGCTCCTATTTTTTATTATCTCTTTCATAACTAGGAGGCACTTGCTGGTAATTAGCCTTTTGGGGCTGTATTTCTTGCACGGGCTTGGGGACATTTATCGCAACTTGATTAACCGTAGCGGGTTGTGATTGCGTAGTCCCGGTCTTAGTGGTTTTATTCCACTCTTTCTTTTTAGGCTTGGCGATTGCGCCCTCACCTATTTTAATCTCTTCTATAACTCTGGCTTGCGCCAAAGCTTCTTCTAGGTTGGCGTATTGTTGCAGCAAGAATAGCCAGAGATTGATTTTAAGCAACTCCGTGCAAACATCTCGTGTGAGATCGGACATAGGGGGAAGGTAGGGTAGCTTAGAAAGCAAAGCCCTCCATCGATTCTCGTATGCTGCCATTGTCTCTTCCTCATATTGCTTGAGGCTGGCCAGATCACTCAGTGATGCCTTCTTCTTTGTGTTGAAGGCAAAGCGTTCAAGAAACGCATCTACTAATTGATCTAGGTTGTTTATGTTGTGTTTTGGTAACTGTGTGAACCAATCCGAGGTAGGGCCTACGAATGTGGTTATGAATGTCCTAAGCAACAATGCATCATTATCTTGGATGTCGAAGCATTGGCTTAGGAATCTTGTGACATGTTCTTGTGCATCCTCTTCACCTTTAAAGACTGCCAATTGAGGCAACTTGAAATGTTCGGGGTAAAGAGGTGTGGGCACTGAGGGATGCACTGGATGACTGCGGAGTTGACGTAACGTGGGCTTTTGATGCCCAGAAGCTTTTGTCTCCACAGACTCCAAACGCTCTAATAGCGCTTTGTATGCATCGAAAGATTTTATTTCTTCCTCTTTTGTTTGCTCCCGTTGTGAGTTATGGGAGACTGGGAGGCCTATGGGGGGGTGGCCGAATGGCAGCCCTCCCGCCTTGATGGGGCATTTTGGCCCGTTCTATTTCTCGGTTCATACTCCTCATAAACTTCTTGAGGAGTCTCTGGGCGAGACCTATGACCCCGATTGAGTCCCCGCTGAGGGTACCCATCATTGTTTTGGGGAGTGGCCTCCCTCTCGGGTCTATAAGGTCTCGGAGGCAAAGCTTGACGAGGTCGCGGAGACCTGTCCTGCACCAAAGGGTTGTGCCTCTCATATTGTTCTGCTTTTTGGGTGCGAGGGGTTGGCACCCTCTCAGGGAGTTTATAGCGCAACTCATCCGCTTCGCGCTGCATGCGCTCTTTATTAAGGCGGTATAAGTACTCTAACTCCTGATGACCTTGCTCAAGCTGCGTGATTCGGGCTTGGCGGGCGGCATGTCTGGCGACCGTCGGGTCAATTTGGTCTCGCCCTATTTTGCTCAGGAGGCTTGAATGTTTCTCCTATGTATTTGCCTCGATCTTGATGATCTAAAATTTCAATGGGTCGCTTCCCTCTGTCGAGGTTGGCGGCATTTACTTGAGGCTCTGGCCTCGATGGGTGACCATGATATCTAGCAGGTGCGGAAATGCAAGGTTCCCATGCTGTATGTTGTTCCCGAGGAATGCGATGGTCTTCCTCGTACTCCCTTTCATGGGTGTGAAAGGGGCGGGCGGAGTGAGCTCGCCCTGTGTGAAGAGCCCTGCGCTCTGGGTTTTGTCTTTCTATTCTAATGGGAGGCAAAGAAGAGGTACCGTATTCACGTTGTCTCTCCTCATGGACACTATGCCTCTCTAGCGCTTCATCGCGCTGTGGCCACTCAGATCTAGCCTCAAAAGGCGATTTTCTATTTACATTGAGATCTACATGTAAAGCTTCTTCCCGAAAGGGGCTGTGTTGAATGGGCAAACTCCACAGAGGAGGGTCCCAATAATTCCTTCTTGATGTGGCCTGATGTGGACTCTCTTGTAGGCCAGACCGCCAAGGCGGTATGGCCAAGTCCTCAGGGCTAAAGCGAAGGCGACCAACGCCCTCTCTTTGTGCACCTTCCACAGCGTCCGCCCTTGATTGGGCTTGGCTATGGGTGTACACCATTGTGGTGCTTCTCTACTAGCTAAGCAGATTTTTATCTCGTTTATGATGATTTTTCTTTTTGTTTACACTAAGCGGAAATGAACACACACATACACAAACAGTGATTATCTCTTTTAAGGATTAATAGTGTGTCCTAAACTGGTTTAGTGCATTTTGATGTTTTGTTTTGTTTTTGCAAGTTTTGAAGAACGTTTAAATGCATAATGTTGGCTCATATGACTCCCATAAATGGTCGCCCCTTCAATATACCATTGTCGGACCGATATACCAACCTCTCTATATACCCGCCCTTACGAGAGGGAAACTATAGGTACGTGAGAGCAGATGGTACGTGGAACATAGGCGGTACGGAAGGGGGGATTGTCCTGTTAATGACACCTACCATAGAAGACTTATCCTCGCGCGCATGGGAATCACCCCAATGACACTCGGTCAGCTTTCGTCAGGATTTACGCCTAACAACAATGACAATCGGGGAAATGGATGCAAAGCTAAGCCAAGGTGGTGATGAACCCACCGTTGGTCTTGCTCAAGGGCTGGGGTCTTACGACCAGCTCCTTGGTTTAATTTACCACGTGATGTGTGTGGGGTTCATTTTATTTAATAAAAATGAAACAAGCATAAACAACTTTCCCTAAGCAAGTAAAAGTTGACAAAAAAAGTAGAAACAAAAAATAATAATAAAAAAAAAAAATGCAGGTACAACTTTGGAACCTTACCTTTTTTTTCTGCTCAAATCGGCTGTCTTTTCCGCCCAAATCGGTTGTTTCTGATTCGGCCCGGTACCTTTAAGCACAAAAACGTAAATTTCAATCAATTTCTGAATCTAAAAAAAAAAAGGGGACAGAGTCCCACCGTGATCGCCACTGAAAGCATGAGATTCCGAAAATAAAAGAGACACTAATTGCTGCAATGTAAACTAACTAGCTTGATGCATGAAATAACACAGATATAATCAAATCAAAAACAAATATAAAAGAGAAAGCAAGAGCACAACCCTTTTTATTAATGTGATTCCAACTCGGTTACAATACATCTCCTCCCTTTTTAAGGGCTAGGAGAGTTAGCATGTTTCCATTACAAAAAGTGAATAGTGATCTTCTTTCGCATGCCCACATTTGAAATGGGCGGGCCAAAGTGTTGCCGCCACTTACGATGATGAATCCTTGCTTGTTGCTTCTCCTACGATCAAAGAAACAATGAGACGTTAGTAGCACTCGCAACAAAAGGATAGAACGTTTGACTTTTAGAAATTAATAAGAAATACATGCAAAAAGATTGATTAAATACGTAAACAACATAACTCTAACAACCCGAAACTTTACAACAAACAACTATCCACTACAACAAACGTAATCAATGTTGTTACCGCAAGTTAGTGAGACAACAAAACGACAAAAGCATGATAATATTTGATAAACGTCTAAAGTCGTGATAGCATGATAATATATTTGATAAACTATTTAAACAGTCTAACGTGTAATGCAGGATATATTCGATAAATGACATAATAAATTAATCAGCAACTAACAAAAAGTGTGGGGTGCCCAAGCGGGCCGCCCCCGTTAAAACTTGACTTCGATGCCAATCCACTAGGGATGGGCCCAAAATCTCATGAGAAGGTGATGTCATCAAATTGATGGATTACTGTGGTCCAATGTCGGGTTTAAGGTCCAGATTCACCTTCTAAAAGCCACCAATAACCTCTCCTGCGAAAGAGATTACGGGTGTAGAAGAAATGAATCTAAAAGGATGCAATCGGGTGTTTGGTTTTGGCAGCACTTCGTTGCTTCAAAATGTCTACCAACTTGTCCTTTTTTGGGCGGGAAAGTCCGCCATTTTATAGACCCATGGGGTCTCTTTGGAGGGGCACGCAGGGATGCCACATGGCGGCCATGCCTTCCCAAGAGGGAGGAGACTCCTCCTTGACTTGGGCTTACATGACTGCCCTTGTGACAGTCCGCTAACTGCCAACTCGCCCACCTACGCGTGCATGCACAACAGCGGCAATAACTGACTATCCTCGGCTGCCACTTGTTTAACGTCCGCTTTAATGGTTTTAATGTTTGCTTTTAAATGTTTTAATGTCTGCCTTTGAATGCTTGAATTCCGCCTTTGATTGGTTTAATGTCTGCCTAGGCGCAAATTCGAAGTGTCACGATATCGCGACGTCGCGATATCGTGACACTTTGGCCAAGGCTTTTCTTTGGGCGCCGAAGTGTCGCGATATCACGACGTCACGATATCGTGACACTTCGCCAAGGCTTTGCCTTGGCCAAAGTGTCACGATATCACGACGTGACACTTCGGCCAAGGCTTTGCCTTGGGCGTCGAAGTGTCGTGATATCGCGATGTTACGATATCGTGACATCGCGACACTTCAGCCAAGGCTTTGCCTTGGGCATCGAAGTGTCGTGATATCGTGACACTTCGGCCAAGGCTTTGCCTTAGGTGCTGAAGTGTCGAGATATAGCGACGTCGCTATATCACGACATTGCGATATCGTGACACTTCGGCCAAGGCTTTGCCTTGGGTACCGAAGTGTCGTGATATCACGACTTCGGCCAATCCAAGGCCTTCTTTTGATTAAGGCTTGCTTTTGATTAAGGCTTGCTTTTGATTAAGGCTTGCTTTTGATTAAGGCTTGCTTTTGATTAAGGCTTGCTTTTGATTAAGGCTTGCTTTTGATTAAGGCTTGTTAAAATGACCAACTTTGCTTTGTTTACTTTTCGACCTTCTAAACTATTGTGTAAGTGGCTAGGACCACTGTTTGACCTCTGAGGGCTGCCCTGAAAGCTGTGTGTGTCAATGCGATCAGTGTTTGTAGTCACATAATCGGATTGGTGCTGTTTTGGTGTCTACACCTCTGCACCACTATCTCATCCCATACTGTCTATGGCCTGCAACTGTCGCCTTGTCAGAATATTTCCTTGAGATGGTTATCCCTATTTTAATACACGCGGTTGTCATCTCTATTTTAATATACGTGGCCTTCATCTTTATTTTAATACACGTGGCTACCCACATGTCTATTTCAGCCTGTCTTCTTCTTGGTCATGATATCTTAATCCACATGGCAGCCTTCAACTAGTCGCGATATCACGACATGTCATGATATCGTGACATGTCGCGGTATCGTGACCTCCGTGCCCTTCTGCCTTTGCCTTGCCTTTGGAGCCACAATTTTGTGACATGTCACAAATTGTGACATGTCACGATTTCACGACTCCCCTGCCTTTGCCTTCTGCCTTTGCCTTTGGAGCCACGATTTCACGACATGTTGCAAAATTGTGACATGTTGCGATTTCACGACATTTTGCAAAATTGCGTCATGTCACGATTTCATGGCTCCCCTACATTTGCCTTTGGAGTCACGATTTCGTGACATGTCGTGAAATCATGACATGTCATGATTTCATGGCTCCCCTACCTTTGCCTTCTGCCTTTGCCTTTGGAGCCATGATTTTGTGACATGTCACGAAATCATGACATGTCACGATTTTGCTGCTCCCCTGCCCTTGCCTTCTGCCTTTGCCTTTGGAGCTATGATTTCACAACATGTCACAAAATCATGACATGTCACGATTTCGTGGCTCCCCTACCTTTGCCTTATGCCTTTGCCTTTGGAGCCATGATTTCGAGACATGTTGCAATATCGTGAAATGTCACGATTTTGTGACTCCCCAACTTGCTTTACAAAATTGAAACTTCCCCCTTGCTTTACAAAACTTCAACCTTGGGAAAGAACCAAAATAAATCAAAATACAAAGTACTTAGAAAAATTTGGAGGATGCAAGATTGCTCTACTGTTGCCGGATGCTCTTGCATCAGACACCCGGGGTAGATTAAAAAAGTGATCCTCACTTCTATTTTGTTAGGGGAAGACCCAGGCGGTCAACCTCCATCTTCGACAACCAAGTTGCATCTTCAACAAGTCTGCCCTTCCACTTTATCAAATATTCAGAATACTGTTTGTTTCTAGTGCTTCTGCCTTCATGAGCGTCTAATATTTCCTCGACCTCGTCTGTGGTTGGAGTAGATGCTGAAATTTTCCAGAATTCCATACTTGGCTCCTTTGTAATTTCTTCCTCATGATATTCCACTAAATCTGAAATGTTAAAAATAGGTGAAATGTCAAGCCAACTTGGCAATTCCACTTCATATGCATTGCCTGACTCCCGTTTTTCCAATATTCTGCATGGCCCAAACTTCTTCATCTTTAATTTGTTATAAGTTTTGGTCGGAAACCTTTCCTTCCTGATATGGACCATGACTTCATCTCCTACTTCGAACTCTTTGAACCATCGCTTCTGGTCTGCTCTTGTCTTATATTGAGTATTCATTTTTATAATTTGTTTCCTTACTTCTTCATGCAGACTTTTCATATGTTTCGAAAATTCTTCTGCCTCAGCACTGCACTTTTCTCTCTTATCCAACTTTCTCAGTTTAGACACATTTCTCGGGCTGTTTTCATATATTATCTAGAATAGAGATTTATTTGTGCTCTTATTGACTGAATTGTTATACGTAAATTTTGCCTGCGGTAAAACTAAATCCCATCCCTTGGGTTGATCTGCTATCAAGCATCTCAGTAAATTACCTAGGCTTCTATTTACCACGTCTGTCTGTCCATCGATCCGTGGGTGTTATGCGGAACCGAACTTCGGATCTTTCTTCAACTTCTTCCACAAAGTTCTCCGAAATACCCAACAAATTTTGTATCTCTGTCAGAAACAATGCTCTTCGGTAGACCGTGAAGTCGTACCACTTCCTTGAAAAATAACCCTGCAATGTGAACCACATCACTTATTTTCTGGCATGGAATAAAGTGTGCCATCTTGGAAAATCTATCAACTACTACAAATACAGAGTCATTTCCCCTCTGTGTTCTTGGCAATCCAAGGACGAAGTCCATGCTGATGTCCTCCCATGGCCACTCAAGTACTGGTAACGACCGATACAATCCCGTGTTATGTCTTCTGCCCTTTGCCATCTGGCATATTCTACAACTCTATACAAACTTTTTCACATCTTTCTATAGTTGTGGCCAATAGTAATTTTCACTCACCAAGGCAATTGTCTTATCCCGACCGAAATGTCCAGCTAGTCCTCCGTTGTGTTTCTCCTTGACTAAGTTTTCCCTTGGAATGCATAATTTACTTCCTCTGAACAACATTCCGTCTTGGATTAGAAAATCCAACCATATTGTCCTGTCCACAGTAACAGGTGTCAAGCAAGTCGTCCAGAGCTTCAGAAATCTGGATCTTCGTGGTACAAACCCTTCAGTTCTTCAAATCCCACTACTTTCATTATCATTTTAATTAGTAAATTATGCCTTCTACTTAAGGCATCTGCAACTCTGTTTGATTTCCCACTTCTGTGCTTCAACACAAAGGTATAGCTTTGGAGGAACTCAACCCACTTCAAGTGCCTTTGATTCAGTTTTGTTTGGTCATTAATGTACTTGTAATGCCCGATGATCGATGAATAGAACAAATTCTTTTGGCAACAAATAATGCCTCCACTTCTTTAGAGCTTGAACTATAGCATAAAATTCCCGGTCATAAACTGAATACTTTTTTCGAGCATCATTTAGCTTCTCACTAAAATAGGCAACAGGTCTGCCTTCCTGACTCAGTACAACCCCTATTGCACTGCCACTAGCATCATAGTCTACCTGAAATACTTTGTTAAAGTCTATAAGTGCCAAAACAGGATGTTCTATGACCTTTTTCTTTAATGCATCAAAGTTCCTTTCAGCCCCTAAGGTCCACTTGAATTCTTTCTTATCCCATCTCATTGTTTCTATGAGGGGTGCACAAATGCTGCTAAAATTTTTAATGAATTTTTTGTAAAAGCTGGCTAGACCATGAAATGATCTTACCTCTGTTGTGCTTCTTAGAGTAGGCCATTCCATGATGACTTTCACCTTCTCTGGGTCCATTTTCATACCATCTGCTGAGATTACAAATCCTAGGTACACTAACTCCTTTACAAAATTACACTTTTTCAGATTTATTAATAACTGCTCCTCCCATAGCTTCTCAAAAACCCTTCTGATATGCATCAGGTGTTCCTCAAAGGTTCTGCTAAATATTAATATGTCATCTAAATAAACTATGACAAATTTTTCTAAAAACTCCTTTAGTACCTCATTCATCAGCTGCATGACGGTACTCGATGCATTGGATAGCCCAAAGGGCATGACCAACCACTCATACAAGCCCTCTCTGGTCTTGAAGGCCATCTTCCACTCATCTCCCTATCTGATACGGATCTTATGGTAACCACTTTTGAGATAAACCTTGGTGAAGTACTTGGCTCCACTTAAAAAATCCATTATGTCATCCATTCGTGGCAATGGAAATCTATATTTTATTATGATCTTGTTGATGGCCCATGAATCTATACACATTCTCCATTCTCCATCCTTATTTTGTGCTAGCACTGCAGGTACTATGCATGGGCTCAAAATTTCCCGAATCAATCCCTTCTCCAGCAACTCCTGGACCTGCCTGTTTAACTCCTTAGTCTCTATAGGCGTCATTCTATGTGCAGCTTTATTTGGAAAGCTCGATCTTGACACCAAGTCTATATGGTGGCTGATTTTCCTTACTAGGGGTAAACCCTCAGGCACATTATCAGACACAATATCTAGAAATTCCTCCAACAGATCAAGGACTTCTACTGGGGTATCTTGGCATTCTTTCCCCCTAACTCTAGGAATTATTGCTTAACATAAATGCTCATGCTTCAATCCATCCAAAAATTTTCTCCCTTCAACTAAAAAAATTCTGGAGCTATTAGACACCTTTTCATTTGCCTCCTTCACGGGCTTCATCTTATGGTGCATGCCATTCTTTATCAATGAGTAGGTGTTGGCACGGCCGTCATGCACTGCACTTTGATTGAACTGCCAGGGCCTTCCCAGCAACATATGGCAAGCATCCATAGGCAGGATGTCGCACAAGACCTCATCACAATAATTCCCAATGTTAAATTTAACGGAGCACTACTCACTGACCAAAGCCCTATGGTCCTTCTGTAACCATGTGACCCGATATGGATGCAGGTGCTTCTTCCTCTCTAACTGTAACTTGGTAACCATTTTTTTTGAAACTAGGTTATCCATGCTACCATTATCAATAATAATATTGTAAATCTTGCCCACGCATTTACACCTTGTGTGGAATAAACTTCTTCTCTGATCTATGTCCTTCTCCTCATTCAATAGGACTCTCCTTACGATCATTGCTTCCCTTCTCTCTGCTTCTTTAGAATGTTCAGATCTAGCATCTTCCTCTGCCATAGCAGCTCTGGTTGGACCCTCAAGCCTCTTGTTCGTCCTTTCTTGGTTTTGTGGACACTCGAATGCTCGATGTCCTTCTTCATCGTAGTGGAAACATGTCCCATGAAATACTCCTCTTCCAAATCCTCGTCCAGATCCACCCTGTCCTCTTGGGTAGCTGTTCTAATCACAAGGCTAATAAACATCCTCTTCCCTTTGATCCTGGTTACTATTGGCTTCACCAGTATTCTTTAGATATTTATATTTTTCTCCACTGGTGCTCCCACCAGTTCTTCCACCATGGCCCCTTCCTCTTTTCTTGCCTTCAAACCGCCTATTCATTTTTTCTTCCACCTTTAATGCAAATTGGTAAGCATCCTCAATGGTGCTTACTTGAACTAGGCTCAGCTCTTCTTGGATATCGAGTCTCAACCCATTGATATAACGGGCTACCTTCTCTTTGTTTGCCTCTAAATGTCCAGTTCTAATAGAGATCTTGTAAAACTCCTCGGTGTATTCTTGGATAGTTTTGTTTATCTATCTCAAACTCTACATTTTCCTTAGCAGATCCAACTCGTAATCTACCGGAATAAACTATCTTTTTAGCTTTTCCACCATTCTATCCCATCTTGTTATTCTCTCCTTCCCTCTTTTGTTCCTTTCTAGATGTATTCCCCACCACCAAATGCTGGCATGACCCTTCAACTTGGTCTTAGAAAATCTGACCCGATTAGGGTCTTCAACCTCCTCATATTCAAAATATTATTCTAAGTCATTTATCCAGTCAATCACCTCTTTTGGATTTAGGTTTATCAAATATGTAGAAACCTCCATTTTTGGTTGCTTTCCAATCTGAGAGATGGCTTTGTACAACCTGGCTTGTGCAGGATCGACAGCCTCTTCTTCTTCCTCAGACTGGTCTTCCTCTTCATCAACTTCGTCTTCACTTCCCTCATCCCTTTCGGGCTTGTGCCTTCTACGTAGCTCTTCTTGCAGGGCTTGAACTTGCCTCTGCAAGGCTTGGAAGTCTTCGGCCGACACCACATTTCTTACTCCACCACGGTTTCTTCGTGGAGGCATTTTTTTTTTCCTTTACAAATCCTTCCACAGATCCTGGTGTAACTGCATCTCTTTCTATGATCTGTTACATGCTCAGGAGCTCCCACTCTGATACCACTTGATGGCAAGCCGAGATTCACAAAAAAAAAAACTTCAAATTAATTTTCTATAAATTGTTTAACACAGTCTTCAATACCGTTTCTGGGCATTCTCTCCCCACTCGATCTCAAACTCACCATCCCTTCCCTTAAAATTTTTTGAGTTTTTATCGAGGTCTCGACCCTCTAGGCAATTAATGCCCCCACCTGAACGAATTAATGAAATAAAAT
Source organism: Wollemia nobilis (assembly GCA_028583015.1). Lineage (NCBI taxonomy): Eukaryota > Viridiplantae > Streptophyta > Pinopsida > Araucariales > Araucariaceae > Wollemia > Wollemia nobilis. The sequence continues at coordinate 648,596 of JAQPPZ010001862.1, forward strand.
AAGAAAGTTCGCTTCCTTTGCAAGTTTTTGAATTTCTCTCCATCAATGGGCAACTGCCCCGATCTGCTATGGAAGCTTACATTAAAGATGCCCCCCCTGCCCTGCAATGCCATTTTGGTTAGACTATTCCTCTGCACCACTGTCTCATCCCATACTGTCTATGGCCTGCAACTGTCGCCTTGTCAGAATATTTCCTTGAGATGGTTATCCCTGTTTTAATACACATGGCTGTCATCTCTATTTTAATATACGTGGCCTTCATATTTATTTCGACATGTCTGCTTCTTGGTCATGATATCTTAATCCACGTGGCAGCCTTCAACTGGTCATGATATCGCGACATGTCACGGTATCGCGACCTCCGTGTCCTTCTGCCTTTGCCTTGCCTTTGGAGCCGCAATTTTGTGACATGTCACAAAATCATGACATGTCACGATTTCGTGACTCCCATGCCTTTACCTTCTGCCTTTGCCTTTGGAGCCGTGATTTCATGACATTTCACGATATCGCGACATGTCACGATTTCGCTACTCCCCAACTTGCTTTACAAAATTGAAACTTCCCCCTTGCTTTACAAAACTTCAGCCTTGGGAAAGAACCAAAATAAATCAAAATACAAAGTACTTAGAAAACTTAGAAAAATTTGGAGGATGCAATATTGCTCTACTGTGGATGCTCCTGCATCAATCTTCATCTTGATTCTAGATTTTGCATTCTCCTTCTCTACTTTATGTATTCTACTTCTTGTCTATATCATGTTCGAGCAGGTAGTTATTATCTTCATAAAATGCTATCTTTGTTGAGAGAGATCTAACTTCATATTTCTTTGGTTTTGTCTTTGTGCTATCTTTATTATACTTTTTTTTTGTATTCAGATTAGGATAATTATCTTATTATATTCTACCATATTTTCTCTTCCTCCATCTTCTTTTTTTCTATATCGTTACAAGAGGAATATATGCTTCATGATGAGTTAGTCTATTATCACAATAATATCGACTTGGATTAAAGGATTCACTACCAGCATTCACTTTCTTTTGTTTCATTACATGAAAGAACTCAAAAGTGATTAATGATAAATAGAACATTAATCACTCTTTTGAAGAAATAATAATCATAGTTTTATTATTCCACCAAGTCTTGAATAGAGTTTCATGAAGATATCGAATTAATATTGTAAAGTTCTTTTTCTATGCTTATTTCGATAACAAAGGTGGCACATTGATAGATACAATGGTGGATAAACTCAAAGCATATCGAATTAAAATCTATTTAATAAAGTTTCTATAATATTATTTCATGAAGATACATTGATAGATACAATGGTGGATAAACTCAAAGCATATCGAATTAAACTCTATTTAATAGATGCACATTGAAGATTTCTATGCTTATTCTCTCTTTTTCTATGCTTATATTCTCTATTATCACAATAAACTTAGTATTTCATGAAGATATCGAATTAATATTATAAAGTTCTTTTAATATTGTAAAGTTTCTATAATATTATTCTAATATAAATTTTTAAGGTCTCAATAATGACCTGCTATTATAATACACAAAGCTTAAATGTTGACATAATATCTCATCATATTTATAATAGAAAACTAAATTGCCATAGAGAACATGTTTTCTATATTCATCAAATAAGCCTAGGAAAGGACCATCATATTCTAGATATGATGGACTCTAATATCTACACCTAGACAAAGTTTATAATTTATGTAAGTTTATAATACCAAAGGTGGCACATTGATATGTACCCAATAATATAATATATTCTCTAACACCCTATTGTATTACATTATTTGGGTATGGATCTTCATCTTGATTCTGGATTTTGCATTCTCCTTCTCTACTTTATGTATTCTACTTCTTATCTATATCATGTTCGAGCAGGTAGTTATTATCTTCATAAAATGCTATCTTTGTTGAGAGAGATCTAACTTCATATTCCATTGGTTTTGTCTTTGTGCTATCTTTATTATACTTTATTTTTGTATCACATTATATAGATACAATGGTGGATAAAATCAAAGCATATCGAATTAAACTCTATTTAATAGATGCACATTGAAGATTTCTATGCTTATTCTCTCTTTTTCTATGCTTATATTCTCTATTATCACAATAAACTTAATATTTCATGAAGATATCGAATTAATATTATAAAGTTCTTTTAATATTGTAAAGTTTCTATAATATTATTCTAATTTAATTTTTTAAGGTCTCAATAATGACCTGCTATTATAATACACAAAGCTTAAATGTTGACATAATATCTCATCATATTTATAATAGAAAACTAAATTGCCATAGAGAACATGTTTTCTATATTCATCAAATAAGCCTAGGAAAGGACCATCATATTCTAGATATGATGGACTCTAATATCTACACCTAGACATAGTTTATAATTTATGTAAGTTTATAATACCAAAGGTGGCACATTGATATGTACCCAATAATATAATATATTCTCTAACACCCTATTGTATTACATTATTTGGGTATGGATCTTCATCTTGATTCTGGATTTTATCTTCATAAAATGCTATCTTTGTTGAGAGAGATCTAACTTCATATTCCGTTGGTTTTGTCTTTGTGCTATCTTTATTATACTTTATTTTTGTATCCAGATTAGGATAATTATCTTATTCTCTTCTACCATATTTTCTCTTCCTCCATCTTCTTTTTTTCTATATTGTTACAAGAGGAATATATGCTTCATGATGAGTTAGTCTGTTATCACAATAATATTGACTTGGGTATGCAGGTAGTTATTATCTTCATAAAATGCTATATTTGTTGAGAGAGATCTAACTTCATATTCCGTTGGTTTTGTCTTTGTGCTATCTTTATTATACTTTATTTTTGTATCACATTATATAGATACAATGGTGGATAAACTCAAAGCATATCGAATTAAACTCTATTTAATAGATGCACATTGAATATTTCTATGCTTATTCTCTCTTTTTCTATGCTTATATTCTCTATTATCACAATAAACTTAGTATTTCATGAAGATATCGAATTAATATTATAAAGTTCTTTTAATATTGTAAAGTTTCTATAATATTATTCTAATATAATTTTTTAAGGTCTCAATAATGACCTGCTATTATAATACACAAAGCTTAAATGTTGAAATATATCATCATATTTATAATAGAAAACTAAATTGCCATAGAGAACATGTTTTCTATATTCATCAAATAAGCCTAGGAAAGGACCATCATATTCTAGATATGATGGACTCTAATGTCTACACCTAGACATAGTTTATAATTTATGTAAATTTATAATACCAAAGGTGGCACATTGATATGTACCCAATAATATAATATATTCTCTAACACCCTATTGTATTACATTATTTGGGTATGGATCTTCATCAAGGTGGCACATTGATAGATACAAAGGTGGATAAACTCAAAGCATATCGAATTAAACTCTATTTAATAGATGCACATTGAAGATTTCTATGCTTATTCTCTCTTTTTCTATGCTTATATTCTCTATTAACACAATAAACTTAGTATTTCATGAAGATATCGAATTAATATTATAAAGTTCTTTTAATATTGTAAAGTTTCTATAATATTATTCTAATATAATTTTTTAAGGTCTCAATAATGACCTGCTATTATAATACACAAAGCTTAAATGTTGACATAATATCTCATCATATTTATAATAGAAAACTAAATTGCCATAGAGAACATGTTTTCTATATTCATCAAATAAGCCTAGGAAAGGACCATCATATTCTAGATATGATGGACTCTAATATCTACACCTAGACATAGTTTATAATTTATGTAAGTTTATAATACCAAAGGTGGCACATTGATATGTACCCAATAATATAATATATTCTCTAACACCCTATTGTATTACATTATTTGGGTATGGATCTTCATCTTGATTCTGGATTTTGCATTCTCCTTCTCTACTTTATGTATTCTACTTCTTATATATATCATGTTCGAGAAGGTAGTTATTATCTTCATAAAATGCTATCTTTGTTGAGAGAGATCTAACTTCATATTCCGTTGGTTTTGTCTTTGTGCTATCTTTATTATACTTTATTTTTGTATCCAGATTAGGATAATTATCTTATTCTCTTCTACCATATTTTCTCTTCCTCCATCTTCTTTTTTTCTATGTTGTTACAAGAGGAATATATGCTTCATGATGAGTTAGTCTATTATCACAATAATATTGACTTGGATTCAAGGATTCACTACCAGCATTCACTTTCTTTTGTTTCATTACATGAAAGAAATCAAAAGTGATTAATGATAAATAGAACATTAATCACTCTTTTGAAGAAATAATAATCATAGTTTGAGTATTCCACCAAGTCTTGAATAGAGTTTCATGAAGATATCGAATTAATATTGTAAAGTTCTTTTTCTATGCTTATTTCGATAACAAAGAGAATCTTTCTTTAAACATTGTAGATAAGAGATTGAATCCATTCAAGTTTTCTATTAGATATTGCGAATATAACATAAGTTCATGAAATATCACACTATTTTCATTGAATGTATTCTTAATTATTTCTTCCATAATAAACCTTTTGATGTTTATGTATTTTATTACCTTTGAAATTATCTTCCTTATGTCTCCTTAGTATAGAGTATGCAAACTATTTTGATAAAACCTTTAAAAGAGTTAGGTTTTTATAGGATTATTATGTCTCCCTAGTGATTAGAATATATTCTAATATTGGTAATAGTTCATATTTTGGGTTGATTTTGTCATATTCTGGGAATCAACTTCTATTTCAACTTATTTCTCCTATTGAATTATGCACTTGTCAATTTGGTGAAGTTCTCTATGGTTGGATTTTTTTTATCCCTTTAATATGAGTATGATATAAGTGTAAGTAAATAATTCCAAATATTTTAAGTAAATAATTAACTTCTTATTATACCCCTTAATATCCAAATGTTTAATATTTCTAAATTCCAATATTCTATGTTTGATGTAGTATACCTTATAACTCCTTGATTTGAAATATTAAAAAATAATATTTGCAATAATAATTTGGTTTACTAAGTAGAAACCCTTATATCTCCTATGATATTTAATTATAAATGTAATTGTATTTTAATTAATGTGCTTTGATTTTATCCAAACCCCATAAGTGGACGAAGGTCAAAGGTTCAAATCTTGAGCCTCACTAGACTGAACGCTTTTCCCTTTCCTAGTGCTTTCAATGGCGTAAAAGGTTTAAAATGATTTTGGCATGGCGGTTATAGGGGTGGACTATGCAAAGATCTATGTGGCGACTTCTGGGGTGAACAATGCAAAATACAATGGTGGCCATAAAAGTTGGACAGCCTGCCCGGATTTATGGTGGCCATAAAAGCTGGACAACCTGCTCGGATTTGTGGCGGCTACCGATTCCACCATGTTCAAAAAAAAAAAATAATGTGCTTCAAAAATTCCTTTGATTTGTTTTCCAGTGTATTAAGGTTGATTGTTTCTCTACTATAAATAATAAAGTCAACCTTATGATATACCCCTTATTACTCCTTTCATGAAAGCAATGTTAATCAAGGTGAAACCTTACCTTTATAATGTTGAAACTCCTAAATAGTAGGCATTGTATTCCTTCAACGATGGACATATGATAGTGATGGCAATGAGTCTTAAATGATCCTTTGAATCCTCTTCAATTCCTTGGATACTTTCTCTTAATCATACCTATAATTTAGTCTTAATCCCAGTTAAATTTACCTTGACTCCTTTGCATTCAATGCTCACACTGAATACTATTTATTTACTATATGATTTCAATCTTCTCACTTTTATATTGTCACCTCAATATGTACGTGTCTTTCAACATAGGCTATTAATATTATAGCCTCATTAACTTTGCATGTTACTAAACCTTCTACCTTGTTTATGCTCTTAATAATTTTTGTATATATTTCTCAAACAAGTAGGTGGTAGATAAATATTATAGTCTTTTTGTGTGTTGGTTGATGAGTCTTCAATACTCTCTATTTGGATGAAATAATTACTACATATTTCAATATTAAAAATATATCTTCAACACTTTCACAATGAGTGTTACATATATTTTGAATGATTTCTTCCTATGTAGGCATTAGTCGAGTTATGTAGCACTTCCTTTCATTATTCCAAATGATACTTGCATGAGAGAACATCCTCGATGTCTCCTTATCCTTCAATATTTCTTCCCGAATAGATGCAATCTATTCAATCTTGGATTTAATGCTCTTTTCCTTCTTAGCGAGTATAAGTTCTACATTGTCTAGTGAACCGATGATGATATCTTCCTCAAGGTTGGCTCTAGCTATGGATCTAATACAACCCTTTTATTTGATGATATGTCTTCAATGGGTGCTTGTTCTTGATATCTATGATTGCAATCTTCCTATTAAATGATTGTTATTATTATATGATTGTTATTATTATATGGTTGCTTGTTTTTGTATTTATATATTTATTTATTTTTTTATTTTATAAAGTATTATATGTCTGATTAAGTATAAGATATGATTTACCGTCCACATAAAAATGCTTAACATTTTAATTAAAAAATAATATTTTATTTTAAATCCAATCTACTACTACATTTCATGATTGTATAGTTATGTGGAACATGTTGAACATGTTCCTAGTACCTATGTGATGCCAAACATTCATCATTTTATTTACTTGTTCAATTTGTTATCACTATAATAGTACTAATTATTCATGCTATTATAATACTCAGTTATCGTTCATAAAGCCAAAATAATATTTTATAACAATGTTATATTAGCATCAAATAATACTAATGGTAACATCTCTCGATATATATAAATAAATTATACCATTTTTTATAAAGGACATGTATCATAATCTATATGCTATAATGAAATTTTAATTATTAAAAAAAAATGAAGTTTGAATTAAATTTGCTAATGATATTGATTGATCATAAATTAAAACTATGGTAAACCAAATTTTATTATTAGTTAATAGAATTGTTTAGTTTTCATATGTTATTAATGTGTAATATAATTTTTTCTTCAACTTTTGAACTAATTTTATCTTCTTATAAAATTCTATCATTGACTCATTTATATAATCATTGTAACAAAAAAATTGCAATAATTACAACAAAAAAAAAAAAAACACTTTATCTTATATAAAAATATATAAACTTAGAATATTCAATATTTAAATGCATATTACAAGATAGATACCCATGTTTCAATTAAGTCTTTTAAACATTGTAGATAATATATCTAGTCATAAAATTTTATTTTATATAATTGTTTTCTCCAAATTCAATCTCTTTTATAAAATAATCTTTGTCCTTATCATCTAATATAGATTTATATTGCTCCTTCATCTCATCAATATAGTCCTCATCCTCTCTTCATCCTTTGAAGTAATACTATTCATAGATAATCCTATCATTGTCAACTTTCCATAATCATAGTAACAAACAAATTGCATGTATTATAAAAGAATATTTACTCTTGTGTAAAAATATGTAAAATCAAATAATTTAATATTTAAATGTATACTACAAAATAAATGAATATTTTCTCAACATTTTAAAACCATTCTAGTCAAGATTTGTAATCATAAAAAAAATATTTTCTATAATTGATTCACTAAATTAATATTTTGCATAAATAATTAAAATATTTTAATTGATTATTTTTAGCTTTTATTGAGTATATAATCTAGAAAATACAACCAAAATATGCAAGACAAGCAAGCTATAATATATATATGATAATGGCACTATAGTATGCATAAAAATAATAAAAGAAACTTCTCTAATAACTCATAAATATGCCATTAATGTAAGATCATAAAAATAGTACAATGTATTATAATGGAGGACATGAACACTCCATAAACTCGTATGAAAGGACTACATCGTATCACATTAATCTATACTAACCACACCCTATATTCTCTCCTAACTCTTTCACTCACTATAAGGCATTTATATAGGAAGATAGGTTCCCTGGCCCTCACTCTACCGTTGAAAATATATTATAACTTACGTACATGTGGACTATATGGACATTTACATCATTGAATATTCTAACACTTGTGCATTTATTACATGCTAAAGTAACTACAAGACTTTACTTTAAGGTAATATCCTACTCTAGTAATGTACCAAAGGTGGCACATTGATATGTACCCAATAATATAATATATTCCCTAACACCCTATTGTATTACATTATTTGGGTATGGATCTTCATCTTGATTCTGGATTTTGCATTCTCCTTCTCTACTTTATGTATTCTACTTCTTGTCTATATCATGTTCGAGCAGGTAGTTATTATCTTCATAAAATGCTATCTTTGTTGAGAGATATCTAACTTCATATTCCTTTGGTTTTGTCTTTGTGCTATCTTTATTATACTTTTTTTTTTGTATCCAGATTAGGATAATTATCTTATTCTCTTCTACCATATTTTCTCTTCCTCCATCTCCTTTTTTTCTATATTGTTACAAGAGGAATATATGCTTTATGATGAGTTAGTCTATTATCACAATAATATCGACTTGGATTCAAGGATTCACTACCAGCATTCACTTTCTTTTGTTTCATTACATGAAATAACTCAAAAGTGATTAATGATAAGTAGAACATTAATCACTCTTTTGAAGAAATAATAATCATAGTTTGATTATCCCACCAAGTCTTGAATAGAGTTTCATGAAGATATCGAATTAATATTGTAAAGTTCTTTTTCTTTGCTTATTTCAATAACAAAGAGAATCTTTCTTTAAACATCGTAGATAAGAGATTGAATCCATTCAAGTTTTCTATTAGATATTGCGAATATAACATAAGTTCATGAAATATCACACTATTTTCATTGAATGTATTCTTAATTATTTCATCCATAATAAACCTTTTGATGTTTATGTATTTTATTACCTTTGAAATTGTCTTCCTTATGTCTCCTTAGTTTAGAGTATGCAAACTATTTTGATAAAACCTTTATAAGAGTTAGGTTTTTATAGGATTATTATGTCTCCCTAGTGATTAGAATATATTCTAATCTTGGTAATAGTTCATCTTTTGGGTTTATTTTGTAATATTCTGGGAATCAACTTCTATTTCAACTTATTTCTCCTATTGAATTATGCACTTGTCAATTTGGTGAAGTTCTCTATGGTTGGATTTTTTTTATCCCTTTAATATGAGTATGATATAAGTGTAAGTAAATAATTCCAAATATTTTAAGTAAATAATTAACTTCTTATTATACCCCTTAATATTCAAATGTTTAATATTTCTAAATTCCAATATTCTATGTTTGATGTAGTATACCTTATAACTCCTTGATTTGAAATATTAAAAAATAATATTTGCAATAATAATTTGGTTTACTAAGTAGAAACCCTCATATCTCCTATGATATTTAATTATAAATGTAATTGTATTTCAATTAATGTGCTTTGAGTTTATCCAAACCCCATAAGGGGACGGAGGTTCAAGGTTCAAATCTTGAGCCTCACTAGACTAAACGCTTTTCCATTTCCTAGTGCTTTCAGTGGCGTAAAAGGTTTAAAATGATTGTGGCATGGCGGTTATAGGTGTGGACTATGCAAAGATATGTGTGGCGAGTTCTGGGGTGAACAATGCAAAATACTATGGTGGCCATAAAAGTCGGACAACCTGCCCGGATTTATGGCGGCCATAAAAGCTGGACAACCTGCCTAGATTTGTGGCGGCTATCGATTCCACCATGTTAAAAAAATAATAATAATGTGCTTCAAAAATTCCTTTGATTTGTTTTCCAGTGTATTAAGGTTGATTGTTTCTCTACTATAAATAATAAAGTCAACCTTATGATATACCCCTTATTACTCCTTTCATGAAAGCAATGTTAATCAAGGTGAAACCTTACCTTTGTAATGTTGAAACTCCTAAATAGTAGGCATTGTATTCCTTCAATGATGGACATATGATAGTGATGGCAGTGAGTCTTAAATGATCCTTTGAATCCTCTTCAATTCCTTGGATACTTTCTCTTAATCATACCTATAATTTAGTCTTAATACCACTTAAATTTACCTTGACTCCTTTGCATTCAATGCTCACACTGAATACTCTTTATTTACTATATGATTTCAATTTTCTCACTTTGATATTGTCACCTCAATATGTACGTGTCTTTCAACATAGGCTATTAATAGTATAGCCTCCTTAACTTTGCATGTTACTAAACCTTCTACCTTGTTTATGCTCTTAATACTTTTTGTATATATTTCTCAAACAAGTAGGTGGTAGGTAAATATTATAGTCTTTTTGTGTGTTGGTTGATGAGTCTTCAATACTCTCTGTTTGGATGAAATAATTACTACATATTTCAATATTAAAAATATATCTTCAACACTTTCACAATGAGTGTTACATATATTTTGAATGATTTCTTCCTATGTAGGCATTAGTCGAGTTATGTAGCACTTCCTTTCATTATTCCAAATGATACTTGCATGAGAGGACATCCTCGATGTCTCCTTATCCTTCAATATTTCTTCCCTAATAGATGCAATCTATTCAATCTTGGATTTAATGCTCTTTTCATTCTTCTTAGCGAGTATAAGTTCTATATTTTCTAGTGAACCGATTATGATATCTTCTTCAAGGTTGGCTCTAGCTATGGATCCAATACAACCCTTTTATTTGATGATATGTCTTCAATGGGTGGTTGTTCTTGATATCTATGATTGCTCTCTTCCTATATGGTGATTCGTCTCTAATAAGTGGTAGCTTTCAATAGCTTTAGTTAGTAGTTTATCCAAGCAATCAATTTAGTAATGTACTCCTTATCTAACTTTTATTTTAACATAGATTACTCTCTTTAGTGTTGTTAACCTAATAATGAGTGCTATGTATACTTAAATGCTATAGGTTTTCAATGTGGCATTCGTCCTTTGCAATCGTGTTGCTCACATGTAGTTAGTTACAACAAGCTATGGTATATTCTAACACCTTTATGAGGCATATACTGAGCCCTATGGATGGCTCTTCTATGAGAATATTTTTCATGTTTCTCTTCTACCAATGGTGATCGCGTGTAGTTAGGATGATAGGCTATGTAGAGTATCTTTAAGACACTTAACTTTTATCTCCCTTTGATGTAATAATAAAGATAATTTCGGTGCTTGTATATCTTTGTAATTTGATTCTTAGTTGCACCTAAAACTTGAGACTTTTCTAGTCTCATTTTATAGCTCTCTTCATTGGTTTTTATGGTGTCTTTCTTCTCCACACATTGTAGGAATATAACCCTATAAGGTGGCTTCTCTAGACCACAATAAGTTGTTGGTTTTGTGCACCAAATAGTGTCTTTAGAAACTTTGATATATGTTGATTTTTTTACTTTGGTTTTCCACTCTAGCTTAACAACTAATGCATATAATAATCCTTTGAGAGTAGCTAGTTTTATGAATAACTAGAACAGTGTAATCAATCCTTAATGTATTAATAATATGTCTAACTCAATGCACTTAAGGATAATAATATTTTCACCTTATTTCTCTTGTAAATGAAACCTCAAAGTAATTTTAAATACATGCTTAGTTTTCAATGCAACTTAAAATACATAGTGCACCTTAAAACTCTTTTAATAACAACTAGTATAGTTCAATATTGATCTCATCTTATTACTCCCTCAAATAAAACTTAAATCATGCACTAGTAATTGCTCCTAAATGCACTATAATCTCTATAAATTAATGTAATATTTTTTATTGTAAATAGATAATAATAGGATGAGGTTTTTATTTCTATAAAAAAATATCTAACTCCTATTTTATTGTGTAGGTATAAATCTTAAAATAAACTACCTTTTGCACTCTCTGTGATGACTATAATATGCAATCTTCTCTTTGCAACTTCTTAAAACTCTAATATGGTCCTTAATGAAACTAACTAATGAACTAAATATATTTGTTCATAAAATTAACCCTTTATTCCTAAGTTGCTTATATTTAAGGTCTCTAAAGATAAAGGATTGCTACGTGATTAGATTCACTGTATTACTATATTTAACTAGAAAAACTTGTAACTATTCTTGTATGTTCTAAACAACTCCTAAAATTACTATTTCATAGCTTAGTAACTCCTCTATCTTGCTGTGTGAAACAATAGTGTGGTGGTTTCAATTTTATTTCAGTATGCTCTCTATAAAACTAAAGTTTTGCAACTAGTAATGTTGTCCTAATTGCTATCCTTTCTAGTCAATTTCTATACTAAAATGATGTCCATGAAACTCAAAAATTTGGTAGGGAATTCTACCGATTTTTTACTTTAATAACCCTTCAGTATTTTACTAAATATTCAGTAAACCTCATTTCTTTGAATGAGCCTTATAGCCTTCAAAGGTAATCTTCGAACCTGTTAGGTTTGGTAGTAATGTTTGACTCCTTTATCCATAAAAATCCTTGTCAAATTTTGACTTCAATCAAGATCTTCTTCTCAAGAATCTAAAATTCTTTAGGTCCTCCAAAATATGGTAAACTTCTTACCAAAATTCTTCTCCTTTGGGCTTGTTGTTGGATGGCGATAATTGTTCCAAAAACTTCCTTTATCAGGAACTTCTCTTTGGTGGTAAATCTCTCCAATTATTTCTCCTAGGAACTCCTTTAATGACCTTCTTTGAATCTCCTTTAACGAGGCTCACCAAGCCTTCTCCTTGTTTCTTCTTGATATTTCTTGTAGGTCTCTTTAGCTTCTCAAGCTAATTTCTTCTTCTCCTTCACGGTGAATTCTTCAATATTCAATGAAGATCATAAATCTCCTATATTCACCAAGACTCCTTGTTAGAGTCTCTTTAATATACTATTTGTATTTTTCAATGAAGATCACCAACCTCTAATATTCTTTTGGACTCTTCTCTAAAGTCTCTACAATGAATCTACAACAAGGCTCCTATGGATATTTTTTCTTCCACACTTTGTATATCTATAACCTATAGCAATGGGACCTTTTATTTAGACCTCCAAATATTCATTCTTCCTCTTGTTTATTATGGTGCTGGAATGATTCTAAAGAAGATATTATTCCTAGATATTTTGTAGAAAGATTCCCAACTTCATTTGAAACCCTTTTTCCTATAACAAAGTTTTAGGACTATAATGGAAAAAATTCTAAATCTAGATATAATGAATCTTCACTAATTTATTTGTCAATCTAGTGGAATCCTTTCTTAGTCCTAGTCTTCATGAGTTATTCTACAACCTTGTAGAAATATTCTATCCAAATGCAATCTCAAAAATTTTGAAAATGATATTTCTAAATTTCTTTCAATCTCACTTGTGGCTCTTCCTATTTTCTATCAATCCATCATGTGCTATGATACCACTATTGGCTTTTTATGGGTATATGATATAGGAAATGCAACCAAAATATGTAATATAAAAAATCTCTAATATCTAGATAATAAAAACACTATAATATGTAGGAAAATAATAAGATAAACTTCTACAATAGCTCAAAAATATGTCATTAATGTAAGCTCACAAAAATAGTACAATGCAATATAATGGAGTACATGAACACTCCATAAACTCATATAAAAGGACTATGTTGTATCACACTACTAATCTATACTAACCACACTCTATATTCTCTCCTTACTCTTTCACTCACTATAATATATTTATATAGTAATATAGGTTCCTTGGCTTTCACTCTATCATTGACTCTATCCTATGACTTATGTACATGTGGACCACATGCACATTTACATCATTGCACATTCTAACACTGTGCATATATTACATGTTGAATTAACTAGATAACCCTACTCTAAGGTAAACCCCTACTCTAGTAATGTACCAAAGGTGGTACATTGATATGTAACCAATAATATAATATATTCTCTAACAATTTTGAGATATATGCATTTTATGTTTTTATAAAAATCTAAATTATAAAAATAGAAAATAAAATTTCCATAATTGAAATATTTTACAAATATGATATCCATGTGCATCCTCCATACATGATGAGACACATTTAAACATTTTTAGGCATTTTAAATACAATCCACTTCAACTTCATGAATATTATCTATATCACATGCTCTTTTTATTATAGTTTCTTCTCAAAAATAAAAAATAAAATTAGTTTTAAGCTATAGATTCATAGCCATTAGGTCTTCTTAGTATCAATTCTTACTTAGGATATATATTTCAAAAGTATGAAATAAATAAGATATAATATATTTAAATATATAAAATATCATGAACAACTTTAAATGACTAAATTTATTTAAAGTTATTTTAATACTTATATTAAGATTATATATGTTGAGTCAAAATTGATATGAAGTAAATATATCTAATCTCCTAAGATCTTATTGACCCCATATTCTTCTTCAATATACTTATTTAACAAATATTTTATTTTATTTATAATTTTATTGAAGGACACATCATAATATATTATACATAATATTTTTGGTTTAAGATCAATTCTATGCCTCTAAAACATATCTAGAATAATAATAATAATAATAACCTTACTCATTAAAAGTTTTAACAACAAAAAATATATAAAATATATAGAAAATTTTTAAAATATTTACAAGACACTTTTATCCATTAAAATATTTTTCTGTAATATTATTCTAATATAATTTTTTAAGGTCTCAATAATGACCTGCTATTATAATACACAAAGCTTAAATGTTGACATAATATCTCATCATATTTATAATAGAAAACTAAATTGCCATAGAGAACATGTTTTCTATATTCATCAAATAATCCTAGGAAAGGACCATCATATTCTAGATATGATGGACTCTAATATCTACACCTAGACATAGTTTATAATTTATGTAAATTTGTAGATTGAGAATATTCAAGTATAGATACTCAAAGGTTGTATATGACCATTATAGTTGACTAGAGAATAACATGGATCAATGTCATGGTCATGGTTATAGCTATGGGTGAATGAAACAAGGATATAATTTACCACAATATGAAAAGCATTGATGGTCGTGATTAGGGGATGAAGCATATATATGTTGTGTTCATGGTCATGATTGTGTGAAAGTGAAGGAAGGACATTTATGCATAGGGGAAAGAGAGCATCCATGGGGACTTTAGAGTAGGGTATGGTTGTACTAGATTCTCACCATCATTCAAGAAAATTTTGGGATTATTGTTAATAAAAAATTCTCACCATGGGTACTTTAGGGTAGGGTATGCTTGTACTAGATTCTCACCATCATTCAAGAAAATTCTAGGATTATTGTTAATTCAAGGATCAAATGTTCTTTTTTGGGAGGATTATTGTGATGGTCACCCTCCTATCTTGAATAAATATCCTATATTATGTTCCCTAATCATTTTTTTCTTGGAAGAAAGTTGGTCTCGTGTGGAGGACTTAAAAAAAATCCAGTCTTTTGGAAATATGGAGATGTACAGGTGGAAAGATCCACAATAATGGACCCAAGGGGGACTGGCCAGTGAAAAAGAGGTGCTTACTATGATTCTTATAGGTAGGCCTTGCTCTTCATTGAGGGGTAAATATATTTTGGATTTGAACCCTAATCGTAGGGGAACCTACTCGGTAGCCTATGGTTATCAGGTTCTTAATAAGCAAAAGTATGGGAGTCTTCCTATCACTTGGTGGAAAAATGTGTAGAACAAATTTGCCTGGCCAATATGTAACTTCTTTCTCTGGTTGGTAGCTCATAATAAATGCCTCACTTGGGATAATGTGATCAAGAGGGGATTTCAGGGTCCCTCTTTTTGTGTCCTTTGTAGTAAGAATGAGGATGACTCTTCTCATTTATTTTTCCAATGCTCCTTTTTCGAAGACATTTGGCATTTTTTTTGGAACGCTTGGAACCATCCATGTTTTCATGTGTTGTCCCTAGTGGAGTTTTGGAGTAGTTTGGATAGAACTTTGGCCAAGGCCCCCTTCTTTCAGGTGGCTTGGAATTTGGGCCCTTCTTGCATCATCTGGAAAATTTGGCTTGAATGGAACCTACATATATTTTAGGGAAGTTATTTGGTTGTTTAAAATATGTTGCAAAGGATCATGTATATGGTTCAAGAAACCATCCATAGCAAATGTGATGCAGACCCTCTTTTGGATTGTAGGAAGGAGAAGGTACAGCAAGCCCTTGGTATATTTAGGAATGGTGTGAACTCTTCTAGCCCTAGTAGGGTTCCTCAGCTTAGTAAGAAGGTTCAGAGAGATGGTAGGTGGGGGCCACCCCCTAGAGAAGTTTTAAAAATTAATACTGATGGATCGTCCATGGGTAATCCTGGACATGCTGGAATTGGTGGTGTTGGGAGAGATTCTACTGGTGGTGTCATTTTTTTCTTTTACATTTTTAAAGGTGTTCACTCCAACAATTTTATGGAAGCTCTTGCAATTCTTGAGGCCTTGCGTAGTGGATTTTATCTTGGATGGCATAGGATTATATGTGAGTCTGACTCTCAAATTGTGGTTAATATTTTAAATATTAAAAGGGTGGAGGAAGTTAATTGGCATTTGGCCTCTGTAGTTGTTTAGATTCTCAGAATGAGTGAAGATTTTGAATTTATATCCTTTGTGTACATTCCAAGGGAATGGAATATGGTTGTTGATTACCTGGCCAAAAGGGCTTTTGAGCTACTGGATCCTTGGAGTATCAAAAATTGGGAGAGTCTCCCGTCTGGGTACTCTTAACGCCTGTGGGAGTTGATCCACAGGGATGTACAAACTTAATGTGGTTTGTTATTGTTGTCTTTTATGGGTGTCATTATATTCAAGTGGTTTTAGCTTGTTTGGTTGTTTATTTGAGTCCTGGTTGGAAGCTCAGTTGTACTTTGTAATCCAAACTTTTTATTAATAAATTGTAACCCCTTTATTTAATATGCAAAATAATTTTCTTTGTTCATATTTTGAAATAAGTTTCTCTTATTTTAAAATTTTATCATTAATAATTTATATAATCATTGTAACAAAAAAATTTGCAAGAATTATTAAAAAAAAAATACTTACTCTTGTGTAAAAATATATAAACATAGAAAATTCAATATTTAAATGCATATTACAAGATAGGTGCCCATGTTTTAATTTAGTATTTTAAACAATTGTAGATAATATCCTTGTCCTATCATATAATATATATTTATATTGCTCTTCCATCTTGATGGCAAGCCGAGATTCACAAAAAAAAAAAACTTCAAATTAATTTTCTATAAATTGTTTAACACAGTCTTCAATATCGTTTCCAGGCATTCTCTCCCCACTCGATCTCAAACTTGCCATCCCTTCCCTTACAATTTTTTGAGTTTTTATCGAGGTCTTGACCCTCTAGGAAATTAATGCCCCCACCCAAATGAATTCATGAAATAAAATAAGAAAGTCCGCTTCCTCTGCAAGTTTTCGAATTTCTCTCCATCAATGGGCAACTACCCCGATCTGATATGGAATCTTACATTAAAGACGCCCCCTACCCTGCAACGCCATTTTGGTTAGACTATTCCTCTGCACCACTGTCTCATCCCATACTGTCTATGGCCTGCAACTATCACCTTGTCAGAATATTTCCTTTAGATGGTTATCCCTGTTTTAATACACGCAGCTATCATCTCTATTTTAATATACGTGGCCTTCATATTTATTTTAATACACATGGCTACCCGCGTGTCTATTTCAGAATTTCTTCTTCTTGGCCGTGATATCTTGATCCTCATGGTAGCCTTCAACCGGTCGCGATATCGCGACATGTCACGATATCGCGACATGTCGCGGTATCGCAACATCTGTGCCCTTCTACCTTTGCCTTGCCTTTGGAGCTACGATTTCGTGACATGTCGTGAAATCATGATATGTCACGATTTCGCGACTCCCCTGCCTTTGCCTTTGGAGCCGTGATTTCGCAGCTCCCCTACCTTTGCCTTCCGCCTTTGCCTTTGGAGCCGTGATTTTGCGACATGTCACGAAATCGTGACATGTCGCAATTTCGTGGCTCCCTTGCATTTGCCTTTGGAGCTGCGATTTCACGACATGTCAAGAAATCATGACATGTCACGATTTCATGGCTCCCCTGCACTTGCCTTCTGCCTTTGCATTTGGAGCCACGATTTTGTGAAATGTCGCAAAATCGTGATATGTCACGATTTTGCGGCTCTCCTGCCTTTGCCTTCTGCCTTTGCCTTTGGAGCCGCAATTTTGTGACATGTCACGATTTTGCAACTCCCCAACTTGCTTTACAAAATTGAAACTTCTCCCTTGCTTTACAAAACTTCAGCCTTGGGAAAGAACCGAAATAAATCAAAATACAAAGTACTTAGAAAACTTAGAAAATTTTTGAGGATGCAAGATTGCTCTACTGTCGTCGAATGCTCCTGCATCAGACACCCGGGGTAAATTAAAAAAGTGATCCTCACTTCTATTTTGTTAGGGGAAGACCCAGGTGGTCAACCTCCATCTTCGACAACCAAGTTGCATCTTCAACAGGTCTGCCCTTCCACTTTATCAAATATTTAGAATACTATTTGTTTCTGGTGCTTCTGCCTTCACGAGCGTCTAATATTTCTTCGACCTTGTCTGTGGTTGGAGTAGATGCTGGAATTTTCCAGAATTTCATACTTGGCTCCTCTGTACTTTCTCCCTCATGATATTCCACTAAATCTGAAATGTTAAAAATAGGTGAAATGTCAAGCCAACTTGGCAATTCCACTTCATATGCATTGCCTGACTCTCGTTTTTCCAATATTTTGCATGGCCCAAACTTCTTCATATTTAATTTGTTATAAGTTTTGGCTGGAAACCTTTCCTTCCTGAGATGGACCATGACTTCATCTCCTACTTCAAACTCTTTGAACCCCAACTTTTGGTCTGCTCTTGTCTTATATTGAGTATTCATTTTTATAATTTGTTTCCTTACTTCTTCATGTAGACTTTTCATATGTTCCGCAAATTCTTCTGCCTCAAGATCGCACTTTTCTCTTTTATCCAACTTTCTCAGTTCAGACACATTTCTCGAGCTGTTTCCATATATTATCTGGAATGGATATTTATTTGTGCTCTTATTGAGTGAATTTTTATATGCAAATTCCATCTGCGATAAAACTAAATCCCATCCCTTGGGTTGATCTGCTATCAAGCATCTAAGTAAATTACCCAGGCTTCTATTTACCACCTCTCATCCGTCCATCGGCTTGTGGGTGGTATGCGAACCGAACTTCATATCTGTCTTCAACTTCTTCCACAAAGTTCTCCGGAAATACCCAACAAATTTTGTATCTCTGTCAGAAACAATGCTCTTCGGTAGACCGTGAAGTTGTACCACTTCCTTGAAAAATAACCCTGCAATGTGAACCGCATCACTTGTTTTCTAGCATGGAATAAAGTGTGCCATCTTGGAAAATCTATCAACTACTACAAATACAGAGTCATTTCCCCTCTATGTTCTTGGCAATATGAGGACGAAGTCCATGCTGACGTCCTCCCATGGCCTCTCAGGTACTGGTAACGGCTGATACAATCCCATGTTCTGTCTTCTGCCCTTTGCCATCTGGCATATTCTACAACTCTATACAAAATTTTTCACATGTTGTTGTAGTTGTGGCCAATAGTAATTTTCACTCACCAGGGAAATTATCTTATCCCGACCAAAATGTCTATCCAGTCCTCTGCTGTGTTTCTTCTTGACTAAGTTTTCCCGCATGGAACTCCTTGGAATGCATAATTTACTTCCTCTGAACAAAATTCCGTCTTGGATTAGAAAATCCAACCATCTTGTCCTGTCCACGAATAAGGTGTCAAGAAAGCCGTCCAGGCTTCTGCAAAATCCGAATCTTCAGGGTACAAACCCTTCAGTTCTTCAAATCCCACTACTTCCACTATCATTTTAATCAATAAATTATGCCTTCTACTTAAGGCATCTACAACTCTGTTTGATTTCCCGCTTCTATGCTTCAGCACAAAGGTATAGCTTTGGAGGAACTCAACCCACTTCAAGTGCCTTTGATTCAGTTTTTCTTGGATGTTAATGTACTGTAATGCCTGATGATCAGTGAATAGGACAAACTCTTTTAGCAACAAATAATGCCTCCACTTCTTTAAAGCTTGAACTATAGCATAAAATTCCTTGTCATAAATTGAATACTTTTTCTGAGCATCATTTAGCTTCTCACTAAAATAGGCAACAGGTCTGCCTTCCTGACTCAGTACAACCCCTATTGCATCGCTACACCGGCATCACAGTCTACCTGAAATACTTTGTTAAAGTCTAGAAGTGCCAAAATAGGCTATTCTGTGACCTTTTTATTTAATGCATCAAAGCTCCTTTTAGCCCCTAAGGTCCTGTAGATTAAAAATACAACGCCAAACAAAAGATAAAACCACAATAATGGAATACAGGAAAGTTGCACAAAACAAACGATTATTATTAATCAATGGAGTTTAAAAACTCCTTTTGAGTACAACAGGGCCTGTAACCCTTTATTCGTGATACACAATTACAAGTTATGCTAGGGTTCTCCGAAACCCTAGTTGGCACAAATGGTGGCGCTTCCGAAGAATGTATCTTCAATCCCAACAGAGTGAGTGGGCTTTGTTGTATCCCTTGCTTGGACCACTCCAGCTTAATCAACTGCCATCAATAAACCGGATCTGTTGTCAAAAACCTGCACACATTAACACTATCAAGGAGTTAGAAATTAATAAGAGGGCTCCACTGTGTGAGCCCTCAAAAACAATCTAAAACCCTAGAAAAATAGAATTCAGGAATTCAACAACAGATCAATAAAAGAAAAGAAGTTACTTGCTTTAAACTAATTTATACCTGTTCTCTGTTAACGCAGCTAGACCAGGCGACACATGGAAGTAATGTGGCTGTCAAATCGGCTACGGAAGGCGCCCTGGTGCACTCGCTGAACGCCCGCGTGCTTCTGGATTAAGGTTTCAGACGTCGGTCTGAGTCTGTGGCTGTGGGTAAACGCCCGTGGGCACTTGGTAAACGCCCGTGGGCACTTGGTAAATGGGGTAAACGCTCGCGGGCACTTGCGACAAGAATGGGGGATTCTGCAGAATGCTGCAGAAGAGATGGCGATGAAAGCGGCGATGGATGCGGCGATGGATGCGACGAAAAGGTAGCAGAAGAGAGATAGAGGGGATCAGAAAAGGAGATAGAAGAAGTTAAGAAGATAGAAAAGATCCAGGATAGAAGTAGCAAAAGACATAGGGTTTGAGCCATCAAGGTGACTCAATTTATAATCTACTCTTAGGGCACACTTTAGGGTTTTAACGACACTTTGAACGTGTGGCTAAGATTAAAGTGGATCTAAGGGTAGAGAATAAATCTAGGTTGTGAAATGGATTAAGATGGATGGACGGATGAGATTAAATGAAGGACGGACGGCTCAGATTAAATCACTTAAACTATTATTTAAATATATATATTAAAATATTAAAATATATATATATATATAAATATTAATTTAAATAAATTTGGGGATGAAAAATGGCGGGAAAGGTGAAATTGGGCCAAATAATGGCGGGAAAGTGTGGATTTGGGCCAAATAATGGCGGGAAGGTGGATGACCGACACGTGGCTGACAGGAAGGTATAGATGACTTGCAAGTGGCTGGATTTTGGTGTCTCCAGATGCCCCTTTTTGAGCTGCTTTGTGTGAAGACACAATGCAGCACAAAAACTTAGGACACTCGAAAAGTCTGGATCGGACGCAACTCTCTCTCAAGACTAAAGCACAACTTTGAAGACCAAAGAATAAAAGAATATTTAAAATTTATCAGCTTACCCCCTCAATTGGCGAGCGAGAATGGTTCTCACGAGCCAATTGGAAGAAATTCGGAAGAAAATGAACCGTTTTTGCCCCAACGGTGAAAAAGGGGTTTGTGTATGAACCATCTGTTTATGTCCCAACAGAAAAGGGGTTGGTGTACAAACCAGAAAATAATATGATTGAAGACGATATGAGTGATGTGAAAGATGAACCGTTTTCTGCCCCAACGGTTAGAAAGGGATTTTTGCCAAATTTTAAATTCCATGATCATGTAAGATGAATTCTACTATTAGGAAAGTTAAAAATTGATAACGGATGCCCCAACTCCTGTGGGTGAATCCATACTGTTGATGAAATTGCCTTGTTGGTGCCATTGATATGCAGAGATGCAATATGAAAGAGTCCAGAACTTCAGAGATGCTCCTAGTGACTGTATGGATAATTCCTCGGGTCGGAACCAATCAACCTAGGTAGCCTTAATCTCTAGCAAGACTCAAAATAATGATGATATTGAAGATTGTCCACGTTTAAGGCCCCATGAACTAGGCCATCAATGACAACTGTTGAGCAAATTAATCTTGGTATGAGGTCACTTGAAAAGTAGGATACCCAAAATTGATTTCCAATTTTCAAACAGTGAAATAATTGATGATGATAAATGGTAAGTGTCCTTATGGTGGTTTAATCCTCTTACCGAATTGCATGGATGCAAATCGCTGCAATCGCCAAGGTGATAGAATATACCACTAGATACGAGGTTTACTTTAATTTAATTTGGCAAAAATATGCATGATGAAAGAAGAATGAATGAAATTGACGATAGATCAGAAGAATTGATGAATGTTGTTAATTTTGTGAAGGTTTTGAATGTTTTTAACCCAATTTGTAAATCAATGATGAATGATGCGCTTTTTGAGCAAAATGACAAAATTTGTTTCCAAAACTGTTGTAACCTTCACAAAATGTTTTATTATGATAAGAAGAATGGATGGATGCAATTTGATGAAATTTGGAGGAGGTAAGCTTCAATTTTGTAAGTTTTGTTCCTTTATTCAATACTGACACCAAACGCCGGTATGCATTTGGGGGTGGCAGAGACGCCCGTCGGTGTTTGAATGCATCATGAAACACCCCACTACGTCTGAATGCGCCATGAAATGCCCCACTGCATTTTAGGGTGCCAAAACCAGCTATTTAAACAGTTTCAGCGAGAATTTCGCTCATTTGTGCGTTCGAGCTTGAGAGAAGTGCGTCTGAGGGAGTGGAGTGAAGTGAAGTGAAGTGAAAGGTTGTGTGGGAGAGTGAAGCACGCGGGAGCTATGGCGGAGATGGGAGCGGACGCGCCAGTGCAGCCAGCTGAGGTATTTGTTCATTTAAGCAAGTACTTATTATGTGTTTTTTTTTTTTTTGAAAAAATTTGTAACAAATTTTTGTTTTGTTGTTTTGCAGCTTAGGGTGTTAGAGGCACGACACCGATTCTCCCCTATCATTCCGGGGATGAGGAGGTCATTGTCCCAAGCAACGGGAGATATTGGAGGAGGGGTAGCGGAGGTTGGAGGTAGTGAGTCTAGGCACACCACTAGGTCTAGGGCTCCTACTAGGTCTCTGGGGTCCTCTTTTGATGGTTAGCTTAGTGCTTAGATGCACTCTTTATGAGCCTTGGTGCTCTATTGTATATTGTAGCCTTTTGGCATTCATTGTACAGTTTGATCTTTATACATATATATATACATGGCTTTTATTTATTTGGTGTTTTACTTTCTTTTGTGTGAATGCCTATGTTTTTGTGATGCATGTTTTTATATGTTTTATTGTTTTTGATGCATATGTGATGGAATGGAATGCAAACTTATAGATGATTAATGCGAGACTAAGTAAATGAAATATGCACTAAGAAGCACTCATACTTTTAGATAGTTAGATTTAGCCAACTGTTATCATAATTGTTTAATCAGGGGCACCGAACTTGGTGGCTTGTGAATGGATGACGTATGGAATGACATGAATATGGAAGAAGATATGGAGGTTGATATGGAAGAAAATATGGAGGAAGACTGTTTTACAAAGACTCAAACATGCTAGTGGTATCAAACAAACTTACTAATACTGCCTAATTCAACTAGGACCAAATGTGTGTGCATGTGAGTTCATTAACCAAATCGAAAGCATGGTAGTGACTCTAGGCAATCAAAAACCTGTGTGTGTGCAAGTGTGTTCATTAACCTCATCTTGCATAAATTAGGTAACCCTGTTATGGAGAAGACCCCGAAGCTAGTTTGTCCGTATGAGCATTCAGAGGTCTCTTTTTGAGGAGAGACATGTCGCCACGCAATGAGTATACTCCATTGCCAGTCAAGCGTCTATAGCCCCGGTGAAGGTTAACTCCATAGTCCATGTTGTTTTTGACCTTTGTAAGCCTTGGGGATGACTACCTATCCGTCTGACTAGGACAAGTAGTACGATCCTTACAACTTATTTGGGATCTGTGGTGTGTGAAAAATGTTCATTTCCTTAGAGCTTTGGGGAATCGGATTCTCAACCGAAGTATGATGAGAATTTTACCCTATCCTTACTACTCTGTTTATATTTATATTTTGTGATTGCTTGTGATAGTGGTAAGAACCACTATTTTATGGACTATGTTTGCATGATAGGACAAACGAGGATTACCCTTTTCACTTCAAGGCACAACCCAAGGATGGTGTTATCTCTCTTTGACACAAGATGTTTTTAAGATGTGAAAATGTGATAGGTTCAAGACCGCTTTTGAAATCATTTCCCAATACTCAAGATTTTATTTAGTGTAATTTGTGATATGGCCCTAGAGAACTTTGACATGCATTTCAAAGTTTGCTTAAAACACTAGGAATGGATGAGTGACTGAAAACATTTTGGCAATGTAAATATGTGCAAATGGAAAATGGGTGTACGAATGACAATTCGGTTTGATGGATTTTATGAAGGTGCCCCTGATTAAGGCAACATGACTTTTGCTTGACCAAATTTTATATCCAAAAGATAGAATGGTCTCTAACATGATATGCAACTATGGCTGAAAATGAAATGTTATGGTTTTCAATGAGATGTATGCACATGAAATGCAATGTTTTTGAATGAGATGTATGCAACTAACAATGAAATGCAAATTCTTTTTATTTTATTTGTTTTTTTTTTTTTTTTTGGTACAAGCCATGTATATATGTACATATAAAATTCAAACTATGCGTAGAATGCCCTCAAGTGTATAACATTAAGTGGTTCGGGTTCTTCCTCTCCCTCTAAAAAGGCAAGTCTATAAGTTCCATTACCCACTCTTTCAAGGTGACCATATATGGACCTAACCAATTAGCCGCGAATTTATCTCGAAGATGCGGCAATGCATTGGTGTTTTGTTGATTCTCTTTAAGGACAAGATCTCCTACTTGAAATTCTCTTAGATGAACTTTGGCATTGTAAGCACGTTTCAATCGGTCTTGATAAACTCGCAAATGCTCTAAAGCATTGATTCGTTTTTCATCTATGAGTGTGAGTTGATCAAGACGTGCTTGTCTAGCAGTATCATCATCGATAAATTCCTGCAAAGAAATTCGCAAGGAAGGGATCTCGACGAGGCGGAGCTAAGACTGGCGGAGACGCTAAGTACTGCTTGATGTCATCAAAGGCTTTCTGACACTCATCTGTCCATGAAAATTGTACCCCCTTTTGTAGTAGGTGGCAAAATGGCCTACATTTATCAGAAAGTTGTGCAATAAAGCGACGGATTGAATTAATCTTTCCTTGTAAACTACGCAACTCCTTCAAATTAGTTGGGGGACACATTTCCATAATGGCTTTGACCTTGTTTGGGTCCACCTCAATACCTCGTTTAGAGATAATAAAACCTAGGAGTTTGCCTGAGGTAACACCAAAGACACATTTCTTAGGCTTATCCGGATCATATGGATTATGGAGCGGGGTGAATAAGTCTTCGAAATTCATTGTCGACTTATGGAAGAAAGGATGGGCGGAATGGAAGGGAAAACCGGTGAAGACCTCGGAAGACCTGAGATGCAAAACAACATAGTTTTTCAGTTTTTTTTTTTTTTTTTTTTATTTTTTTTTTTTTTTTGTAGTGGTGAAAACCACTATTTTAGTATATACATATAATACAGGTTTGGATTATGGCTTATGGATGTGGCGGAGGGGGTGGTTCACCTCGTTCTTGTGGAAGAAGCAAGCGAAAGATGGCCTCTTGGAGAGGGAACAATTGGAGATAAAACTCGTCTTGTTTAGTGAGGGGAACAATGGGCGCCGACTCTTCTTCAGATTCATCACCATTTGACATGACGTCAAATTCTTCATAGGCTTCATCTTCGGATTCATCGGGGTGGAGGATTTCTTCTTCTAATTAAGATTAATGCTTTGAAAAGCTCGTTCAAAAGAAGAAAGGGATGGAAGTGGTTGGTAGCCCGGACCAAAACGCTCGGTGGGTCTCCTGATATGGCATATCGATGCGTTCAGTTACCCCTTGCTCGTATCGACCTAGGCCAAATTGCTGCCAATTATGTCCGTGGAAATAGTGAGAGGGAAAACCCTCCATCCTTTCGATATTGGCAGGGACTGGATGCTTAGGTTCTAGTATGGTGGTAGGACTAGAAGATGACTCTATTCCCCCATATACAAAATTAATGGAATTTGGCATAGAACCCATGTTATAAACCGATCCAATGGATAAATGTTGGTCATGTGGACGACCAAAATCTTTAACTGTTTGCACATTGAACGGTGTGATGTGGACATCTTGGATGGCATACTCACCAATACCGCATCGATGAGATGGACCTTGACTTGGGAGGGAGATGGACTAGATGATGGAATAGAAGAATGTGGGATAGAAGAATTGGAAGGATTTGGTTGGGTTGATGCTTCACTAACTTGTGAAACATCAACTGGTGATGGTTGGGAAGATGGAGGAATAATAGGTGATGTTGAAGAAGGTGTAGAAGAAGGGGGTAATGACGTGGAAAGAGATGATTGGTCATGGCCACATGTGCATGTGGTCACTGATGAAGAAGAAGGAAGATTAGTTGATGAAGAAAGTGGTGAATGAGATGGAATAGCGGAAGAGGAAGATGGTTGCGATATGATGGGTAGCTCCTCAGGAATGGGAGCTTTAGAAGAAGATGGTATAGAAGAAGTAGATGGGGTCAAGAAAAGATGAGTGGATGGCAACACAATCTCATAAGGATTTGAGACATAGTTGCAATGTTTGAAGGGTTCAGTGTCAGCAGGTACACAATGAACCTGTCCCTCATATACATACTTGAGACATTGATGCAGTATAGAAGGGACACATCTCATCTCCCTAAGCCAAGGCCGTCCAAGCAATACATTGTATGCCATGGTCCCTTCCAAGATGTGAAACAAGGTATGCAAAGTTCGGGCCCCTACCTCAATGGGCAAGATAACCGTGCCAACCGTGGAAGATAAAGCATCATTGAATGCTTTAAGAGTAAAAGTCGACTTTGTGATAAGGGATGGCGACAGCTTTAGATGACTCAACGCCGATGTTGTAATGATATTGATTGAGGAACCGGTGTCAATTAAGACTCTCTTGAATGGCTTGTTATCGATCTTGGCCATGATATGTAGTGGAGGATCTATACTTTCTGTTGACATAGGTTTGATTTCAAAATCATAGAAAGTGATGGAGGGCTCCATGCATGTTTGAATACTCCCCACAAAGTTGTTGAAGGCATTAGTATCTTGAGTTTGAAGCTCGATTGACTTTAATATTTCCATTAATGCCTCTCTATGCGGGGGAGATTGTTGAATGAGGTCATAGATCGATAACTTGGCAGAAGCCATTTTTAAACTGGTAGTTAACCGGCTACTCAATGACATGATGGGTCGTTGGCGTTGAGTAGAATGATTTAGCGGTTGTTGAGAAGTACTAGCACGTCGTTGGGTCAATGTTACCTGAGGTGGACTGGGGGTTTGTACAGGTGGTCGTGGTTCAACCTGATTTGGTTGGTTCGCCCTTTGACCCCGGGTTACTACGTTAATAGTACCCACAAAACCTTGGTATTGTTGTACATGGTTGACTTGATTAGGAGGAGTTACCTGAGTTACTCCCCCTGAAGTTGTTGGAGCTTCCTCCCGATGTGGAAGGGGTGTTTGAAATATACCAAGATTTTGATTTTGTTGGGCTAAGGGGCTATCCAATTTAATGGCTCCAATCTCAATAAGATCTTGGATCACATGTTTGAAAGTTGTACAATTATTGATATCGTGCCCATTTTGCCTATGATAAGGACAAAATAGGTACTCCTTGTAATACTTCCCCCTTCTAGATGGGTCTAAAGGTTTAAACTCAGGTAAAGTTAACTGATTTGTGCTATATAACTTGTTGAATATGACCGCATATGGTTCATCTAAAGGTGTGAATTGTCGCTTGGGACGATTGTTTTGCCAAGGTCGAGTTTCCATGGTTGGCCCCGTATTGGGAGCTGGTTGAGTAGGGGCGGGTACCGCATGATAAGCAATTGGTTGCGGTTGACTTTGCATTACTTG
Organism: Wollemia nobilis; assembly: GCA_028583015.1. NCBI lineage: Eukaryota > Viridiplantae > Streptophyta > Pinopsida > Araucariales > Araucariaceae > Wollemia > Wollemia nobilis. Next base: position 676,935 of record JAQPPZ010001862.1, read on the forward strand.
TTGTTGTTGAGCCATTACGGGCTGGCTCGCCACCACTTGATTAACTTGGTTAACATTTGAGGCTGTATTAGCCTGTGCTTGTTTGTTTTGGCCATAATTATTATTTCGTTGTTGGCCCTTTTGTTGCCATTCTTTTCTACGGGGTTTTAAAACACCCTCTTGGACTTTAATGTCTTCTATGATACTTGCTTGGGCCAAAGCCTCTTCAAAAGTCCTGTATTGTTGTAATTGGAGTAACCAAGAGATAGGTTTTAGACAACTCTGGGTGAACATTTTGGTTAACTCCTCCATTGGTAGGGAGAATGGCAGTTTATTAATGATAGCCCTCCAACGGTTTCCAAAGTCATAAACAGTCTCATCGTCATGTTGCTTGAGCTTGTATAAGTCGGACAATGAAACTCTCTTTTGTACATTCAGGGAGAATCGTTCTAAAAATAGATTAATCAATTGCTCGTAAGCATAAATGCTATGGTGAGCTAAATGATTGTACCATTGTACAACATCTCCTCCTAATGTCTGAGGAAAAGTTCTGAGCATAAGAGCATCATTATTTTGGATTCTAAAGCAAGCATGCATGAATGAGCTCACATGTTCATGAGGATCCTCGGTTCCTCGAAATTTGTCAAACTTCGGTAATGTGAAATCGATCGGATATGGCGGTGAAGGTACCGAAGGATGAATTGGTTGATTGATCAATGACCTTAGCGTAGGTTTCTGACTAAATGAGCCAGGCATGTTGAGCATAAGGTTGTCAATCTGTTGTTGCATAGCATGGAGTCGTGGATCTTCATTAAAATTTTGACTTGTTTGATGATTATGAGGATGCAATGGAGGAGTGGAAAATTGATGAGATGGGATGAAATTGCCTGAATTAGGCGGTGTGGAATGGACAGGTTGTTGGTATGGATGATACCGGAAAGAAGGTGATTGGGGTAGATGATGAACTGGACTAGGTTGGGAGAAAGGTGGGGTAGGAATGGACACCACCGAAGATTGGGGTACCCAGGTGGGGCCTGAGCTAATAAAATATGGCTGGGTAGAAATTGGTTGGGGTGTAGGATTTACTACGACAGGTGGTTGAGCATTTTGTTGTTGTTGTTGCAAAATCAACTTGTCGAGATACTCCTTAACCTTATTAATCTCTAACCCAAGGGAGGTGGGATGATTGGATGAAGGTGGAGGGCAGGTGCTGCCATGGTAGTCACGAGGGAGACTGCATAGCAGGGGCAATGAAGGTGGCTGAAGTAGGCGATACCTGGGAAGGAACAGTAGACTGTGCCCCAGGTAGGGTGAAACCATAAATGGTTTGGGAAGAAGAGGGTTGAAATTGGTTATGGCTAGAAGAGTTTCCACCAACTTCATAAAGAGAATTGGTGTACACCCGGGTACATGGAGGAGAAAGTGGTCGGGAAGACACTACATTTGTCTCCAAAGGAGGACAATTGAGCATCCGGGAAGATGTTGGAGATGAAGCCGGCTGAACAGATACCACATTAGCCTCAAAAAAAGGGTTAGTGTAGACTCGAGTGAAACCAGCGGGTATGGTTGATGCAATATCCTGCTGAAAAATAGAATCTTGCATAGGGGAATCTTGGATTGGCTCAAGGATATAGCCAGTGCCATCTCTTAAGTGAGTTTGCACTTGGGCCATATCAATGTGGGTAATATGAGAGGAATTGTCTTCCTCCATGGGCATGGCCATGTGATAGATGGTAGAAGGACGTGAAAGACCTGCAGGCGAACCTGCCTGAAATTCACTAGGATAAGTGGCCATGTTGGTGGTGGGGATGTTCTGTGAATTTCCCATTTGATTATTTAGATTTAACATTTTAGATTGATTCCTTGTTAAGACCATAAAGCAATAAATCTAAACAAATTCAGAAAAGAAGAATGCAAAACTAGAATGATAAATTTACACTACAAAAATTATCAGAAAACAGTCACAACCTAGGTTTCAACCAATGTGTCTTACCTTGCGGTTAATTAATTATTTTCTGATCTTAATCTGTAGTAAATTTTAAGTGTCCGGTTTATGAGTTTTGCATGTGATCTAATCTTGAATTATTCACAAAAAAGGTAAAAACTATGGCTAGGAAAGGACAACGAGATTCTTACTGGTGATGAAATCCAACAAGTTTGCTCGGGGGTGACCTATGGTGTCTAAGGCAGAAGTTTAATGGATGGAGATGAATTCCACCGTCACTAAACTTCAAGCAATACCTAGTGATGAAATCCAGATATTACTGTTTTAAATGCAATATGAAAATGCAATGAATTTTTTTTTTTTAAATGTTTTAGTTATCTAATGTGTACATACAAGGCTATAAATCAAAAGTTCTAATGATCTAAGCAAGAGGCTACTGAAAACATGTCATTTCCTCTGAAGAAGTGAAGTACACCGTTTAAAACCCCCGCCTACCAATGATATCTGATATCAAAGGAGCAACCGGAAGGTTCGTCCACTTCTCTGCTTGGAATCACCCAATGGCAGGAGTACTATTGACATCCAATCAATAGTCCTACTTAGATAATTAAAACAAATAATTCGTAGCTATTCTAATATGCAGCTAGGTATGCAAATTTTTTTTTTTTTTTAATGCAAGCAACAATCAATAATGCAATGCAAAGAAAAATGTAATTAAAAATAACTGTTCTTTTCCAGATTACTTAGTTTTTGTTCATTTTAAAGTAATGATCTGAAAAAGAAACAAAATATGGCAGAAAAACCAAAAACGTAAAAAGTACAGCACTTACTTGGAAGCCTACGCTTTTTTGTAAAACTGACTTCAAACGCCCACGGGAGTCTGCATAGGCTGAAACGCACCTCTGCGTTTCGTATTGGACTTCCAGACGCCCCTCTGCGTCTGCTGCATTTTCTGCAAACTCAGAAACCCTAGTTCGCTGGAACAACGAATTTCATGATTTCTGGAACTTGCAAAATAAAACAGAAAACAGGAACAGATTAGTAAAGCAAGTATTAAAAATATGAAACCCTAGGGGGTCCCACCGTGATCGCCATTTGTAGATTAAAAATACAACGCCAAACAAAAGATAAAACCACAATAATGGAATACAGGAAAGTTGCACAAAACAAACGATTATTATTAATCAGTGGAGTTTAAAAACTCCTTTTGAGTACAACAGGGCCTGTAACCCTTTATTCGTGATACACAGTTACAAGTTATGCTAGGGTTCTCCGAAACCCTAGCTGGCACAAATGGTGGCGCTTCCGAAGAATGTATCTTCAATCCCAACAGAGTGAGTGGGCTTTGTTGTATCCCTTGCTTGGACCACTCCGACTTAATCAGCTGCCATCAATAAACCGGATCTGCTGTCAAAAACCTGCACACATTAACACTATCAAGGAGTTAGAAATTAATAAGAGGGCTCCACTGTGTGAGCCCTCAGAAACAATCTAAAACCCTAGAAAAATAGAATTCAAGAATTCAACAACAGATCAATAAAAGAAAAGAAGTTACTTGCTTTAAACTAATTTATACCTGTTCTCTGTTAACGCAGCTAGACCAGGCGACACCTGGAAGTAATGTGGCTGTCAAATCGGCTACGGAAGGCGCCCTGGTGCACTCGCTGAACGCCCGCGTGCTTCTGGATTAAGGTTTCAGACGTCGGTCTGAGTCTGTGGCTATGGGTAAACGCCGTGGACTTGGTAAACGCCCGTGGGCACTTGGTAAACCCGTGGGCACTTGGTAAACGCCCGTGGGCACTTGGTAAAGGGGTAAACGCCCGCGGGCACTTGCGACAAGAATGGGGGATTCTGCAGAATGCTGCAGAAGAGATGGCGGCGAAAGCAGCGACGGAAGCGGCGATGGATGCGACGATGGATGCGACGAAAAGGTAGCAGAAGAGAGATAGAGGGGATCAGAAAAGGAGATAGAAGAAGTTAAGAAGATAGAAAAGATCCAGGATAGAAGTAGCAAAAGACATAGGGTTTGAGCCATCAAGGTGACTCAATTTATAATCTACTCTTAGGGCACACTTTAGGGTTTTAACGACACTTTGAACGTGTGGCTAAGATTAAAGTGGATCTAAGGGTAGAGAATAAATCTAGGTTGTGAAATGGATTAAGATGGATGGACGGATGAGATTAAATGAAGGACGGACGGCTCAGATTAAATCACTTAAACTATTATTTAAATATATATATTAAAATATTAAAATATATATATATATATATAAATATTAATTTAAATAAATTTGGGGATGAAAAATGGCGGGAAAGGTGAAATTGGGCCAAATAATGGCGGGAAAGTGTGGATTTGGGCCAAATAATGGCGGGAAGGTGGATGACCGACACGTGGCTGACAGGAAGGTATAGATGACTTGCAAGTGGCTGGATTTTGGTGTCTACAGGTCCACTTGAATTCTTTCTTATCCCCTCTCATTGTTTATGTGAGGGGTGCACAAATGCTGTTGAAAATTTTAATGAATTTTATATAAAAGTTGGCTATACCATGAAATGATCTTACCTCTGTTGTGCTTCTTGGAGTAGGCCATTCCATGATCACTCTCACTTTCTCTAGGTCCATTTTCAGACCATCTGTTGAGATTACAAATCCCAAGTACAGTAACTCCTTCTTTACAAAATTACACTTTTTTAGATTTATTAATAACTGCTCCTCCCGCAGCTTCTCAAAAACCCTTCTGATATGCATCAGGTGTTCCTCCAGGGTTTTTCTAAATATTAATATGTCATATAAATAGACAATGACTAATTTTCATAAGAACTCCTTCAGTACCTCATTCATCAGTCGCATGAAGGTACTCGGTGCATTGGATAGCCCAAAGGGCATGACCAACCACTCATACAAGCCCTATCTGGTCTTGAAGGCTGTCTTCTACTCATCTCCCTCTCTGATATGGATCTTATGGTAACCATTTTTGAGATCAACCTTGGTGAAGTACTTGGCTCCACTTAAACAATCCATTATGTCATCCATTCTTAGCAATGGAAATCTGTATTTTATTGTGATCTTGTTGATGGCCCGTGAATCTGTACACATTCTCCATTATCCATCCTTCTTTGGCACTAGCACTGTAGGTACCGCACATGGGCTAAAACTTTCTTGAATCAATCCCTTCTCCAGCAACTCCTGGACCTGCCTGTTTAACTACTTAGTCTCTACAGGCGTCATTCTGTGTGTAGCTTTATTTGGCAAGCTCGATCCTGGCACCAAGTCTATATGGTGGCTAATTTTCCTTACTGGGGGTAAACCCTCAGGCACATTATCATACACAATATTTGGAAATTCCTCCAACAGATCTAAGACTTATGCTTGGGTATCTTGGCATTCTTTCCCCATAACTCTAGGAATTATTGCATAACATAAATGCTCATGCTTCAATCCGTCCAAAAATTTTCTCCCTTCAACTAAACAGATTCTAGAGATGTTAGAAACCTTTTCATATGCCTCCTTCACAGGCTTCAGCTTATGGTGCACACCATTCTTCATCAATGAGTAGGTGTTGGCACGACCGTCATGCACTGCACTCCGATCGAACTGCCAAGGCCTTCCCAACAACATATGGCAAACATCCATAGGCAGGATGTTGCATAAGACCTCATCACAATAATTCCCAATGTTAAATTTAACGGAGCACTACTCACTGACCAAAGCCCTATGGTCCTTCTGTAACCATGCGACCCAATATGGATGCGGGTGCTTCTTCCTCTCTAACTGTAACTTGGTAAGCATTTCTTCTGAAACTAGGTTATCTGTGCTACCATTATCAATAATAATATTGCAAATCTTGCCCGCGCATTTACACCTTGTGTAGAATAAATTTCTTCTCTGATCTGTGTCCTTCTCCTCATTCAATAGGACTCTCCTTACGATCATTGCTTCCCCTCTCTCCACTTCTTCAAAATATTCAGATCCAGCATCTTCCTCTGCCATAGCAGCTCTGGCTGGACCCTCAGGCCTCTTGTTCATCCTTTCTTGGTGTTGTGGACACTCGAATGCTCGATGTCCTTCTTCACCATAGTGGAAACATGTCCCATGAAATACTCCTCTTCCAAATCCTCATCCAGATCCACCTCGTCCTCTTGGGTAGCTGTTCTGATCACGGGGATGATAAACATCCTCTTCCCTTTGATCCTGGTTACTACTGGCTTCACCAGTCTTCTTCAAATATTTATATTTTTCTCCATTGGTTCTCCCACCAGTTCTTCCACCATGGCCCCTTCCTCTTTGCTTGCCTTCAAACCGCCTATTCAGTTTTTCTTCCACCTTTAAGGCAAACTGGTAAGCATCCTCAATGGTGCTTACCCGAACTAGGCTCAGCTCTTCCTAGATACTGAGTATCAACCCATTGATATAATGGGATACCTTCTCTTTGTTTGCCTCTAAATGTCCAGTTCTAATAGAGATCTTGTAAAAATCCTTGATGTATTCTTGGACAGTTTTGTTTTTCTGTCTCAAACTTTGCATTTTCATTAGCAGATCCAACTCGTAATCTATCGAAATAAATTGTCTTTTTAGATTTTCCACCATTCTATCCCATATTGTTATTCTCTCCTTCCCTCTTCTATTCCTTTCCAGCTGTATTCCTCGCCACCAAATGTTAGCATGACCCTTCAACTTGGTCTTAGCAAATCTGACCCGATTAGGGTCTTCAACCTCCTCATATTCAAAATATTCTTCTAAGTCATTTATCCAGTCCATCACCTCTTCTGGATTTAGGTTTCCCAAATATGTAGAAACCTCCATTTTTGGTTGCTTTCCAATCTGAGAGATGGCTTTGTACAACCTGGCTTGTGCAGGATCCACAGCCTCTTCTTCTTCCTTAGACTGGTCTTCTTCATCAACTTCATCTTCACTTCCCTCATCCCTTTCGGGCTTGTGCCTTCTGCGTAGCTCTTCTTGTAGGGCTTGAACTTGCCTCTGCAAGGCTTGAAAGTCTTCGGCCGACACCACATTTCTTACTCCACCACAGTTTCTTTATGGAGGCATTTTTTTTTCCTTTATAAATCCTTCCATAGATCCTGGTGTAACTGCCTCTCTTTCGGTGATCTGTTACACTCTCAGGAGCTCCCGCTCTGATACTACTTGATGGCAAGCCGAGATTCACAAAAAAAAAAACTTAAAATTAATTTTCTATAAATTTTTTAACATAGTCTTCAATACCGTTTCCAGGCATTCTCTCCCCACTCGATCTCAAACTCGCCATCCCTTCCCTTACAATTTTTTGAGTTTTTATCGAGGTCTCGACCCTCTAGGCAATTAATGCCCCCACCCAAACGAATTCATGAAATAAAATAAGAAAGTCCGCTTCCTCTACAAGTTTTTGAATTTCTCTCCATCAATGGGCAACTGCCCCGATCTGCTATGGAAGCTTACATTAAAGACGCCCCCCTGCCCTGCAACACCATTTTGGTCAGACTGTTCCTCTGCACCACTGTCTCATCCCATACTGTCTATGGCCTACAACTGTCGCCTTGTTAGAATATTTCCTTGAGATGGTTATCCCTATTTTAATACATGCGGTTATCATCTCTATTTTAATATACGTGGCCTTCATCTTTATTTTAATACACGTGGCTACCCATGTGTCTATTTTGGCATGTATTCTTCTTGGCTGTGATATCTTAATCCACGTGGCAACCTTCAACTGGTCACAATATCGTGACATGTCGCAGTATCGTGACCTCCGTGCCCTTCTGCCTTTGCCTTGCCTTTGGAGCCACGATTTCACATGTCATGAAATCGCGACATGTCACGATTTCACGACTCCCCTGCCTTTGCCTTTGGAGTCGTGATTTCATGACATGTCATGAAATCGTGACATGTCACGATTTCACGGCTCCCCTGCCTTTGCCTTCGCCTTTGCCTTTGGAGCCGCAATTTTGTGACATGTCACGAAATTATGACATGTCGCGATTTCATGGCTCCCCTGCTTTTGCCTTTGGAGTCACGATTTCGTGCCATGTCATGAAATCGTGACATGTCACGATTTCGTGGCTCCCCTGCCCTTGCCTTCTACCTTTGCCTTTGGAGCCACAATTTTGCGACATGTTGTGATTTCGTGGCTCCCCTGCCTTTGCCTTCTGCCTTTGCCTTTGGAGCCGTGATTTCGTGACATGTTGTGATATCGCGACATGTCACGATTTCATGACTCCCCAACTTGCTTTACAAAATTGAAACTTCCCCCTTGCTTTACAAAACTTCAGCCTTGGGAAAGAACCGAAATAAATCAAAATACAAAGTACTTAGAAAACTTAGAAAAATTTGGAGGATGCAAGATTGCTCTACTGTCGCTGGATGCTCCTGCATCACATCTCATCAATCTAGTTCTCATCCTTTGAAGCAATACTCTTAATGGACAATCTTATTGTTTTCAAATTTCTATAATCAAAGTAACCAAAAAATTGCATGTATTATAAAAAATTATTTACTCTTGTGTAAAATTATGTAAACTCAAATAATTCAATATTTAAATGCATACTACAAAATAAATGAATCAAGTAACATTTTAAAACCATTCTAGTCAAGATCTATAATCATAAAAAAATTATTTTCTATAAGGGATTCATCAAATTAATCTCTTGCATAAATAATTAAAATATTTTAATTGATTATGGGATATATTTATTTTCGTCTTTTTATACAAATCTAAATTAAAAAATATAGAAAATAAAAAATGAAATATTTTACAAAAATGATATCCATGTGGATATTCCATACATGATGAGACACCTTCAACATTTTTTAGGCCCTTTAAAGAAAATCCACTTCATGAATATTATCTACATGCTCTTTTTTTATGGTTTCTTATCAAATATAAAAAAATAGGTTTTAAGTTATAGAATCATAGCTATTAGGTCTCCTTAGTGTCAATCCCTACTTAGGATATATATTTCAAAAGTATAAACTAAATAAGATATAAATATATTTAAATATAGATATATATATATATATATATATATATATATATATATATATATATATATATATATATTGATTGATAGTAGAAGAGATTTTAAAGGTTCACCAAACCTGTTACAAGTAGGGTTTTGAAAGACACCCTCAAAGCTTAGATCTAGCAATAATACAACACGAAATATTAATCTAGATTCTAATACTCAAACCCTAAAATCCAATGAAGCAACCTCCTAAAAAAGAAGCTGCAGATTTTTATCAAGCAAATACAAAATATTGCCCCATGGTCAAACCACCATGTGCTCAGAAATATAAAGCAATGGAGAAAAACAATAGCATAAAAAAATATTATCGGTTAAAATAATTTTACAAGAAAATATCGCCCAAATCGAAGCATTTTTAGCCTCATAAGAAAGGAGAATAGGAGAATATTATTATCACAATCAAAAAATCCATCCAAAAAATCATATAACAGGATAACCCCTCATAACAACTAGTTTTAAAAATCAACACTATAAAATATCGACCAAAAAAATCCACATCATATCAAAAAAACAAGCCCATAGGGCTCACTATTCTAACCAATGAAATACCCACCAAGATCATAAATAATCACTAAGAAACCCACATATCCCATTCAATAAAACCACTCTTAGGGCATTTAGAAAGAAAAAATAGAAAAACACCCAATGTAGTACCTAAGAGAATAGTAAAAATGTGAGCATTGGAACCCTAGGATCTGACTCATCTACTTGAAAATATATACTAGACTAAAGCTACCCGAATAGAAGCACAACATTAGTACAAAAAAAAACCATTTGGAATACAAGATTTACAATAGAGTACCCTGGTGATAGGAAAACCTTCCAATATGAAAATCCATGAAGGCAAAAACCTCACATATCCTTCTAAATTCCAACCATAGCCTAGTATAGCAATATACCCATAAAAAAATCTAGATTTTGAGGTTCCTTCAGCTAAGCCAGCCTCCTTTCCCTAGCTCCCCTACTAGTGTTCCAACTACCCAGCCTTCCACCTGATGATCCCACCTACATCTATAGTAAAAACGATCAAACCAAAGATATAACGACCCAAAATAAACCAAGATAGAAGACCACCCCATAATACTACCAGCTATTAAGATCCTTCAACCAACCTAGCCTCCTTCTCCAACCCCCCAACTGAGTTTCTAGTAGCCTATCCTTCCTCTCAATAATCCAATTGTAGATGCAAAATCATATTCTAACTAGATTCACTATCCAAAAGGGCATATGGGTTGCCATGGTTTCAAAAAATATCTATAGCTACAACCCTCAGAGTCATGACCCTCTCTGCCATAATGAGGCTCAAGCCCTCTCTACCATGGTGAGGCTTAGGCCCTCACAGGCCCTCTCTACCATGGTGAGGCTCAAGGTCTCTCTACCATGGTAAGTCTTAGGCCCTCAACAACCCTATCTACCATGGTGAGGCTCAAACCTAATATAGAAAATATTATGAACAAATCTAAATGACTAAATTTATTTAAATTTAATTTAATACTTATATTAAGATTATATTTGTTGAGTTGAAACCGATATGAAGCAAACATGTCTAATATCCTAGTATCTTATTGATCCCATTTTATTCCTCAATATCCTTATTTAACCAAGTTTTTTTTTTTCAATTTGATTAAAGGATACACCATAATAGATTATACATAATATTTTTTGTTTAAAACCAATTCTATGCCTCTAGAATATTTCCACAACAAAAATATTTTTAATCACCTTACTCATTAAAATATTTAACAACAAAAAAAATAGATAAAATATATAGAGAATTTTTAAAATATTTACAAGACACTTTTATCCAATAAAATATTTTCTATAATATTTTTCTAATCCAAAATTTTTAAGGTATCAATTAGGACCTACTATAATAATACACAAAGCTTAAAATTTAAGGTAATATCTCATTATTTTCATAATAGAAAACAAAAATTTTATACTAAACATGTTTTCTATAGTCATGAAAAAAGCCTAGGAAATAATAAGGATAATCAAATTCTAGATATGATGTATCCTCATATCTACACCTAGACATACTTTATATTTTATGTAAATTTGTAGATTGAGTCAAGTATATATACTCAACTGTTGTAGATGACCATTATAATTGACTAGGGAATAATATGGATTGATGCCATAGTCATGGTTATGGCTATGGTTGAATGAAGGAAGGATACAAATTAACATAAGAAGAAGATAATTGATGGTCTTGATCAAGGTATGATGCATTATATGTTGTTTCCATGGTCATAATTGTGTGAAAGTGAAGGAAGGACACTTATGAGTAGGGAAAATACTGAATCCATAGGGACTTGAGGGTAGGGTATGGTTGTAGTAGATCCTCACCATCTTTCAAGAAAATTCTTGGATTATTTTATTTTATTTTTTTTTGGTGGTGGCCACAAGGGGTAAATGGACTGTGACCACGAGGGAACCATTACATAACATATCCGCAACATGTGAGGCGAGATAATATAAAATATTTTATATAATATATTTCTAATATGGATATTCTTTTCAAGCATTTTCTTGATTGATTCCTTTTTTTCAACTAAATATATATATTTTCTAACAACTTTAAATGTAAAAATACTGTTAAATTAACTTGAACTATAGTCATAATGAATTTAAAATTATTTTCATAACTAGAATGGGTTTTATTTCTTCTTTAGTTAACTAAATTTAGAAATAAATTTGCAAGGTTTTTTAAAAAAAGGTTAATTTTAAACCCTAAGGTTAAGATTTGGATTTGTAAAGTCCTTTAACTTTGCAACTGTAATTGTAGTTGTAGTTTGATTGTAATTTTTTTTTAATAAGCTCACACACACATGCACACACACCCCACCATGTTATGGACTTTGGTCTCCCAAAAGATAAACCTAAATCCAAACCACTATGATGTCCCATAGGAATGATTGTAGATTTTAATAGAAAAATTGACTTAGATCCCAAGGATTTAAGTTGTCTTTATAAAACCTTATAAGTTTTACTTAAAATTTAATTTTGCATGGATTTTATACAATAATATTAAACCATTAAATGTTAAGTTAAATTTATGAAATCGATACAGTTATACCTAATAATAAAGCATTTTTCCTATGGTCTTCATATATTTATTTTTTATTGCACCGTAAGGTGCTTACTGGTGAGCAACTTATGAAGTGTGGATTTCATGGCCCTTTTATATGTTAAATGTGTGGAAATATTATAAAAACTCTCATACATATTTTTATTGAGTGTAATTTAGCCTCTGAGCTATGGAGGAGAATGACCACTTTACTTGGATTACAGTGGTCTAACTTTTTTAATTTTGAATAACTTTGGAGGTATTGACCTAAACAAGAGGGTGTTGATAATTTTATTAGGTAGTTAGTTTTGATGGGTTGTACCATTATTCTTTGGAATATCTGGAATGAAAGGAACAACCAAATTTGTAATCAAGATAGGAAGGATATTTACTATATTTGGCAAAATATCATTACCAACTTATTTGAATCAGTCCAACAACTCCTTAATCACCCCCAAAACTCCCACCAAACATGGGATCAAGTGATGCAAATATTGAATATTGAATCCTCTAAGGGAAACCATTTTAAAGGGAATGTGAGAAATTGCAAGATGGATAGAACAAGGAATTGACAACATCCTCCTAAGGATTTTGTAAAATACAATATTTATGGAGCCTCTAGAGGGAACCATGGAAAATCTAGTGTGGGAGGAATTGGTAGAATTTTATATGGCTCCCTAGTTTTTACTTTTGCTAAAACTTTGGGTATTCTTTCCAATAACCTTACTGAGGGATATGGTATCCTTAGAGGTATTCAAGAGGCTACTAAATTTGGATGGGAAAATATGCTAGTTGAGTTTAATTCTCAACTCAATATTAATCTTTTTAAGACTCCTTCTAAGAATCATAAGGTTTATTGGAGTATAACAAGAATTATTGAGAAGATTCAATTAATCTGGATGGAGTATATTTGTGTGTTCTTTTTTTTATTGTTTAAGGTTTGCTCCTTGATAATTTCAAAGGTGGTATGCCAGGTGTGAACCCTTGGCAATTTTTGCGGAATAGATACCCCTGCCTCCTTGGGTCTTACCCGAAAGTTGTATTCCTTCTTGGATGTTTTCCATAAAACAAAAATCATCCATGGATGTCTGCATTATTTTTTAAATATATTCTATCCAACCTCTCTTTATTATTACTCCCATTGTTCTATATTATTCTTATTCCATGCATATTTTGGGTTTACGTTTCCAATAATTTTTTTCATTTTTGACAATATGTTGATCATTAGAAGGGGTCACTTGCATTTGTCCCTAACATATTTGATTTCTATCAAGTAAAAATAAATAAATTAGCAAGTCAATATAATAAATATGAGGGTGGCACAACCCTTGTTTTCTTTTCTAATTTTGACCTAATATTCGTGATTGTTCTATGGTGGATCAAACAAATTCAACTATAGATGTTCATCTCATTTTTAAATGGATTTTATTAAACTTCCTTTTCTTCTTCCTCCCATTGTTGTATATTATTCCTATTTCATGCATATTTAGGGTTTACATTTGCAATAATTTTTTATTTTATTTTGTATAATATGTTGATTATTACAAGTGGTACCTTGAAGTCTTTCTCTCTAACTTATTTGATTTCTATCAAGTAAAAGTAATAAACTAAGAGTCCATGTAATAAATATAATGATGGCATAAACCTTTGTTTTTACTTTTGTTTTGATATAAAATTCATGATTATGCTCTAGTGGCACTACATAATGACACCATAGAGTGATGATTCTATTATTTGGATGATAATTATCATCATAGTAATGTTACAAAGAATTATTATTTGGGAATTATTTTATTCCTATTTGACACATATATTTGTTTTTTATTTCCATCCATATTTTTTAATATTTGATAATATGTTGATCATTACAAATGATCACCCCTAAAATATTTGATTCCTTTAAAGTGAGAAAGGAATAAACAAGTAATTCAATGTAATAAGTGTGAGGGTAGCATATCCTTTGATTTTAATTCTAATATTAACCTAGGGTTCATGATTGGGTAGCATATCCCTTGTTTTTAATTTTAATTTTAACCTAGGGCCCATGATTGTGCTATGGTGGCACTATATAATGATAGCATAGAGTGATGTTTATAATATATTATTGTTAACCAACATTGCACTAATGCCATCAAGAACTATTTTAGATTTTGGTCATGTGATGAATTTCTCTCTAATATCTATGAATTTCTATCAAGTAAAGAAACAATAAACTATTAGGTCCATTTAATAAATGAAAGGTTGACATTATTCTTTTTTTTAATTTTAACCAAGGGTTCATCATTGTGCTATGGTGACACTACATAATATACCATAAATCAACCCTTCTATTATATTGGCATTGACCTACAATTCATGTTGACTGGTTGTTTGATTTTATACACACTTATATTATAAATTTGTGTTGCCTTTTATGCTAACAATTTTATTATGTACTTTTGTGTTACATATTTTACATTCTGTTAATAAAATGATCAAGCCTAAACTATCATGAATACAATGACCAAGATTACCTAAAGGTTTAACTTTAATGTAATCTAGTCTTACTAGAAAAATTATTATAATAGAACATAATCCATTGGATAGGATTACATTTTTCTATAGGTATACTTTCTATTATATTTGAGTTGGAAATTTTTTGAGGCAAGATAAGTCAAACCTTACTTGCTTGTTGCACCCTTTAGCTAACAAGGTAAATTTTAAGACAATTATCAAATGACACTTAGATATTTGTAATTTACCCTCATATTAAGAATATTTATTAGATCTATTTTATGGAGCAATACTAGTGGGTTTGTAGCCTCTTCTATTTTTATTACATGAATCATACATATATTATTTGAATCCCATATCTATCACTTGAAAATAGCTAATCTATATAAATATTAATTATTCTACTACTTGTATAACTTCCTCAAATTTTAAACTTTATAATATTCAAGTTGTATGCTTATCTTAGATACAACTTAACATAAAAATACTTAACTTATTTTCAATATTAATGAGGAATTTATATATCCTTCAATATTGTACATAGTTGAATAATATCGAATATTACCTTATTTCTAATTTATCTCAATCTACATGGGATAAAATCAATAATACTATGGCATAGAACATGCATTTTTATGTTACAAAAGCATATACCTAGATTTTAGTCCTATATTATTACTACCCATCCTAACTCATTTTTAAATTAATATACCTCCTATTTTCCTATTTATTATAGGTACTTAATTTTTTCATGTCAGTTTTATACACCTTATTACTTTTAGAATTTCTATAGCAAGGGTAGTTTTATTTTCAATAGGTATATTAGCCTCCCTCTATATGATATTTTTATTTTCAATGTGAACTTGAATACAATTAGAACTAAAATTCAAAATTTTTAATCTTCTACTTTAGTAATAATAAAAATACTTTTTCTTGATAGGAGAGTTGGTTACAACCACACTATTTTTACTAATAACAATAGCTATCATAACAAAAATTACTCCTTTTAGATGCACAAATCATGGTTTTTTTTGGTTATAATAACCTATTTTTATCAAGGATACAAAGCATTCCACTAATATTTTTATGTATGTAATTGTTTTTATGTTCGAGGAATAAAAATGAGGATGAAATTTTTTCATGTATTTTATATAAACAAAGCATTCCACACTCCAAATTAATATCACTTAAATTTAATTTAAATATACCTTATAGGTAAAGGTATCTATTGTTGATGCAGGAGCATCTGGTGAGGGAAAAGCAATCTTGCATCCTCCAAATTATTTTCTTAATTCTCTGAGTACTTTGAATTTAGTGTGGTTCCTATCCTTTCCCACGGGGGAGCTTTGTAAAAAGAAAGAGAAGTTTCGAGGAAATTTTGTATTGCAAAGGCGGAAGTTAGGCTGGGGTCGCGAAATCGTGACATGTCACGAAATCGCGACCCCAAGGCATCGGCGAGAGCAAAGGCCAGTTTGGGTCGCGATATCGCGACGTGTTATCAAAGAAAGCAAAGGGCGGTGCAGACTTGAAGGGAGGTTGGTTTGGTCACGATATCGCGACGTCGCGGTATCGCGACGTCGCGGTATCGCGACGTCGCGGTATCACGACGTGTCTTGCAAAGAAGAGAAAGGTTGATCTTTGGGTCGCGATATCGTGACATGTCGCGATATCGCGCCATGTCACGATATCGTGGCTTTGTTTGCCAAAATGAAGGTGGGAAGACAGTGGGTCGCGATATCGTGACATGTCGCGATATCACGACTGATAGGAAGTCAAGTTTATGAAAACACGAAGGCTGGTGAGAAGGCAAGTTGCAGTGACACGTGGTCTCCACATGTCTTATGGTGACGTGGCCAATTGAATACCGAGGCAGAGTTAGATGCGCAGCTGCCGCAAAGGTCAAAGTTTAAAAAAAAAAATTGACGACCGCGTGTATTAAAGAGGGGGATGGCTTTCACAATAGTACAGAGCATGGACATTATGGGTGTAACAGAGACTGAAAGGACGATCTGAGCAAGGCGACATCGACAGGTCAGAGAAGATCATTAATGGGGGTTCCTCATGGTGGATCGGGCAGATGGCCCATTTATGACCAAAAATTTGAAAACCCAGGAAGAGGGGGAAAATCCGAATTTGAAACTTTTGTTAGGCGGGCATTGAAGGCTGTGAGGATCGGGGCCTCGATAAAAAAAACCCGAAAATCTGTAATAGAGGACGGCAGACTGGAGAATAGAGGAGGAAGTAGAACAGAGAGGGGAGAATAGAGCCGAAGCCGAGACCGGCCATTGTAAGCCTGTGGGCTATTTTATTTTAAATGCATGTAAATATTTGAAATTTGAATGAGAATGCAGAGTTCGTAAGGTCCCTATTTTTCGGTGCCCCGTCAGTGGTATCAGAGCTCGTAGCTCCTGAGCGTACAACAGACCGCCGAAAGAGAGAGGCAGTTGTACCAAGACGTGTGGGAGGGCTTGAGTTCAGGTGAAGATGCCTCCGAGAAGAAACCCGATGGGTGGAAGAGGCATGGCAACGGAAGATTTCTGGGCATTGCAGCGACAAGTCCAGGCCCTACAAGAAGAGCTACGTAGAGGACGTGAGCCGAGAAGGGATGCAGACAGTGAGGATGAAGTGGAAGAGGGGAATGAGTTTGAAGAAGACGAGGAAGATGTAAACCCGACACAGGCCCGGCTATACAAGGCCATATCCCAGATCGGGAAGAGGCCAAAATTAGAGGTTCCCACGTATTCCGGGAACTTGAACCCAGAGGAATTGATAGACTAGGTGAATGAATTAGAAGAATACTTCGAATACGAAGAAGTTGAAGACCCTAACCGGGTCAGATTTGCTAAGACCCGACTGAAGGGTCATGCTAGCATTTGGTGGAAGGGGGTACAGCTAGAGAGAAACCAAAGAGGAAAAGAACGGATTACCAGGAGGGACATAATGGTGGAGAAATTAAAAAGACAGTTCATCCCTATTGACTATGAGCTGGATCTGTTACGTAAAATGCAAATCTTGAGGCAGATGAACAGAACAGTTCAAGAATACATGGAGGAATTCTATAAAATATCCATCGAGACCGGGCATTTGGAGGCAAGCAAAGAAAAAGTGGCCCGTTTCATTAATGGGTTGAGGCCCAGTGTTCAGGAGGAGTTGAGTTTGGTTCGGGTAAGCACCATTGAAGATGCTTACCAGTTTGCTTTAAAGGTGGAACAAAAGCTGAACCGAAGGTTTGACAACAAGTAGAAAGTGAAAGAACCGGGAGGAAAGAACGGTGGAAAGAAAGAAGGAAAGGAAGAGAAGAAGGAAGAAGAGAGCAGCAACCGAGGTCAGAAAGAAGAAGATGAAGACCCAAAACCGCAAGTTCAGAATGATAACTACCCGAGAGGAAGAGGTAGATCTGGACACGGGTATGGAAGAGAAATATTTCGTGGAACATGTTTCCATTGTGGAGAAGAAGGACACCGTGCATTTGAGTGCCCACAACATCGAGAAAGGACAAACAAGAGGCCAGTGGGTCCTGCTAGAGCAGTTATAGCAGTTGAAGATGCTGAGTCGAGGCATTCTGAAGAAGCTAAAAAGGGAGAGACCATGATTGTGAGGAGGACCCAGCAGGTTGAGGAAGACAAATTTGAGCAGAGGAGAAGTTTGTTTCGCACCCGATGCAAGAGTGCAGGTAAAGTTTGTAATGTGATCATCGACAATGGAAGTACAGACAACTTAGTTTCGAGGAAATGGTTTCTAAGTTGCAGTTGGAAAGAAGGAGGCACCCACACCCGTATCGGATTGCGTGGTTGCGGAAGGACCACCGAGCTTGGGTTCGAGAATAGTGTTTAGTCACGTTCCAGATTGGGAGATACCAGGATGAAGTCCTGTGTGATGTATTCCCTATGGATGCATGCCATTTGCTATTGGGCAGGCCATGGCAGTTTGATCAGAGTGCAGTGCATGATGGCCGT
Organism: Wollemia nobilis; assembly: GCA_028583015.1. Classification (NCBI taxonomy): domain Eukaryota; kingdom Viridiplantae; phylum Streptophyta; class Pinopsida; order Araucariales; family Araucariaceae; genus Wollemia; species Wollemia nobilis. Next base: position 695,395 of record JAQPPZ010001862.1, read on the forward strand.
GCAAATACTTATTCCTTGGTGAAATATGGAATGCGGCACAAGTTGAAGCCATTGCAGATCGAAGATGAGAAGGTGTGTAGTAATGCCAGAATTTGCCTGGTAGAGGGCAGAAAACTTTGCCAAGAAGTAGGATTTGAGCCGGATATAAAGGTTGATGAATGTTCGGAGATATTGCAAGGGACGTAGCCTGAACAGCGTAGAAGTGAAGGTCACTTCTCCTTCTTACCCGGGGTGTCTGATGCAGGAGCATCCGGTGAGGGAAAAGCAATCTTGCATCCTCCAAATTCTTTTCTTAATTCTCTGAGTACTTTGAATTTAGTGTGGTTCCTATCCTTTCCCACGGGGAAGCTTTGTAAAAAGAAAGGGAAGTTTCGAGGAAATTTTTTATTGCAAAGGCAGAAGTTGGGCTGGGGTCACGAAATCGCGACCCCAAGGCATCGGCGAGAGCAAAGGCCAGTTTGGGTCACGATATCGCGACGTGTTATCAAAGAAAGCAAAGGGCGGTGCAGACTTGAAGGGAGGTTGGTTTGGTCGCGATATCACGACGTCGCGATATCGCGACGTCACGGTATCGTGACGTGTCTTGCAAAGAAGAGAAAGGTTGATCTTTGGGTCGCGATATCGCGACATGTCGCGATATCGCGCCATGTCGCGATATCGTGACTTTGTTTGCCAAAATGAAGGCGGGAAGACAGTGGGTCGCAATATCGCGACTGATAGGAAGTCAAGCTTATGAAAACATGAAGGCTGGTGAGAAGGCAAGCTGCATTGACACATGGTCTCCACGTGTCTTATGGTGACGTGGCCAATTGAATACCGATCCAGAGTTAGACGTGCGGCTGCCGCGAAGGTTAAAGTTAAAAAAAAAAAATTGACGACCGCATGTATTAAAGAGGGGGATGGCTTTCGCAATAGTATAGAGTATGGACATTATGGGCGTAACAGATACTGGAAGGACGATCTGAGTAAGGCGGCGTCAGCAGGTCAGAGAAGATCATTAATGGGGGTTCCTCATGGTGGATCGGGCAGATGGCCCATTTATGACCAAAAATTCGAAAACCCAGGAAGAGGGGGAAAATCCGAATTTGAAACTTTTGTTAGACGAGCATTGAAGGCTGTGAGGATCGGGGCCTCGATAAAAAAAACCCGAAAATCTGCAATAGAGGACGGCGGACCGGAGAACAGAGGAGGAAGTAGAACAGAGAGGGGAGAACAGAGCCGAAGCCGAGACCGGCCATTGTAAGCCTGCGGGCTATTTTATTTTAAATGCATGTAAATATTTGAAATTTGAATGAGAATGCAGAGTTTGTAAGGTCCCTGTTTTTCGGTGCCCCGTCAATTGTCTAATACATTTCATATTAATTGCACCTATATGAACCCTCTTTGTATGATATTAGGTATATTATGGACTCACCATATCTTAATCACAAGTAACACTTAAAAACGATCTTATACTATTAACCATGTAATGAATACTCTAAAATGATTGAATATAAGTAATAAATTATACCAGCTTTATTATTTTCACAAGATGCTACTAGCCTTTTAAACTTATAACTTATAAACCCCTCCTACTAAGAAGTAATTAAAATTTTTAATATTTTTAAAGTACTAATTCCACTCTAACCTGCCTTTATAAAATATGCATCCCATTTTTTTCCCTTGATGTATCAATATTTTAGTATACTTTATATTATATAAGAACTAAACTAATTAATGAAAGGTCAACTTTTTACATAATTGTTAAAGAGTTTGTTTGTTAAAGGTTGAAAGGTGGTCGAGTATTATTATTGTAGATTGTAGTAGTTTCCCTCCGCCGCAGATTGTGGTCACGTCATGTCAATACCGCGACAGCGTAACCTTCCTTTATACAAGCAGCTTTAAACGGTTTCTATTCAACCTACATTTCAGGGTGTTTCTTTCAAGTGTGAACAAATGTCCAACTCAGCCATCGACTCGCCCGTAACGTGCGTACTGTCAAACAGGCCTGTAATCGGTCAAATGAAATAGTACTAGTTTATATACTAGATGGCCAAGTATAATACAATTTCTTTAACCATAGAATTAAATGACTTTACAACATACCATTGAATCAGTCTTGAGGACCGGGCCATAACAACCGTGTCGTCCATCGTCATCGCCAACTACTACGTGTTTGGATCTAATATGGCTTGGTCTATATATGTTTTTTTATGTTTTACTTTATTTATTTATTTATTTATTTATATATATATATATATATATATATATATATATATATATATTTTAAATTTAAATGATAAAATTGAAGTTGTCATAAATTTGTTTTTTATGGCTTTATAGTATTTTGTATTTTTGTCTTGTCATAAACCTTTTATCTACATAAAACACTATTCATATCTATATATTATATATTTAATTGAAGATTATATAATATCTTAAAAAGATAATCTTTTTAATTGTATTTATTTTTTATGCTTATGATTGTTTTAATATACAATATTATTATATGGTTGCTTGTTTTTGGATTTATATATTTATTTAGTTTTTTATTTTATAAAGTATTATATGTTTGATTAAGTATAAGATATGATGTACCATCCACATACAAATGCTTAACATTTTAATTAAAAAATAATATTTTATTTTAAATCCAATCTACTACTACATTTCATGATTGTATAGTTACGTGGAACATGTTGAACATGTTCCTAGTACCTATGTGATGCCAAACATTCATCATTTTATTTACTTGTTCAATTTGTTATCACTATAATAGTACTAATTATTCATGCTATTATAATACTCAGTTATTGTTCATAAAGCCAAAATAATATTTTATAACAATGTTATATTAGCATCAAATAATACTAATGGTAACATCTCTCGATATATATAAATAAATTATACCATTTTTTATAAAGGACATGTATCATAATCTATATGCTATAATGAAATTTTAATTATTAAAAAAAAATGAAGTTTGAATTAAATTTGCTAATGATATTGATTGATCATAAATTAAAACTATGTTAAACCAAATTTTATTATTAGTTAATAGAATTGTTTAGTTTTCATATGTTATTAACGTGTAATATAATTTTTTCTTAACTTTTGAACTAAGTTTATCTTCTTAGAAAATTCTATCATTGACACCTTTATATAATCATTGTAACAAAAAAATTGCAATAATTACAACAACAAAAAAAAAACACTTTATCTTATATAAAAATATATAAACTTAGAATATTCAATATTTAAATGCATATTACAAGATTGATGGCAAGCCGAGATTCACACAATAGAACTTCAAATTAATTCTCTGCAAATTGCTTAACACAGTCTTTTAATATAGTTTCCAGGCATAATTCTTCTTCCCTCTCAATCCCGAACTCACCATCCGTTTCTCTTACAATTTCCAAGTTTTTAATGAGGTCTTAGCCCTCCAGGAAATTAATGCCCCACCTGAGAGAATTCACCAAAAAAAACAAGAAAATTCCTTTTTCTCTGCCAAGTTTCGAATTTTCTTCCATTAATAGGCCACCGCCCCGATATGCTATGAAGCTCGCATTAAAGACTTCCTTTGTCCTGCAATCATCGCTTTGGTCAGACCGTTCTTCTGAACCGTTGTCTCACCCATACTGTCAATGCTTTGCAATTGCTATTTTGTTAGAATCTAAAAATATGCATGGACTTGTCCAAAAATTTCCTTAAGATGATTATCTCCATTTTTTAATATACACGACCGTCAACTCTGATTTGAATTATGTGGCAATCTGCGTGTCTATTTTTGGCTTTGTCTTCAACTGGCTGTGTCGCTTTAACACACGTGGCGGCCATGTGTCGATATCGCGACATGTCACGATATCGCGACCAAAAGTGCCTTCACTTCGCCATAGCCCTTTGGGGTTGCGATTTCGTGACCCCCTTTTGCCTTCAACTTGTCGTAGCCCTTTGCCTTGTCTTTCGCCTTTCCTTAGCCTTAAAGTCCCGATAACATTGCCACATGGAAGCTTTCAACTGGTCACGATGTCGCGATGAGACTCCCCCCTTCGCCTTAGCTGTTAAAAGACGTCGCGATATCGCGACGTCGTGATATCACGAAAAAACTGGCCCCAGCCTTTGCCATAGCTTTTGAGGTCACGATTTTATGACCCCTCCCCAACTTTTGCCTTAGCTTTACAAAACTCCCCCCCTGCTTTACAAAACTACAGCCTTGGGAAAGAACTGAAAATAAATCAAAATACAAAGTACTTAAAAAACTTAGAAAAAATTGGAGGATGCAAGATTGCTCTACTATCATCGGATGCTCCTGCATCAGACACCTGGGGTAAATTAAAAGTGATCCTCACTTTTGTTTTGTTATGGGAAGACCTAGGCGGTCAACCTCCGTCTTCGACAACCAAGTTGCGTCTTCAACAGGTTTGCCCTTCCACTTTATCAAATATTCAGAATACTGTTTGTTTCTGGTGGTTCTGCCTTCATGAGTGTTTAATATTTCCTTGACCTCGTCGGTGGTTGGAGTAGATGCTGGAATTTGCCATAATTCTGTACTTGGTACCTCTGTACTCTCTCCCTCATGATATTCCACTAAATCTAAAATATTAAAAATAAGTGAAATGTCAAGCCAACTTGGCAATTCCACTTCATATGCATTTTTTGACTCCTGTTTTTCCAGTAATCTGCATGGGCCAAACTTCTTCATCTTCAATTTGTTGTAAGTTTTGGCAAGAAATCTTTCCTTCCTGAGATGGACCATGACTTCATCTCCTACTTCGAACTCTTTGAACCGCCGCTTCTGGTCTGCTCTTGTCTTATATTGAGTATTAATTTTTATAATTTGCCTCCTTACTTCTTCATGTAGACTTTTCATATGTTTCGCAAATTCTTCTGCCTCGGCACTGCACTTTTCTCTCTTATCCAACTTTCTCAGTTTAGACACATTCCTTGGGCTGTTTCCATATATTATCTAGAACGAAGATTTATTTGTGCTCTTATTGACTGAATTGTTATATGCAAATTCCTCTTGCGGTAAAACTAAATCCCATCCCATGGGTTGATCTGCTATCAAGCATCTCAATAAATTACCCAGGCTTCTATTTACCACCTCTGTCTATCCATCAGTCTGTGGGTGGTAGGTAGAACTGAATTTTAGATCTGTCTTCAACTTCTTCCATAAAGTTCTCCAGAAATACCCAACAAACTTTGTATCTCTGTCAAAAACTATGCTTCTTGGTAGACCGTGAAGTCGTACCACTTCCTTGAAAAATAACCCTGCAATGTGAACTGCATCACTTGTCTTCCGACAGGGAATAAAATGTGCCATTTTGGAGAATCGGTCAACCACCACAAATACAGAGTCATTTCCCCTCTGTGTTCTCGGCAATCCCAAAATAAAATCCATGCTTATGTCCTCCCATGGACTCTCAGGTACAGATAACGGCTGGTATAATTCGGTGTTTTGCCTTATGCCTTTTTCCATCTGGCATATTTTGCAACTTTGCACAAAATTCCTCACATCTTGCTGAAGTTGCGGCCAGTAGTAATTTTCATCTACCAGGGAAATGGTCTTATCCCTACCAAAATGTCGAGCCAGTCCTTCGCTGTGCTTTTCCTTGATCAAGTTCTCCCGCATGGAACTCCTTGGAATGCATAATTTACTTCCCTTGAATAGCATTCCATCTTGGATTATGAAATCTAACCATTTTGTCCTGTCCATAGTAACAGGCACCAAGCAAGCCGTCCAGGCTGCTGCAAAATCAAGATCTTCAGGATAAAGACCCTTCAATTCTTCGAATCCAACTACTTCCATTGTCATTTCAATTAGAAAATTTTACCTTCTGATTAAAGCATCTGCAACCCTGTTTGATTTCCCGCTCCTGTGCTTTAATACAAAGATATAGCTTTGGAGAAACTCGACCCACTTCATGTGCCGCTGATTCAGTTTTGTCTGGCTGTTGATGTACTACAATGCCTGATGATCAGTAAATAGAACAAACTCTTTTGGCAACAAATAATGCCTCCACTTATTTAGAGCCTGAACTATAGCATAAAATTCTTGGTCATACACTGAATACTTTTTTCGAGCATCATTGAGCTTTTCACTAAAATAAGCAATAGGTCTGCCTTCTTGACTCAGTGTAGCCCCTATTGCATTGCCATTGGCATCACAGTCCACCTGAAATACCTTGTTAAAGTCTGGGAGTGCCAAAACAGGCTGTTCTGTGACCTTTTTCTTTAATGCTTCAAAGCTCCTTTCAGCCCCTAGTGTCCACTTGAACTCTTTTTTATCCCCTCTCATTGTTTCTGTGAGAGGTGCACAAATGCTGCTGAAGTTCTTTATGAACTTCCTGTAAAAGTTGGCTAGACCATGAAATGAATTTACCTCTATTGTGCTTCTTGGGGTAGGCCATTTGATGATGGCTCTCACCTTCTCTTGGTCCATTTTCAGACCTTCTACTGAGATTACAAACCCTAGGTATACTAACTCTTTCCTGAAAAAATTACACTTTTTCAAATTTATTAATAACTGCTCCTCTCGCAGCTTTTCAAAAACCCTCCTAATATGCATCAGGTGTTCCTCCAGGGTTCTGCTGAATATTAATATATCATCTAAATAAACAATGACAAAATTTCCCAAAAACTCCTTCAGTACCTCATTCATCAGCCACATGAAGGTACTTGGTGCATTGGACAGCCCAAATGGCATGACCAACCACTCATACAAGCCCTCTCTTGTCTTGAAGGCTATCTTCCACTCATCCCCTTCTTAGATACGGATCTGATGATAACCACTTTTTAGGTCAATTTTTGTGAAGTACTCAGCTCCACTCAAACAGTCCGTGATATCATCCATCCTTGGCAATGGGAATCTGTATTTGATAGTGATCTTGTTGATGGCCCATGAATCTGTACACATTCTCCATTCCCCATCCTTCTTTGGTGCCAGCACTGCAGGTACTGCACATGGGATCAAACTTTCTTGAATCAATCCCTTCTCCAGCAACTCCTGGACCTACCTGTTTAACTCCTCAGTCTCTACAGGCATCATTTTGTGTGTAGATTTATTTGGCAAGCTCGATCCTGGCACCAAATCTATATGGTGGCTTATTTTCCTTACTGGGGGTAAGCCCTCAGGCACATTATCAGACACAATATCTGGAAATTCCTCCAACAGATCTAGGACTTTTGTTGGGGTATCTTGGCATTCTTTCTCCCTAACTCTCAGAATTATTGCATAACATAAATGTTCATTCTTCAATCCATCCAAAAACATTCTCCCTTCAACTAAACAAATTCTAGAGCTGTTACACACCTTTTCATCCGCTTCCTTTAAGGGTTTTATCTTATGGCGCACACCATTCTTTGTCAATGAGTAGGTGTTGGCATGACCGTCATGAACTGCACTCCGATAAAACTGTCGGGGCCTTCCCAGCAACATATGGCAAGCATCCATAGGCAGGATGTCGCACAGGACCTCATCACAATAATTCCCAATATTAAATTTAACGGAGCACTGCTCACTGACCAAGGCCCTATGGTCCTTCTATAGCCATGCGACCCGATATGGATGTAGGTGCTTCTTCCTCTCTAAATGTAGCTTGGTAACCATTTCTTTCGAAACCAGGTTATCCATGCTACCATTATCAATAATAATATTTCAAATCTTGCCCACGCATTTACACCTTATGCAGAATAAACTTCTTCTCTAATCTGTGTCCCTATCCTCATTCAATAGGACTCTCCTTACGATCATTGCTTCCCCTCTCTCTGCTTCTTCAGAATGTTCAGACTCAGCATCTTCCTCTGCCACAATAACTTTGGCTGGACCCTCAGGCCTCTTGTTTGTCCTTTCTTGGTGTTGTGGACACTCAAATGCCCGATGTCATTCTTCACCACAGTGGAAACATGTCCCACGAAATACTCCTCTTCCAAACCCTCGTCTAGATCCACCCCGTCCTCTTGGGTAGCTGTTCTGATCACGAGGCTGATAAACATCCTCTTCCCTTTGATCCTGGTTACTACTGGCTTCACCGATCTTCTTTAGATCTTTATATTTTTCTCCACTAGTTCTCCCACCAGTTCTTCCACCACAGCCCCTTCCTCTTTGCTTGCCTTCAAACCGCATATTCAGTTTTTCTTCCACCTTTAAGGAAAACTGGTAAGCATCCTCAATGGTGCTTACTTGAACTAGGCTCAGCTCTTATTGGATACCGAGCCTCAACCCATTGATATAATGGGCTACCTTTTCTTTGTTTGCCTCTAAATGTCCAGTTCTAATAGAGATCTTGTAAAACTCCTCGGTGTATTCTTGGACAGTTCTGTTTGTCTGTCTCAAACTCTGCATTTTCCTTAGCAGATCCAACTCATAATCTATTGAAATAAACTATCTTTTTAGCTTTTCCACCATTCTGTCCCATCTTGTTATTCTCTCTTTCCCTCTTCTATTCCTCTCCAACTGTATTCCCCTCCACCAAATTCTGGCATGACCCTTCAAATTGGTCTTAGCAAATCTGACCCGATTAGGGTCTTCAACCTCCTCATATTCGAAATACTCTTCTAAGTCATTTATCCAGTCAATCACCTCTTCTAGATTTAGGTTTCCCGAGTATGTAGAAACCTCCATTTTTGGTTGCTTTCCAATCTGAAATATGGCTTTGTACAACCTGGCTTGTGCAGGATCTATAGCCTCTTCTTCTTCCTTAGACTGGCCTTCTTCTTCATCAACTTTGTATTCACTTCCCTCATCCCTTCTGGGCTCATGCCTTCTACGTAGCTCTTCTTGCAAGGATTGAACTCGCCTCTGCAAGGCTCGGAAGTCTTCGGCTGGCACCACATTTCCTACTCCACAACAGTTTCTTCGTGGAGGCATTTTTCTTTCTTTCGTTACAAATATTTCCAAAGATCCTGTTGTAACTGCCTCTCTTTCGGTGATTTGTTACACGCTCAGGAGCTCTCGATCTGATACCACTTGATGGCAAGCCGAGATTCACACAACAGAACTTCAAATTAATTCTCTGCAAATTGCTTAACACAGTCTTTTAATATAGTTTCCAAGAATAGTTCTTCTTCCCTCTCAATCCTGAACTCACCATCCGTTTCCCTTACAATTTCCAAGTTTTTAATGAGGTCTCGGCCCTCTAGGCAATTAATGCCCCACCTGAGAGAATTCACCAAACAAAACAAGAAAATTCCTTTTTCCCTACCAAGTTTCGAATTTTCTTCCATTAATGGGCCACCGCCCCGATCTGCTATGAAGCTCGCATTAAAGACTTCCTTTGTCCTACAATCACCACTTTGGTCAGACTGTTCTTCTGAACTGCCGTCTCACCCATACTGTCCATGCTCTGCAACTGCTATTTTGTCAGAATCTAAAAATATGCGTGGACTTGTTCGAAAATTTCCTTAATATGATTATCTCCATTTTTTAATATACGCAACCGTCAACTCTGATTTGAATTATGTGGCAGTCTGCGTGTCTATTTTTGGCTTTGTCTTCAACTGGCTATGTCGCTTTAACACACGTGGCAGCCACGTGTCTATTTCGGCCTTGCCTGGCCGTCTGCATGTATACTTTTGGCCTATCTTATTATTGGTCACGATATCGTGATAGGTCACGAATATCGTGACCAAAAGTGCCTTCACTTTGCCGTAGCCCTTTGGGGTCACAATTTCATGACATGTCACGATTTCGTGACCCCCTTTTGCCTTCACCTTGCCATAGCCCTTTGCCTTGTCTTTCGCCTTGCCTTAGCCTTAAAGTCCCGATAACATTGCCACGTGGCAGCTTTCAACTGGTCGCAATATCGTGACATGTCGCGATATCACGACGAGACTCCCCCCTTCGCCTTAGTTGTTAAAATATGTCACGATATCACGACGAAAACTCCCCTCTGTCTTAGTTGTTAAAAGACGTCACGATATCGCGACGTCGCGATATCACAACAAAACTGGCCCCCGCCTTTGCCATAGCTTTTGAGGTCACGATTTCACGACCCCTCACCAAATTTTGCCTTAGCTTTACAAAACTCCCCCCTGCTTTACAAAACTGCAGCCTTGGGAAAGAACTGAAAATAAATCAAAATACAAAGTACTTAGAAAACTTAGAAAAATTTGGAGGATGCAAGATTGCTCTACTATCGCCGGATGCTCCTACATCAAAGATAGATACCCATGTTTCAATTAAGTCTTTTAAACATTGTAGATAATATATCTAGTCATAAAATTTTATTTTATATAATTGTTTTCTCCAAATTCAATCTCTTTTATAAAATAATCTGTCCTTATCATCTAATATAGATTTATATTCCTCCTTCATCTCATCAATATAGTCCTCATCCTCTCTTCATCCTTTGAAGTAATACTATTCATAGATAATCCTATCATTGTCAACTTTCCATAATCATAGTAACAAACAAATTGCATGTATTATAAAAGAATATTTACTCTTGTGTAAAAATATGTAAACTCAAATAATTTAATATTTAAATGTATACTACAAAATAAATGAATATTTTCTCAACATTTTTAAACCATTCTAGTCAAGATTTGTAATCATAAAAAAAATATTTTCTATAATTGATTCACCAAATTAATCTTTTGCATAAATAATTAAAATATTTTAATTGATTATTTTTAGCTTTTGTTGAGTATATAATATAGAAAATACAACCAAAATATACAATACAAGCAAGCTATAATATATATATGATAATGGCACTGTAGTATGCATAAAAATAATAAAAGAAACTTCTGTAATAACTCATAAATATGCCATTAATGTAAGATCATAAAAATAGTACAATGTATTATAATGGAGGACATGAACACTCCATAAAATCGTATGAAAGGACTACATCGTATCACATTAATCTATACTAACCACACCCTATATTCTCTCCTAACTCTTTCACTCACTATAAGGCCTTTATATAGGAAGATAGGTTCCCTGGCCCTCACTCTACCTTTGAAAATATATTATAAATTATGTACATGTGGACTATATGGACATTTACATCATTGAATATTCTAACACTTGTGCATTTATTACATGCTAAAGTAACTACAAGACTTTACTTTAAGGTAATATCCTACACTAGTAATGTACCAAAGGTGGCACATTGATATGTACCCAATAATATAATATATTCTCTAATACCCTATTGTATTACATTATTTGGGTATGGATCTTCATCTTCATTCTGGATTTTGCATTCTCCTTCTCTACTTTATGTATTCTACTTCTTGTCTATATCATGTTCGATCAGGTAGTTATTATCTTCATAAAATGCTATCTTTGTTAAGAGAGATCTAACTTCATATTCCTTTGGTTTCATCTTTGTGCTATCTTTATTATACTTTTTTTTTGTATCCAGATTAGGATAATTATCTTATTCTCTTCTACCATATTTTATCTTCCTCCATCTTCTTTTTTTCTATATTGTTACAATAGGAATATATGTTTCATGATGAGTTAGTCTATTATCACAATAATATCGACTTGGATTCAAGGATTCACTACCAGCATTCACTTTCTTTTGTTTCATTACATGAAAGAACTCAAAAGTGATTAATGATAAATATAACATTAATCACTCTTTTGAAGAAATAATAATCATAGTTTGAGTATTCCACCAAGTCTTGAATAGAGTTTCATGAAGATATCGAATTAATATTGTAAAGTTCTTTTTCTTTGCTTCTTTCAATAACAAAGAAAATCTTTCTTTAAACATCGTAGATAAGATATTGAATCCATTCATGTTTTCTATTAGATATTGCGAATATAACATCAGTTCATGAAATATCACACTATTTTCATTGAATGTATTCTTAATTATTTCATCCATATTAAACCTTTTGATGTTTATGTATTTTATTACCTTTGAAATTATCTTCCTTATGTCTCCTTAGTTTAGAGTATGCAAACTATTTTGATAAAAAAATTATAAGAATTATGTTTTTATAGGATTATTATGTCTCCATAGTGATTAGAATATATTCTAATCTTGGTAATAGTTCATCTTTTGGGTTGATTTTGTAATATTCTAGGAATCAACTTCTATTTCAACTTATTTCTCCTATTGAATTATGCACTTGTCAATTTGGTGAAGTTCTCTATGGTTGGATTTTTTTTATCCCTTTAATATGAGTATGATAGAAGTGTAAGTAAATAATTCCAAATATTTTAAGTAAATAATTAACTTCTTATTATAACTTCTTATTATACTCCTTAATATCCAAATGTTTAATATTTCTAAATTCCAATCTGCTATGTTTGATGTAGTATACCTTATAACTCCTTGATTTGAAATATTAAAAAATAATATTTGCAATAATAATTTGGTTTACTAAGTAGAAACCCTTATATCTCCTATGATATTTAATTATAAATGTAATTGTATTTTAATTAATGTGCTTTGAGTTTATCCAAACCCCATAAGGGGACGAAGGTCTAAGGTTCAAATCTTGAGCCTCACTAGACTATACGATTTTCCCTTTCCTACTGCTTTCAGTGGCGTAAAAGGTTTAAAATGATTGTCGCATGGCGGTTATAGGGGTTGACTATGCAAAGATATGTGTGGTGACTTCTGGCATGAACAATGCAAAATACTATGGTGGCCATAAAAGCTAGACAACCTGCCCGGATTTATGGCGGCCATAAAAGCTGGACAACCTGCCTGGATTTGTGGCGGCTACCGATTCCACCATGTTCAAAAAAAAAAAATAATGTGCTTCAAAAATTCCTTTGATTTGTTTTCTAGTGTATTAAGGTTGATTGTTTCTCTACTATAAATAATAAAGTCAACCTTATGATATACCCCTTATTACTCCTTTCATGAAAGCAATGTTAATCAAGGTGAAACCTTACCTTTATAATGTTGAAACTCCTAAATAGTAGGCATTGTATTCCTTCAACGATGGACATATGATAGTGATGGCAGTGAGTCTTAAATGATCCTTTGAATCCTCTTCAATTCCTTGGATACTTTCTCTTAATCATACCTATAATTTAGTCTTAATCCCACTTTAATTCACCTTGACTCCTTTGCATTCAATGCTCACACTGAATACTCTTTATTTACTATATGATTTCAATCTTCTCACTTTGATATTGTCACCTCAATATGTACGTGTATTTCAACATAGGCTATTAATAGTATAGCCTCCTTAACTTTGCATGTTACTAAAACTTCTATGATTGCACTCTTCCTATTATATGATTGTTATTATTATATGGTTGCTTGTTTTTGGATTTATATATTTATTTAGTTTTTTATTTTATAAAGTATTATATGTCTGATTAAGTATAAGATATGATGTACCGTCCACATAAAAATGCTTAACATTTTAATTAAAAAATAATATTTTATTTTAAATCCAATCTACTACTACATTTCATGATTGTATAGTTACGTGGAACATGTTGAACATGTTCCTAGTACCTATGTGATGCCAAACATTCATCATTTTATTTAATAGTTCAATTTGTTATCACTATAATAGTACTAATTATTCATGCTATTATAATACTCAGTTATCGTTAATAAAGCCAAAATAATATTTTATAACAATGTTATATTAGCATCAAATAATACTAATGGTAACATCTCTCGATATATATAAATAAATTATACCATTTTTTATAAATGACATGTATCCTAATCTATATGCTATAATGAAATTTTAATTATTAAAAAAAATGTGAAAGCACGAGATTCCGGGCAAAGGAAACATTAATTGCAATATAACCAAAACCAAATGCGCTTAAGTCCTAGAAACGTAAAGTGCATGAAATGGAAAAGAAACGCATTGGAAGAGACACAAGCAAATGGAGAAAACACAGCCCTTTCATTAATATCCCTTGATCTCTCTTACAATGACGTCTCCTCCCTTTTCGGGGGCTAGGAGCGTTAAAAGAATTCGATTACAATCACTCAATGTTCCTCTTTTCGCGTGCCCACGATTGCAATGGGCGGGCCAAGATGATGCCGCCGCTGATGTCGATGAGTTCTTCACCTCCGTTGCTTCTCCTGCGAACAAAGAAACAACCAAGATGTCAGTAGCACCTGTTGCAAGTGAAAAGTGTTCGTTCTTCTAAAATCATCAAAAGATGCATGCAAACATTTATCTAAAACAAGTAAACAAAATGATTCTAAACAGCACTGAAAACTTGCCGGAAGACAGAAAATGTTACCAACGAGGCCATTGCCACCGAGACAGTCGGCCAATCTGCTTTCAAGCGAGAAATCGTCCCCGGGTAGGACGATTTTCGATCGTAAATCGTCCCCGGGTGGGACGATTTCTTCTGTGTTGGGGAAGCCGAACCGACACGCTCCAATGTCGACTCCCGAGGTCTCCAAAACACCTGCAAACAGAGGGGGTTATGTAATTGGGGCCATTTTGGGACGACCCAGATGGTCGGATTCTCCCAATTTGGCCTCTACCCTCGGGAATTTGATATCGCCTCCTGCAAGTTAGTGAAACTACAAAACGACACAAAACATACTAGAATCTGATCAAAGGTTACGAAATTGCAGCTATGAATTCACCAAACAGAAAACACAATATGCAACATGAGAAAATAAACTAGAATGCTTCTGAAATAAAACTTAAGAAAAGTGCGGGGATGCCCAAGTGGGCCTCCCACCGTTGGCACTTGATTCCAGTGCCAATCCACTAGGGATGGGCCCAAAACCTCTTAGGATTGGGGGGTCGGCGAATTGGTTGATTCAGGTGTCCATGTGTTGGATTTAGGTCCGATTCAAGCTTCCAAAAGCCACCCAACAACCTCCCTTGCAAAAGAGATTGGTGGATGTGGGAAGGTGAACCAAAAGGGATGCAAGTGGGTCTTCAACTCGGCAGCACTTCGTTGCTTGAAAACTCCTTCAACCTGTATATCTTGGGTGAGAAAAGTCCCACCTTTTATAGACCCAAGGGGTCTCTTTTGGGAGGGAAGCACAAATGCCATGTGTTGGTCATAGGCGCCATGTGGCAGTCTTGTCTTCCCATGAGGGAGGGGAGTCCTCCATTGACTTGGGCTTTCATAATTGCCCTTGTGACAGTCCTCAAACGGCCTATTTGTCCACTCACACACGCGTGCGAGGCAAGAGTCATCAACTGACCGTTCTGGGCTGCCACTTGGCCTCATTTGTCTTTTTGCCCGTTAAACTTGGAAATCGTCCTCACTGGAGACGATTTCAGAAATCGTCCCTGGGTGAGACGATTTCAAGTTAGCAATCGTCCCTGGGTGAGACGATTACTAGGCAAAGTGTCTAAGTGTGCCAAATTGCTTCTTGACCTCACAAAATTGCTATGAAAGTGGTTAAGACCACTGTTTGACCTCTGAGGGCTGCCCTGGGGGCTGTGTTTGTCAAAGCGATCAGTGTTTGCAGTCACATAATCGGATTGGTGTTGTTTTGGTGTCTACAGATGCCCCTTTTTGGGAAGCGTTACGGGTGACGCAATGCTGAGCAAAAATAGATAACCAAAGCACTAATGATTAGGGTTTCTTGGTAACCTAACCAACTTTTGATGCCCCAAGTATGGAAAGGGCATGCATTCTTGAATCCTTGCTTCTGACGAGCTAAGGAATTTGATTTCAAGTATTAACCTATTTTGGTGAGGTGTGACTTGAACTTAGACATTGATCAGTCATGAACAGGCAAAGGGCATTTTTATCCTCAGGGGGAACCTTGTGTTCATGATTCACGAAATGCCAAGTGTTTGATTGATTTGATTGTTGCTTGTTTACTGCCCCAAGCAGGAGCGTGATTGTCTTTGTCAATGATTCTTTGAATGCATGTCGTTTTCCTTAATTGGGTGTGTGATTGTTGGTTGGTGACTAAGTGTGACTACCCCCTCAAGCGACGAATCGATGAGGGAATGACCTTCGTGAGAGAAGCGACGAGTCGCTTGACCCAAGATGACTTGTGCAAGGGTGCCTTTAGAGGGTTTACCGTTAAGCGTGTGCAATTTTTCCAACATTTGGACCTATTTTTGGTGGGTGTTAACCCTTTTGGTGATGTCGTAATGAGGTGAAATCATCGAAAATCTAACTTCCCGTGGAGCGGTCCGGCTATTATAGCCTTCTTGGGGAAGTAGGAGAGTGATAATTTGAACCCCGACATCGATTTTCTATGCCAAGAGGTTAAGTGCGAGAGCACTTGTGTCCGGCAATGTTTATTCTTTTTTGTTTTTTTTTTTTTCTTTGGGAATTAATTGAGGCTATGGTAGCCTTCTTAGAGTAGGATAGTGACAATTACAACCCACATTCAATTTTCTTGCTCAAGAGTTTAAGTGCAAGAGCACTTGTTCGTCGAATGTTTATTTTTTTTTTTGTTGTTTTTGTTGTTTTTTTTTTGTGACACCATTTGGGGATTAAATTGTCGAAAATCCGTCTTCCCGTGGAGCGGTCCGGCTATGGTAGCCTTCTTAGGGAGTAGGATAGTGATAATTTGTGACCCCGACATCAATTTTCTATGCCAAGAGTTTAAGTGCAAGAGCACTTGTGTCCGGCAATGTTTATTGCTTTTTTTTGTGTTGCATTTTTTGTTGTTTTTGAGTTGTTTTACTTTTGTGACACCATTTGGGGATGAAATTGTCAAAATCCGTCTTCCCGTGGAGCGGTCCGGCTATGGTAGCCTTCTTAGGGAGTAGGATAGTGACAATTTGTAGACCCCGACATCAGATTTTCTATGCCAAGAGGTTAAGTGCAAGAGCACTTGTGTCTGGCAATGTTTATTGCTTTTTGTGTTTTTTATCAACAGATTTTCTATGCCAAGAGGTTAAGTGCAAGAGCACTTGTGTCTGGCAATGTTTATTGCTTTTTGTTTTTGTTGTTTTGATTTTCTTTGATCTTGTGCATGATGGTTGATGAATATGGATGTATGCATGTTGATTTATTTTGATGGATGCATATGCTATGATGAATGCAAATGGTTTTGATTTATATGTGATATGCAGATATGAAATGGATGAATGGGGTTTGTGATGTTTGGCTATGGCACCAAGGACTTGTTAGAACTCTGTTATTTTGTTTTTAGGCGATTGTTGTGATGCATGACTTTGTATGTATACATGTGGTTTTTCTTTTTTGTATTTTTTTGATGGTATTGTAAGGATGAAAAGTAGCGCAGCTTGGTTTAGAAATGTAGCTAAGGTTTTTTGAGACTCAGACGGTTTTAACTCACTAGCCATGACTGTACTTTATCTTACAAGACTTTTTGACCAAGGTATGAATCGGACTTGTTTTTGACCCAGTTATTTTTCACATCCTTGTGTGTGCAATTGAGTTCATTTAGTGGTATTTGTTAGGATACCGCTAGTGCCAGATGGGCTTTCAACCGAACCTGTACTGAGGATCACCTAATTAGCTCCACGAATTCCTTTGTTGTATGTACTAAGATTAATCTACGGTGTAATCCAGGATGCCATAAGCTAGCTCATCCACATGCAAACATTGATCTGTACGCAAGTTAATGTGACAGATATATCGTCATGCGGGAGGTTTACTTCTGTTACCGATAGGCTATCAACCAAATTGGTACTAAAGCTTGCCTTATGACCTATAGAATGTTGAGAGTTCCAAGGATTCAAGGTCAACTCCCTTCTTTTCTTCAATTGTATTGGGATACTTGCTCATTGTAGTGATGAGATCACTGTTTATTTTGATTTGTTTTTCTTTCGAGCAAGGGATTGGGGTCATGGAGTGACGAAAATCACCATTGTTTGTGCCTTTTGATGTGTGCACTCGTAGTTTGTCAAATTTGGAGTTTTGACATTTTGCAACTTTTTTGTGTTTTGCAACTATTGAGAACTTTAGGGATTCTTAGGGAATTGGGTAGGGAGGATGCTTGTCCTTTTGCCAACTCTCGGCATTCTAGGGGTCATTCGCACGGGGGATGAGCAAGATAACCGTTTCGCTTGTGGTGACCTAGATTATTTTGCAGGTTTCATCTTTCGTTCACACAATTTGGGAATTTTTAGTGTTTTGATTTGTGTTGGGATGTTACGTAACATGGTGTATTTCAAGTATGACTCTACCTTCGTAAAATCTGTTCGACTTGATACGCTACATGGCTAAAGAGGAAAATGATGACTGAATCACTGAAACTCTTGGTACATTCCTAGACCACTGATTGTAGTGTGGTAAAAGTTATGCATGGTGTTTTTGTTGTTTTTGTAACATGAGACAATGCGGAACAAGATGGACTATCGAGCTATTGCAGCCTATGGTATTTGACCCGTATGACTACAAATATGCAATGTATGGATGCAATGCTTAATGCAACTATGTATTTTTGTAATTTTGATGGATTGTTTTTGGTGAAGTTGAAGATGAGGTGCGAGAATATGAATTTTATGATGAATTTGAGTATGCCTAGAATTGAGATGCAAATATTTGTTGTTTTTGATGATTTTTGTTGTTTTGTTTTTTTTTTTTTTTTTTTTTTTTTTGACCAAGCGATTGCGATAATCGTTGGAGCTTTTTGGGTTTGACCAAGTGATTGCGATAATCCTTGGAGCTTTTGGGGTGACCAAGTGATTGCGATAATCCTTGGAGCTTTTTTGGGTGACCAAGAGATTGCGATAATCCTTGGAGCTTTTTGGATTGACCAAGAGATTGCGATAATCCTTGGAGCTTTTTGGATTGACCAAGAGATTGCGATAATCCTTGGAGCTTTTTGGATTGACCAAGAGATTGCGATAATCCTTGGAGCTTTTGGGTGACCAAGAGATTGCGATAATCCTTGGAGCTTTTGGTTGACCAAGAGATTGCGATAATCCTTGGAGCTTTTTTGGTTGACCAAGAGATTGCGATAATCCTTGGAGCTTTTTGGGTGACCAAGAGATTGCGATAATCCTTGGAGCTTTTTGGGTGACCAAGAGATTGCGATAATCCTTGGAGCTTTTTGGTGACCAAGAGATTGCGATAATCCTTGGAGCTTTTTGGGTGACCAAGAGATTGCGATAATCCTTGGAGCTTTTTTGGGTGACCAAGAGATTACGGGAATCCTTGGAGCATTTTTTTTTTTTTTTGGATATGGCTTTCTTAGATATGAAATGGTCGCAAATGACTGATATTCAAGGGTTCTGTTTCCTTGATACCGTCAAGAGAAGCTAGCCTGTACGTCCCGGGTCCTATTTTGCTATCAATGACATAAGGACCTAACCAATTTGCCGTGAATTTGTCCCTCATATGGGACGGCAAATTAGAGTTTTGTTGGTTTTCCTTTAGAACCAAATCACCAACCCGAAAGTCTCTTAGGTGAACTTTCATGTTGTAAGCTTTCTTAAGCCGCTCTTGATAGATACGTAAGTGCTCGAGAGCATTAACGCGTCGTTCGTCAAGCAACGTAAGTTGGTCCAATCGGGCTTGCCGCGCAGTGTTATCATCGATGAACTCTTGCATTGATATGCGCAGGGAAGGAATTTCCAACTCGAGAGGCATTACTGCCTCTGAGCCATACACTAGTGAAAACGGAGTTGCCCCAGTGGGCGTCCGAATGCTAGTGCGATAAGCCCAAAGGGCAAGTGGGATTTGTATGTGCCAATCCTTATGATTGTCTACTGACGGTCTTTTTAAGGATGGCGACTAGCATTTTGTTTGACGCCTCTGCTTGCCCATTTGCTTGCGGATAATAGGGTGTTGAAAAGCTGTGCTGAATTTTGTACTTTGTGGTTAAAGCACGCACGTCTTTGTTCTTGAATGATGGCCCATTATCCGAGATTATTTTGGATGGAATACCAAAATGACATATGATGTGATGCAAGATGAACTCCGCAATACGGGGTCCTTTCGTTGAGGTTAACGGAATTGCTTCCACCCATTTGGTAAAATATTCTGTGGCCGTTATGATAAACGTGTGACGGCCTGACGATGCAGGGGAGATCTTTTCGATTAGATCGAGGCCCCACTACGAAAATGGCCAAGTAGACTGGACTGTCTGTAGGGCCTGGGAAGGTGCGTGCATTAAATTGGCATGATGTTGACATTTCACGCACCTCTTGACATACGCGCAGCAATCTCGCTCTAAAGATGGCCAATAATAGCCCATGCGAAGAATGCGCTTTGCAATGGCCATACCACTGAAGTGGCCGCCACATGTACCGTCATGCGCTTGGGCGACTGCCCAAGTGGACTCTTGCTGGTCCAAGCAACGAAGAAGAATTCCGTCGTAGCTGCGATGATACAAAATGTCTCCTATCAAGACATATTTTGCCGCTTTCTGTTTGAATGTTCGTTTTGCGGCGTGCGTCAATCCAAAGGGTAGATTACCTAACTTGAGGTAGTCTCTTATGGGTAAATACCAACCTCGTTGATCGGATACCTCGACAGTTTGAACAGCCAATCCCTTTTGGAGTTCTTCCCTAACAAATGCTGATTGGGATAGAACTTGTAAGAATAGCGTTGTGTTGCTATTAATGGGAGTGGGGGAAAACAAAGACCCCCAGTTGGCCCGTTTCAAACAGTCTCGGATTCGAAAGAACTTATCCGAAGATGGTTCGATCTCGGATCATGTGGACTCCTGGCGTGAAGTCTGAGCTTGCGCGCTCCATCGCGGGTTGCGATAAGGTTTTGACCTCAATGGTTGTTATATCACCGGAAAGGTCTTGCGGGATTAGTGACCCCAAGGAGGCCATTGTATCCGCAAAACGGTTTGATGATCGAGGGAGTGCCTCGATGTCATACCACTCAAGTTTTGCCAGGAATTTGTCCACAAGGGCTTTATAGGCCTTCAAGACTGGGCATTTGCATTGATATACCCCTTTGACTTGATTGATGATTAACAACGAATCGCCAAAGATGTTCAATCTTTTGATGTTCATGGCGATTGCTGTCTGAAGACCTAGGAGCAAGGCTTCATATTCTGCATTGTTGTTGGTGCACTGGAAGTTTAATTTAAATGACAGGGGCATTGGAGCGCCCTGCGGTGTGAAGAATACAATTCCTGCGCCACCCCCTTGCTTGCATTTAGAACCATCAAAAAATAAGGTTATGTCGGCCTGAGACTCAGGCTCATCAGAATCTGGCGATTCTGAGACATGGAAGACCCCATCATCGGGTAGTTCTATGACCAGAGGCTGATCGTCTTCAAGAGGAGCCTCTGCTAGTTGATCGGCTATGACTTGTCCTTTTATAGATTTTTGCCCAATAAACTCAATGTCAAATTCCGTCAACAACATGATCCATTTCGCCGTGCGACTACTATGATAAGTACGACTCATCATGTATCGCAATGGATTCTCCTTAGACACAACATACGTAGTGTTGCTCAAGCATGTAGTGGCGTAGCCTCTTGGTAGCAAACACCACCGCCAAGCGAGTTTCTCAACGTATGCATAGTTAAGTTCGTAACCGACCGAGGTGCGGCTAAGATAGTAAGTAGCCTGTTCTTTGTGAAGTTCATTCTTCCGGGCTAGCATGGCTCCCGATGCCACCTCGATAGGTCGAGATGTATAAGTAGAACGGCACTCCTGGTCTAGGTGGTGCCAATACTGCGGCGAAGCCAAGTATTGTTTGATTTCGTCAAAGGTCGATCGGCACTCGTCATCCCAATGAAATGTGACCCCCTTGTGCAATAATTTGTTCATTGGTCGGCATTTGTCGGATAATTGCGCTATGAAGCGTTTAATCGACGCGACCTTTCCTTGCAGACTTCGAGTCGCTTGATAGTGGTTGGGGGAGCCATTTCAAGGATTGCCTTGACTTTGTTTGGGTCCACTTCGATGCCTCTTTTTGAGACTATAAAACCCAAGAGTTTTCCGGATGTGACGCCGAACACGCACTTCTTGGGATTCAGTCGACCTTATGCTCTATGAGGCGATCGAGAATCTTGCTTAAGTCACCGAGATGATCTGAGCGCAAGAGAGACTTGGCTAACAAATCATCCATGTAATCTTCCAAAGTTTTGTGCATGTAATCGTGGAAGATATAAGTCATAGCACGTTGGTATGTAGCGCCTGCATTTTTAAGGCCAAAAGGCATGACCTTATAGCAAAATGTCCCCCAAGGCGTTGTGAATGCCGTTTTGAGTTGGTCTTCAGGATTGATACGAATTTGATTGTATCCCGAGAAACCGTCCATTAGGGAGAGCATTTCGTGACCTGCTCGTAGCGTCTACCAATGCGTCGATGCTTGGCAAGGGAAAATCATCCTTAGGACTCGCTTTGTTTAGGTCTCGAAAGTCGGTGCATATGCGAATCCTCCCGTCGGGCTTCTTGACGGGAACCATGTTGGACAACCATGGCGGATAATCCACGCGAGATGACAAATTGTGCATCCAACAGCTTTTGCAATTCGTCTTTGACCATCAAGGCCATCTGTTGGGTGCATCTTTCTTAGTTTTTGCTTTACAGGCTTGATTGTCGGATCAAGCGTTAAATTGTGCATGACTAGCTGTGGGTCTAGTCCTGGCATATCCTTGTACGACCATGCAAAAACCTCCTTCTTTTCTTTAAGAAGGGCAATGTAATCGGCTTGCTCTTCGGGGGAAAGGCTTACCCCTAGCTTGAGAATCCATGGATTCATTGGATCTGTGCCGATGTCTACGTCAGTCGTCTCCTCGACTGACATGTGGGATCCGTCCTCCAACTGATGTGGAGTTGGGATTAAATGGATATCATCAACTGAGTTAAGATCTACGTTTGGAACCTCGGGTCCCTCTTCAGCTTGAAAAATATCCTGAGTTGTCCTTGGGGTAAAATGAAGCATTTCATCGAAAGGCCAGTACTCTGATGGTGACAATGGTGAATTGACGTGATCCCAGTCGATGGCATCCATGTCTAGATGCAATGACCGTGATGGATCGGTCGGATTGCGGATGGGTGCGGTCAAATCAATGGAGATCATGTGGATGGAATGAATTTGGTCTCCAGAACCGTGGGTGTGATAACTTGTTTCTTCTAGATGCTCCCTATACTCTGGATCTGGCTCTACGGGAACAGGCACGAATGGATCCTCCCTAGGTGCAAATTTTGTGAAAAGGAGGGCGGGGTCTTCCCTCGGCACTATTGTCATGATGGGATCTCGAGGTGGACGATGCTCATCTTGAATTTGGAGCCATGGATCCAACACTTGGTCCCACCTCGCTGGGTCTACATGCCATTCATGCCCCAGCAGTATGCCCATCTGTCCCATTAGATCTTCATGAGTTAAAGCGCGGTGATGTCGTCGTGCATGTCTGAGATAATCCATCTCAGTCTCATCTTCTGAATCGCTTTCATAGATCCAAAATTGTTCATCCTCTTCAGCATCTGTTGCTTGCGACGTTGAGGACTCTTCTTGTTCCAGTGAATTAATCTGGTCCCATTGCGATTGTTCCACTCTTGGTGGAGGGACCTGATTCTCTTGGTACTGTATTGTTTCATCTGGAACCTCTAAGGGGAACAACTTCAGAAAGATGTCCGGAAGCCATTGATGTTCTCTTTGAGGATTACTATCCGAACTTTCACCTCTCTCTAGCAAAGGAGAGGGATTATTGCTGTTTCTAGGGGTGTTTGTTGACCATGGGAGGTAATCTCCCAATGTGTATTCTGTATTTGGATTGGCATACGGGTCTTGTGCCAATCCCCCCTTGTTGCCTATTTCTAGGCCTTGCATATTTTCAACCAAGATGTCTAATGGCGGGGGATGGTTGAACCCTACCCCTGACTTGTCATATGGCATCTGATATCTTGGTTGGCAAAGGATCCGCATCCCTTGCTCATATCTGCCTAGCCCGTATCCATGCCAATTGCATTGGCCTAGATATTTTAGGGCAAATTCTGGGTTTGACAGATAATTGATGTTTTCAACAAAAGGTTCTTCGTCTGTTTCCTTTTGTTGGCATGGTTCAAGACCGTGATCAAGGCCCCCATACACAAAATTTGTCTGGTTCGGTGGGTAGCCTAGAGGAACAATTGTCCCTATGGGAAGGCGAGGTCTTCCCATGTCCTGTACTGACTCCAATGTGGGGGTTGCCACAATGTTTTGCACTAAGTACTCCCCTAGGCCCGTACTGGCCATTTCAACAATGATTGTTGATGATTGGGTGGGAGGAAACGGTAGTCCTTCCTGAGTCCATTCCATGTTTGGTTGTTCAGGAGTCTTGGTTTCTGTTGTGTTGGGTGTTTCCTCTGTTGATATCATTGAGATTGTGGGCAACCTTTCTTCTAGAGGCTTAACCTCTTCCATGATTTGTTTTCCCTTGTCCTTCTGTTGGGCCATGATAGGTGGCGTTGATGATGAAGGAGCAGGTGATGAAGTCTCACCTGGCTGGGATTTTGTCTTGTTGGCCACCGAGTGGTGCCTGCGGTATTGGACCCTGTTTAGATGGATTTAATTGGAAATCCAAATGCGTTGAAGGGAGGGTCGATTGAGGTATGAATTGTACCGCATTGCAATACTTGAAGGGCTCTAAGTCCATTGGGACTACATGTATTTCCCCTTCATAAGCATACTTTAAGCACTGGTGGGCGATCGAAGGGACACACTTCATGTCCCTGATCCAAGGCCGCCCTAGCAGTATATTATAAGCCATTTCACCTTCCAGCACATGGCACAGTGTAGGTATTGACTTTTGTCCTACCTGGACTGGCAGAACGACTGTGCCGACTATCGAGCATATTGCATCATTAAAAGCTCGCAGTGTGTACGTGGAGGCTGTGATGTGAGAGGCTGGCAGCTTCAAATGCTTTAAGGCTGCAGTGGTTATGATGTTACTGGACGAGCCAATATCTATCAGCACTCTCTTGTACGGAATCCCGTTGACCCGCGCGATAACGTGCAGGGGTGGATCTGCCATGTCATTTGATATCGTTTTGACCTCATCTTCTCCGAATGTGATGACCGGCTCCGTACATTGTTTCACATGTCCCACGAAGGCGTTGAAAGAATTTGCCTCGTGGGGTTGTAATTCAATGGCTTTTAAAATGTCCATAAGAGCTTCTCTATGGGGAGCCGATTGTTGAATAAGCTCGTAGATGGACAGCCTAGCCGACGTGGTCCGCAAACTCTGCGTGAGTTTGGTTCGTATCGTGACCTCGAGGTCTAGGCGGAGGTAACCGCGTTGGGCGTTGTTGAGGATGCGATGTTGCCGGAACTTCCCTCGTAGCTACCTCGGGGGCAGCTGTCGGGTACCTTCTGTTCCTTGTTACTATGCTAATCATTCCCACAAATCCCTGTGTGGGAAGATCTTGTCGCACCTCGTTAATCCGGAGTGGTTTTGTCTGTGCCTCGTGGGCTGGCAAGGGGTCCTTGAATACCCCCATTTGTTGGTTGTTTGGTGCGATGGGGTTGTCCACAACCAATGTTCTATTGTCGATCAAATCCTGGACTAGGTCTTTGAATTTCCAGCACCCATTCAAGTCATGTCCTCTCGCGCCTATGGAATCTACAATACAATTCCTCTCTCTACCCCCTAGGCTTGGGAATGTTAGGGTCTATAATTTGGATTTTCGGTAGAGTGACTAAATTTGCCGCTGACAAGCGGTCAAATAAGGAGTCCCTAGACTCCGCATATGGGGTGAAATTTTGCCTAGGGCGACGCGGGTAATTCTGCTCCTGTCTTCTATTATCTCTTTCATAAGCAGGAGGCACTGCCTGGTAGTTAGCCTTTTGAGGCTGCGTTTCTTGCACAGGCGCGGGAACATTTATCGCAACTTGGTTGACTGCAGCGTGTTGTGGTTGCGTTGTCCCAGTTTTAGTGGTTTTATTCCACTCTTTCTTCTTAGGCTTGGCAATTGCGCCTTCGCCTATCTTAATCTCTTCTATGACTCTGGCTTGCGCCAAAGCTTCTTCTAAGCTGTCGTATTGTCGCAGCAACAATAGACCAGAGATTGATTTTAAGCAACTTTTTGTGAACATCTACGTGAGATCAGACATAGGAGGACGGTAGGGTAACCTAGAAAGCAAAGCTCTCCATCGATTCCCGTACGCTGCCATTGTTTCCTCTTCAAATTGCTTGAGGCTCGCTAAATCACTTAGTGATGCCTTCTTCCTTGTGTTGAAGGCAAAGCGTTCAAGAAACGCGTCTACTAATTGATCTAAATTGCTTATGTTGTGTTTGGGCAGTTGTGTGAACCAATCCGAGGCAGGGCCTGCGAATGTGGTTATGAATGTTCTAAGCAACAATGCGTCATTATCTTGGATGCCGAAGCATTGGCTTAGAAATCGTGTAACGTGTTCCTGTGCGTCCTCTTCACCTTTAAAAACTGCCAATTGAGGCAACTTGAAGTGTTCGGGGTAAAGAGGTGTAGGCACTGAGGGATGCACCGGATTACTGCGGAGTAGACGTAATGTGGGTTTTTGATGCCCAGCAGCTTTTGTCTCCACAGACTCCAAACGCTCCAATAGCGCTTGGTATGCATCGGAAGATTTTATTTCTTCCTCTCTTGTTCGCTCTTGTTGCAAGTTACGGTAAACTGGAGGCCTATGGAGGGGTGGCCGAATGGCATCCCTCCTGCCTTGATGGGGAGTTTCAACATATTCCTCTTCTGGTTCATACTCCTCGTAAAATTCTTGAGGAGTCTCTGGGCGAAACCTATGACCCTGATCAAGCTCTTGCTGAAGGTACCCATCATTGTTTCGGGGAGTTGCCTCCCTCTCGAATCTATGAGGTCTTGGAGGCAGAGCTTGACGAGGTCGTGGAGACCTGTCCTGCACCAACGGGTTACGCCTCTCATACTATTCAGCTCTTTGGATGCGAGGGGTTGGCCCCCTCTCAGGTATTTCATAGCGTAACTCATCCGCTTCGCGTTGCATGCGTTCTCTATCCAAGCGGTGTCGGTACTCTATTTCTTGATAACTTGGTTTAAGCCGCATGGTTTGGGCTTGACGGGTGGTATATCTGGCGACAGTCGGGTCAATTTGGTCTACCCTATTTTTCTCAGGAGGTTCGAATGTTTCTCCTATGTGTTTACCTCGAGTTTGCTGATCTAAGGTTTCAATGGGTCGCTTCCCTCTCGTCGAGGTAAGCGGTATGTGCTCGAGGTTCTGGCCTCAAGGGGTGATCATGATATCCTACTGGTGCGGAAATGCAAGGTTCCCACGTTGTTTGTTGCCCTCGAGGAATGCGATGGCTTTCCTCGTACTCCCTTTCACGGGTGTGAAGGGGGTGGGCGGAGTTAGGTCGCCCTATGTAAGGAGCCCTGCGCTCCGGATTTGGTCTCTCTGTTCTGATGATAGGTAAAGAAGGGACGCCATATCCACGTTGCCCCTCCAAATGGACGGTGTGCCTGTCTAGCGCTTCATCGCGCGGTGGCCACTCATGCCTAACTTCAAGAGGTGATTCTCTATTTATGTCAAGGTCTACATGTAAGGCATCTTCCCGAAAGGGGCTGCTTTGAATAGGCATACCCCACCGAGGATTCTGAATTGGATTCTTTTGTAGGTTAGACCTATAAGGCGGTATGACCAAATCCTCAGGACTGAAGCGAAGGCGACTTGTGCTTGCTTCTTGTGTACCTTTCGGAGCTTCTGCCCTTGATTGGGCTTGACTGTGGGTGTACACCATTGCGGTGCTTCTATGCTATCTAAATAAGTTTTTATCTCGTTTATGATTTTTTTTGTCTACACTAAGCAGAATTAAGCACACACATTCACAAAACCGTGATTATCTCTTTTAAGGATTATTGGTGTGCCCTAAACTGGTTTAGTGCATTTTGGTGTTTTGTTTTGTTTTTGTAGGTTTTGAAGATCGTTTAAATGCATTATGACGGCTCATATAACTCCCAAAATGGTAGCCCCTTCAATATACCAACCTCTCTATATACCCGCCCTTACGAGAGGGAGACTATAGGTACGTGAGAGCAGAAGGTACGTGGTACGTAGGCGGTACGGAAGGGGGATTGTCCTGTTAATGGCACCTACCATAGAAAACTTATCCTCGCGCGCATGGGAATCACCCCGGTGACACTCGGTCTGTCTTCGTCGGGATTTACGCCTAACAACAGTTGACAATCGGGAAATGGATGCAAATCAAGCCAAGGTGGTGATGAAATCCACCAATGGTCTTGATAAAGGGCTGGGGTCTTACGACCAGCTCCTTGGTTTAAAATTGTTACGTGGAGTGTGTGAGGTTCATTTTATTTAGCGAAAATGAAACAAGCATGAATGATTTTCCCTAAGTATGCAGGATAAAATGAAAATAGTCAAAGAAACAGAAAATAGAAATAGAAAATTTAACAGAGATGATAAAATCCCTACCTCTTCTCTGGCCTGCTCTAGTTGCCTCCGAATTTCTGCTCTGAAAATCTACAGACAGAAAATCGTCCCCTGGTGAGACGATTTACAGAACAGAAATCGTCCCCGGCGAGACGATTTTAAAATCGTCTCAGGGTGAGACGATTTCCAGTAAAGTAATCGTAACAGTCAGAGACGGTTAACAATCTGCAAAAAAAAAATGTACCTGTAAAACACAAAACACAAAAACCCGATTAGTTTTCTATGATCTTAAAAAAAAATAGGGAACAGGTCCCACCGTGATCGCCACTGAAAGCACGAGATTTCGGGCAAAGGAAACACTAATTGCAATATAACCAAAACCAAATGCGCTTAAGTCCTAGAAACGTAAAGTGCATGAAATGGAAAAGAAACGCATTGGAAGAGACACAAGCAAATGGAGAAAACACAGCCCTTTCATTAATATCCCTTGATCTCTGTTACAATGACGTCTCCTCCCTTTTCGGGGGCTAGGAGCGTTAAAAGAATTCGATTACAATCACTCAATGTTCCTCTTTCCGCGTGCCCACGATTGCAATGGGCGGGCCAAGATGATGTCGTCGCTGATGTCGATGAGTTCTTCACCTCCGCTTCTTCTCCTACGAACAAAGAAACAACCAAGATGTCGGTAGCACCTGCTCGCAAGTGAAAAGTGTTCGTTCTTCTAAAATCATCAAAAGATGCATGCAAACATTTATCTAAAACAAGTAAACAAAATGATTCTAAACAGCACTGAAAACTTGCCGGAAGACAGAAAATGTTACCAACGAGGCCATTGCCACCGAGACAATCGGCCAATCTGCTTTCAATCGGAAATCGTCCCTGGGTAGGACGATTTCTGACTGTAAATCGTCCCTGGGTGGGACGATTTCTTCTGTGTTGGGGAAGCCGAACTGACACGCTCCAATGTCGACTCCCGAGGTCTCCAAAACACCGCAGACAAGGGGGTTATGTAATTGGGGCCATTTTGGGACGACCCAGATGGTCGGATTCTCCCAATTTGGCCTCTACCCTCGGGAATTTGATATCGCCTCCTGCAAGTTAGTGAAACTACAAAACGACACAAAACATACTAGAATCTGATCAAAGGTTACGAAATTGCAGCTATGAATTCACCAAATAGAAAACACAATATGCAAGCATGAGAAAATAAACTAGAATGCTTCTGAAATAAAACTTAAGAAAAGTGCGGGGATGCCCAAGTGGGCCTCCCACCGTTGGCACTTGATTCCAGCGCCAATCCACTAGGGATGGGCCCAAAACCTCTTAGGATTGGGGGGTCGGCGAATTGGTTGATTCAGGTGTCCATGTGTTGGATTTAGGTCCGATTCAAGCTTCCAAAAGCCACCCAACAACCTCCCTTGCAAAAGAGATTGGTGGATGTGGGAAGGTGAACCAAAAGGGATGCAAGTGGGTCTTCAACTCGGCAGCACTTCGTTGCTTGAAAACTCCTTCAACCTGTATATCTTGGGTGAGAAAAGTCTCACCTTTTATAGACCCAAGGGGTCTCTTTTGGGAGGGAAGCACAAATGCCATGTGTTGGTCATAGGCGCCATGTGGCAGTCTTGTCTTCCCATGAGGGAGGGGAGTCCTCCATTGACTTGGGCTTTCATAATCGCCCTTGTGACAGTCCTCAAACGGCCTATTTGTCCACTCACACACGCGTGCGAGGCAGGAGTCATCAACCGACCGTTCCGGGCTGCCACTTGGCCTCATTTGTCTTTTTGCCCGTTAAACTTGGAAATCGTCCCTGGGTGAGACGATTTCAAGTTAGCAATCGTCCCTGGGTGAGACGATTACTAGGCAAAGTGTCTAAGTGTGCCAAATTGCTTCTTGACCTCACAAAATTGCTATGAAAGTGGTTAAGACCACTGTTTGACCTCTGAGGGCTGCCCCTGGGGGCTGTGTTTGTCAAAGCGATCAGTGTTTGCAGTCACATAATCGGATTGGTGCTGTTTTGGTGTCTACAAAATGAAGTTTGACTTAAATTTGCTAATGATATTGATTGATCATAAATTAAAACTATGGTAAACCAAATTTTATTATTAGTTAATAGAATTTTTTAGTTTTCATATGTTATTAATGTGTAATATAATTTTTTCTTCAACTTTTGAACTAAGTTTATCTTCTTAGAAAATTCTATCATTGACTCCTTTATATAATCATTATAACAAAAAAATTGCAATAATTACAAAAAAAAAAAAAAAACACTTTATCTTATATAAAAATATATAAACTTAGAATATTCAATATTTAAATGCATATTACAAGATAGATACCCATGTTTCAATTAAGTCTTTTAAACATTGTAGATAATATATCTAGTCATAAAATTTTATTTTATATAATTGTTTTCTCCAAATTCAATCTCTTTTATAAAATAATCTTTGTCCTTATCATCTAATATAGATTTATATTCCTCCTTCATCTCATCAATATAGTCCTCATCCTCTCTTCATCCTTTGAAGTAATACTATTCATAGATAATCCTATCATTGTCAACTTTCCATAATCATAGTAACAAACAAATTGCATGTATTATAAAAGAATATTTACTCTTGTGTAAAAATATGTAAACTCAAATAATTTAATATTTAAATGTATACTACAAAATAAATGAATATTTTCTCAACATTTTTAAACCATTCTAGTCAAGATTTGTAATCATAAAAAAAAAAATTTCTATAATTGATTCACCAAATTAATCTTTTGCATAAATAATTAAAATATTTTAATTGATTATTTTTAGCTTTTTTTGAGTATATAATATAGAAAATACAACCAAAATATGCAAGACAAGCAAGCTATAATATATATATGATAATGGCACTATAGTATGCATAAAAATAATAAAAGAAACTTCTGTAATAAATCATAAATATGCCATTAATGTAAGATCATAAAAATAGTACAATGTATTATAATGGAGGACATGAACACTCCATAAACTCGTATGAAAGGACTACATCATATCACATTAATCTATACTAACCACACCCTATATTCTCTCCTAACTCTTTCACTCACTATAAGGCATTTATATAGGAAGATAGGTTCCCTGGCCCTCACTCTACCTTTGATAATATATTATAACTTATGTACATGTGGACTATATGGACATTTACATCATTGAATATTCTAACACTTGTGCATTTATTACATGCTAAAGTAACTACAAGACTTTACTTTAAGGTACTATCCTACTCTAGTAATGTACAAAAGGTGGCACATTGATATGTACCCAATAATATAATATATTCTCTAACACCCTATTGTATTACATTATTTGGGTATGGATCTTCATCTTGATTTTGGATTTTGCATTCTCCTTCTCTACTTTATGTATTCTACTTCTTGTCTCTATCATGTTCGAGCAAGTAGTTATTATCTTCATAAAATGCTATCTTTGTTGAGAGAGATCTAACTTCATATTCCTTTGGTTTTGTCTTTGTGCTATCTTTATTATACTTTTTTTTTGTATCCAGATTAGGATAATTATCTTATTCTCTTCTACCATATTTTATCTTCCTCCATCTTCTTTTTTTCTATATTGTTACAAGAGGAATATATGCTTCATGATGAGTTAGTCTATTATCACAATAATATCGACTTGGATTCAAGGATTCACTACCAGCATTCACTTTCTTTTGTTTCATTACATGAAAGAACTCAAAAGTGATTAATGATAAATAGAACATTAATCACTCTTTTGAAGAAATAATCATCATAGTTTGAGTATTCCACCAAGTCTTGAATAGAGTTTCATGAAGATATCGAATTAATATTGTAAAGTTCTTTTTCTTTGCTTATTTCAATAACAAAGAGAATATTTCTTTAAACATCGTAGATAAGAGATTGAATCCATTCAAGTTTTGTATTAGATATTGCGAATATAACATAAGTTCATGAAATATCACACTATTTTCATTGAATGTATTCTTAATTATTTCATCCATAATAAAACTTTTGATGTTTATGTATTTTATTACCTTTGAAATTATCTTCCTTATGTCTCCTTAGTTTAGAGTATGCAAACTATTTTGATAAAACCTTTATAAGAGTTAGGTTTTTATAGGATTATTATGTCTCCCTAGTGATTAGAATATATTCTAATCTTGGTAATAGTTCATCTTTTGGGTTGATTTTGTAATATTCTGGGAATCAACTTCTATTTCAACTTATTTCTCCTATTGAATTATGCACTTGTCAATTTGGTGAAGTTCTCTATGGTTGGATTTTTTTTATCCCTTTAATATGAGTATGATATAAGTGTAAGTAAATAATTCCAAATCTTTTAAGTAGATAATTAACTTTTTATTATACCCCTTAATATCCAAATGTTTAATATTTCTAAATTCCAATATTCTATGTTTGATGTATTATACCTTATAACTCCTTGATTTGAAATATTAAAAAATAATATTTGCAATAATAATTTGGTTTACTAAGTAGAAACCCTTATATCTCCCATGATATTTAATTATAAATGTAATTGTATTTCAATTAATGTGCTTTGATTTTATCCAAACCCCCTAAGGGGACGAAGTTCCAAGGTTCAAATCTTGAGCCTCACTAGACTGAACGCTTTTCCCTTTCCTAGTGCTTTCAGTGGCGTAAAAGGTTTAAAATGATTGTGGCATGGCGGTTATAGGGGTGGACTATGCAAAGATCTATGTGGTGACTTCTAGGGTGAACAATGTAAAATACTATGGTGGCCATAAAATCTGGACAGCTTGCCCGGATTTATGGCGGCCATAAAAGCTGGACAACCTGCCTGGATTTGTGGCGACTACCGATTCCACCATGTTCAAAAAAAAAAAATAATGTGCTTTGAAAATTCCTTTGATTTGTTTTCCGGTGTATTAAGGTTGATTGTTTCTCTACTATAAATAATAAAGTCAACCTTATGATATACCCCTTATTACTCCTTTCATGAAAGCAATGTTAATCAAGGTGAAACCTTACCTTTATAATGTTGAAACTCCTAAATAGTAGGCATTGTATTCCTTCAACGATGGACATATGATAGTGATGGCAGTGAGTCTTAAATGATCCTTTGAATCCTCTTCAATTCCTTGGATACTTTCTCTTAATCATACCTATAATTTAGTCTTAATACCACTTAAATTTACCTTGACTCCTTTGCATTCAATGCTCACACTGAATACTCTTTATTTTCTATATGATTTCAATCTTCTCACTTTGATATTGTCACCTTAATATGTACGTGTCTTTCAACATAGGCTATTAATAGTATAGCCTCCTTAACTTTGCATGTTACTAAACCTTCTACCTTGTTTATGCTCTTAATACTTTTTGTATATATTTCTCGAACAAGTAGGTGGTTGATAAATATTATAGTCTTTTTGTGTGTTGGTTGATGAGTCTTCAATACTCTCTGTTTGGATGAAATAATTACTACATATTTCAATATTAAAAATATATATTCAACACTTTCACAATGAGTGTTACATATATTTTGAATGATTTCTTCCTATGTAGGCATTAGTCGAGTTATGTAGCACTTCCTTTCATTATTCCAAATGATACTTGCATGAGAGGACATCCTCGATGTCTCCTTATCCTTCAATATTTCTTCCCTAATAGATTCAATCTATTCAATCTTGGATTTAATGCTCTTTTCCTTCTTCTCAACGAGTATAAGTTCTATATTTTCTAGTGAACGGATGATGATATCTTCTTCAAGGTTGGCTCTAGCTATGGATCCAACACAACCCTTTTATTTTATGATATGTCTTCAATAGGTGGTTGTTCTTGATATCTATGATTGCTCTCTTCCTATATGGTGATTCATCTCTAATAAATGGTAGCTTTCAATAGCTTTAGCTAGTAGTTTATCCCAGCAATCAATTTAGTAATGTACTCCCTATCTAACTTTTATTTTAACATAGATTACTCTCTTTAGTTTTGTTAACCTAATAATGAGTGCTATGTATCCTTCAATGCAATAGGTTTTTGATGTGGCATTGGTCCTTTGCAATCGTGTTGCTCACATGTAGTTAGTTACAACAAGCTATGGTATATTATAACACCTTTATGAGGCATATACTGAGCCCTATGGATGGCTCTTCTATGAGAATATTTTTCATGTTTCCCCTCTACCAATGGTGATCACATGTAGTTAGGATGATAGGCTATGTAGAGTATCTTTAAGACACTTAGCTTTTATCTCCCTTTGATGTAATAATAAAGATAATTTCGGTGCTTGTATATCTTTGTAATTTGATTCTTAGTTGCACCTAAAACTTGAGACTCTTCTAGTCTCATTTTATAGCTCTCTTCATTGGTTTTTATGGTGTCTTTCTTCTCCACACATTGTATGAATATAACCCTATAAGGTGGCTTCTCTAGACCACAATAAGTTGTTGGTTTTGTGCACCAAATAGTGTCTTTAGACACTTTGATATATGTTGATTTTTTTACTTTGGTTTTCCACTCTAGCTTAACAACTAATGCATATAATAATCCTTTGAGAGTAGCTAGTTTTATGAATAACTAGAACAGTGTAATCAATCCTTAATGTATTAATAATATGTCTAACTCAATGCACTTAAGGATAATAATATTTTCACCTTTTTTCTCTTGTAAATGAACCCTCAAAGTAATTTTAAATACATGCTTAGTTTTCAATGCAACTTAAAATACATAGTGCACCTTAAAACTCTTTTAATAACAACTAGTATAGTGCAATATTGATCTCATCTTATTACTCCCTCAAATAAAACTTAAATCATGCACTAGTAATTGCTCCTAAATGCACTATAATCTCTATAACTTAATGTAATATTTTTTATTGTAAATAGATAATAAGAGGATGAGGTTTTTATTTCTATAAAAAAATATCTAAATCCTATTTTATTGTGTAGGTATAAATCTTAAAATAAACTACCTTTTGCACTCTCTATGATGACTATAATATGCAATCTTCTCTTTGCAACTTCTTAAAACTCTAATATGGTCCTTAATGAAACTAACTAATGAACTAAATATATTTGTTCATAAAATTAACCCTTTATTCCTAAGTTTCTTATATTTAAGGTCTCTAAATATAAAGGATTGCTACGTGATTAGATTCACTGTATTACTATCTTTAACTTGAAAAACTTGTAACTATTCTTGTATGTTCTAAACAACTCCTCAAATTACTATTTCATAGCTTAGTAACTCCTCTATCTTGCTTTGTGAAACAATAGTGTGGTGGTTTCAATTTTATTTCAGTATGCTCTCTATAAAACTAAAGTTTTGCAACTAGTAATGTTGTCCTAATTGCTATCCTTTCTAGTCAATTTCTATACTAAAATGATTTCCATGAAACTCAAAAATTTGGTAGGGAATTCTATCGATT
Organism: Wollemia nobilis; assembly: GCA_028583015.1. Lineage (NCBI taxonomy): Eukaryota > Viridiplantae > Streptophyta > Pinopsida > Araucariales > Araucariaceae > Wollemia > Wollemia nobilis. The sequence continues at coordinate 730,941 of JAQPPZ010001862.1, forward strand.
TTTTACTTTAATAACCCTTCAGTATTCTACTAAATATTCAGTAAACCTCCTTTCTTTGAATGAGCCTTATAGTCTTCAAAGGTAATCTTCGAACCTATTAGGTTTGGTAGTAATGTTTGACTCCTTTATCCATAAAAATCCTTGTCAAATTTTGACTTCAATCAAGATCTTCTTCTCAAGAATCTAAAATTCTTTAGGTCCTCTAAAATTTGGTAAACTTCTTACCAAAATTCTTCTCCTTTGGGCTTGTTGTTGGATGGCAATAATTGTCCCAAAAACTTCCTTTATCAGGAACTTCTCTTTGGTGGTAAATCTCTCCAATTATTTCTCCTAGGAACTCCTTTAATGACCTTCTTTTAATCTCCTTTAATGAGGCTCACCAAGCCTTCTTCTTGTTTCTCCTTGATATTTCTTGTAGGTCTCTTCAGCTTCTCAAGCAAATTTCTTCTTCTCCTTCACGGTGAATTCTTCAATATTCAATGAAGATCATAAATCTCCTATATTCATCAAGACTCCTTGTTAGAGTCTCTTTAATATACTATTTGTATTTTTCAATGAAGATCACCAACCTCTAATATTCTTTTGGAATCTTCTCTAGAGTCTCTACAATGAATCTACAACAAGGCTCCTATGGATATTTTTTCTTCCACACTTTGTATATCTACAACCTATAGCAATGGGACATTTTATTTAGACCTCCAAATATTCATTCTTTCTCTTGTTTATTGTGGTGCTAGAATGATTCAAAAGAAGATATTATTCCTAGATATTTTGTAGAAAGATTCCCAACTTCATTTGAAACACTTTTTCCTATAACAAAGTTTTAGGACTATAATGGAAGAAATTCTAAATCTAGATATAATGAATATTCACTAATTTATTTGTCAATCTAGTGGAATCCTTTCTTAGTCCTAGTCTTCATGAGTTATTCTACAACCTTGTAGAAATATTCTATCCAAATGCAATCTCAAAAATTTTGCAAATGAGATTTCTAAATTTCTTTCAATCTCACTTGTGGCTCTTCCTATTTTCTATCAATCCATCATGTGCTATGATACCACTATTAGCTTTTTATGGGTATATGATATAGGAAATGCAACCAAAATATGTAATATAAAAAATCTCTAATATCTAGATAATAACAACACTATAATATGTAGGAAAATAAGAAGATAAAATTCTACAATAGCTCAAAAATATGTCATTAATGTAAGCTCACAAAAATAGTACAATGCAATATAATGGAGTACATGAACACTCCATAAACTCATATAAAATGACTATATGCATTCTCTAACAATTTTGAGATATATGCATTTTATGTTTTTATAAAAATCTAAATTATAAAAATAGAAAATAAAATTTCCATAATTGAAATATTTTACAAATATGATATCCATGTGCATCCTCCATATATGATGAGACACATTTAAACATTTTTAGGCCTTTTAAATACAATCCACTTCCACTTCATGAATATTATCTATATCACATGCTCTTTTTATTATAGTTTCTTCTCAAAAATAAAAAAAATTAGTATTAAGCTATAGATTCATAGCCATTAGGTCTCCTTAGTATCAATCCTTACTTAGGATATATATTTCAAAAGTATGAAATAAATAAGATATAATATATTTAAATATATAAAATATCATGAACAACTTTAAATGACTAAATTTATTTAAAGTTATTTTAATACTTATATTAAGATTATATATGTTGAGTCAAAATTGATATGAAGTAAATATATCTAATCTCCTAAGATCTTATTGACCCCATATTCTTCTTCAATATACTTATTTAACAAATATTTTATTTTATTTATAATTTTATTGAAGGACACATCATAATATATTATACATAATATTTTTGGTTTAAGATCAATTCTATGCCTCTAAAACATATCTAGAATAATAATAATAATAATAACCTTACTCATTAAAAGTTTTAACAACAAAAAATATATAAAATATATAGAAAATTTTTAAAATATTTACAAGACACTTTTATCCATTAAAATATTTTCTATAATATTATTCTAATATAATTTTTTAAGGTCTCAATAATGACCTGCTATTATAATACACAAAGCTTAAATGTTGACATAATATCTCATCATATTTATAATAGAAAACTAAATTTCCATAGAGAACATGTTTTCTATATTCATAAAATAAGCCTAGGAAAGGACCATCATATTCTAGATATGATGGACTCTAATATCTACACCTAGACATAGTTTATAATTTATGTAAATTTGTAGATTGAGAATATTCAAGTATAGATACTCAAAGGTTGTATATGATCATTATAGTTGACTAGAGAATAACATGGATCAATGTCATGGTCATGGTTATAGCTATGGGTGAATGAAACAAGGATATAATTTACCACAATATGAAAAGCATTGATGGTCTTGATTAGGGGATGAAGCATATATATGTTGTGTTCATGGTCATGATTGTGTGAAAGTGAAGGAAGGACATTTATGAGTAGGGGAAAGAGAGCATCCATGGGGACTTTATGGTAGGGTATGGTTGTACTAGATTCTCACCATCATTCAAATTTTTTTTGGGATTATTGTTAATAAAAAATTCTCACCATGGGACTTTAGGGTAGGGTATGCTTGTACTAGATTCTCACCATAATTCAAGAAAATTCTAGGATTATTGTTAATTCAGGGATCAAATGTTCTTTTTTGGGAGGATTCTTGTGATGGTCAACCTCCTATCTTGAATAAATATCCTATATTATGTTCCCTAAGCATTTTTTTCTTGGAAGCAAGTTGGTCTCGTGTGGAGGACTTTAAAAAATTCCAGTCTTTTGGAAATATGGAGATGTACATGTGGAAAGATCCACAATAATGGACCCAAGGAGGACTGGCCAATGAAAAAGAGGTGCTTACTCTGATTCTTATAGGGAGGCCTTGCTCTTCATTGAGGGGTAAATATATTCTGGCTTTGAACCCTAATCGTAGGGGAACCTACTCGGTAGCCTATGGTTATCAGGTTCTTAATAAACAAAAGTATGGGAGTTTTCCTATCACTTGGTGGAAAAAGGTGTGGAACAAATTTGCCTGGCCAAAATGTAACTTCTTTCTCTGGTTGGTAGCTCATAATAAATGCCTCACTTGGGATAATGTGATCAAGAGGGTATTTTAGGGTCCCTATTTTTGTGTCCTTTGTAGTAAGAATGAGGATGACTCTTCTCATTTATTTTTCCAATGCTCCTTTTATGGAAACATTTGGCATTGTTTGTGGAGTGCTTGGAACCATCCATGTTTTCATGTGTTGTCCCTAGTGGAGGTTTGGAGTAGTCTGGATAGAACATTGGCCAAGGCCCCCTTCTTTTAGGTGGCTTGGAATTTGGGCCCTTCTTGCATCATTTGGCAAATTTGGCTTGAATGGAACCTACATATATTTTAGGGAAGTTATTTGGCTGTTTAAAATATGTTGCAAAGGATCATGTATATGGTTCAAGAAACCATCCATAGCAAATGTGATGCAGACCCTATTTTGGATTGTAGGAAGGATAAGGTACAACAAGCCCTTGGTATATTTAGGAATGGTGTGAACTCTTCTAGCCCTAGTAGGGTTCCTCAGCTCAGCAAGAAGGTTCAGAGAGATGGTATGTGGAGGCCACCCCTAGAGAAGTTTTAAAAATTAATACTAATGGATCGTCCATGGGTAATCCTGGACATGCTGGAATTGGCGGTGTTGGGAGAGATTCTACTGATGGTGTCATTTTTTTCTTTTACATTTATAAAGGTGTTCACTCCAACAATTTTATGGAAGCTCTTGCAATTCTTGAGGCCTTGCATAGTGCATTTTCTCTTGGATGGCATAGGATTATATGTGAGTCCGAATCTCAAATTGTGGTTAATATTTTAAATAGTAAAAGGGTGGAGGAAGTTAATTGGCAGTTGGCCTCTGTAGTCGTTTAGATTCTTAGAATGAGTGAAGATTTTGAATTTATATCCTTTGTGTACATTCCAAGGGAATGGAATATGGTTGTTTATTACCTGGCCAAAAGGGCTTTTGAGCTACTAGATCCTTGGAGTATCAAAAATTGGGAGAGTCTCCTGTCTGGGTACTCTTAACGCCTGTGGGAGTTGATCCACAGGGATGTACAAACTTAATGTGGTTTGTTCTTGTTGTCTTTTTTGGGTGTCATTATATTCTAGTGGTTTTAGCTTGTTTGGTTGTTTATTTGAGTCCTAATTGGAAGCTCAGTTGTACTTTGTAATCCAGAATTTTTATTAATAAATTTTAACCCCTTTATTTAATATGCAAAATAATTTTCTTTGTTCATATTTTGAAATAAGTTTCTCTTATTATAAAATTCTATCATTAATCCTTTATATAATCATTGTAACAAAAAAAATTGCAAGAATTATTTAAAAAAAAAATACTAACTCTTGTGTAAAAATATATAATCATAGAAAATTCAATATTTAAATGCATATTACAAGATAGGTGCCCATGTTTTAATTTAGTATTTTAAACAATTGTAGATAATATCCTTGTCCTATCATATAATATAGATTTATATTGCTCTTCCATCTCATCAATCTAGTTCTCATCCTTTGAAGCAATACTCTTAATGGACAATCTTATTGTTGTCAAATTTCTATAATCATAGTAACCAAAAAATTGCATGTATTATAAAAAATTATTTACTCTTGTGTAAAAATATGTAAACTCAAATAATTCAATATTTAAATGCATACTACAAAATAAATGAATCAAGTAACATTTTAAAACCATTCTAGTCAAGATCTATAATCATAAAAAAATTATTTTCTATAAGGGATTCATCAAATTAATCTGTTGCATAAATAATTAAAATATTTTAATTGATTATGGGATATATTTATTTTAGTATTTTTATACAAATCTAAATTAAAAAATATAGAAAATAAAAAATGAAATATTTTACAAAAATGATATCCATGTGGATATTCCATACATGATGAGACACCTTCAACATTTTTTAGGCCCTTTAAAGACAATCCACTTCATGAATATTATCTACATGCTCTTTTTTTATGGTTTCTTATCAAATATAAAAAATAGGTTTTAAGTTATAGAATCATAGCTATTAGGTCTCCTTAGTGTCAATCCCTACTTAGGATATATATTTCAAAAGTATAAACTAAATAAGATATAAATATATTTAAATATAGAATATATATATATATATATATATATATATATATATATATATATAGATATATATATATTGATTGATTGATAGTAGAAGAGATTTTAAAGGTTCACCAAACCTGTTACAAGTAGGGTTTTGAAAGACACCCTCAAAGCTTAGATCTAGCAATAAGACAACAAGAAAGATTAATCTAGATTCTAATACTCAAACCCTAAAATCCAATGAAGCAACCTCCTAAAAAATAAGCTGCAGATTTTTATCAAGAAAATACAAAATATTGCCCCATGGTCAAACCACCATGTGCTCAGAAATCTAAAGCAATGGAGAAAAACAATAGCATAAAAAAATATTATCGGTTAAAATAATTTTACAAGAAAATATCGCCCAAATCGAAGCATTTTTAGCCTCATAAGAAAGGAGAATAGGAGAATATTATTATCACAATCAAAAAATCCATACAAAAAATCATATAACAGGATAACCCCTCATAACAACTAGTTTTAAAAATCATCACTAGAAAATATCGACTAAAAAAATCCACATCATATTAAAAAAACAAGCCCACAGGGCTCACTCTTTTAACCAATGAAATACCCACCAAGATCATAAATAATCACTAAGAAACCCACATATCCCATTCAATAAAACCACTCTTAAGGCATTTAGAAAGAAAAAATAGAAAAACACCCAATGTAGTACCTAAGAGAAAAAAAGAGAGGATAGTAAAAATGTGAGCATTGGAACCCTAGGATCTGACTCATCTACTTGAAAATATATACTAGACTAAAGCTACCTGAATAGAAGCACAACATTAGTACAAAACAAAACCATTTGGAATACAAGATTTACAATAGAGTACCCTGGTGATAGGAAAACCTTCCAATATGAAAATCCATGAAGGCAAAAACCTCACATATCCTTCTAAATTCTAACAATAGCCTAGTATAGCAGTATACCCATAAAAAAAGCTAGATTTTGAGGTTCCTTTAGCTGATCCAGCCTCCTTTTCCTAGCTCCCCTACTAGTGTTCCAACTACCCAGCCTTCCACCTGATGATCCCACCTACATCTATAATAAAAACGATCAAACCAAAGATATAATGACCCAAAATAAACCAAGATAGAAGACCAACCCATAATACTGCCAGCTATTAAGATCCTTCAACCAACCTAGCCTCCTTATCCAACCCCCCAACTAAGGTTCTAGTAGCCTATCCTTCCTCTCAATATTCCATTTGTAGATGCAAAATCATATTCTAACTAGATTAACTATCCATATGGGTTGCCAAGGTTTCAAAAAATATCTATAGCTACAACCCTCAGAGTCATGACCCTCTCTGCCATAATGAGGCTCAAGCTCTCTCTACCATGGTGAGGCTTAGGCCCTCATAGGCCCTCTATACCATGGTGAGGCTCAAGGTCTCTCTACCATGGTAAGTCTTAGGCCCTCAACAACCCTCTCTACCATGGTGAGGCTCAAACCTAATATAGAAAATATTATGAACAAATCTAAATGACTAAATTTATTTAAATTTAATTTAATACTTATATTAAGATTATATTTGTTGAGTTGAAACCGATATGAAGCAAATATGTCTAATATCCTAGTATCTTATTGATCCCATTTTATTCCTCAATATCCTTATTTAACCAAGTTTTTTTTTTTCAATTTGATTTAAGGATACACCATAATAGATTATACATAATATTTTTTGTTTAAAACCAATTCTATGCCTCTAGAATATTTCCACAACAAAAATATTTTTAATCACCTTACTCATTAAAATATTTAACAACAAAAAAAATAGATAAAATATATAGAGAATTTTTAAAATATTTACAAGACACCTTTATCCAATAAAATATTTTCTATAATATTTTTCTAATCCAAAATTTTTAAGGTATCAATTAGGACCTACTATAATAATACACAAAGATTAAAATTTAAGGTAATATCTCATTATTTTCATAATAGAAAACACAAATTTTATACTGAACATGTTTTCTATAGTCATGAAAAAAGACTAGGAAATAATAAGGATAATCAAATTCTAGATATGATGTATCCTCATATCTACACCTAGACATACTTTATATTTTATGTAAATTTGTAGATTGAGTCAAGTATATATACTCAACTGTTGTAGATGACCATTATAATTGACTAGGGAATAATATGGATTGATGCCATAGTCATGGTTATGGCTATGGCAGAATGAAGGAAGGATACAAATTAACATAAGAAGAAGATAATTGATGGTCGTGATCAAGGTATGATGCATTATATGTTGTTTCCATGGTCATAATTGTGTGAAAGTGAAGGAAGGACACTTATGAGTAGGGAAAATATTGAATCCATAGGTACTTGAGGGTAGGGTATGGTTGTAGTAGATCCTCACCATAATTCAAGAAAATTCTTGGATTATTATTAATAAAAAATATTTTATATAATATATTTCTAATATGGATATTCTTTTCAAGCATTTTCTTGATTCCTTTTTTTCAACTAAATATATATATTTTCTAACAACTTTAAATGTAAAAATATTGTTAAATTAACTTGAACTATAATCATAATGAATTTAAAATTATTTTCATAACTAGAATGGGTTTTATTTCTTCTTTAGTTAACTAAATTTAGAAATAAATTTGCAAGGTTTTTTAAAAAAAGGTTAATTTTAAACCCTAAGGTTAAGATTTGGATTTTTAAAGTCCTTTAACTTTGCAACTGTAATTGTAGTTGTAGTTTGATTGCATTAAGCTCACACACACATGCACACACACCCCACCATGTTATGGACTTTGGTCTCCCAAAAGATAAACCTAAATCCAAACCACTATGATGTCCCATAGGAATTATTGTAGATTTTAATAGAAAATTTGACTTAGATCCCAAGGATTTAAGTTGTCTTTAATATTAATCTTTTTAAGACTCCTAAGAATCATAAGGTTTATTGGAGTATAACAAGAATTATTGAGAAGATTCAATTAATCTAGATGGAGTATATTTGTGTGTTCTTTTTTTTATTGTTTAAGGTTTGCTCCTTGATAATGTCAAAGGTGGTAGGCCAGGTGTGAACCCTAGGCAATTTTTGTGGAATAGATACCCCTGCCTCCTTGGGTCTTACCCAAAAGTGGTATTCCTTCTTAGATGTTTTCCATAAAAAAAAAATCATCCATGGATGTCTGCATTATTTTTTAAATATATTCTATCCAACCTCTCTTTATTATTACTCCCATTGTTCTATATTATTCTTATTCCATGCATATTTTGGGTTTACATTTCCAATAATTTTTTTCATTTTTGACAATATGTTGATCATTAGAAGGGGTCACTTGCCTTTGTCCCTAACATATTCGATTTCTATCAAGTAAAAATAAATAAATTAGCAAGTCAATATAATAAATATGAGGGTGGCACAACCCTTGTTTTCTTTTCTAATTTTGACCTAATATTTGTGATTGTTCTATGGTGGATCAAACAAATTCAACTATAGATGTTCATCTCATTTTTAAATGGATTTTATTCAATTTCCTTTTCTTCTTCCTCCCATCGTTGTATATTATTCCTATTTCATGCATATTTAGGGTTTACATTTCCAACGATTTTTTATTTTATTTTGTATAAAATGTTGATTATGACAAGTGGTACCTTGAAGTCTTTCTCTCTAACTTATTTGATTTCTATCAAGAAAAAGTAATAAACTATCAGGTCCATGTAATAAATATAATGATGGCATAACCCTTTGTTTTTACTTTTGTTTTGATATAAAATTCATGATTATGCTCTAGTGGCACTACATAATGACACCATAGAGTGATGATTCTATTATTTGGATGATAATTATCATCATAGTAATGTTACAAAGAATTATTATTTGGGAATTATTTTATTCCTATTTGACACATATATTTGTTTTTTATTTCCATCCATATTTTTTAATATTTGATAATATGTTGATCATTACAAATGATCACCCCTAAAATATTTGATTCCTTTAAAGTGAGAAAGGAATAAACAAGTAATTCAATGTAATAAGTGTGAGGGTAGCATATCCCTTGATTTTAATTCTAATATTAACCTAGGGTTCATGATTGGGTAGCATATCCCTTGTTTTTAATTTTAATTTTAACCTAGGGCTCATGATTGTGCTATGGTGGCACTATATAATGACACCATAGAGTGATGCTTCTAATATATTATTGTTAACCAACATTGCACTAATGCCATCAAGAACTATTTTAGATTTTGGTCATGTGATGAATTTCTCTCTAATATCTATGAATTTCTATCAAGTAAACAAACAATAAACTATTAGGTCCATTTAATAAATGAAAGGTTGACATTATTCTTTTTTTTTTTATTTTAACCAAGGGTTCATCATTGTGCTATGGTGACACTACATAATATACCATAAATCAACCCTTCTATTATATTGGCATTGACCTACAATTCATGTTGACTGGTCGTTTAATTTTATACACACTTATATTATAAATTTGTGTTGCCTTTTATGCTAACAATTTTATTATGTACTTTTGTGTTACATATTTTACATTCTGTTAATAAAATGATCAAGCCTAAACTATCATGAATACAATGACCAAGATTGCCTAAAGGTTTAACTTTAATGTAATCTAGTCTTACTAGAAAAATTATTATAATAGAACATAATCCATTGGATAGGATTACATTTTTCTATAGGTATACTTTCTATTATTTTTGAGCTGGAAATTTTTTGAGGCAAGATAAGTCAAACCTTACTTGCTTGTTGCACCCTTTAGCTAACAAGGTAAATTTTAAGACAATTATCAAATGACACTTAGATATTTGTAATTTACCCTCATATTAAGAATATTTATTAGATCTATTTTTTGGAGCAATACTAGTGGGTTTGTAGCCTCTTCTATTTTTATTACATGAATCATACATATATCATTTGAATCCCATATCTATCACTTGAAAATAGCTAATCTATATAAATATTAATTATTCTTCTACTTGTCTAACTTCCTCAAATTTTAAAATTTATAATATTCAAGTTGTATGCTTATCTTAGATACAACTTAACATAAAAATACTTAACTTATTTTCAATATTAATGATGAATTTATATATCCTTCAATATTGTACATAGTTGAATAATATCGAATATTACCTTATTTCTAATTTATCTCAATCTACATGGGATAAACTCAATAATACTATGGCATAGAACATGCATTTTTATGTTACAAAAGCATATACCTAGATTTTAGTCCTATATTATTACTACCCATCCTAACTCATTTTTAAATTAATATACCTCCTATTTTCCTATTTATTATAGGTACTTAATTTTTTCATGTCAATTTTATACACCTTATTACTTTTAGAATTTCTATAGCAAGGGTAGTTTTATTTTCAATAGGTATATTATCCTCCCTCTATATGAATTGAATATGTACAAGGATATTTTTATTTTCAATGTTAACTTGAATACAATTAGAACTAAAATTCAAATTTTTTAATCTTCTACTTTAGTAATAATAAAAATAGTTTTTCAAGTTAAAACATAAAAATTCATATAGGTCATAAATTTGGTGAGTGCAGGCAGGAGCGGAGGCAGGAATGGAGCAAAGCGGGAGCAGAGGCAGGTGCAATTTTTGCAAACATGTTTTTCATTCTGTTGGAGGTGGGAAACAGGGTTTCCAAACCCCTGGAAGCCGTGAGGCTCAAGGAGGGAACAAGCAAGGTTCTGAAGCAACTGAGGAAGAGCAGGTGGACAGTGACAAGGACACTGAGGGTTTTAAAAAATTAGAGGGACACGAACCCCCTGATATTATTTTTGATAAGAAGGCCCACATCAAGAATTCTGAGGGCAATAAGTCTTTTGCACAGACCCTTAAAGGTGGCAATAGGGTTTCCTTACATTCTTTACCACCTCTCACTCCCAATGGGCGGAAGGTATCCGTGCCTGAAAGCGTAATGGCAGACTTTATATTGATGGAAAATTTTTCTCTGGTAGGCAAATTCATAGGGGGCAGGCCGGATATTGAAACGATTCGACGATGGGCATCCTTGAAGTGGAAGACTTCTGGACACATGGAGATTATTGCATTATCAAGGGGGTTTTTTGCGGTACGCCTTAACAATAGTGAAGATGCTAGTCGTATTCTAACAGGAGGACCTTGGTTCTTGGGCCGAAGAAGTCTTTTTCTTAGGAGATGGGCTGAGGATTTTGACCCGAAAAAGCAGAGCATAAACTTTGCCCCCATTTGGGTCCGTCTCCCAAATCTCCCGTTTCATTGGTGGCATGAGTATTTTCTTCAGGGTATTGCCAAGACCATAGGGGAATTGGTGGCCATTGATAATCCAACCCTTGCACGCACCGTAATGACGCATGCTAGGATTTGTGTAAATGCAAACCTAGAATCTGAGCTTCCTACTCATGTGGAGTTAGAATATGGAAATATAACAAGATTACAGGTCATCGAATATGAAAATAGACCAAAATTTTGCTCTGACTGTAATATTCAAGGCCATCTCAAAGGACAATGCTCTTTTTTGAGAAGCCAAGAAACCCTTCCTAGGAATAATGATTCCAAGCGGCAGTCTTTCGGAAATAATGGCAAATACACAGAATGTACAGTGGTTAAAGATCCAAATGTTGAAAAGGCAAAGGCCTCTCGGTTTGGGACAAATGGAGAATGAGGCTGAGCTTCACATGGACAATGGTAAGGACAAGCAAATTGCTACATCACAAACTGACCAACAAAAGGTATGCTCTCCTTTCGAGAATCTAAATAAATTTAACATTTTGGCTGAAAACCAAATAATTACAGAGGAAAATCGGAATGAAGGATCTAATGTTGAGGATATAATTCTTGGTCTCCCTGCTTACCTTGACTCCCCAACCAAATCTGGACCTTCCAATCCTCCTCCTGTTGGCCATAAAGAATGCCCTAATGATGAGTCTTTTTCTCGTCCGAGAAAGAGATAAAGTGTTTTCATAGTTAATCAGCCCTTCCAAGCGACATTTTTCACCTTTGTCTTTGTCCCAATCCAGAGAAGGGGTTTCCCAAAGATCGTTATCCAACAGGTCACCCAAACCAAATTTAGCCCGAAACAGACTAGAAGCTCAATGAAATCCCCCATGATTGACTGTGGAGGTGAGAAAAAAAAGGGAAGAAAGTCAAATGCCCAAAAATGGAAAGAAGAGGTCCAAGATGAGATAGCTAATGGAATTCAGACTACTCTGATTCCACCAACTGGAAATCTTCCCTTTGAAGAAAACAAAATTCTTAAGCCCCCTCAAGTCCAAGGCAGGGGAAGAGGAAAAAAACTTTAAAAGTTCCAAATGAAGATCATATCCTGGAATGTAAGGGGGCTCAATGGCCTTCCTAAACAGCAGTTAGTCAAATATTTAAGAAGAGATTTTGATCCCACTATTCTTATTTTGCAAGAAACTAAAGTCGATGAAGTTTTGTCTAGAAAAATTGCCCTCAATATCTGGAAAAATGGAGAAGCAATTTTTTGCAAAGCCAATGGAACCTCAGGTGGTCTTCTTTGTATCTGGAATCCAGGGAAGGTGGAAGGCAAGGTTATTCAATTGGGGGAAAGGGTAATGAGCATTATTTTTAAGGATAAGGTTAATGACCTTTCTTGGATATTAACAAATGTGTACGCCCCTAATTCTATATCTGGGAGAGCTGATATATGGAATTTACTCGGTCATTTCAAGGAAGCTTTTCAGGATATCCCATGGATAGTGGCGGGGGACTTTAATACCCCTCTTTACCCCTCTGATAAAAAAGGGGGAGTAGGAATTCCAACAAGAAGTATGGAGGACTTTCAAGATTTCATCAACAACAACAATTTATTGGATGTCAAATTAAAAAATGCTAAATTTACTTGGAGCAATAGGAGGTTTGGAAATCAACTTATAATGGAAAAGCTTGATAGGTTTTTTTTGTCACAGGAAGCAATACAATCTTTTGGGGATGCAAATCGGTTGTCCTTGCCTCGCATTGGGTCTGACCACAACCCGATTTTACTTGAAATTGAAGAGACTCCAAAATTCAAAAGGCCTTTTAGGTTTGAATCTATGTGGATGCACCACCCTGATCTCGAGACAGAATTTCTCGATGGTGGCAAGATTCTTGTCGTGATGTGCCTTCATTCGGATTAGCACGTAAACTTAAAGTGGTGAAAGAAAATCTAAGGATCCGGAATAAGGAAATTTTTGGAAATATTTTTGAAAACAAGAAAGCCATCTCTGAAAGGTTATCAACCATTGAGAAAAACTTGAAGAGGGATTGCCAGACCCTTCCCTACAGGCAGATGAAAAGAAATCCCTTGCTGAGTACCATAATGTTCTAGCCTACGAGGAGACTTTTTGGCGGCAAAAGTCTAGAGCTACCTGGCTAAAAGAAGGTGATGCCAATACAAGATTTTTTCATGCATCTACCTTAAGGAACAGAAGCCACAATAGAATTAAAGAACTTGTTAGAGATGATGGATCACTCCTTTCTAGTCCTAATGAAATCGGAAATGAAGCAGCTTTCCTATTTTCATAATCTTTTAGGAGAAGAACATTTCAGTTCTGCCTTAGCTTCATAATCAATGCTTTACCATATTCCTCATTTAATTTTTGATGACTTGAATGGGAAGTTAATTAAGCCTTTCACGGATGAAGAAATCAAAGAGGCCCTCTTCTCAATGAACCCTGATAAATCTCCGTGTCCGTACGGGTTTTCACCTCGTTTTTTTCAGTCTTTTTGGGATATTGTAGGTTTTGATGTATGTGCTACTATCAAGGAATTTCAGTCCACAAAGCATATTCCAAGAAGTTTTAACTCCACTTTTATTGCTTTAATCCCAAAGATTCCTACTCCTAGATCTATGATGGATTTTAGACCTATTAGCCTTTGTAATGTTGTTTATAAAATTTTGACCAAGGCAATTGCAAATAGAATGAGGAAGATCCTTCCTATGTTTATTGATGTTTGTCAAGGCAGTTCAGTCCCTAGAAGGTCCATCCTTGATGGGGTCATAACGGCTCATGAAGCCCTCCATTCGGTAGTCCGGACTAAAAACCCGCTTTTGCTCTCAAGTCGGATATGAACAAGGCTTATGACCGCATAAACCGGAGTTTTGTCTCTGCCATTCTTCAAAAATTTGGTTTTCATCATGAATGGATCAAGCTTTTGGAAGGATGTTTTATGAAACCTTGGTTTTCAGTCCTTGTTAATGGTGCTCCTGCTGGATACTTTCAAAGTAAAAGGGGCCTAAGGCAAGGTGACCCTATCTCTCCCATGTTGTTTATCATTGTGGTCGAAGCCCTTGGGAGGACAATCAAAGTCGCTCGTAATATTGGTCTTATTTCAGAAATTAAAGCATCATCACAAACACAAGAAGCTACACATGAACAGCTTTGTGGATGATACTTTGTTGTTAACTCTTGCATCGGTTTTTGAGGCTAAGGTCATAAAACATATTCTAGAGCTATATGAGGATGCTACGGGGCAAAAGGTAAATTTTTCAAAGAGTAAAATTTATTTCTTTAACACTCCCATTCATAGGCAGATTAAGATTGCTAGGATTCTTGGATGCTCAGTGTCTACTCTTCCATCCACATACCTAGGCCTTCCTTTATTTACAGGCAGAGCTACCGATTCCATGTGGACTAATGTAATTGAAAGAATTCAGAGGAAGTCGGTCGGATGGAAAGGGAATTTGTTATCTCAAGCCGGCAAGGCAGCTCTCACCAAGTTTTCCATTCAAAGCATCCCCGTCTACTTTCTCTCTATTTTTAAAGCTCCTACAAGTGTCTACACTAAAATTGAACAGCATCCATAAGAGGTTCCTATGGACTGGTTCTGAATCTAAGCAGCGCTTTCACTTGGTGTCCTGGGATAGGGTTTGCAAACCAAGGGAGTTTGGAGGTATTGGGCTAAGGAGAATACAACATTTAAACATGGCCCTCCTGGCCAAACAAGCATGGCGTCTTTTGACAAATGCAAATGCAGAATGGATTACTATAATCAGAAGAAAGTATTTGCAAGAAATTGAATTCTTAAGTTATTCCTTTCCTCCCAGGGGATCAATTTTTTGGAAATCAATCCTTCAAACTAAAAACTTGCTAAGCAAAGGGCTACGTTGGAAACTGGGAAATGGAAGAAACATTGATTTTTGGGACCACAAATGGTTAAAGGACTATCCCCTCTCTCGCAGACTCCCATCATTTCAACCCTTAGAGCTTGGACAATTGAAGTTTTTGGTACCAAAGTTGCAGATTTTATTACTTTGTCAAACAATAGAAGGGTATGGAAGCCAATAATGAATAATGATCTACCAGGGGCATCAATAATACTGGAGAATGAATTAAAACAATCTTTACTCCCTTCCGGCATTCTTGAGGACCAACTTATCTCGGGAAGCTTCGGACAATGGGGAATTTTCTCGTCAAGACCGCTTATCTGATGCTTATTGATAATGATGAACCTACTTTCCCTCACTTGGAAGTTTGGCCCAAAAGCATTGTTCCGAAGGTTGGGTTTTTTGCATGGCTGGCCATCCAAAATAAGATCCTCACCATGGATAACTTAATAAAAAGAGGTGTGATTGTTGTTAATAGGTGTTATCTTTGTATGTCTGAGTGGGAGTCTATTGATCATTTGTTTCTCGTATTGTAATTTTTCTGCCTCAATCTTGTTAGGTCTCGTTACAAGTGTTTCATATTTATTGGGTCCATCCTCATTCCATTTTTGACTTATTTGTCCAAAGGGCCTTCCCCATTTTTGAATAGGCGTCTTAGGTATATGTGGAAGATCCGCCTTCATCACTACTTGTGGCAGTATATGGTTGGAAAGGAATCGTCGGGCCTTCTTGGATAAGGTTTCTCACTCATCCTCTCGTCCCGTCAAAAATTTTAGCATATGCTAATGAGAATACTTGTTTAGTGCCTCCAGCATCTAGACCTCCAAATCCTTTTGAAGCTTCATTAGGCCAGCCATTAAACTTACCTCTCACCGATGGCCTCAATCATCCTCAAGTCTCTCCTAGAACCATGATCACATGGACCCCACCCCCCCTAGGGTGGATTAAGTTAAATTTTGATGGGGCATCTAGGGGCAACCCTGTGAAGTCAGGGCTGGTGGCTTACTTAGAGACCACAAGGGTGAGGTGCTTGTAGCTTTTGCAGAACATCTTGGAGCTCAAACTAACAATGTGGTCGAAGCAAGGGCAGCTTTGGAGGAGCCTCAAGGTGGCAGAGAATTATCCAGGGAAACCGTTGGTGGAAGGTGATTCTATTATTATTATAAATCTTCTAAAGAACACTAAGAGAGCTCCTTGGAGATTTGATGACTACATCCATGAAGCAAGGGCTCTAATTCATGACCGACCTGAGGCCATAATTTTGCATACCTTCCGGAAAGCAAACATGGCAGCTGATAGGTCGGCAAATGAAGGCATTGTAGCAAGAAATTTGATCACGTGGACTGAAAATCTTCCTCATGCAGTCTCAATGGTGATAGATAATGAAAAACTTTAGATTGGAAGGCTCAAAGTGGATCAATGACAGAAAATGGGGGCATTTTAAAAAAAAAAAAATTTGAACCTTATAATGGATTTTGTCATATTTGTTTTTTTTGTTCATGTGACTAGTGTTTTTTGCAGCTGGTGGGGCACTGATATAGGTTTTTTATCTACAAATTCATGCATGGGAAAAATCTGCTTTGGCCTCAAGTATTTCCCAAGGTGTGTTTGGATTCGATGTCGCAAAAAGGCCCTAGCAAGAAATAACAAAGTGTTGGAGATCCCTGACAATGAGGCACCAGACCCCACCATAATAGTCTTGGAGAAGATGACAATTTCATCGACCTCCAACAAGTATCAACCAGCTTGAAGAGTCTCGTCCGGCCTCATCGATGCAGCTCGTTGATTTGTGTGATTCCTTAAATCTTCTCGCTTTATAGCCAGCAGCTCCAGGGCACAAGGAGTCAAAGGCAAAATCTAAATATGATGGCAAGAACGTTGATAAGAAGTTAGATGAGGACTACAAGGAAGACTGCTTGGCCTCTTGGCGGTCCATTCTATGGGATGTTTTTTTTTTTTTTTTTTTTTGACCATATTCTATTATTTTTATATGGGCACAAGCTACTCGGCATGGTGCTTGCATGATTAGTTTTTGTCTTTGTTAGTTCTTTTTTGCGTCTTTCTTTTCTGATGGCCATAATATTAGGCTTCCATAGTTTAGTTTGGTTGTATTCTAATGGAAGAGTAGGTCTTGGCCATTTTTGTTGTCAGTTTAAACTTTTAGGGCTTGGCCTTTGTCCAGTTGGTCAGTGGACCCTATTTTGTAAAATGGTTTTGGGTCAACCAGTTAAAACCCGGTGTTAATTATAATATTCTCTTACTTACCAAAAAAAAAAAAAAAAAAATAGTTTTTCTTGATAGGAGATTTGGTTACAACCACACTATTTTTACTAATAACAATAGCTATTATAACAAAAATTACTCCTTTTAGATGCACAAATCATGGTTTTTTTTGGTTATAATAACCTATTTTTATCAAGGATACAAAGCATTCCACTAATATTTTTATGTATGTAATTGTTTTTATGTTCGAGAAATAAAAACGAGGATGAAATTTTTTCATGTATTTTATATAAACAAAGCATTCCACACTCCAAATTAATATCACTTAAATTTAATTTAATCATACCTTATAGTTAAAGGTATTTGTTGTCTAATACATTTCATATTAATTGCACCTATATGAACCCTCTTTGTATGATATTAGGTATATTATGGACTCACCATATCTTAATCACAAGTAACACTTAAAAACGATCTTATAATATTAACCATATAATGAATACTCTAAAATGATTGAATATAAGTAATAAATTATACCAGCTTTATTATTTTCACAAGATGCTACCAGCCTTTTAAACTTATAACTTATAAACCCCTCTTACTAAGAAGTAATTAAAATTTTTAATATTTTTAAAGTACTAATTCCACTCTAACCTGCCTTTATAAAATATGCATCCCATTTTTTTCCCTTCATGTATCAATATTTTAGTATACTTTATATTATATAAGAACTAAACTAATTAATATATAAAAAAAATATTTTCTATAATTGATTCACCAAATTAATCTTTTGCATAAATAATTAAAATATTTTAATTGATTATTTTTAGTTTTTGTTGAGTATATATTATAGAAAATACAACCAAAATATGTAATACAAGCAAGCTATAATATATATATGATAATGGCACTATAGTATGCATAAAAATAATAAAAGAAACTTCTGTAATAACTCATAAATATGCCATTAATGTAAGATCATAAAAATAGTACAATGTATTATAATGGAGGACATGAACACTCCATAAACTCGTATGAAAGGACTACATCGTATCACATTAATCTATACTAACAACACCCTATATTCTCTCCTAAATCTTTCACTCACTATAAGGCATTTATATAGGAAGATAGGTTCCCTGGCCCTCACTCTACCTTTGACAATATATTATAACTTACGTACATGTGGACTATATGGACATTTACATCATTGAATATTCTAACACTTGTGCATTTATTACATGCTAAAGTAACTACAAGACTTTACTTTAAGGTAATATCCTACTCTAGTAATGTACCAAAGGTGGCACAAAAGTTCATGAAATATCACACTATTTTCATTGAATGTATTCTTAATTATTTCATCCATAATAAACCTTTTGATGTTTATGTATTTTATTACCTTTGAAATTATCTTCCTTATGTCTCCTTAGTTTAGAGTATGCAAACTATTTTGATAAAACCTTTATAAGAGTTAGGTTTTTATAGGATTATTATGTCTCCCTAGTGATTAGAATATATTCTAATCTTGGTAATAGTTCATTTTTTGGGTTGATTTTGTAATATTCTGGGAATCAACTTCTATTTCAACTTATTTCTCCTATTGAATTATGCACTTGTCAATTTGGTGAAGTTCTCTATGGTTGGATTTTTTTTATCCCTTTAATATGAGTATGATATAAGTGTAAGTAAATAATTCCAAATATTTTAAGTAAATAATTAACTTCTTATTATACCCCTTAATATCCAAATGTTTAATATTTCTAAATTCCAATACTCTATGTTTGATGTAGTATACCTTATAACTCCTTGATTTGAAATATTAAAAAATAATATTTGCAATAATAATTTGGTTTACTAAGTAGAAACCCTTATATCTCCCATGATATTTAATTATAAATGTAATTGTATTTCAATTAATGTGCTTTGAGTTTATCCAAACCCCCTAAGGGGACGAAGGTCCAAGGTTCAAATCTTGAGCCTCACTAGACTGAACGCTTTTCCATTTCCTAGTGCTTTCAGTGGCGTAAAAGGTTTAAAATAATTGTGGCATGGCGGTTATAGGGGTGGATTATGCAAAGATCTGTGTGGGGACTTTTGGGGTGAACAATGCAGAATACTATGGTGGCCATAAAAGCTGGATAGCCTGCCCGGATTTATGGCGGCCATAAAAGCTGGACAACCTGCCTGGATTTGTGGCGGCTACCGATTCCACCATGTTAAAAAATAATAATAATGTGCTTCAAAAATTCCTTTGATTTGTTTTCCAGTGTATTAATATTGATTGTTTCTCTATTATAAATAATAAAGTCAACGTTATGATATACCCCTTATTACTCCTTTCATGAAATCAATGTTAATCAAGGTGAAACCTTACGTTTATAATGTTGAAACTCCTAAAAAGTAGGCATTGTATTCCTTCAACGATGGACATATGATAGTGATGGCAGTGAGTCTTAAATGATCCTTTGAATTCTCTTCAATTCCTTGGATACTTTCTCTTAATCATACCTATAATTTACTCTTAATACCACTTAAATTTACCTTGACTCCTTTGCATTCAATGCTCACACTGAATACTCTTTATTTACTATATGATTTCAATCTTCTCACTTTGATATTCTCACCTCAATATGTACGTGTCTTTCAACATAGGCTATTAATAGTATAGCCTCCTTAACTTTGCATGTTACTAAACCTTCTACCTTGTTTATGCTCTTAATACCTTTTGTATATATTTCTCGAATAAGTAGGTGGTAGATAAATATTATAGTCTTTTTGTGTGTTGGTTGATGAGTCTTCAATACTCTCTGTTTGGATGAAATAATTACTACATATTTCAATATTAAAAATATCTCTTCAACACTTTCACAATGAGTGTTACATATATTTTGAATGATTGCTTCCTATGTAGGCATTAGTCGAGTTATGTAGCACTTCCTTTCATTATTCCAAATGATACTTGCATGAGAGGACATCCTCGATGTCTCCTTATCCTTCAATATTTCTTCCCTAATAGATGCAATCTATTCAATCTTGCATTTAATGCTCTTTTCCTTCTTCTCAGCGAGTATAAGTTCTATATTTTCTAGTGAACCAATGATGATATCTTCTTCACGATTGGCTCTAGCTATGGATCCAATACAACCCTTTTATTTGATGATATGTCTTCAATGGGTGGTTGTTCTTGATATCTATGATTGCTCTCTTCCTATATGGTGATTCATCTCTAATAAGTGGTAGCTTTCAATAGCTTTAGCTAGTAGTTTATCCAAGCAATCAATTTAGTAATGTACTCCCTATCTAACTTTTATTTTAACATATATTACTCTCTTTAGTTTTGTTAACCTAATAATGAGTGCTATGTATCCTTCAATGCTATAGGTTTTCGATGTGGCATTGGTCCTTTGCAATCGTGTTGCTCACATGTAGTTAGTTACAAAAAGCTATGGTATATTCTAACACCTTTATGAGGCATATACTGAGCCCTATGGATGGCTCTTCTATGAGAATATTTTTCATGTTTCTCCTCTACCAATGGTGATCGTGTGTAGTTAGGATGATAGGCTATATAGAGTATCTTTAAGACACTTAAATTTTATCTCCCTTTGATGTAATAATAAAGATAATTTCGGTGCTTGTATATCTTTGTAATTTGATTCTTAGTTGCACCTAAAACTTGAGACTCTTCTAGTCTCATTTTATAGCTCTCTTCATTGGTTTTTATGGTGTCTTTCTTCTCCACACATTGTAGGAATATAACCCTATAAGGTGGCTTCTCTAGACCACAATAAGTTGTTGGTTTTGTGCACCAAATAGTGTCTTTAGACACTTTGATATATGTTGATTTTTTTACTTTGATTTTCCACTCTAGCTTAACAACTAATGCATATAATAATCCTTTGAGAGTATCTAGTTTTATGAATAACTAGAACAGTGTAATCAATCCTTAATGTATTAATAATATGTCTAACTCAATGCACTTAAGGATAATAATATTTTCACCTTATTTCTCTTGTAAATGAACCCTCAAAGTAATTTTAAATACATGCTTAGTTTTCAATGCAACTTAAAATACATAGTGCACCTTAAAACTCTTTTAATAACAACTAGTATAGTGCAATATTGATCTCATCTTATTACTCCCTCAAATAAAACTTAAATCATGCACTAGTAATTTCTCCTAAATGCACTATAATATCTATAACTTAATGTAATATTTATTATTGTAAATAGATAATAAGAGGATGAGGTTTTTATTTCTATAAAAAAATATCTAACTCCTATTTTATTGTGTAGGTATAAATCTTAAAATAAACTACCTTTTGCACTCTCTATGATGACTATAATATGCAATCTTCTCTTTGCAACTTCTTAAAACTCTAATATGGTCCTTAATGAAACTAACTAATGAACTAAATATATTTGTTCAAAAAATTAACCCTTTATTCCTAAGTTGCTTATATTTAAGGTCTCTAAAGATAAAGGATTGCTACGTGATTAGATTCACTGTATTACTATCTTTAACTGGAAAAACTTGTAACTATTCTTGTATGTTCTAAACAACTCCTCAAATTACTATTTCATAGCTTAGAAACTCCTCTATCTTGCTGTGTGAAACAATAGTGTGGTGGTTTCAATTTTATTTCAGTATGCTCTCTATAAAACTAAAGTTTTACAACTAGTAATGTTGTCCTAATTGCTATCCTTTCTAGTCAATTTCTATACTAAAATGATGTCCATGAAACTCAAAAATTTGGTAGGGAATTATACCGATTTTTTACTTGAATAACCCTTTAGTATTCTACTAAATATTTAGTAAACCTCCTTTCTTTGAATGAGCCTTATAGTCTTCAAAGGTAATATTTTAACCTATTAGGTTTGGTAGTAATGTTTGACTCCTTTATCCATAAAAATCCTTGTCAAATTTTTACTTCAATCAAGATCTTCTTCTCAAGAATCTAAAATTCTTTAGGTCCTCCAAAATTTGGTAAACTTCTTACCAAAATTCTTCTCCTTTGGGCTTTTTGTTGGATGGCGATAATTGTCCCAAAAAATTCCTTTATCAGGAACTTCTCTTTGGTGGTAAATCTCTCCAATTATTTCTTCTAGGAACTCCTTTAATGACCTTCTTTGAATCTCCTTTAATGAGGCTCACCAAGCCTTCTCCTTGTTTCTCCTTGATATTTCTTGTAGGTCTCTTCAGCTTCTCAAGA
Organism: Wollemia nobilis; assembly: GCA_028583015.1. NCBI lineage: Eukaryota > Viridiplantae > Streptophyta > Pinopsida > Araucariales > Araucariaceae > Wollemia > Wollemia nobilis. The sequence goes on from JAQPPZ010001862.1 coordinate 753,686, forward strand.
TAATTTCTTCTTCTCCTTCACGATGAATTCTTCAATATTCAATGAAGATCATAAATCTCCTATATTCACCAAGACTCCTTGTTAGAGTCTCTTTAATATACTATTTGTATTTTTCAATGAAGATCACCAACCTCTAATATTCTTTTGGACTCTTCTCTAGAGTCTCTACAATGAATCTACAACAAGGCTCCTATGGATATTTTTTCTTCCACACTTTGTATATCTACAACCTATAGCAATGGGACCTTTTATTTAGACCTCCAAATATTCATTCTTTCTCTTGTTTATTGTGGTGCTGGAATGATTCAAAAGAAGATATTATTCCTAGATATTTTGTAGAAAGATTACCAACTTCATTTGAAACCCTTTTTCCTGTAACAAAGTTTTAGGACTATAATGGAAGAAATTCTAAATCTAGATATAATGAATATTCACTAATTTATTTGTCAATCTAGTGGAATCCTTTCTTAGTCCTAGTCTTCATGAGTTATTCTACAACCTTGTAGAAATATTCTATCCAAATGCAATCTCAAAAATTTTGCAAATGAGATTTCTAAATTTCTTTCAATCTCACTTGTGGCTCTTCCTATTTTCTATCAATCCATCATGTGCTATGATACCACTATTAGCTTTTTATGGGTATATGATATAGGAAATGCAACCAAAATATGTAATATAAAAAATCTCTAATATCTAGATAATAACAACACTATAATATGTAGGAAAATAAGAAGATAAACTTCTACAATAGCTCAAAAATATGTCATTAATGTAAGCTCACAAAAATAGTACAATGCAATATAATGGAGTACATGAACACTCCATAAACTCATATAAAAGGACTACATTGTATCACACTACTAATCTATACTAACCACACTCTATATTCTCTCCTTACTCTTTCACTCACTATAATATATTTATATAGTAATATAGGTTCCTTGGCTCTCACTCTATCATTGACTCTATCCTATGACTTATGTACATGTGGACCACATGCACATTTACATCATTGCACATTCTAACACTGTGCATTTATTACATGTTGAATTAACTAGATAACCTTACTATAAGGTAAACCCCTACTCTAGTAATATACCAAAGGTGGTACATTGATATGTACCCAATAATATAATATATTCTCTAACAATTTTGAGATATATGCATTTTATGTTTTTATAAAAATAGAAAATAAAATTTCCACAGTTGAAATATTTTACAAATATGATATCCATGTGCATCCTCCATACATGATGAGACACATTTAAACATTTTTAGGCCTTTTAAATACAATCCACTTCCACTTCATGAATATTATCTATATCACATGCTCTTTTTATTATAGTTTCTTCTCAAAAATAAAAAAAAAATTAGTTTTAAGCTATAGATTCATAGCCATTAGGTCTCCTTAGTATCAATCCTTACTTAGGATATATATTTCAAAAGTATGAAATAAATAAGATATAATATATTTAAATATATAAAATATCATGAACAACTTTAAATGACTAAATTTATTTAAAGTTATTTTAATACTTATATTAAGATTATATATGTTGAGTCAAAATTGATATGAAGTAAATATATCTAATCTCCTAAGATCTTATTGACCCCATATTCTTCTTCAATATACTTATTTAACAAATATTTTATTTTATTTATAATTTTATTGAAGGACACATCATAATATATTATACATAATATTTTTGGTTTAAGATCAATTCTATGCCTCTAAAACATATCTAGAATAATAATAATAATAATAACCTTACTCATTAAAAGTTTTAACAACAAAAAATATATAAAATATATAGAAATTTTTTAAAATATTTACAAGACACTTTTATCCATTAAAATATTTTCTATAATATTATTCTAATATAATTTTTTAAGGTCTCAATAATGACCTTCTATTATAATACACAAAGCTTAAATGTTGACATAATATCTCATCATATTTATAATAGAAAACTAAATTGCCATAGAGAACACGTTTTCTATATTCATCAAATAAGCCTAGGAAAGGACCATCATATTCTAGATATGATGGACTCTAATATCTACACCTAGACATAGTTTATAATTTATGTAAATTTGTAGTTTGAGAATATTCAAGTATAGATACTCAAAGGTTGTATATGACCATTATAGTTGACTAGAGAATAACATGGATCAATTTCATGGTCATGGTTATAGCTATGGGTGAATGAAACAAGGATATAATTTACCACAATATGAAAAGCATTGATGGTCTTGATTAGGGGATGAAGCATATATATGTTGTGTTCATGGTCATGATTGTGTGAAAGTGAAGGAAGGACATTTATGAGTAGGGGAAAGAGAGCATCCATGGGGACTTTAAGGTAGGGTATGGTTGTACTAGATTCTCACCATCATTCAAGAAAATTTTGGGATAATTGTTAATAAAAAATTCTCACCATGGGTTCTTTAGGGTAGGGTATGCTTGTACTAGATTCTCACCATCATTCAAGAAAATTCTAGGATTATTATTAATTCAGGGATCAAATGTTCTTTTTTGGGAGGATTCTTGTGATGGTCACCCTCCTATCTTGAATAAATATCCTATATTATGTTCCCTAAGCATTTTTTTCTTGGAAGCAAGTTGGTCTCGTGTGGAGGACTTTAAAAAAATCCAGTATTTTGGAAATATGGAGATGTACAGGTGGAAATATCCACAATAATGGACCCAAGGGGGACTGGCCAATGAAAAAGAGGTGCTTACTTTGATTCTTACAGGGATGCCTTGCTCTTAATTGAGGGGTAAATATATTCTGGCTTTGAACCCTAATCGTAGGGGAACCTACTCGGTAGCCTATGGTTATCAGGTTCTTAATAAACAAAAGTATGGGAGTCTTCCTATCACTTGGTGGAAAAATGTGTGGAACAAATTTGCCTGGCCAAAATGTAACTTCTTTCTCTGGTTGGTAGCTCATAATAAATGCCTCACTTGGGATAATGTGAACAAGAGGGGATTTCAGGGTCCCTATTTTTGTGTCCTTTGTAGTAAGAATGAGGATGACTCTTCTCATTTATTTTTCCAATGCTCCTTTTTCGGAGACATTTGGCATTGTTTGTGGAGCGCTTGGAACAATCCATGTTTTCATGTGTTGTCCCTAGTGGAGTTTTGGAGTAGTCTGGATAGAACTTTGGCCAAGGCCCCCTTATTTCAGGTGGCTTAGAATTTGGGCCCTTCTTGCATCATCTGGAAAATTTGGCTTGAATGGAACCTACATATATTTTAGGGAAGTTATTTGGTTGTTTAAAATATTTTGCAAAGGATCATGTATATGGTTCAAGAAACCATCCATAGCAAATGTGATGCGGACCCTCTTTTGGATTGTAGGAAGGAGAAGGTACAGCAAGCCATTGGTATATTTAGGAATGGTGTGAACTCTTCTAGCCCTAGTAGCATTCTTCAGCTCAGCAAGAAGGTTCAGAGAGATGGTAGGTGGAGGCCACCCCCTAGAGAAGTTTTAAAAATTAATACTAATGGATCATCCATGGGTAATCTTGGACATGCTAGAATTGGCAGTGTTGGGAGAGATTCTACTGGTGGTGTCATTTTTTTATTTTACATTTATAAAGGTGTTCACTCCAACAATTTTATGGAAGCTCTTGCAAATATTGAGGCCTTGCGTAGTGTATTTTCTCTTGGATGGCATAGGATTATATGTGAGTCTGACTCTCAAATTGTGGTTAGTATTTTAAATAGTAAAAGGGTGGAGGAAGTTAATTGGCAGTTGGCCTCTGTAGCTATTTAGATTCTCAGAATGAGTGAATATTTTGAATTTATATCCTTTGTGTACATTCCAAGGGAATGGAATATGGTTTTTGATTACCTGGCCAAAAGGGCTTTTGAGCTACTGGATCCTTGGAGTATCAAAAATTGGGAGAGTCTCCTGTCTAGGTACTCTTAACGCCTATGGGAGTTGATCCACAGGGATGTACAAACTTAATGTGGTTTGTTCTTCTTGTATTTTCTGGGTGTCATTATATTCTAGTGGTTTTAGCTTATTTGGTTGTTTATTTGAGTCCTGGTTGGAAGCTCAGTTGTACTTTGTAATCTAGACTTTTTAGTAATAAATTTTAACCCCTTTATTTAATATGCAAAATAATTTTCTTTGTTCATATTTTGAAATAAGTTTCTCTTATTATAAAATTCTATCATTAATCATTTATATAATCATTGTAACAAAAAAAATTGCAAGAATTATTCAAAAAAAAAATACTTACTCTTGTGTAAAAATATATAAACATAGAAAATTCAATATTTAAATGCATATTACAAGATAGGTGCCCATGTTTTAATTTAGTATTTTAAACAATTGTAGATAATATCTTTGTCCTATCATATAATATAGATTTATATTGCTCTTCCATATCATAAATCTAGTTCTCATCCTTTGAAACAATACTCTTAATGGACAATCTTATTGTTGTCAAATTTCTATAATCATAGTAACCAAAAAATTGCATGTATTATAAAAAATTATTTACTCTTGTGTAAAATTATGTAAACTCAAATAATTCAATATTTAAATGCATACTACAAAATAAATGAATCAAGTAACATTTTAAAACCATTCTAGTCAAGATCTATAATCATAAAAAAATTATTTTATATAAGGGATTCATCAAATTAATCTCTTGCATAAATAATTAAAATATTTTAATTGATTATGGGATATATTTATTTTAGTATTTTTATACAAATCTAAATTAAAAAATATAGAAAATAAAAAATGAAATATTTTACAAAAATGATATCCATGTGGATATCCATACATGATGAGACACCTTCAACATTTTTTAGGCCCTTTAAAGACAATCCACTTCATGAATATTATCTACATGCTCTTTTTTTATGGTTTCTTATCAAATATAAAAAAATAGGTTTTAATTTATAGAATCATAGCTATTAGGTCTCCTTAGTGTCAATCCCTACTTAGGATATATATTTCAAAAGTATAAACTAAATAAGATATAAATATATTTAAATATAGAAAATATATATATATATATATATATATATATATATATATATATATATATATATATATTGATTGATTGATAGTAGAAGAGATTTTAAAGGTTCACCAAACCTGTTACAAGTAGGGTTTTGAAAGACACCCTCAACGCTTAGATCTAGCAATAAGACAACAAGAAATATTAATCTATATTCTAGTACTCAAACCCTAAAATCCAATGAAGCAACCTCCTAAAAAATAAGCTGCAGATTTTTATCAAGAAAATACAAAAGATTGCCCCATGGTCAAACCACCATGTGATCAGAAATCTAAAGCAATGGAGAAAAACAATAGCATAAAAAAATATTATCGGTTAAAATAATTTTACAAGAAAATATCACCCAAATCGAAGCATTTTTAGCCTCATAAGAAAGGATAATAGGAGAATATTATTATCACAATCAAAAAATCCATCCAAAAAATCATATAACAGGATAACCCCTCATTTCAACTAGTTTTAAAAATCAACACTAGAAAATATCGACCAAAAAAATGCACATCATATCGAAAAAACAAGCCCATAGGGCTCACTCTTCTAACCAATGAAATACCCACAAAGATCATAAATAATCACAAAGAAACCCACATATCCCATTCAATAAAACCACTCTTAGGGCATTTAGAAAGAAAAAATAGGAAAACACCCAATGTAGTACGTAAGAGAAAAAAAGGGAGGGTAGTAAAAATGTGAGCATTGGAACCTGTAGACACCAAAACGGCACCAATCCGATTATGTGACTATAAACACTGATCGCATTGACACACATAGCCTTCAGGGCAGCCCTCATTGTTCAAAAAGTGGTCCTAGCCACTTACACAGTAGTTTTAGAAGGTCAGAAAGTAATTTGGCACCTCTAGACATTCTGTTTCAAATCCGCCTTTGCACCCTGGCTTCTTCTTGGTGTCGCAATATTGTTTTATTTCCAGAAAGAAGTTAGTATTTTTAAAAAGGCAAAATAAAAATAAATCCTTTGCCAAAAGTGTCATGAAATCACGACGTTGTGATTTCGCAACGTCGCGAAATCGCGACACCAAAAGCCAAAAGAGAGCCTTCGCCAAAAGTATCGTGAAATCGCAACGTCGCAATTTCGTGATGTCACAAAATTGTGACACCAAAGGCCAAAGGGGAGATTTCTACTAGGGGTGTCATGATATCATGACACAAAATCCCAAAAGAGATCCTTCGCCAGAAGTGTCACGAAATCGTGACGTCACGATTTTGCGACGTCGCGAAATCGTGACACCAAAGGCCAAAGGGGAGCTTTCTGCTAGGGGTGTCATGATATCGTGACGTCATGATATCGTGACACCAAAGCCCAAAATAGAGCCTTTGCTAGACACCAAAGGCCAAAAAGAAACCTATGGCTTGAGTGTGTCGCGATATCACGACGTCGCGATATCGCGACAAAAACTTCGCATGTATGCCTGGGCAGACTTTAACCAATCAAAGGCAAACATTAAACCATTAAAAGCAAACATTAAACCATTGAAAGCAAACATTAAACCATTAAAAGCGGACATTAAACGAGTGACAGCCGAAGACAGTCAATTATTGCCTCCTGCCGTGCATGCGCGCGTAGGTGGGCAGATTGGCAGTTAGAGGACTGTCACAAAGGCAGTCATGTAAGCCCAAGTCAGGGAGGAGTCTCCTCCCTCTTGGGAAGGCATGGCCACCACGTGGCATCCCTGCGTGCCCCTCCAAAGAGACCCCATGGGTCTATAAAATGGTGGACTTTTCCCACCCAAAAGGAGAGACAAGTTGGCAGGCATTTTAAAGCAACGAAGTGCTGCCAAATTGAACACCCGATTGCATTCCTTTTCGATTCATCTCTTCTACATCCGTAATCTCTTTCGCAAGAGAGGTTATTGGGTGGCTATTGAAAGGGTGAATCCGGACCTTAGAACCCGACATTTGACCACAGTAATCCATCAATTTGCCGACAACTCAACCTAAGAGATTTTGGGCCCTTCCCTAGTGGATTGGCGCCGAAATCAAGTTCCAATGGTGGGCGGCCCGCTCGGGTGCCCCGCACGCTCTTAGCTTCATTTTAATTTATTCCGTTATCACGTGTTTATCCTACATTACACTCTATGCTGTTTAGATAGTTTACAATTCGGATTTCAGAAGCCGCTTATCAAATATTATCATGTTTTTGTCGATTTTTGGTTCTTCACTAACTTGCAGGTAACAACGATCAGATTCACCGACTGTTTTGCTGGCAACAGCCTTTTGGTGATGTTTTCGGGTCTCTGTCAGAGTTGCAGGTTGATTAGAGTTATTTTATTCACTGGTTTAATCAATCTTTTGCATGCATTTCTTATTGATTTCTAAAGTCAAATGCTCTATCCTTTTGTTACAGGTGCTACTAACGCCTTTGTGTTTCTTTGATCGTAGGAGAAGCAAAAAGCAAGGATTCATCATCGTAAGCGGCGGCAACACTTTGGCCCACCCATTTTAAATGTGGGCATGCGGAAGAGGGAAGACTAAGTCACGATTGTAATCCAAAAGCTCATGCTAACGCTCCTAACCCCTAAAAATGGAGGAGTGCATCTTTGTAACCGAGGTTGGAATGACATTAATATAAAAGGGTTGTGCTCTTGCTTTCTCATTTATTTTTGGTCTGATTCGATTGGATTCTTCCTATTTCATGCATTCATTCCTTTAGCATCGAGTTAGTTTATGTTTTGAATGCATCGAAGTAGTTTTCCTTTCAAAACTTTCGAAATCTCATGCTTTCAGTGGCGATCACGGTGGGACGCTGTCCCATTTTTTTTTTAAGATCTAGAAACTGATCAAAATCATTTTTCTTGCTTGCAGGTACCATATTTTGAACACTGACTGTTAATCGTTCCAGTCTGCGGTGATTACAGAATAGTAATTCATCTTATCCAGGGACGAATGAGAATTCGTCTCACCCTAGAACGAATCTTGTTCTGTTAATCGTCTGACCCAGGGATGAATACAGACCTGTTCAGTTCTGGAGCAAAAGGTCAGAAGCAGCCGGTCCAGGCAGAGAAGAGGTAGGGATTTTTATAATCTCTGTTAAAATTTTTTGTTTTTGTTTCTTTTTTTTTTTTAGTTTATCCTGCTTGCTTAGGGAAAGTTGTTTATGCTTGTTTCATTTTCATTAAATAAAATGAACCCCACACACATCACGTGGTAAATTAAACCAAGGAGCTGGTCGTAAGACCCCAGCCCTTGAGCAAGACCAACGGTGGGTTCATCACCACCTTGGCTTAGCTTTGCATCCATTTCCCCGATTGTCACTGTTGTTAGGCGTAAATCCTGATGAAAGCTGACCGAGTGTCGCTGGGGTGATTCCCATGCGCGCGAGGATAAGTCTTCTATGGTAGGTGTCATTAACAGGACAATCCCCCCTTCTGTACCGCCTATGTTCCACGTACCATCTGCTCTCACGTACCTATAGTTTCCCTCTCGTAAGGGCGGGTATATAGAGAGGTTGGTATATCGGTCCGACAATGGTATATTGAAGGGGCGACCATTTATGGGAGTCATATGAGCCAACATTCTGCATTTAAACGTTCTTCAAAACTTGCAAAAACAAAACAAAATATCAAAATGCACTAAACCAGTTTAGGACACACTATTAATCCTTAAAAGAGATAATCACTGTTTGTGTATGTGTGTGTTCATTTCTGCTTAGTGTAACAAAAAGAAAAATCATCATAAACGAGATAAAAATCTGCTTAGCTAGTAGAGAAGCACCACAATGGTGTACACCCGTAGCCAAGCCCAATCAAGGGCGGACGCTATGGAAGGTGCACAAAGAGAGGGCGCTGGTCGCCTTCGCTTTAGCCCTGAGGACTTGGCCATACCGCCTTGGCGGTCTGGCCTACAAGAGAGTCCACATCAGGCCACATCAAGAAGGAATTATTGGGACCCTCCTCTGTGGAGTTTGCCCATTCAACACAGCCCCTTTCGGGAAGAAGCTTTACATGTAGAACTCGATGTAAATAGAAAATCGCCTTTTGAGGCTAGATCTGAGTGGCCATAGCGCGATGAAGCGCTAGAGAGGCACAGTGTCCATGAGGAGAGACAACGTGAATATGGTACCTCTCCTTTGCCTCCCATTAGAATAGAAAGACAAAACCCAGAGCGCAGGGCTCTCCACACAGGGCGAGCTCACTCCGCCCGCCCCTTTCACACCCATGAAAGGGAGTACGAGGAAGACCATCGCATTCCTCGAGAACAACATACAGCGCGGGAACCTTGCGTTTTTGCACCTGCTAGATATCATGGTCACCCATCGAGGCTAGAGCCTCAAGTAAATGCCGCCTACCTCGACAGAGGGAAGCGACCCATTGAAATTTTAGATCATCAAGATCAAGGCAAACACATAGGAGAAACATTCAAACCTCCTGAGCAAAAGAGGGCAGACCAAATTGACCCGACAGTCGCCAGACATGCCACCCGCCAAGCCCGAATCACGCAGCTTGAGCAAGGTCATCAGGAGTTAGAGTACTTATACCGCCTTAATAAAGAGCGCATGCAACGTGAAGCGGATGAGTTGCGCTATAAACTCCCTGAGAGGGTGCCAACCCCTCGCACCCAAAAAGCAGAACAATATGAGAGGCATAACCCTTTGGTGCAGGACAGGTCTCCGCGACCTCGTCAAGCTTTGCCTCCGAGACCTTATAGACCCGAGAGGGAGGCCACTCCCCGAAACAATGATGGGTACCCTCAGCGGGGACTCACTCAGGGTCATAGGTCTCGCCCAGAGACTCCTCAAGAAGTTCATGAGGAATATGAACCAGAAATAGAATGGGCCAAAATGCCCTATCAAGGCGGGAGGGCTGCCATTCGGCCACCCCCCCATAGGCCTCCAGTCTCCCATAACTCACAACGGGAGCAAACAAAAGAGGAAGAAATAAAATCTTCCGATGCATACAAAGCGCTATTAGAGCGTTTGGAGTCTGTGGAGACAAAAGCTTCTGGGCATCAAAAGCCCACGTTACGTCAACTCCATAGTCATCCAATGCATCCCTCAGTGCCCACACCTCTTTACCCCGAACATTTCAAGTTGCCTCAATTGGCAGTCTTTAAAGGTGAAGAGGATGCACAAGAACATGTCACAAGATTCCTGAGCCAATGCTTCGGCATTCAAGATAATGATGCATTGTTGCTTAGGACATTCATAACCACATTCGCGGGCCCTGCCTCGGATTGGTTCACACAATTACCAAAACATAGCATAAACAACCTAGATCAATTAGTAGATGCGTTTCTTGAACGCTTTGCCTTCAACACAAAGAAGAAGGCATCACTGAGTGATCTGGCCAGCCTCAGGCAATATGAGGAAGAGACAATGGCAGCATACGGGAATCGATGGAGGGCTTTGCTTTCTAAGCTACCCTACCTTCCCCCTATGTCTGACCTCACACAGATGTTTGCATGGAGTTGTCTAAAATCAATCTCTGGGCTATTGCTATTGTAGCAATACGCTAGCCTAGAAGAAGCTTTGGCGCAAGCCAGAGTTATAGAAGAGATCAAAATAGGCGAGGGCACAATCGCCAAGCCTAAAAAGAAAGAGTGGAACAAAACCACTAAGACCGGGACTACGCAATCACAACCCGCTGCGGTTAATCAAGTTGCGATAAATGTCCCCAAGCTTGTACAAGAAATACAGCCCCAAAAGGCTAATTATCAGGCAAGTGCCTCCTAGTTATGAAAGAGATAATAAAAAATAGGAGCAAAATCAGCAGCGTCGCCCTAGGCGACAATTCACCCCTTATGCGGAGTCCAGGGACTCCCTATTTGACCGCTTGTCAGCGACAAATTTAGTCACCCTTCCGGAAATCCAAACCGTAGATCCTAATGCTCCCAAGCCTAAGGGATACAGAGAGGAATTATATTGTAGATTCCATAGGCGAAGGGGACATGACCTGAATGGATGTTGGAAATTCAAGGGATTAATCCAAGATTTGATCGATAACAAAACATTGGCCGTGGACAACCCCATAGCGCCAAATAATCAACAGATGGGGGTATTCAAGGACCCTTTGCCTGCCCACGAGGCACGGGCAAAACCTCTTCAAGTCAATGAGGTGCGACAGAATCTTCCCATGCAAGGATTTGTGGGAATGATCAGCATAGTGACCAGGAACAAAAAGTACCCAGGAGTTGCCCCCGAGGTAGCTACAAGGGAAGTTCCAACAACGTCGCAGCCTCAACAATGCCCTGTGCAGTTGCCTCCGCCTAGACCCGAGGTCACGATACGGACCAAACTCACGCAGAGTTTGCGGACCACATCGGCTAGGCTTTCCATTTACGAGCTTATTCAACAGTCAACACCCCATAGGGAAGCTCTCATGGAAATTTTGAAAGCCATCGAGTTACAGCCTCACGAAGCGGATTCTTTCAACAACTTCGTGGGACATGTGAAATGATGTACGGAGCCGGTCATTACCTTCAGAGAGGATGAAGTTAAAACAATATCGAATGACATGGCAGATCCACCCCTGCACGTTATCGCGCGGGTCAACGGGATCCCGTACAAGAGAGTGTTGGTAGATACTGGCTCGTCCAAGTAACATCATTACCACTACAGCATTAAAACATCCGAAGCTGCCAGCCTCTCATATCACGGCTTCCACATACACACTGCGAGCATTCAACGATGCAATATGCTCGACAGTCGGCACAATTGTTCTTCCTATCCAGGTAGGACAAAAGACAATACCTACATTGTGCCATGTTTTGGAAGGCGAGATGGCTTACAACATACTGCTAGGGCGGCCATGGATCAGGGACATGAAGTGTGTCCCTTCGATCGCTCACCAGTGTCTAAAGTATGCATTTGAAGGAGAAGTTCATGTAGTCCCGATGGACTTAGAACCCTTCAAGTATTGCAATGCGATGCAATTAATGCCTCAATCGACCCTCCCTTCAACGCATTTGGATTTCTAGTTAAATCCATCTAAACAGGGTCCAATACCGCAGGCACCACTGGTGACCAAAACATCAAAATCCTAGCCAGGTGAGTCTTCATCATCTGCTCCTTCACTACCAATGCCACCTGTCATGGCTAAACAGAAGGACAAGGGAAAACAGATCCTGGAAGAGGCTCAACCCCTAGAAGAGGGGTTGCCAACAATATCAACAGTATCAACAGAAGAAACACCTAGCACAACGGAAGCTGAGACTCCTAACCCACCAAACATGGAATGGACTCAGGAAGGACTCCCGTTCCCTCCCTCCCAAGCATCAACAATTATTGTTGAAATGGCCAGTACGGGCCTGGGGGAGTATCTAGTGCAGAATGTTGTGGCAACACCCACATTAGAATCAGTACAGGACATGGGGAGACCTCGCCTTCCCATAGGAATAGTTGTTCCTCTAGGTTACCCACCAAACCAGACAAATTTTGTGTATGGGGGCCTTGATCATGGTCTTGAACCATGCAAGCAAAAGGACGAAGACGAAGAGCCTTTTGCTGAAAATATCAACTATCTGTCAAACCCGGACTTCGCTCTAAGATATCTCGGCCAATGCAATTGGCATGGATACGGGCTAGGCAGATATGAGCAAGGGATGCGTGTCCTTTGCCAACCAAGATATCAGATGCCATATGATAAGTCGGGAGTAGGGTTCAACCACCCCCGCCCTTAGACATCTTAGTAGAAAACATGCAAGGCCTAGAAATAGGCAACAAGGGTGGATTGGCATCAGATCCTTATGCCAACCCAAATACGGAATATACATTGGGATATTACCTCCCATGGTCAACAAACACCCTTGGCAACATCAATAATCCCTCTCCTTTGCTAGAGAGAGGTGAAAGTTCGGACACTAATCCCCAAAGAGAACATAAACGGTGTCCGGACATCTTTTTGAAGTTGTTCCCCTTAGAGGTTCCAGTTGAGTCAATACAGTGTCAAGAGAATCAGGTCCCTCCACCAAGAGTGGAACAACCGCAATGGGACCAGATTAATTTGCTGGAACAAGGAGAACCCTCAACGTCGCAAACAGTTGCTGAAGAAAATGAACATTTTTGGATCTCCGAAAGTGATTCAGAAGATGAGACTGAGATGGACTATCTCAATCATGCGCGATGGCACAATCGCCCTTTAACTCATGAAGATCTAATGGGACAATTAGGCATAAGGTTAGGGCATGAGTGGTATGTAGACCCAGTGGGGTGGGACCAAGTGTTGGATCCATGGCTCCAAATCTACGATGAGCATCGTCCACCCCGAGACCCTATCATGACATCAGTGCCGAGAGAAGACCCTGTCTTCCTATCAGCACATAGGGCAGATCCGTTCGTGCCCGTTCCCTTAGAACCAGATCCAGAGTATAGGGAGCATCCAGAATGTTCAAGGTATCATACCCGCGGTAATGGAGACCAAATTCATTCCATCCACATGATCTCCATTGATTTGACCGCACCCATCCGCAATCCGGTCGATCCAACACGGTCATTGCATCTAGACACAGATGCCATCGACTGGGATCACGTCAATTCACCTTTATCACCATCAGAGTACTGGCCTTTCGGTAAGATGCCTCATTTTACCCCAGGGACAACTCAAGATATTTTTCAGGCTGAAGAGGAACCCGAGGTTCCAAACGCAGATCTAAATTCAGCTAATGATATCCATTTGATCCCGACTCCACATCAGTTGGAGGACGGATCCCACATGTCAGTCGAGGAGATGACTGACGTAGATATCGGCATAGATCCAATGAATCCACAGATTCTCAAGTTGGGGGTAAGTCTTTCCCCCGAAGAGCAAGCCGACTACATTGCCCTTCTCAAAGAGAAGAAGGAGGTTTTTGCATGGTCATACAGGGATATGCCAGGACTAGACCCGTAGCTAGTCACGCATAATTTAACGCTTGATCCGACAATCAAGCTCGTAAAGCAAAAACTACGTAAGATGCACCCAACAGTGGCCTTGATGGTCAAAGATGAATTGCAAAAGCTGTTGGATGCACAGTTTGTCATCTCGCATGGATTATCCGCCATGGCTGTCCAACATGGTTCCCATCAAGAAGCCCGACGGGAGGATTCGCATATGCACCAATTTTTGAGATCTAAACAAAGCGAGTCCTAAGGATGATTTCCCCTTGTCGAGCATCGACGCGTTGGTAGACGCTACAGTAGGTCACGAAATGCTCTCCCTCATGGATGGTTTCTCAGGATACAATCAGATTCGTATCAATCCTGAAGACCAACTAAAAACGGTGTTCACAACGCCTTGGGGGACATTTTGTTATAAGGTCATGCCTTTTGGCCTTAAAAATGCTGGTGCCACCTACCAACGTGCCATGACGTACATCTTCCATGACTACATGCATAAAACTTTGGAAGATTACATGGATGATTTGTTAGCCAAGTCTCTTTTGCGCTCAAATCATATCGATGACTTAAGCAAGATCCTCGATCGCCTCATGGAGCATAAAGTTAGACTAAATCCCAAGAAGTGCGTATTTGGCGTCACATCTGGAAAACTCTTGGGTTTCATAGTCTCAAAGCGAGGAATCGAGGTGGACCCAAAGAAAGTCAAGGCAATCCTTGAAATGGTTCCCCCAACTACCATCAAGCAACTCAGAAGTCTGCAGGGAAAGGTCACGTCGATTAAACGCTTTATAGCGCAATTATCTGACAAGTGCCGACCCATGAACAAATTATTGCACAAGGGGGTTACATTTCATTGGGATGACGAGTGCCAGTCAGCCTTTGATGACATCAAACAATACCTGGCTTCGCCGCCAGTATTGGCACCACCTAGACCAGGAGTGTCATTCTACTTATACATCTCAGCTACTGAGGTGGCACTGGGCGCCATGTTAGCCCAGAAGAATGAACTTCACAAGGAACAAGGCTACTTACTATCTTAGCCGCACCCCGGTCGGTTATGAACTTAACTATGCATACGTTGAGAAACTCGGCTTGGCAGTGGTGTTTGCTACCAAAAAGCTACGCCACTACATGCTGAGCAACACTACGTATGTTGTGTCTAAGGAGAATCCATTGCGATACATGATGAGTCGTACTTATCATAGTAGTCGCACGACGAAATGGATCATGTTGTTGACGGAATTTGACATAGAGTTTATTGGACAAAAATCTATCAAAGGACAAGTCATAGCCGATCAACTAGCAGAGGCTCCTCTTGAAGACGATCAGCCTCTAGTCATAGAACTACCCGATGATGGGGTCTTCCATGTCTCAGAATCGCCAGATTCTGATGAGCCTGAGTCACAGGCCGACATAACCCTATTCTTTGATGGTTCTAAATGTGAGCAAGGTGGTGGCATGGGAATTGTATTCTTCACACCGCAGGGTGCTCCAATGCCCCTGTCATTTAAATTAAACTTCCTCGTGCACCAACAATAATGCAGAGTATGAAGCCTTGCTCATAGGTCTTTAGACAACAATCGCCATGAACATCAAACGACTGAACATCTTTGGTGATTCGTTGTTAATTGTCAATCAAGTCAAAGGGGTATATCAATGCAAATGCCCAGTTCTGCAGGCTTATAAAGCCCTTGTGGACAAATTCCTGGCAAAACTTGAGTGGTATGACATCGAGGCACTCCCTCGATCATCGAATCATTTTGCGGACACAATGGCCTCCTTGGGGTCACTAATTCTGCAAGACCTTTCCGGTGATATGACAACCATTCAAGTCAAAACCTTATCGCAATCCATGATGGAGCGTGCAAGCTCAGACTTGATGCCAGGAATCCACATGATCCAGATTGAACCATCCTCGGATAAGTTCTCTCGAATCCAAGATCATCTGAAGCATGCCAACTGGGGGTCCTTGTTCTCCCCTACTCCCATTAATAGCAACACAACGCTATTCTTACAAGTTCTATCCCATTCAGCGTTTGCTAGGGATGAACTTCAAGAGGGATTGGTTGTTCATACCGTCGAGGTTTTTGATCAACAGGATTGGTATTTACCCATTAGAGACTACCTCAAGTTAGGTAATCTCCCGCTTGGATTGACTCATGCCGCAAAATGAGCACTCAAGCAGAAAGCGGCTAAGTATGTCTTGATAGGAGACATTTTGTATCATCGCAGCTATGAAGGAATCCTCCTTCATTGCTTGGACCAACAAGAGTCCACTTGGGCAGTTGCCCAAGCGCACGATGGTACATGTGGTGGCCACTTTAGTGGTATGGCCATCGCAAAGCGCATTCTTTGCATGGGCTATTATTGGCCATCTTTAGAGCGAGATTGTTGCACATATGTCAAGAAGTGCGTGAAGTGTCAACATCATGCCAATTTGATGCACGTACCTTCCTAGGCCTTGCAGACAGTCCGTTCGCTTGGCCATTTTCATAGTGGGGCTTCGATCTAATTGGAAAGATCTCCCCTGCATCGTCAGGCCATCACACGTTCATCATAATGGCCACAGAGTATTTTACCAAGTGGGTGGAAGCAGTTTCGCTTACCTCTACGACAGGACCCCGCATTGTGGAGTTCATTTTACATAACATCATATGTCATTTTGGTATTCCATCCAAAATAGTCTCGGATAATGGGATGCCTTTCAAGAACAAAGACGTGCGTGCTTTGACCACAAAGTACAAGATTCAGCACAATTTTTTGACACCCTATTATCCATAGGCGAATGGGCAAGCAGAGGCATCAAACAAAATGCTAGTTGCCATCCTTAAAAAGACCGTCGCAGATAGTCATAAGGATTGGCACATTCAAATCCCACTTGCCCTATGGGCCTATCGCACTAGCATTCGGACACCCACTGGGGCCACTCCGTTTTTGCTCGTGTATGGCTCCGAGGCAGTCATGCCTCTAGAGTTGGAGATTCCTTCCCTACGCATATCAATGCAGGAGTTCATCGATGATGACTCTATGCGACAGGCCCGGCTAGACCAGCTTACGTTGCTTGATGAACGACGTGTTAATGCTCTCGAGCATTTACGTATTTATCAAGAGCGACTTAAGAAAGCTTACAACATGAAAGTTCACCTCAGGGACTTTCGGGTTGGTGATTTGGTTTTGAAGGAAAACCAACAGAATTCTAGTTTGCCGTCCCACCTAAGGGACAAGTTTGCGGCAAATTGGTTAGGTCCATATGTCATTGATAGCAAAATAGGACCCGAGACATACCGGCTAGCTTCTCTTGATGGTATCAAGGAAACAGAACCCTTGAATATCAGTCATTTGTGACCATTTCATATCTAAGAGAGCCATATCCCAAAAATGCTCCAAGGATTCATATAATCGCTTGGTCAATCCCAAAAATGCTCCAAGGACTCTATAATCGCTTGGTCAAATCCCAAAAATGCTCCAAGGATTATCGCAATCGCTTGGTCAATCCCAAAAATGCTCCAAGGATTATACAATCGCTTGGTCAAATCCCAAAAATGCTCCAAGGATTCTATAATCGCTTGGTCAAATCCCAAAAATGCTCCAAGGATTCTATAATCGCTTGGTCAATCCCAAAATGCTCCAAGGATTATATAATCGCTTGGTCAATCCCAAAAATCTCCAAGGATTAACCCGTCAATCCCAAATCTCCAAGATCTAAACTTGGTCAATCCCAAAATGCTCCAAGGATCCCAAATGCTTGGTCAATCCAAAATCTCCAAGATTCTAAAATCTTGGTCAATCCCAAAAATGCTCCAAGGATTCTATAATCGCTTGGTCAATCCCAAAAATGCTCCAAGGATCCCTAAAATCGCTTGGTCAATCCCAAAATGCTCCAAGGATTTCCACAATCGCTTGGTCAAAAATAAGAAAAGTTAAAATTCAAAAATCATCAAAAAAACAAAAAAAAAAAAAAAATTTGCATCTCATTTCTAGGCATACTCAAATTCATCAATAGAGAGCTCTTCTCGCACCTCATCTTCATATTCACAAAAATCAATCCATCAAAAATACAAAAATACATAGTCTGCATTAAAGCATTGCATCCATACATTGCATATTTGTGGTCGTACAGGTCAAAGGCACCATAGGCTGCCATCTTGTTCCACACTGTTCCATTTTACAAAAACAACAAAAACACCATGCATTGCTTTTTACCACACTAGAGTCAGTGGTCTTTTAATGTATCAAGAGTTTTCGTGATTCAGTCATCATTTTGCTCTTTAGCTACGTAATGTACCGAGTCAGACAGATTTTACGAAGGTAGAGTTACACTTGAAATACGCCTTGTTACGTAACATCCCAACACAAATTAAAACACATAAAAATTCCCAAGTTGTGTGAACGAAAGATGAAACCTGCATAGTAATCCAGGTCACCATAAGTGAAATGGTTATCTTGCTCATCCCCCGTGCGAATGGTTCCAGAATGCTGAGAATTGACAAAAGGACGAGCTCTTTCCTATCCATTCACCTTAATAAACAGTGGTTTTTACCACTACCAAATCCCAATCATAGTTGGTTCCCAAAGTTGTAAGGATTTGTACTACACGTCCCTGCAAAGGATGGGTAGTCATCCCCAAGACCCAAAAGGGATCAACGCCATTCACAAACAAAATTCCAACAAATCATCATCCTAACACTTTCCATTCACCTTTGGTCTCCAAGTTGTAAGGATTCGTACTATCCGCCCCTAACCAGGATGGGTAGTCATCCCCAAGGCCTAAAAGATCAATGCCCTTACTCCATAATCTCCATCACCCCCTTGGTTCCCAACGTCGTAAGGATTCGTACTACACGTCCCTACAAAGGATGCGTAGTCATCCCCAAGGCCACAAGGATCAAGGCCACTCACCAGCCCAAACTCACAATACTCAAAACACAAAATCAAATAACAGTGGTTATCACCACTATTCAAAATCCTCGCTCAAAAAGAATTAATAGAAAATAAACAGTGATTTTCATCACTATATAGACGAGCAACTTTCTAAATCATTCAGCCAACAAATATCCTGAACTTGAATCCCTGGAATTCTCAGCATTCGAAAACCATCTAGGTGATCCTCATTACGAGTTTGGTTGACAGCCTATCTGGCAATGGTGGTATCCTACCCGCATGACGATATGTCTGTCACATTCGCTTTGCATGTGTGCAGACCAATGTTTGCATAAGGATGAGCTAGCTTATGGTATCCTGGATAACACCGTAGATTAATCTAACTAAATACAACAAAGGAGTTAGTGGAGCTAATTAGGTGATCCTCAGTACAGGTTCGGTTGAAAGCCCATTTGGCACTGGCGGTATCCTGACAAATACCACATAAATGAACTCAATTGCACACACAGGGATGTGAAATAGCTTGGTCAAAAACAAGTCCGATTCATACCTTGTTCAAAAGTCTTGTAAGATAAAGTACAGTCATGGCTAGTAAGTTAAAACCGTCTGAGTCTCGGAAAACCTTAGCTACATTTCTAAACCAACTGCGCTACTTTTCATCCTTACAATACCATCAGAAAATACAAAAAAAGAAAAACCACATGTATACATACAAAGTCATGCATCACAGCAATCGCCTAAAGACAAAATAATAGAGTTCTAAACAGTCTATGGTGCCATAGCCAAACATCACAAATTCTATTCATCCATTTCATTTCTGCATATCACATATAAATAAAAAACATTTGCATTCATCATAACATATGCATCCATCAAAATAAATCAACATACAACAATCGCATTTATCATACCATGTGCATACATCAATATAAAGTAGCATGCATCCATTAACATCAATCATTGTGCATAACATAAAATCATGACATATACACAAAGCAAGAAAATCAAAACAACAAAAACATCACAAAAATGCAACACAAAAACAATAGCAATAAGCATTGCCGGACACAAGTGCTCTTGCACTTAACCTCTTGGCATAGAAAATCGATGTCGGGGCTCAAATTGTCACTCTCCTACTTCCCCAAGAAGGCTACCATAGCCGGACCGCTCCACGGGAAGACGGGTTTTCGACGATTTCACCCCATTATGGCATCACCAAAAGGGTTTTTACCCACCAAAAATAGGTCCAAATGTCGAGAAATTGCACATGCTTTAACGGTAAACCATCTAAAGGCACCCTTGCACAAGTCATCTTGGGTCAAGCGACTCGTCGCTTTTCTCATGAAGGTCATTCCCTCATCGATTCGTCGCTTGAGGGGGTAGTCACACTTAGTCACCAATCAACAAGCACACACCCAATCAAAGCAATGACATGCATTCAAAGAATCATTGACAAAGACAATCACGCTCCTGCTTGGGGCAGTAAACAAGCAATAATCAAATTGATCAAACACTTGGCATTCCCGAAGCATGAACACAAGGTTCCCCTAGTGGACAAAAGGTTGCGCCCTTTGCCTAATCATGACTGATCAATGTCCAAGCTCAAGTCACACCTCACCAAAATAGGTTAACACTTGAAATCAAATTCCTTAGCTCGTCGGAAGCAAAGATTCAAGAATGCATGCCCTTTCCATACTTGGGGCATCAAGAGTTGGTTAGGTTACCAAGAAACCCTAATCATTAGTGCTTTGGTTATCTATTTTTGCTCAGCACTGCATCACCCACAGCGCTTCCCAAAAAGGGGCATCTATAGACACCAAAACAGCACCAATCCGATTATGTGACTACAAACACTGATCGCATTGACACACACAGCCTTCAGGGCAGCCCTCAGAGGTCAAACAGTGGTCCTAGCCACTTACACAGCAATTTTAGAAGGTACCAATAAAGTAATTTGGTCACCTTTGATCATTTCGCTTCAATTCCACCTTTGCACCCTGGCTTCTTCTTGGTGAGAAGTCGCAACTATTGATTTTATTTCTAGACAAAAGTTAGTCTTTTTAACAAGGAAAAATCAAAAGAAAGCCTTTGCCAGAAGTGTCACGAAATCACGACGTCACGATTTCGCGACGTCACGAAATCATGACACCAAAGGCCAAAAGAGCCTTCGCGAGAAATGTCACGAAATTGCGACGTCGCGATATCATGACATCGAATTTACACCACCCTTCCTGTCGCGATATCGCGACATCGTGATATCACAACGTCGCGATATCACGACACCAAGCCAGAAGCCTCGCCATGTCACGAAATCACGACGTCACGATATCGCGATGTCCAATCGTGACACCCCACTTTCTACCGTGTCACGATATCGCGACGTCGCGATATCATGACACACCCAAACCTTCCTGTCAACACATCGCGATTCTACTTCGAAATCGTGACACCAAACCAAAAGAAACCTCTTATTTCATGATATTGCGACGTCGCGATATCGTGACAAACTCCCGTCTTTGCACCTGGGCAGACTTTAACCAATCAAAGGCAGACATTAACCAATCAAAAGCAAACATTAAACAATTGAAAGCAAACATTAAACCATTAAAAGTGGACATTAAATGAGTGACAGCCGAAGACAGTCAATTATTGCCTCCTACCGTGCATGCGCGCGTAGGTGGGCAGATTGGCAGTTAGAGGACTATCACAAAGGCAGTCATGTAAGCCCAAGTCAGGGAGGAGTCTCCTCCCTCTTGGGAAGGCATGGCCGCCACGTGGCATCCCTACGTGCCCTTCCAAAGAGACCCCATGGGTCTATAAAATGGTGGACTTTTCCCACCCAAAAAGAGAGACAAGTTGGTAGGCATTTTAAAGCAACGAAGTGCTGCCAAATTAAACACCCGATTGCATTCCTTTTCGATTCATCTCTTCTACATCCGTAATCTCTTTCGCAAGAGAGGTTATTGGGTGGCTATTGAAAGGGTGAATCCGGACCTTAGAACCCGACATTTGACCACAGTAATCCATCAATTCGCCGACAACTCAACCTAAGAGATTTTGGGCCCTTCCCTAGTGGATTGGCGCCGAAATCAAGTTCCAACAGTGGGCGGCCCGCTCGGGTGCCCCGCACGCTCTTAGCTTCATTTTAATTTATTCCGTTATCACGTGTTTATCCTACGTTACACTCTATGCTGTTTAGATAGTTTACAATTCAGATTTCAGAAGCCGCTTATCAAATATTATCATGTTTTTGTCGATTTTTGGTTCTTCACTAACTTGCAGGTAACAACGATCAGATTCATCGACTGTTTTGCTGGCAGCAGCCTTTTGGTGATGTTTTCGGGTCTCTGTCAGAGTTGCAGGTTGATTAGAGTTATTTTATTCACTGGTTTAATCAATCTTTTGCATGCATTTCTTATTGATTTCTAAAGTCAAACGCTCTATCCTTTTGTTACAGGTGCTACTAACGCCTTTGTGTTTCTTTGATCGCAGGAGAAGCAGCAAGCAAGGATTCATCATCGTAAGCGGCGGCAACACTTTGGCCCACCCATTTTAAATGTGGGCATGCGGAAGAGGGAATACTAAGTCACGATTGTAATCTAAAAGCTCATGCTAACACTCCTAGCCCCTAAAACGGGAGGAAGTGGATTGTAACCGAGTTTGGAATCACATTAATATAAAAGGGGTTGTGCTCTTGCTTTCTCCTTTATTTTTGGTTGATTCGATTACATTCGTCCTATTTTATGCATATTCGTTTAGCATCGAGTTAGTTTTGTTTTCATTGCATCTTAGTATTTCTTTCTTTCGAAATCTCATGCTTTCGAACCCTAGGATCTGACTCATCTACTTGAAAATATATACTAGACTAAAGCTACCCGAAGAGAAGCACAACATTAGTACAAAACAAAACCATTTGGAATACAAGATTTACAATAGAGTACCCTGGTGATAGGAAAACCTTCCAATATGAAAATCCATGAAGGTAAAAACCTCACATATCCTTCTAAATTCCAACCATAGCCTAGTATAGAAGTATACCCATAAAAAAAGCTAGATTTTGAGGTTCCTTCAGCTGAGCCAGCCTCCTTTCCCTAGCTCCCCTATTAGTGTTCCAACTACCCATCCTTCCACCTGATGATCCCACCTACATCTATAGTAAAAATGATCAAACCAAAGATATAACGACCCAAAATAATATGGAATAATATGGAATAATAAGATTTTGTAGATTGAGTCAATTATATATACTCAACTGTTGTAGATGACCATTATAATTGACTAGGGAATAATATGGATTGATGCCATAGTCATGGTTATGGCTATGGTTGAATGAAGGAAGGATACAAATTAACATAAGAAGAAGATAATTGATGGTCTTGATCAAGGTATGATGCATTATATGTTGTTTCCATGGTCATAATTGTGTGAAAGTGAAGGAAGGACACTTATGAGTAGGGAAAATACTGAATCCATAGGGACTTGAGGGTAGGGTATGGTTGTAGTAGATCCTCACCATCATTCAAAAAAAATCTTGGATTATTATTTGTAGACACCAAAACAACACCAATCTGATTATGTGACTACAAAAACTGATCGCATTGACACACAGCCTTCAGGGCAGCCCTCAGAGGTCAAACAGTGGTCCTAGCCACTTACACAACAGTTTTGGAAGGTACCAATCCGGTTACATATCCTCCAAGTTCGGTTCAAGCTTTTAACACTTAGGCAAAAATTGCTTTCAAACACTTAGGCAAAAACTGTTTGCAACACTTAAGCAAATGCTACACTTAAGCAAATGCCACACTTGAGCAAAAACTGCACCTAGGCAAACGTTGCCTGTCACGATATCACAACGGTCACGATATCGCGACAATCATGACGTCGCGCTATCGCGATATTGTGATGGTCACGATATCGTGACAGTGGCGACGTCGCGTTGTCGTGATATCGTGACTGTCGCGATATCGCGACAGCGCCCACCCTATGCCCTGTCTTCTTTTTTAGTGTCACGATATCGCGACGTCGCGATATCGCGACAGACTCCTGCCTTCATGCCTGGCGGATGTGAACCAATCAAAAGCAGATTTTAAACATATAAAAGCAAACATTTAAACATTCGAAAGCAAACATTAAACCATTAAAAGCGGGAATTAAACAAGTGGCAGCCAAAGACAGTCATTTATGGCTCCTGCCTTGCATGCGCATGTAGGTGGGTAGATTGGCCATTGGAAGACTGTCACAAGGGCAGTCATGGAAGCCCAAGTCATGGAGGACTCTCCTCCCTCTTGGGAAGGCATGGCCGCCACATGGCATCCCTGCATGCCCTTCCAAAGAGACCCCGTGGGTCTATAAAACGGTGGATTTTCCCACCCAAAAGAGAGGTTGGTAGACATTTCTCAAGCAACGAAGTGCTGCCAAAATTGAACACGCTTTTACCCCTTTTCGATTCATTTCTTCTAGATTCTTAATACGGAGAACATGAATCCGGATCCATGGATCCATCCATTCGTCGACAGAGCTTAGTGTATTTTTATTTCTTTTACATTATGATTTCGAGATTGTAATTTCAAGCATGCCTTCACCAAGGTTAACCGCATCGGGATCTTTTACGTTATAATTTTGGGATCTACTGCAATCTGTTGTTCTAATCATCCATGCGTGTTTTATTTTTTTAAAGAACAAAAGAAAAACAACAAACGGGTTTTATTTTTTTTTGGCATTCTCACTAAATATGTTGTTTTATTTGTTCTAAAGACCGAATGCTTTGTTTTAAACAATAGGTGCTACTAAACTCTTTTTGTTGTTTCTTTAAACGCAGGAGAAGCGGCAGAGATTGAAGATTCACCAGCACAAGCGGCGGTGACATTTTGGCCCGCCCATTTCAAATGTGGGCATGCGGAAGGAAGACTACTAAAGACGGATTGTAACCGAAACATGCTAATCCTCCTAGCCCTTAAAGGGGACGGAGAGAGATTGTAACCGAATCTGAAATTATATTAATAAAAAGGGTTGTGCTCCTATTTCTCATTTTATGTTAATTTTGATTCGATTACGTTCATCTCATTTTATGCATAATCATTTGGTATCAAGTTAGTATTGTTTTTCTTCCGAAATCTCATGCTTTCAGTGGCGATCACGGTGGGACTCTGTCCCCTATTTTTTAATATCACAGAAACTAATCAGATTTTTGTGTTTTGTGCTTAAAAGTACCATTTTTTAAAGCGATCGTATTTCTTTGCCTGGACGAATTTATGCCTGTAAATTTTAGAGCCGAAGATCAGAAACAGCAAGTCTGGGCAGAAAAGAGGTAACGGTTTCTAACTATCCCTGTCATTTTTTGTTGTGATATTTCTATTTTCTGTCATGTTTGCCTTCTTAGGAAAAGTTTTAATCCATTAAAAATTTCAAAAAAAAAAATTTAGCTTCCTTTTTCTTTAGGGAAAGTTTCCTTTTTTTTTTTTGCTTGTTTCATTTTTATTAAATAAAATGAACCCCACACACATCACGTGGTAAAATTAAACCAAGGAGCTGGTCGTAAGACCCCAGCCCTTGAGCAAGACCAACGGTGGGTTCATCACCACCTTGGCTTAGCTTTGCATCCATTTCCCCGATTGTCACTGTTGTTAGGCGTAAATCCTGACGAAAGCTGACCGAGTGTCGCTGGGGTGATTCCCATGCATGCGAGGATAAGTCTTCTATGGTAGGTGTCATTAACAGGACAATCCCCCTTCCGTACCACCTATATTCCACGTACCATCTGCTCTCACGTACCTATAGTCTCCCTCTCGTAAGGGCGGGTATATAGAGAGGTTGGTATATCGGTCCGACATTGGTATATTGAAGGGGCGACCATTTATGGGAGTCATATGAGCCATCATTATGCATTTAAACATTCTTCAAAACTTGCAAAAAAAAAACAAAACATCAAAATGCACTAAACCAGTTTAGGACACACTATTAATCCTTAAAAGAGATAATCACGGTTTGTGTATGTGTGTGTTCATTTCTGCTTAGTGTAAACAAAAAAAAAATCATCATAAATGAGATAAAAATCTGCTTAGCTAGTAGAGAAGCACCACAATGGTGTGCACCCGTAGCCAAGCCCAATCAAGGGCGGATGCTGTGGAAGGAATATCACAAAGAGGAGGCACAAGTCACCTCCGGTATAGCCCCAAGGATTTGGTCATACCACCTTGGCGGCCTGACACACAAGGCAGTCCCCTCCAAACCTTAACGGATAGGGACTATAGGGGCACCCCTTCTAGGAGCACTCTTGTTCAGCATAGCACTCAGCACACACCCTTCCATGAGGGGTATGTTCATAGGAGAGCTCCCTTAGATGCTCGCTATGAGCGGTCACCGTGCGATGAAGCGCTAGGTCAACATAGGGTTCAACGGGAGGAACCACATCATTACACTATCCCTCCTTCACCCCCTCTAGTTGTCAAGACTACAAGGACAAATCTAGAGAGCAAGGTTCCTCCAGAGCACAAGGCTCTTCAGGAAGGGCGAGCCAACTCCACCCATCCCTCTTTCACTTATGAAAGAGGGCATGAGGAAAACCCTTACCTTCCTCAAGAACAATATACATCGCGAGAGCAAGACGCCTTCGCAAATGCTAGCTATCAGGATCACCTACTGAGGCCAGAGCCTCGGATAAATGCCACTACCTCCAACAGAGGGAGGCGGCCTATAGAGATCTTGGATCACTACGACCGAGATAGATATGTAGGAGAGGCATCTAGGCCTTCTAGACATGAAGTGGTGAGACCAACTATCTTAGAATCTATCAAGCATTTCGCACACTGGATGCAACTCACGCAACTTGAGCTAGAACGACAATAGTTAGAGCAATGGTATCTTCTAAATAAAGAGCACCTTCAGCACCAGAAGGATGAGTTGTTCCAACACACTATGCCAGGAGAGGACTCCAACCCCTCACACGCATAAGACAAAACATTATGAGAGGCACAACCCCTGGGTACGAGACAAGTCTCCGCAACCTCATCAAGCACCGCCCTCGATGCCTCCTAGACATGAGCGGGAGGCTAATCCTATAACCAATGATGGGCGCCTTCCTCAGGAACCCACTCAGGTTTATGGGCCACCCTTAGAAATTCATCAAGAAGCCTCTAAGGAATCAGAGCAAGAAGAAGAGCGGGATGAACTGCCCTACCAAGGCATGGGGGGTGCTATCTGGCCACCCCTCCATAGGCCCCAAGTTCCTCAACAAGAACCAACCAAAGAGGAGGAGCTCAAATCTCCCGATACATGCAAAGCACTAGAGCACTTAGAGTCGGTAGAGACCAAGATTTTGGAGCTCCCAAGGCCCAACTTACATGAGGCTCCTTTCGAAGAGGATCAAACTTTAACCATAGGGCTACCTGATGATGCAGTCCTCCATGTCTCAGAATCTCCAGATTTTGATGAGCTATACTCACTGGTCGAAGGTGAGGATAAAACAGAGATAGCCCACAGTAATCACATGCGACAGCATCGACATCCTATAAATATCGATGAAGCATGTCAACAGATAAACATAATACTAGGGCATGAGTGGCACGTTAACCCACCACAGTGGGACCAAGCATTACATCCGCCACTTTGGGCACACAAAGATCAATTTCAACCCAGAGACCTCATAGCAACATCAGTATCGAGGGTAGACCCTGTCCTCATATCCATGCATAGGGCCGATCCATTCGTGCCAATCCCTCCAGAGCTAGATCCGAAGCACAAAGACCATCAAGCTAGGGGTACCTCTATCCCCTGAAGAGCCATAGTCCAAACCAAAAAGCTCCAAGGATTCTCGCAATCGCTTGGTCACCCCAAAAGCTCCAAGGATTATCGCAATCGCTTGGTCATCCCAAAAGGCTCCAAGGATTATCGCAATCACTTGGTCACCCCAAAAGCTCCAAGGATTATCGCAATCGCTTGGTCATCCCAAAAGGCTCCAAGGATTATCGCAATCTCTTGGTCACCCCAAAAGCTCCAAGGATTATCACAATCGCTTGGTCACCCAAAAGCTCCAAGGATTATCACAATCACTTGGTCACCCCAAAAGGCTCCAAGGATTATCGCAATCGCTTGGTCAAACCCCAAAAATGCTCCAAGGATTCTCATAATCGCTTGGTCAATCCCAAAAATGCTCCAAGGATCCCTAAAATCGCTTGGTCAATCCCAAAAATGCTCCAAGGATCCCTAAAATCGCTTGGTCAATCCCAAAATGCTCCAAGGATTCCTAAAATCGCTTGGTCAATCCCAAAATGCTCCAAGGATTTCCACAATCGCTTGGTCAAAAATCAAGAAAATTCAAAAACAACACAAAATCATCAAAAACAACAAAAATTTTGCATCTCATTTCTAGGCATACTCAAATTCATCAATAGAGAGCTCTTCTCGCACCTCATCTTCATATTCACAAAAATCAATCCATCAAAAATACAAAAATACATAGCTGCATTAAAGCATTGCATCCATACATTGCATATTTGTGGTCGTACAGGTCAAAGGCACCATAGGCTGTAATTGCTCTGCTAGTCCATCTTGTTCCCCACTGTTCCATTTTACAAAAACAACAAAAACACCATGCATTGCTTTTTACCACACTAGAGTTAGTGGTCTTTTAATGTATCAAGAGTTTTCGTGATTCAGTCATCATTTTGCTCTTTAGCCATGTAATGTATCAAGTCAGACAGATTTTACGAAGGTAGAGTTACACTTGAAATACGCCTTGTTACGTAACATCCCAACACAAATTAAAACACATAAAAATTCCCAAGTTGTGTGAACGAAAGATGAAACCTGCGTAGTAATCCAAGTCACCATAAGTGAAACGGTTATCTTGCTCATCCCCCCATGCGAATGGTTCCAGAATGCTGAGAATTGACAAAAGGACAAGCTCTTTCCTATCCATTCACCTCCATATACAGTGGTTTTCACCACTACCAAATTCCAATCATAGTTGGTTCCCAAAGTTGTAAGGATTTGTACTACACGTCCCTGCCAAGGATGGGTAGTCATCCCCAAGACCTAAAGGGATCAACACCATTCATAAACAAAATTCCAACAAATCATCATCCTAACACTTTCCATTCACCTTTGGTCTCCAAGTTGTAAGGATTCGTACTATCCGCCCCTAACCAAGATGGGTAGTCATCCCCAAGGCCTAAAAGATCAATGCCCTTACTCCATAATCTCCATCACCCCCTTGGTCCCTAACGTCATAAGGATTCGTACTACACGTCCCTGCAAAGGATGCGTAGTCGTCCCCAAGTCCACAAGGATCAAGGCCACTCACCAGCCCAACCTCACAATACTCAAAATACAAAATCAAATAACAGTGGTTATCACTACTATTCAAAATCCTTGCTCAAAAAGAATTAATAGAAAATAAACAGTGATTTTCATCACTATATAGACGAGCAACTTTCTAAATCATTCAGCCAACAAATATCCCGAACTTGAATCCCTAGAATTCTCAGCATTCGAAAACCATCTAGGTGATCCTCATTACAGGTTTGGTTGATAGCCTATCTGGCAATGGTGGTATCCTACCCGCATGACGATATGTCCGTCACATTCGCTTTGCGTATGTGTAGACCAATGTTTGCATAAGGATGAGCTAGCTTATGGTATCCTGGATAACACCGCAGATTAATCTAACTAAATACAACAAAGGAGTTAGTGGAGCTAATTAGGTGATCCTCAGTACGAGTTCGGTTGAAAGCCCATCTGGAACTGGCGGTATCCTGACAAATACCACATAAATGAACTCAATTGCACACACAGGGATGTGAAATAGCTTGGTCAAAAACAAGTCCGATTCATACCTTGTTCAAAAGTCTTGTAAGATAAAGTATAGTCATGGCTAGTGAGTTAAAACCGTCTGAGTCTCAGAAAACCTTAGCTACATTTCTAAACCAATTGCGCTACTTTTCATCCTTACAATACCATCAAAAAATACAAAAAAAGAAAAACCACATGTATACATACAAAGTCATGCATCACAACAATCGCCTAAAAGACAAAATAATAGAGTTCTAAACAGTCTATGGTGCCATAGCCAAACATCACAAATTCTATCCATCCATTTCATTTCTGCACATCACATATAAATAAAAAACATTTGCATTCATCACAACATATGCATCCATCAAAATAAATCAACATACAACAATCGCATTTATCATACCATATGCATACATCAATATAAAGTAGCATGCATCCATCAACATCAATCATTATGCATAACATAAAATCATGACATATACACAAAGCAAGAAAAACAAAACAACAAAAACATCACAAAAATGCAACACAAAAACATAGCAATAAGCATTGCCGGACACAAGTGCTCTTGCACTTAACCTCTTGGCATATAAAAATCGATGTCGGGGTTCAAATTGTCATTC
The DNA here is from genome assembly GCA_028583015.1 of Wollemia nobilis. NCBI lineage: Eukaryota > Viridiplantae > Streptophyta > Pinopsida > Araucariales > Araucariaceae > Wollemia > Wollemia nobilis. The sequence continues at coordinate 783,854 of JAQPPZ010001862.1, forward strand.
TCCTACTTCCCCAAGAAGGCTACCATAGCCGGACCGCTCCACGGGAAGACGGGTTTTTGATGATTTCACCCCATTATGGCATCACCAAAAGGGTTAACACCCACCAAAAATAGGTCCAAATGTCAGGAAATTGCACATGCTTAAATGGTAAAACATCTAAAGGCACCCTTGCACAAGTCATCTTGGGTCAAGCGACTCGTCGCTTTTCTCATGAAGGTCATTCCCTCATCGATTCGTCGCTTGAGGGGGTAGTCACACTTAGTCACCAATCAACAAGCACACACCCAATCAAGGCAATGGCATGCATTCAAAGAATCATTGACAAAGACAATCACGCTCCTGCTTGGGGCAGTAAACAAGCAATCATCAAATCAATCAAACGCTTGGCATTTCGTGAATCATGAACACAAGGTTCCCCCATGGACAAAAGGTTGCGCCCTTTGCCTAATCATGACTGATCAATGTCCAAGCTCAAGTCACACCTCACCAAAATAGGTTAATACTTGAAATTGAGTGCCTTCGCTCGTCAGAAGCAAGGATTCAAGAATGCATGCCCTTTCCATACTTGGGGCATCAAAAGTTGGTTAGGTTACCAAGAAACCCTAATCATTAGTGCTTTGGTTATCTATTTTTGCTCAGCACTGCGTCACCCATAGCGCTTCCCAAAAAGGGGCATCTGTAGACACCAAAACAGCACCAATCTGATTATGTGACTACAAACACTGATCGTATTGACACACAGCCTTCAAGGCAGCCCTCAGAGGTCAAAAAGTGGTCCTAGCCACTTACACAGCAGTTTTGGAAGGTACCAATCCGGTTACATATCCTCCAAGTTTGGTTCAAGCTTTTAACACTTAGGCAAGAAATTGCTTTTAAACACTTAGGCAAGAAATATTTTGCAACACTTTAGCAAATGCTACACTTAATAAAATGCCACACTTGAGCAAAAACTGCACCTAGGCAAATGTTGCCTATCGTGATATCGCGATGGTCACGATATCGCGACAGACGTCCGCTGCACGCGGATATCGACGATATCGCGACGGTCGTGATATCACGACAGTCGTGACATCACGTTGTCACGATATCGTGACCGTCGTGATATCGCGACAACGCCCACCCTATGCCCTGTCTTCTCCTTAGTGTCGCGATATCACGACGTCGCGATATCACGATGGACTCCTGCCTTCGTGCCTGGCGGACGTGAACCAATCAAAAGCAGATGTTAACCAATCAAAAGCAAACATTTAAAACATTAAAAGCAAACATTAAACCATTAAAAGCGGGCATTAAACAAGTGGCAGCCGAAGACAGTCATTTATGGCTTCTGCCTTGCATGCGCGTGTAGGTGGGTAGATTGGCCGTTGGAAGACTGTCACAAGGGCAGTCATGTAAGCCCAAGTCAGGGAGGAGTCTCCTCCCTCTTGGGAAGGCATGGCCGCCACGTGGCATCCCTGCGTACCCTTCCAAAGAGACCCCGTGGGTCTATAAAATGGTGGATTTTCCCACCCAAAAGCATAGGTTGGTAGACATTTCTCAAGCAACGAAGTGCTGCCCAAAATTGAACACGCTTTTACCCCTTTTCGATTCATTTCTTCTAGATTCTTAATACGGAGAACATGAATCCGGATCCATGGATCCATCCATTCGTCGACAAAGCTTAGTGTATTTTTATTTCTTTTACATTATGATTTCGAGATTGTAATTTCAAGCATGCCTTCACCAAGGTTAATCGCATCAGGATATTTTACGTTATAATTTCGGGATCTGCTGCAATCTGTTGTTCTAATCATCCATGCGTGTTTTATTTGTTATTAACAATCACACGTTTTTTTTTCCCACTTTGTTCTAAAGACCGAATGCTTTGTTTTAACAACAGGTGCTACTAAACTCTTTTTGTTGTTTCTTTAAATGCAGGAGAAGCGACAAAGATTGAAGATTCACCAGCACAAGCGACGACGACATTTTGGCCCGCCCATTTCAAATGTGGGCATGCGGAAGGAAGACTACTAAAGACGGATTGTAACCGAAACATGCTAATCCTCCTAGCCCTTAAAGGGGACGGAGAGATATTGTAACCGAATCCGAAATTATATTAATAAAAAGGGTTGTGCTCCTGTTTCTCATTTTATGTTAATTTTGATTCGATTACGTTCATCTCATTTTATGCATAATCATTTGGTATCAAGTTAGTATTGTTTTTCTTCCGGAATCTCATGCTTTCATTATTAATAAAAAATATTTTATATAATATATTTCTAATATGGATATTCTTTTCAAGCATTTTCTTGATTGATTCCTTTTTTTCAACTAAATATATATATTTTCTAACAACTTTAAATGTAAAAATACTGTTAAATTAACTTGAACTATAATCATAATGAATTTAAAATTATTTTCATAACTAGAATGGGTTTTATTTCTTCTTTAGTTAACTAAATTTAGAAATAAATTTGCAAGGTTTTTTAAAAAAAGGTTAATTTTAAACCCTAAGGTTAAGATTTGGATTTGTAAAGTCCTTTAACTTTGCAACTGTAATTGTAGTTGTAGTTTGATTGTAATTTTTTTTTAATAAGCTCACACACACATGCACACACACCCCACCATGTTATGGACTTTGGTCTCCCAAAAGATAAACCTAAATCCAAACCACTATGATGTCCCATAGGAATGATTGTAGATTTTAATAGAAAAATTGACTTAGATCCCAAGGATTTAAGTTGTCTTTATAAAACTTTATAAGTTTTACTTAAAATTTAATTTTGCATGGATTTTATACAATAATATTAAACCATTAAATGTTAAGTTAAATTTATGAAATCGATACAGTTATACCTAATAATAAAGCATTTTTCCTATGGTCTTCATATATTTATTTTTTATTGCACCGTAAGGTGCTTACTGGTGAGCAACTTATGAAGTGTGGATTTCATGGCCCTTTTATATGTTAAATGTGTGGAAAGAATATAAAAACTCTCATACATATTTTTATTGAGTGTACTTTAGCCTCTGAGCTATGGAGGAGAATGACCACTTTACTTGGATTACAGTGGTCTAAATTTTTTACTTTTGAATAACTTTGGAGGGATTGACCTAAACAAGAGGGTGTTGATAATTTTATTAGGTAGTTAGTTTTGATGGGTTGTACCATTCTTCTTTGGAATATCTGGAATGAAAGGAACAACCAAATTTGTAATCAAGATAGGAAGGATATTTACTATATTTGGCAAAATATCATTACCAAATTATTTGAATCAGTCCAAAAACTTCTTAATCACCCCCAAAACTCCCACAAAACATGGGATCAAGTGATGCAAATATTGAAGATTGAATCTGATGGCAAGCCGAGATTCACACAACAAAACTTCAAATTAATTTTCTGTAAATTGCTTAACACAGTCTTACAATACCGTTTCCAGGCATAGTTCTTTCCCCACTCAATCTCAAACTCGCCATCCTTTCCCTTACAATTTTTCAAGTTTTTATCGAGGTCTCGACCCTCTAGGAAATTAATGCCCCACCTGAGAGAATTCCTGAAACAAAAAAAATTCCCTTCCTCTGCCAAGTTTTTGAATTTTCTTCCATTAATGGGCCATCGCCCCGATCCGCTATGAAGCTCGCATTAAAGACCCCCTTGTCCATGGCCTACAACTGTCACCTTGTCGAAATATTTCCTTGTAATGGTTATCCCTGTTTTAATACATGTGGTTGTCATCTCTATTTTAATATACGTGGCCTTCATCTTTGTTTTAATACACGTGGCTGCCCGCGTGTCTATTTTTGGCCTCTGTCTTCAATAGGTCGCGTCGCTTTAACACACGTGGCAGTCCCGTGTCTATTTTGGCCTGTCTTCTTCTTGGCAACGATATCTTAATCCACGTGGCAGCCTTCAACTGGTCGCGATATCGCGACATGTCGCGATATTGCGACATGTCGTGGTATCGCGACCTTCGTGCCCTTGTGCCTTAGCTTTTCATTTTACGTCACGATATCGCGACCTCCACACCCTTGTGCCTTAGCTTTTCATTTTATGTTGCGATATCGCAACATGTCACGATATCGCGACATGTCGTGGTATCGCGACCTCTGCGCCATTGTGCCTTAGCTTTTCATTTTTCGTCGTGATATCACGACATCACGATATCGCGACATCGTGAAATCGTGACCATTTCTACCTTTGCCTTCTGCCTTGCCTTTGGAGTCATGATTTCGTGACTCCCCATCTTGCTTTTCAAAACTTAAACTTCCCCCTTGCTTTACAAAACTTCAGCCTTGGAGAGAACTGAAATAAATCAAAATACAAAGTACTTAGAAAACTTAGAAAAATTTGGAGGATGCAAGATTGCTCTACTATCACCGGATGCTCCTGCATCAGACACCTAGGGTAAATTAAAAAGTGATCCTCACTTATGTTTTGTTAGGGGAAGACCTAGGCGGTCAACCTCTGTCTTCGACAACCAAGTTGCATCTTCAATAGGTTTGCCCTTCCACTTTATCAAATATTTAGAATACTATTTGTTTCTAGTGCTTCTGCCTTCATGAGCGTCTAATATTTCCTAGACCTCATCTATGGTTGGAGTAGATGCTGGAATTTGCCATAATTTCATACTTGGTACCTCTGTACTTTCTCCCTCATGATATTCCACTAAATCTGAAATGTTAAAAACAGGTGAAATGTCAAGCCAACTTGGCAATTCCACTTCATATGCATTGCTTGACTCCCATTTTTCTAATATTCTGCATGGCCCAAACTTCTTCATCTTTAATTTGTTATAAGTTTTGGCTGGAAACCTTTCCTTCCTGAGATGGACCATGACTTCATCTCCTACTTCGAACTCTTTGAACCGCCGCTTCTGGTCTGCTCTTGTCTTATATTGAGTATTCATTTTTATAATTTGTTTCCTTACTTCTTCATGCAAACTTTTCATATGTTTCACAAATTCTTCTGCCTCGGCACTGCACTTTTCTCTCTTATCCAACTTTCTCAGTTTAGACACATTTCTAGGGTTGTTTCCATATATTACCTGGAATGGAGATTTATTTGTGCTCTTATTGACTGAATTGTTATATGCAAATTTTTCCTGCGGTAAAACTAAATCCCATCCCTTGGGTTGATCTGCTATCAAGCATCTCAGTAAATTACCCAGGCTTCTATTTACCACCTTTGTCTGTCCATCAGTCTGTGGGTGGTATGCAGAACTGAATTTCAGATCTATCTTCAACTTCTTCCACAAAGTTCTCCAAAAATACCCAACAAATTTTGTATCTCTGTCAGAAACAATGCTCTTCGGTATACCGTGAAGTCGTACCACTTCCTTGAAAAATAACCCTACAATGTGAACTACATCACTTGTTTTATGGCATGGAATAAAGTGTGCCATCTTGGAAAATCTATCAACTACTACAAATACAGAGTCATTTCCCCTCTGTGTTCTTGGCAATCCGAGGACGAAGTCCATGCTGACGTCCTCCCATGGTCACTTAGGTACTGGTAACGACTGATACAATCCCATGTTCTGTCTTCTGCCCTTTGCCATCTGGCATATTCTACAACTCTGTACAAAATTTTTCACATCTTGCTGTAGTTGCAGCCAATAGTAATTTTCACTCACCAGGGCAATTGTCTTATCCCGGCCAAAATGTCCGGCCAGTCCTCCGTTGTGTTTCTCCTTGACTAAGTTTTCCCGCATGGAACTCCTTGGAATGCATAATTTACTTCCTCTGAACAACATTCCGTCTTGGATTAGAAAATCCAACCATTTTGTCCTATCCATAGTAACAGGTGTCAAGCAAGCCGTCCAGGCTTCTGCAAAATCTGGATCTTCAGGGTACAAACCCTTCAGTTCTTCAAATCCCACTACTTCCACTATCATTTTTATCAATAAATTTTGCCTTCTACTTAAGGCATCTGCAACTCTATTTGATTTCTTGCTTCTGTGCTTCAGCACAAAGGTATAGCTTTGGAGGAACTCAACCCACTTCAAGTGCCTTTGATTCAGTTTTGTTTGGCTGTTAATGTACTGTAATGCCTGATGATCAGTGAATAGAACAAACTCTTTTGGCAACAAATAATGCCTCCACTTCTTTAGAGCTTAAACTATAGCATAAAATTCCTGGTCATAAAATGAATACTTTTTTCGAGCATCATTTAGCTTCTCACTAAAATAGGCAACAGGCCTGCCTTCCTGACTCAGTACAGCCCCTATTGCACTGCCACTGGCATCATAGTCTACCTAAAATACTTTGTTAAAGTTTGGAAGGGCCAAAACAGGCTATTCTGTGACCTTTTTCTTTAATGCATCAAAGCTCCTTTCAGCCCCTAAGGTCCACTTGAATTCTTTCTTATCCCCTCTCATTGTTTCTGTGAGGGGTGCACAAATGCTGCTAAAATTTTTAATGATTTTTCTATAAAAGCTGGCTAGACCATGAAATGATCTTACCTCTGTTGTGCTTCTCAAAGTAGGCCATTCCATGATGGCTCTCACCTTCTCTGGGTCCATTTTAAGACCTTCTGCTGAGATTACAAATCCCAGGTACACTAACTCCTTTACAAAATTACACTTTTTTAGATTTATTAATAGCTGCTCCTCCCGCAGCTTCTCAAAAACCCTTCTGATATGCATTAGGTGTTCCTCCAAGGTTTTTCTAAATATTAATATGTCATCTATTGAAAAATTTTCCTAAAAACTCTTTCAGTACCTCATTCATTAGCCGCATGAAGGTACTCGGTGCATTGGATAGCCCAAAGGGCATGACCAACCACTCATACAAGCCCTCTCTGGTCTTGAAGGCTGTCTTCCACTCATCTCCCTCTCTGATACGGATCTTATGGTAACCACTTTTGAGATCAACCCTTGTGAAGTACTTGGCTCCACTTAAACAATCCATTATGTCATCCATTCTTGGCAATGGAAATCTGCATTTTATTGTGATCTTGTTGATGGCCCGTGAATCTGTACACATTCTCCATTCTCCATCCTTCTTTGGTGCCAGCACTGCAGGTACTACGCATGGGCTCAAACTTTCCCGAATCAATCCCTTCTCCAGCAACTCCTGGACCTGCCTGTTTAACTCCTCAGTCTCTACAGGCGTCATTCTGTGTGCAGCTTTATTTGGCAAGCTCGATCCTGGCACCAAATCTATATGGTGGCTGATTTTCCTTACTGGGGTAAACCCTCAGGCACATTATCAGACACAATATCTGGAAATTCCTCCAACAGATCTAGGACTTATGTTGGGGTATCTTGGCATTCTTTCTCCCTAACTCTAGGAATTATTGCATAACATAAATGTTCATGCTTCAAACCATCCAAAAATTTTCTCCCTTCAACTAAACAGATTCTGGAGCTGTTACACACCTTTTCATCCACCTCCTTCATGGGCTTCAGCTTATAGCGCACGCCATTCTTCGTCAATGAGTAGGTGTTGGCACGGCCGTCATGCACTGCACTCCGATCGAACTGCCAGGGCCTTCCAAACAACATATGGCAAGCATCCATAGGTAGGATGTCACATAGGACCTCATCACAATAATTCCCAATATTAAATTTAGCAGAGCACTGCTCACTGACCAAAACCCTATGGTCCTTCTGTAACCATGCGACCCGATATGGATGCGGGTGCTTCTTCCTCTCTAACTGTAACTTGGTAACCATTTCTTTTGAAACCAGGTTATCCGTGCTACCATTATCAATAATAATATTGCAAATCTTGCCCATGCATTTACACCTTGTGTAGAATAAACTTCTTCTCTGATCTGTGTCCTTCTCCTCATTCAATAGGACTCTCCTTACGATCATTGCTTCCCCTCTCTCCACTTCTTCAGAATGTTCAGATCCAGCATCTTCCTCTACCATAGTAGCTCTAGCTGGACCCTCAGGCCTCTTGTTCATCCTTTCTCGATGTTGTGGACACTCGAATGCTCGATGTCCTTCTTCACCATAGTGGAAACATGTCCCATGAAATACTCCTCTTCCAAACCCTTGTCCAGATCCACCCCGTCCTCTTGGGTAGCTGTTCTAATCATGGGTCTGATAAACATCCTCTTCCCTTTGATCCTGGTTACTACTGGCTTCACCAGTCTTCTTCAGATCTTTATATTTTTCTCCATTGGTTCTCCCACCAGTTCTTCCACCATGACTCCTTCCTCTTTGCTTGCCTTCAAACTGCCTATTCAGTTTTTCTTCCACCTTTAAGGCAAACTGGTAAGCATCCTCAATGGTGCTTACCCGAACTAGGCTCAGCTCTTCTTGGATACCGAGTCTCAACCCATTGATATAACGGGCTACCTTCTCTTTGTTTGCCTCTAAATGTCTAGTTCTAATAGAGATCTTGTAAAACTCCTCGATGTATTCTTGGATAGTTTTGTTTGTCTGTCTCAAACTCTGCATTTTCCTTAGCAGATCCAACTCGTAATCTGCCAGAATAAACTATCTTTTCAGCTTTTCCACCATTCTATCCCATCTTGTTATTCTCTCCTTCCCTCTTATGTTCCTTTCTAGCTGTATTCCCCTTCACCAAATGCTGGCATGACCATTCAACTTGGTCTTAGCAAATCTAACCCGATTAGGGTCTTCAACATCCTCATATTCGAAATATTCTTCTAAGTCATTTATCCAGTCAATCACCTCTTCTGGATTTAGGTTTACCGAATATGTAGAAACCTCCATTTTTGGTTGCTTTCCAATCTGAGAAATGGCTTTGTACAACCTGGCTTATGCAATATCCATAGCCTCTTATTTTTCCTCAGACTGGTCTTCTTCTTCATCAACTTTGTCTTCACTTCCCTCATCCCTTCCGGGCTCGTGCCTTCTACGTAGCTCTTCTTGCAGGGCTTGAACTTGCCTCTGCAAGGCTCGGAAGTCTTTGGCCAACACCACATTTCTTACTCCACCACGGTTTCTTCATGGAGGCATTTTTCTTTCTTCCCTTACAAATCCTTCCACAGATCCTGGTGTAACTACCTCTCTTTCGATGATCTGTTACATGCTTAGGAGCTCCCGCTCTAATACCACTTGATGGCAAGCCGAGATTCACACAACAAAACTTCAAATTAATTTTTTGTAAATTGCTTAACACAGTCTTACAATACCGTTTCAAGGCATAGTTCTTTCCCCACTCGATCTCAAACTCGCCATCCTTTCCCTTACAATTTTTCAAGTTTTTATCGAGGTATCGGCCCTCTAGGCAATTAATGCCCCACCTGAGAGAATTCTCGAAACAAAAAAAAATTCCCTTCCTTTGCCAAGTTTTAATTTTCTTCCATTAATGGGCCACCCCCATTAATGACCCCCTTGACCTGCAACCGCCGCTTTGGTCAGACCATTCTTTTGAACCGCCATCTCACCCATACTGTCCATGGCCTGCAACTGTCACCTTGTCAGAATATTTCCTTGTGATGGTTATCCCTATTTTAATACACGTGGCCATCATCTCTATTTTAATATACATGGCCTTCATCTTTGTTTTAATACACGTGGCTTCCCGCGTGTCTATTTCGGCCTCTGTCTTCAACAGGTCGCATCGCTTTAACACACATGGCAGTCCCGTGTCTATTTTGGCCTATCTTCTTCTTGGCCGTGATATCTTAATCCACGTGGCAGCCTTCAACTGGTCGCGATATCGCGACATGTCATGGTATCGCGACCTCCGCGCCCTTGTGCCTTAGCTTTTCATTTTACGTCGCGATATCGTGACATGTCGCGATATCGCAACATGTCGTGGTATCGCGACCTCCATGCCCTTGTGCCTTAGCTTTTCATTTTACGTCACGATATCGCAACATGTCACGATATCGTGACATGTCACGATATCGTGACCTCCACGCCCTTGTGCCTTAGCTTTTCATTTTTCATCGTGATATCATGACCATTTTTGCCTTTGCCTTCTGCCTTGCCTTTGGAGTCGTGATTTTGTGACATGTCGCAAAATCGTGACATGTCATGATTTCGTGACTCCCCCCCAACTCTTGCCTTGTCGTAGCCTTTGGAGTCATGATTTCGTGACATGTTGCGAAATCATGACATGTCACGATTTCGTGACTCCCCAACTTGCTTTTCAAAACTTAAACTTCCCCCTTGCTTTACAAAACTTTAGCCTTGGAAAGAACTGAAATAAATCAAAATACAAAGTACTTAGAAAACTTAGAAAAATTTGGAGGCAAGATTGCTCTACTGTCGTCGGATGCTCCTGCATCAAAATCTTCTAAGGGAAACCATTTTAAAGGGAATGTGAGCAATTGCAAGATGGATAGAACAAGGAATTGACAACATCCTCCTAAGGATTTTAGAAAATACAATATTTATGAAGCCTCTAGAGGGAACCATGGAAAATCTAGTGTGGGAGGAATTGGTAGACTTTTATATGGCTCCCTAGTTTTTACTTTTGCTAAAACTTTGGGTATTCTTTCCAATAACCTTACTGAGGGATATGGTATCCTTAGAGGTATTCAAGAGGCTACTAAATTTGGATGGGAAAATATGCTAGTTGAGTTTAATTCTCAACTCAAGATTAATCTGTTTAAGACTCCTTCTAAGAATCATAAGGTTTATTGGAGTATAACAAGAATTATTGAGAAGATTCAATTAATCTAGATGGAGTATATTTGTGTGTTCTTTTTTTTATTGTTTAATGTTTGCTCCTTGATAATGTCAAATGTGGTAGGCTAGGTGTGAACCCTAGGCAATTTTTGCGAAATAGATACCCCTGCCTCCTTGGGTCTTACCCGAAAGCGGTATTCCTTATTGGATGTTTTCCATAAAACAAAAATCATCCATGGATGTCTACATTATTTTTTAAATATATTATATCCAACCTATCTTTATTATTACTCCCATTGTTCTATATTATTCTTATTCCATGCATATTTTGGGTTTACGTTTCCAATAATTTTTTTCATTTTTGACAATATGTTGATCATTAGAAGGGGTCACTTGTGTTTGTCCCTAACATATTTGATTTCTATCAAGTAAAAATAAATAAATTAGCAAGTCAATATAATAAATATGAGGGTGGCACAACCCTTGTTTTCTTTTCTAATTTTGACCTAATATTCGTGATTGTTCTATGGTGGATCAAACAAATTCAACTATAGATGTTCATCTCATTTTTAAATGGATTTTATTCAACTTCCTTTTCTTCTTCCTCCCATTGTTGTATATTATTCCTATTTCATGCATATTTAGGGTTTACATTTCCAATAATTTTTTATTTTATTCTGTATAATATGTTGATTATTACAAGTGGCACCTTGAAGTCTTTCTCTCTAACTTATTTGATTTCTATCAAGTAAAAGTAATAAAATATCAGGTCCATGTAATAAATATAATGATGGCATAACCCTTTGTTTTTACTTTTGTTTTGATATAAAATTCATGATTATGCTCTAGTGGCACTACATAATGACACCAGAGAGTGATGATTCTATTATTTGGATGATAATTATCATCATAGTAATGTTACAAAGAATTATTATTTGGGAATTATTTTATTCCTATTTGACACATATATTTGTTTTTTATTTCCATCCATATTTTTTAATATTTGATAATATGTTGATCATTAAAAACGATCACCCCTAAAATATTTGATTCCTTTAAAGTGAGAAAGGAATAAACAAGTAATTCAATGTAATAAGTGTGAGGGTAGCATATCCCTTGATTTTAATTCTAATATTAACCTAGGGTTCATGATTGGGTAGCATATCCCTTGTTTTTAATTTTAATTTTAACCTAGGGCTCATGATTGTGCTATGGTGGCACTATATAATGACACCATAGAGTGATGCTTCTAATATATTATTGTTAACCAACATTGCACTAATGCCATCAAGAACTTTTTTAGATTTTGGTCATGTGATGAATTTCTCTCTAATATCTATGAATTTCTATCAAGTAAAGAAACAATAAACTATTAGGTCCATTTAATAAATGAAAGGTTGACATTATTCTTTTTTTTAATTTTAACCAAGGGTTCATCATTGTGCTATGGTGACACTACATAATATACCATAAATCAACCCTTCTATTATATTGGCATTGACCTACAATTCATGTTGACTGGTCGTTTAATTTTATACACATATATTATAAATTTGTGTTGCCTTTTATGCTAACAATTTTATTATGTACTTTTGTGTTACATATTTTACATTATGTTAATAAAATGATCAAGCCTAAACTATCATGAATACAATGACCAAGATTACCTAAAGGTTTAACTTTAATGTAATCTAGTCTTACTAGAAAAATTATTATAATAGAACATAATCCATTGGATAGGATTACATTTTTCTATAGGTATACTTTCTATTATTTTTGAGCTGGAAATTTTTTGAGGCAAGATAAGTCAAACCTTACTTGCTTGTTGCACCCTTTAGCTAACAAGGAAAATTTTAAGACAATTATCAAATGACACTTAGATATTTGTAATTTACCCTCATATTAAGAATATTTATTAGATCTATTTTTTGGAGCAATACTAGTGGGTTTGTAGCCTCTTCTATTTTTATTACATGAATCATACATATATCATTTGAATCCCATATCTATCACTTGAAAATAGCTAATCTATATAAATATTAATTATTCTTCTACTTGTCTAACTTCCTCAAATTTTAAACTTTATAATATTCAAGTTGTATGCTTATCTTAGATACAACTTAACATAAAAATACTTAACTTATTTTCAATATTAACTTATTTTCAATATTAATGATGAATTTATATATCCTTCAATATTGTACATAGTTGAATAATATCGAATATTACCTTATTTTTAATTTATCTCAATCTACATGGGGTAAACTCAATAATACTATGGCATAGAACATGCATTTTTATACAAGCAGCTTTAAACGGTTTCTATTCAACCTACATTTCAGGGTGTTTCTTTCAAGTGTGAACGAATGTCCAACTCAGCCATCGACTCGCCCGTAACGTGCGTACTGTCAAACAGGCCTGTAATCGGTCAAATGAAATAGTACTAGTTTATATACTAGATGGCCAAGTATAATACAATTTATTTAACCATAGAATTAAATGACTTTACAACATACCATTGAATCAGTCTTGAGGAACGGGCCATAACAACCGTGTCGTCCATCGTCATCGCCAACTACTACGTGTTTGGATCTAATATGGCTTGGTCTATATATGTTTTTTTATGTTTTACTTTATATATATATATATATATATATATATATATATATATATATATATATATATATTTTTTTTTTTTAAATTTAAATGGTGAAATTGAAGTTGTCATAAATTTGTTTTTTATGGCTTTATAGTATTTTGTCTTGTCTATATTAAAATTACCACATAGTAATCCACCCCTATTACAATCATTTTAAACCTTTTATCTACATAAAACACTATTCATATCTATATATTATATATTTAATTGAAGATTATATAATATCTTAAAAAGATAATCTTTTTAATTGTATTTATTTTTTATGCTTATGATTGTTTTAATATACAATATTATTATATGGTTGCTTGTTTTTGGATTTATATATTTATTTAGTTTTTTAGTTTTTTATTTTATAAAGTATTATATGTCTGATTAAGTATAAGATATGATGTACCGTCCACATAAAAATGCTTAACATTTTAATTAAAAAATAATATTTTATTTTAAATCCAATCTACTACTACATTTCATGACTGTATAGTTACGTTCCTAGTACCTATGTGATGCCAAACATTCATCATTTTATTTACTTGTTCAATTTGTTATCACTATAATAGTACTAATTATTCATGCTATTATAATACTCAGTTATCGTTCATAAAGCCAAAATAATATTTTATAACAATGTTATATTAGCATCAAATAATACTAATGGTAACATCTCTCGATATATATAAATAAATTATACCATTTTTTATAAAGGACATGTATCATAATCTATATGCTATAATGAAATTTTAATTATTAAAAAAAAATGAAGTTTGAATTAAATTCGCTAATGATATTGATTGATCATAAATTAAAACTATGGTAAACCAAATTTTATTATTAGTTAATAGAATTGTTTAGTTTTCATATGTTATTAATGTGTAATATAATTTTTTCTTCAATCTCTTTTATAAAATAATCTTTGTCCTTATCATCTAATATATATTTATATTCCTCCTTCATCTCATCAATATAGTCCTCATCCTCTCTTCATCCTTTGAAGTAATACTATTCATAGATAATCCTATCATTGTCAACTTTCCATAATCATAGTAAAAAACAAATTGCATGTATTATAAAAGAATATTTACTCTTGTGTAAAAATATGTAAACTCAAATAATTTAATATTTAAATGTATACTACAAAATAAATGAATATTTTCTCAACATTTTTAAACCATTCTAGTCAAGATTTGTAGTCATAAAAAAAATATTTTCTATAATTGATTCACCAAATTAATCTTTTGCATAAATAATTAAAATATTTTAATTGATTATTTTTAGCTTTTGTTGAGTATATAATATAGAAAATACAACCAAAATATGCAATACAAGCAAGCTATAATATATATATGATAATGGCACTATAGTATGCATAAAAATAATAAAAGAAACTTCTGTAATAACTCATAAATATGCCATTAATGTAAGATCATAAAAATAGTACAATGTATTATAATGGAGGACATGAACACTCCATAAACTCGTATGAAAGGACTACATTGTATCACATTAATCTATACTAACCACACCCTATATTCTCTCCTAACTCTTTCACTCACTATAAGGCCTTTATATAGGAAGATAGGTTCCCTGGCCCTCGCTCTACCTTTGACAATATATTATAACTTACGTACATGTGGACTATATGGACATTTACATCATTGAATATTCTAACACTTGTGCATTTATTACATGCTAAAGTAACTACAAGACTTTACTTTAAGGTAATATCCTACTCTAGTAATGTACCAAAGGTGACACATTGATATGTACCCAATAATATAATATATTCTCTAACACCCTATTGTATTACATTATTTGGGTATGGATATTCATCTTTATTCTGGATTTTGCATTCTCCTTCTCTACTTTATGTATTCTACTTCTTGTCTATATCATGTTCGAGTAGGTAGTTATTATCTTCATAAAATGATATCTTTTTTGAGAGAGATCTAACTTCATATTCCTTTGGTTTTGTCTTTGTGCTATATTTATTATAATTTTTTTTTGTATCCAGATTAGGATAATTATCTTATTCTCTTCTACCATATTTTCTCTTCCTCCATCTTCTTTTTTTCTATATTGTTACAAGAGGAATATATGCTTCATGATGAGTTAGTCTATTATCACAATAATATCAACTTGGATTCAAGGATTCACTACCAACATTTACTTTCTTTTGTTTCATTACATGAAAGAACTCAAAAGTGATTAATGATAAATAGAACATTAATCACTCTTTTGAAGAAATAATAATCATAGTTTGAGTATTCCACCAAGTCCTAAATAGAGTTTCATGAAGA
Organism: Wollemia nobilis; assembly: GCA_028583015.1. NCBI lineage: Eukaryota > Viridiplantae > Streptophyta > Pinopsida > Araucariales > Araucariaceae > Wollemia > Wollemia nobilis. The sequence goes on from JAQPPZ010001862.1 coordinate 799,345, forward strand.
TATCGAATTAATATCGTAATGTTCTTTTTCTTTGCTTCTTTCAATAACAAAGAGAATCTTTCTTTAAACATCGTAGATAAGATATTGAATCCATTCAAGTTTTCTATTAGATATTGCGAATATAACATAAGTTCATGAAATATCACACTATTTTCATTGAATGTATTCTTAATTATTTCATCCATAATAAACCTTTTGATGTTTATGTATTTTATTACCTTTGAAATTATCTTCCTTATGTCTCCTTAGTTTAGAGTATGCAAACTATTTTGATAAAAAATTTATAAGAGTTAGGTTTTTTTAGGATTATTATGTCTCCCTAGTGATTATAATATATTCTAATCTTGGTAATAGTTCATATTTTGGGTTGATTTTGTAATATTCTGGGAATCAACTTCTATTTCAACTTATTTCTCCTATTGAATTATGCACTTGTCAATTTGGTGAAGTTATCTATGGTTAGATTTTTTTTATCCCTTTAATATGAGTATGATATAAGTGTAAGTAAATAATTCCAAATCTTTTAAGTAAATAATTAACTTCTTATTATACCCCTTAATATCCAAATGTTTAATATTTCTAAATTCCAATATTCTATGTTTGATGTAGTATACCTTATAACTCCTTGATTTGAAATATTAAAAAATAATATTTGCAATAATAATTTGGTTTACTAAGTAGAAACCCTTATATCTCCTATGATATTTAATTATAAATGTAATTGTATTTCAATTAATGTGCTTTGAGTTTATCCAAACCCCATAAGGGGACGGAGGCCCAAGGTTCAAATCTTGAGCCTCACTAGATTGAACGCTTTTCCCTTTCCTACTGCTTTTAGTGGCGTAAAAGGTTTAAAATGATTGTGGCATGGCGGTTATAGGGGTGGAATATGCAAAGATCTGTGTGGCGACTTCTAGGGTGAACAATGCAAAATACTATGGTGGCCATAAAATCTAGAAAGCCTACCTAGATTTATGGAGGCCATAAAAGCTAGACAGCCTGCCTGGATTTGTGGCGGCTACCGATTCCACCATGTTCAAAATAAAATAATAATGTGCTTCAAAAATTCCTTTGATTTGTTTCCTAGTGTATTAAGGTTGAATGTTTCTCTACTATAAATAATAAAGTCAACCTTATGATATACCCCTTATTACTCCTTTCATGAAAGCAATGTTAATCAAGGTGAAACCTTACCTTTATAATGTTGAAACTCCTAAATAGTAGGCATTGTATTACTTCAACGATGGACATATGATAGTGATGGCAGTGAGTCTTAAATGATCCTTTGAATCCTCTTCAATTACTTGGATACTTTCTCTTAATCATACCCATAATTTATTCTTAATACCTCTTAAATTTACCTTGACTCCTTTGCATTCAATTCTCACACTGAATACTCTTTATTTACTATATGATTTCAATCTTCTCATTTTGATATTGTCACCTCAATATGTACGTGTCTTTCAACATAGGCTATTAATAGTATAGCCTCATTAACTTTGCATGTTACTAAACCTTCTACCTTTTTTATGCTCTTAATACTTTTTGTATATATTTCTCGAACAAGTAGGTGGTAGATAAATATTATAGTCTTTTTCTGTGTTGGTTGATGAGTCTTCAATACTCTCTTTTTGGATGAAATAATTACTACATATTTCAATATTAAAAATATATCTTCAACACTTTCACAATGAGTGTTACATATATTTTGAATGATTTCTTCCTATGTAGGCATTAGTCAAGTTATGTAGCACTTCCTTTCATTATGCCAAATGATACTTGCATGAGAGGACATCCTCGATGTCTCCTTATCCTTCAATATTTCTTCCCTAATAGATGCAATCTATTCAACCTTGGATTTAATGCTCTTTTCCTTCTTCTCAGCGAGTATAAGTTCTACATTTTCTAGTGAACCGATGATGATATATTCCTAAAGGTTGGCTCTAGCTATGGATCTAATACAACCCTTTTATTTGATGATATGTCTTCAATGGGTGGTTGTTCTTGATATCTATGATTGCACTCTTCCTATTATATGATTGTTATTATTATATGGTTGCTTGTTTTTGGATTTATATATTTATTTAGTTTTTTATTTTATAAAGTATTATATGTCTGATTAAGTATAAGATATGATGTACCGTCCACATAAAAATTCTTAACATTCTAATTAAAAAATAATATTTTATTTTAAATCCAATCTACTACTACATTTCATGATTGTATAGTTACGTGGAACATGTTGAACATGTTCCTAGTACCTATGTGATGCTAAACATTCATCATTTTATTTACTAGTTCAAATTTTTATCACTATAATAGTACAAATTATTCATGCTATTATAATACTCAGTTATCGTTCATAAAGCCAAAATAATATTTTATAACAACGTTATATTAGCATCAAATAATACTAATGGTAACATCTCTCGATATATATAAATAAATTATACCATTTTTTATAAAGGAAATGTATCATAATCTATATGCTATAATGAAATTTTAATTATTAAAAAAAAATGAAGTTTGAATTAAACTTGCTAATGATATTGATTGATCATAAATTAAAAGTATGGTAAACCAAATTTTATTATTAGTTAATAGAATTGTTTATTTTCATATGTTATTAATGTGTAATATAATTTTTTCTTCAACTTTTGAACTAAGTTTATCTTCTTAGAAAATTCTATCATTGACTCCTTTATATAATCATTGTAACAAACAAATTGCAATAATTACAACAAAAAAAAAAAAAACACTTTATCTTATATAAAAATATATAAACTTAGAATATTCAATATTTAAATGCATATTACAAGATAGATACCCATGTTTCAATTAAGTCTTTTAAACATTGTAGATAATATATCTAGTCATAAAATTTTATTTTATATAATTGTTTTCTCCAAATTCAATCTCTTTTATAAAATAATCTTTGTCCTTATCATCTAATATAGATTTATATTGCTCCTTCATCTCATCAATATAGTCCTCATCCTCTCTTCATCCTTTGAAGTAATACTATTCATAGATAATCCTATCATTGTCAACTTTCCATAATCATAGTAACAAACAAATTGCATGTATTATAAAAGAATATTTACTCTTGTGTAAAAATATGTAAACCCAAACAATTTAATATTTAAATGTATACTACAAAATAAATGAATATTTTCTCAACATTTTTAAACCATTCTAGTCAAGATTTGTAATCATAAAAAAAATATTTTCTATAATTGATTCACCAAATTAATCTTTTGCATAAATAATTAAAATATTTTAATTGATTATTTTTAGCTTTTGTTGAGTATATAATATAGAAAATACAACCAAAATATGCAATACAAGCAAGCTATAATATATATATGATAATGGCACTATAGTATGCATAAAAATAATAAAAGAAACTTTTGTAATAACTCATAAATATGCCATTAATGTAAGATCATAAAAATAGTACAATGTATTATAATGGAGGACATGAACACTCCATAAACTCGTATGAAAGGACTACATCGTATCACATTAATCTATACTAACCACACCCTATATTCTCTCCTAACTCTTTCACTCACTATAAGGCCTTTATATAAGAAGATAGGTTCCCTGGCCCTCACTCTACCTTTGAAAATATATTATAACTTACGTACATGTGGACTATATGGACATTTACATCATTGAATATTCTAAAACTTGTGCATTTATTACATGCTGAAGTAACTACAAGACTTTACTTTAAGGTAATATCCTACTCTAGTAATGTACCAAAGGTGGCACATTGATATGTACCCAATAATATAATATATTCTCTAACACCCTATTGTATTACATTATTTGGGTATGGATCTTCATCTTGATTCTAGATTTTGCATTCTCCTTCTCTACTTTATGTATTCTACTTCTTGTCTATATCATGTTCGAGCAGGTAGTTATTATCTTCATAAAATGCTATCTTTGTTGAGAGAGATCTAACTTCATATTCCTTTGGTTTTGTCTTTGTGCTATCTTTATTATACTTTTTTTTTGTATCCAGATTAGGATAATTATCTTATTCTCTTCTACCATATTTTCTCTTCCTCCATCTTATTTTTTTCTATATCGTTACAAGAGGAATATATGCTTCATGATGAGTTAGTCTATTATCACAATAATATCAACTTGGATTCAAGGATTCACTACCAGCATTCACTTTCTTTTGTTTCATTACATGAAAGAACTCAAAAGTGATTAATGATAAATAGAACATTAATCACTCTTTTGAAGAAATAATAATCATAGTTTGAGTATTCCACCAAGTCTTGAATAGAGTTTCATGAAGATATCGAATTAATATTGTAAAGTTCATTTTCTTTGCTTATTTCAATAACAAAGAGAATCTTTCTTTAAACATCGTAGATAAGAGATTGAATCCATTCAAGTTTTCTATTAGATATTGCGAATATAACATAAGTTCATGAAATATCACACTATTTTCATTGAATGTATTCTTAATTATATCATCCATAATAAACCTTTTGATGTTTATGTATTTTATTACCTTTGAAATTATCTTCCTTATGTCTCCTTAGTTTAGAGTATGCAAACTATTTTGATAAAACCTTTATACGAGTTAGGTTTTTATAGGATTATTATGTCTCCCTAGTGATTAGAATATATTCTAATCTTGGTAATAGTTCATATTTTGGGTTGATTTTGTAATATTCTGGGAATCAACTTCTATTTCAACTTATTTCTCCTATTGAATTATGCACTTGTCAATTTGGTGAAGTTCTCTATGGTTGGATTTTTTTTATCCCTTTAATACGAGTATGATATAAGTGTAAGTAAATAATTCCAAATATTTTAAGTAAATAATTAACTTCTTATTATACCCCTTAATATCCAAATGTTTAATATTTCTAAATTCCAATATTCTATGTTTGATGTAGTATACCTTATAACTCCTTGATTTGAAATATTAAAAAATAATATTTGCAATAATAATTTGGTTTACTAAGTAGAAACCCTTATATCTCCTATGATATTTAATTATAAATGTAATTGTATCTCAATTAATGTGCTTTGAGTTTATCCAAACCCCATAAGGGGATGGAGGTCCAAGGTTCAAATCTTGAGCCTCACTAGACTGAACTCTTTTCCCTTTGCTGGTGCTTTCAATGGCGTAAAAGGTTTAAAATGATTGTGGCATGGTGATTATAGGGGTGGACTATGCAAAGATCTGTGTGGCAACTTTTGGGGTGAACAATGCAGAATACTGTGGCGGCCATAAAAGCTAGATAGCCTGCCTGAATTTATGGTGGCCATAAAAGCTGGACAGCCTGCCAGGATTTGTTGCGCCTACCATGTTCAAAAAAAATAAAATAATGTGCTTCGAAAATTCCTTTGATTTGTTTTCCAGTGTATTAAGATTGATAGTTTCTCTACTATAAATAATAAAGTCAACCTTATGATATACCCCTTATTACTACTTTCATGAGCAATGTTAATCAAGGTGAAACCTTTACCTTTATAATGTTGAAACTCCTAAATAGTAGGCATTGTATTCCTTCAACGATGGACATATGATAGTGATGGCAGTGAGTCTTAAATGCTCCTTTGAATCCTCTTCAATTACTTGGATACTTTCTCTTAATCATACCTATAATTTAGTTTTAATACCACTTAAATTTATCTTGACTCCTTTGCATTCAATGCTCACACTGAATACTCTTTATTTACTATATGATTTCAATCTTCTCACTTTGATATTGTCACCTCAATATGTACGTGTCTTTCAACATAGACTATTAATAGTATAGCCTCCTTAACTTTGCATGTTACTAAACCTTCTACCTTGTTTATGCTCTTAATACTTTTTGTATATATTTCTCGAACAAGTAGGTGGTAGATAAATATTATAGTCTTTTTGTGTGTTGGTTGATGAGTCTTCAATACTATCTATTTGGATGAAATAATTACTACATATTTCAATATTCCAAATATACCTTCAACACTTTCACAATGAGTGTTAATATATTTTGAATTATTTCTTCCTATGTAGGCATTAGTCGAGTTATGTAGCACTTCCTTTCATTATGCCAAATGATACTTGCATGAGAGGACATTCTCGATGTCTCCTTATCCTTCAATATTTCTTCCCTAATAGATGCAATCTATTCAATCTTGGATTTAATGCTCTTTTACTTCTTCTCAGTGAGTATAAGTTCTACATTTTCTAGTGAACCGATGATGATATCTTCCTCAAGGTTGGCTCTAGCTATGGATCTAATACAACCCTTTTATTTGATGATATGTCTTCAATGGGTGGTTGTTCTTGATATCTATGATTGCTCTCTTCCTATATGGTGATTCATCTCTAATCAGTGGTAGCTTTCGATAGCTTTAGCTAGTATTTTATCCAAGCAATCAATTTAGTAATGTACTCCCTATATAACTTTTATTTTAACATAGATTACTCTCTTTAGTGTTGTTAACCTAATAATTAGTGCTATGTATCCTTCAATGCTATAGGTTTCTGATGTGGCATTGGTCCTTTGCAATCGTGTTGCTCACATGTAGTTAGTTACAACAATCTATGGTATATTATAACACCTTTATGAGGCATATACTAAGCCCTATGGATGGCTCTTCTATGAGAATATTTTTCATGTTTCTCCTCTACCAATGGTGATCGCGTGTAGTTAGGATGATAGGCTATGTAGAGTATATTTAAGACACTTAACTTTTATCTCCCTTTGATGTAATAATAAAGATAATTTCGGTGCTTGTATATCTTTGTAATTTGATTCTTAGTTGCACCTAAAACTTGAGACTCTTTTAGTCTCATTTTATAGCTCTCTTCATTGATTTTTATGGTGTCTTTCTTCTCCACACATTATAGGAATATAACCCTATAAGGTGGCTTCTCTAGACCACAATAAGTTGTTGGTTTTGTGCACCAAATAGTGTCTTTAGACACTTTGATATATGTTGATTTTTTTACTTTGGTTTTCTACTCTAGCTTAACAACTAATGCATATAATAATCCTTTGAGAGTAGCTAGTTTTATGAATAACTAGAACAGTGTAATCAATCCTTAATGTATTAATAATATGTCTAACTCAATGCACTTAAGGATAATAATATTTTCACCTTATTTCTCTTGTAAATGAACCCTCAAAGTAATTTTAAATACATGCTTAGTTTTCAATGCAACATAAAATACATAGTGCACCTTAAAACTCTTTTAATAACAACTAGTATAGTGCATTATTGATCTCATCTTATTACTCCCTCAAATAAAAATTAAATCATGCACTAGTAATTGCTCCTAAATGCACTATAATCTCTATAACTTAATGTAATATTTTTTATTGTAAATAGATAATAAGAGGATGAGGTTTTTATTTCTATAAAAAAATATCTAACTCCTATTTTATTGTGTAGGTATAAATCTTAAAATAAACTACCTTTTGCACTCTCTGTGATGACTATAATATGAAATATTCTCTTTGCAACTTATTAAAACTCTAATATGGTCCTTAATGAAACTAAATAAAGAACTAAATATATTTGTTCATAAAATTAACCCTTTATTCCTAAGTTGCTTATATTTAAGGTCTCTAAAGATAAAGGATTGCTACGTGATTAGATTCACTGTATTACTATCTTTAACTGGAAAAACTTGTAACTATTCTTGTATGTTCTAAACAACTCCTCAAATTACTATTTCATAGCTTAGTAACTCCTCTATCTTGCTGTGTGAAACAATAGTGTGGTGGTTTCAATTTTATTTCAGTATGCTCTCTATAAAACTAAATTTTTGCAACTAGTAATGTTGTCCTAATTTCTCACCAAGCCTTCGAAAATTCCTTTGATTTGTTTTCCAGTGTATTAAGATTGATTGTTTCTCTACTATAAATAATAAAGTCAACCTTACGATATACCCCTTATTACTACTTTCATGAGCAATGTTAATCAAGGTGAAACCTTTACCTTTATAATGTTGAAACTCCTAAATAGTAGGCATTGTATTCCTTCAACGATGGACATATGATAGTGATGGCAGTGAGTCTTAAATGCTCCTTTGAATCCTCTTCAATTCCTTGGATACTTTCTCTTAATCATACCCATAATTTAGTTTTAATACCACTTAAATTTACCTTGACTCCTTTGCATTCAATGCTCACACTGAATACTCTTTATTTACTATATGATTTCAATCTTCTCACTTTGATATTGTCACCTCAATATGTACGTGTCTTTCAACATAGGCTATTAATAGTATAGCCTCCTTAACTTTGCATGTTACTAAACCTTCTACCTTGTTTATGCTCTTAATACTTTTTGTATATATTTCTCGAACAAGTAGGTGGTAGATAAATATTATAGTCTTTTTGTGTGTTGGTTGATGAGTCTTCAATACTCTCTGTTTGGATGAAATAATTACTACATATTTCAATATTAAAAATATATCTTCAACACTTTCACAATGAGTGTTACATATATTTTGAATTATTTCTTCCTATGTAGGCATTAGTCGAGTTATGTAGCACTTCCTTTCATTATTCCAAATGATACTTGCATGAGAGGACATCCTCGATGTCTCCTTATCCTTCAATATTTCTTCCCTAATAGATGCAATCTATTCAATCTTGGATTTAATGCTCTTTTCCTTCTTCTCAGCGAGTATAAGTTCTATATTTTCTAGTGAACCGATGATGATATCTTCTTCAAGGTTGGGTCTAGCTATGGATCCAATACAATACTTTTATTTGATGATATGTCTTCAATGGGTGGTTGTTCTTGATATCTATGATTTCTCTCTTCCTATATGGTGATTCATCTCTAATAAGTGGTAGCTTTCAATAGCTTTAGCTAGTAGTTTATCCAAGCAATCAATTTAGTAATGTACTCCCTATCTAACTTTTATTTTAACATAGATTACTCTCTTTAGTGTTGTTAACCTAATAATGAGTGCTATGTATCCTTCAATGCTATAAGGTTTTCGATGTGGCATTGGTCCTTTGCAATCGTGTTGCTCACATGTAGTTAGCTACAACAAGCTATGGTATATTCTAACACCTTTATGAGGCATATACTGAGCCCTATGGATGGCTCTTCTATGAGAATATTTTTCATGTTTCTCCTCTACCAATGGTGATCGCGTGTAGTTAGGATGATAGGCTATGTAGAGTATATTTAAGACACTTAACTTTTATCTCCCTTTGATGTAATAATAAAGATAATTTCGGTGCTTGTATATCTTTGTAATTTGATTCTTAGTTGCACCTAAAACTTGAGACTCTTTTAGTCTCATTTTATAGCTCTCTTCATTGATTTTTATGGTGTCTTTCTTCTCCACACATTGTAGGAATATAACCCTATAAGGTGGCTTCTCTAGACCACAATAAGTTGTTGGTTTTGTGCACCAAATAGTGTCTTTAGACACTTTGATATATGTTGATTTTTTTACTTTGGTTTTCTACTCTAGCTTAACAACTAATGCATATAACAATCCTTTGAGAGTACCTAGTTTTATGAATAACTAGAACAGTGTAATCAATCCTTAATGTATTAATAATATGTCTAACTCAATGCACTTAAGGATAATAATATTTTCACCTTATTTCTCTTGTAAATGAACCCTCAAAGTAATTTTAAATACATGCTTAGTTTTCAATGCAACTTAAAATACATAGTGCACCTTAAAACACTTTTAATAACAACTAGTATAGTGCAATATTGATCTCATCTTATTACTCCCTCAAATAAAACTTAAATCATGCACTATTAATTGCTCCTAAATGCACTATAATCTCTATAAATTAATGTAATATTTTTTATTGTAAATAGATAATAAGAGGATGAGGTTTTTATTTCTATAAAAAAATATCTAACTCTTATTTTATTGTGTAGGTATAAATCTTAAAATAAACTACCTTTTGCACTCTCTGTGATGACTATAATATGCAATATTCTCTTTGCAAATTATTAAAACTCTAATATGGTCCTTAATGAAACTAAATAATGAACTAAATATATTTTTTCATAAAATTAACCCTTTATTCCTAAGTTGCTTATATTTAAGGTCTCTAAAGATAAAGGATTGCTACGTGATTAGATTCACTGTATTACTATCTTTAACTGGAAAAACTTGTAACTATTCTTGTATGTTCTAAAAAACTCCTCAAATTACTATTTCATAGCTTAGTAACTCCTCTATCTTGTTGTGTGAAACAATAGTGTGGTGGTTTCAATTTTATTTCAGTATGCTCTCCATAAAACTAAAGTTTTGCAACTAGTAATGTTGTCCTAATTGCTATCCTTTCTAGTCAATTTCTATACTAAAATGATGTCCATGAAACTCAAAAATTTGGTAGGGAATTCTACCGATTTTTTACTTTAATAACCCTTCAGTATTCTACTAAATATTCAGTAAACCTCCTTTCTTTGAATGAGCCTTATAACCTTCAAAGGTAATCTTCGAACCTGTTAGGTTTGGTGGTAATGTTTGACTCCTTTATCCATAAAAATCCTTGTCAAATTTTGACTTCAATCAAGGTCTTCTTCTCAATAATCTAAAGTTCTTTAGGTCCTCCAAAATTTGGTAAACTTCTTACCAAAATTCTTCTCCTTTGGGCTTGTTTTTGGATGGCAATAATTGTCCCAAAAACTTCCTTTATCAAGAACTTCTCTTTGGTGGTAAATATCTCCAATTATTTCTCCTAGGAACTCCTTTAATGACCTTTGAATCTCCTTTAATGAGGCTCACCAAGCCTTCTCCTTGTTTCTCCTTGATATTTCTTGTAGGTCTCTTCAGCTTCTCAAGCTAATTTCTTCTTCTCCTTCATGGTGAATTCTTCAATATTCAGTGAAGATCATAAATCTCCTATATTCACCAAGACTCCTTGTTAGAGTCTCTTTAATATACTATTTGTATTTTTCAATGAAGATCACCAACCTCTAATATTCTTTTGGACTCTTCTCTAGAGTCTCTACAATGAATCTACAACAGGGCTCCTATGGATATTTTTTCTTCCACACTTTGTATATCTACAACCTATAGCAATGGGACCTTTTATTTAGACCTCCAAATATTCATTCTTTCTCTTGTTTATTGTGGTGTTGGAATGATTCTAAAGAAGATATTATTCCTAGGTATTTTGTAGAAAGATTCCCAACTTCATTTGAAACCCATTTTCCTGTAACAAAGTTTTAGGACTATAATGGAAGAAATTCTAAATCTAGATATAATGAATCTTCACTAATTTATTTGTCAATCTAGTGGAATCCTTTCTTAGTCCTAGTCTTCATGAGTTATTCTACAACCTTGTAGAAATATTCTATCCAAATGCAATCTCAAAAATTTTGCAAATGAGATTTCTAAATTTCTTTCAATCTCACTTGTGGCTCTTCCTATTTTCTATCAATCCATCATGTGCTATGATACCACTATTAGCTTTTTATGGGTATATGATATAGGAAATGCAACCAAAATATGTAATATAAAAAATCTCTAATATCTAGATAATAACAACACTATAATATGTAGGAAAATAATAAGATAAACTTCTACAATAGCTCAAAAATATTTCATTAATGTAAGCTCACAAAAATAGTACAATGCAATATAATGGAGTACATGAACACTCCATAAACTCATATAAAAGGACTACGTTGTATCACACTACTAATCTATACTAACCACACTCTATATTCTCTCCTTACTCTTTCACTCACTATAATATATTTATATAGTAATATAGGTTCCTTGGCTCTCACTCTATCATTGACTCTATCCTATGACTTATGTACATGTGGATCACATGCACATTTACATCATTGCACATTCTAACACTGTGCATTTATTACATGTTGAATTAACTAGATAACCTTACTATAAGGTAAACCCCTACTATAGTAATGTACCAAAGGTGGTACATTGATATGTACCAAATAATATAATATATTCTCTAACAATTTTGAGATATATGCATTTTATGTTTTTATAAAAATCTAAATTATAAAAATAGAAAATAAAATTTCCATAATTGAAATATTTTACAAATATGATATCCATGTGCATCCTCCATACATGATGAGACACATTTAAACATTTTTAGGCCTTTTAAATACAATCCACTTCCACTTCATGAATATTATCTATATCACATGCTCTTTTTATTATAGTTTCTTCTCAAAAATAAAAAAAAAATAGTTTTAAGCTATAGATTCATAGCCATTAGGTCTCCTTAGTATCAATCCTTACTTAGGATATATATTTCAAAAGTATGAAATAAATAAGATATAATATATTTAAATATATAAAATATCATGAACAACTTTAAATGACTAAATTTATTTAGAGTTATTTTAATACTTATATTAAGATTATATATGTTGAGTCAAAATTGATATGAAGTAAATATATCTAATCTCCTAAGATTTTATTGACCCCATATTCTTCTTCAATATACTTATTTAACAAATATTTTATTTTATTTATAATTTTATTGAAGGACACATCATAATATATTATACATAATATTTTTGGTTTAAGATCAATTCTATGCCTCTAAAACATATCTAGAATAATAATAATAATAATAACCTTACTCATTAAAAGTTTTAACAACAAAAAATATATAAAATATATAGAAATTTTTTAAAATATTTACAAGACACTTTTATCCATTAAAATATTTTCTATAATATTATTCTAATATAATTTTTTAAGGTCTCAATAATGACCTGCTATTATAATACACAAAGCTTAAATGTTGACATAATATCTCATCATATTTATAATAGAAAACTAAATTGCCATAGAGAACATGTTTTCTATATTCATCAAATAAGCCTAGGAAAGGACCATCATATTCTAGATATGATGGACTCTAATATCTACACCTAGACATAGTTTATAATTTATGTAAATTTGTAGATTGAGAATATTCAAGTATAGATACTCAAAGGTTGTATATGACCATTATAGTTGACTAGAGAATAACATGGATCAATGTCATGGTCATGGTTATAGCTATGGGTGAATGAAACAAGGATATAATTTACCACGATATGAAAAGCATTGATGGTCTTGATTAGGGGATGAAGCATATATATGTTGTGTTCATGGTCATGATTGTGTGAAAGTGAAGGAAGGACATTTATGAGTAGGGGAAAGAGAGCATCCATGGGGACTTTAGGGTAGGGTATGGTTGTACTAGATTCTCACCATCATTCAAGAAAATTTTGGGATTATTGTTAATAAAAAATTCTCACCATGGGTACTTTAGGATAGGGTATGCTTGTACTAGATTCTCACCATCATTCAATAAAATTCTAGGACTATTGTTAATTCAGGGATCAAATGTTCTTTTTTGGGAGGATTCTTGTGATGGTCACCCTCCTATCTTGAATAAATATCCTATATTATGTTACCTAAGCATTTTTTTCTTGGAAGCAAGTTGGTCTCGTGTGGAGGACTTTAAAAAAATCCAGTCTTTTGAAAATATGGAGATGTACAGGTCGAAAGATCCATAATAATGGACCCAAGGGGGACTGGCCAATGAAAAAGAGGTGCTTACTCTGATTCTTATAGGGAGGCCTTTCTCTTCATTGAGGGGTAAATATATTCTTGCTTTGAACCCTAATCGTAGGGGAACCTACTTGGTAGCCTATGGTTATCAGGTTCTTAATAAGCAAAAGTATGGGAGTCTTCCTATCACTTGGTGGAAAAAGGTGTGGAACAAATTTGCCTGGCCAAAATGTATATTTCTCTCTTGTTGGTAGCTCATAATAAATGCCTCACTTGGGAGAATGTGATCAAGAGGGGATTTCAGGGTCCCTCTTTTTGTGTCCTTTGTAGTAAGAATGAGGATGACTCTTCTCATTTATTTTTCCAATGCTCCTTTTTCGGAGACATTTGGCATTGTTTGTGGAGCGCTTGGAACCATCCATGTTTTCATGTGTTGTCCCTAGTGGAGTTTTGGAGTAGTCCTGGATAGAACTTTGGCCAAGGCCCCCTTCTTTCAGGTGGCTTGGAATTTGGGCCCTTCTTGCATCATCTGGCAAATTTGGCTTGAATGGAACCTACATATATTTTAGGGAAGTTATTTGGTTGTTTAAAATATGTTGCAAAGGATCATGTATATGGTTCAAGAAACCATCCATAGCAAAGGAGATATTCTACTAGTGGTGTCATTTTTTTCTTTTACATTTATAAAGGTGTTCACTCCAACAATTTTATGGAAGCTCTTGCAATTATTGAGGCCTTGCATAGTGGATTTTCTTTTGGATGGCATAGGATTATATGTGAGTCTAACTCTCAAATTGTGGTTATTATTTTAAATAATAAAAGGGTGGAGGAAGTTACAAGAGGAATATATGCTTCATGATGAGTTAGTCTATTATCACAATAATATCGACTTGGATTCAAGGATTCACTACCAGCATTCACTTTCTTTTGTTTCATTACATGAAAGAACTCAAAAGTGATTAATGATAAATAGAACATTAATCACTCTTTTGAAGAAATAATAATCATAGTTTGAGTATTCCACCAAGTCTTGAATAGAGTTTCAAGAAGGTATCGAATTAATATTGTAAAGTTCTTTTTCTTTGCTTATTTCAATAACAAAGAGAATCTTTCTTTAAACATCGTAGATAAGAGATTGAATCCATTCAAGTTTTCTATTAGATATTGCGAATATAACGTAAGTTCATGAAATATCACACTATTTTCATTGAATGTATTCTTAATTATTTCATCCATAATAAACCTTTTTATGTTTATGTATTTTATTACCTTTGAAATTATCTTCCTTATGTCTCCTTAGTTTAGAGTATGCAAACTATTTTGATAAAACCTTTATAAGAGTTAGGTTTTTATAGGATTATTATGTCTCCCTAGTGATTAGAATATATTCTAATCTTGGTAATAGTTCATATTTTGGGTTGATCTTGTAATATTCTGTGAATCAACTTCTATTTCAACTTATTTCTCCTATTGAATTATGCACTTGTCAATTTGGTGAAGTTCTCTATGGTTGGATTTTTTTTATCCCTTTAATATGAATATGATATAAGTGTAAGTAAATAATTCCAAATATTTTAAGTAAATAATTAACTTCTTATTATACCCCTTAATATCCAAATGTTTAATATTTCTAAATTCCAATATTCTATGTTTGATGTAGTATACCTTATAACTCCTTGATTTGAAATATTAAAAAATAATATTTGCAATAATAATTTGGTTTACTAAGTAGAAACCTTTATATCTCCTATGATATTTAATTATAAATGTAATTGTATTTCAATTAATGTGCTTTGAGTTTATCCAAACCCCATAAGGGTATGAAGGTCCAAGGTTCAAATCTTGAGCCTCACTAGACTGAACACTTTTCCCTTTCCTACCGCTTTTAGTGGCGTAAAAGGTTTAAAATGATTGTGTCATGGCGGTTATAGGGGTGGACTATGCAAAGATCTGTGTGGCAACTTCTTGGGTGAACAATGAAAAATACTATGGTGGCCATAAAAGCTGGACAGCCTGCCCGTATTTATGGCGGCCATAAAAGCTGAACAACCTACCTAGATTTGTGGTGGCTACCGATTCCACCATGTTCAAAAAAAAATAATAATGTGCTTCGAAAATTCCTTTGATTTGTTTTCCAGTGTATTAAGGTTGATTGTTTCTCTATTATAAATAATAAATTCAACCTTATGATATATCCCTTATTACTCCTTTCATGAAAGCAATGTTAATCAAGGTGAAACCTTACCTTTATAATGTTGAAACTCCTAAATAGTGGGCATTGTATTCCTTCAACGATGGACATATGATAGTGATGGCAGTGAGTCTTAAATGATCCTTTGAATCCTCTTCAATTCCTTGGATACTTTCTCTTAATCATACCCATAATTTAGTTTTAATACCACTTAAATTTACCTTGACTCCTTTGCATTCAATGCTCACACTGAATACTCTTTATTTACTATATGATTTCAATTTTCTCACTTTGATATTGTCACCTCAATATGTACGTGTCTTTCAACATAGGCTATTAATAGTATAGCCTCCTTAACTTTGCATGTTACTAAACCTTCTACCTTGTTTATGCTCTTAATACTTTTTGTATATATTTCTCGAACAAGTAGGTGGTAGATAAATATTATAGTCTTTTTGTGTGTTGGTTGATGAGTCTTCAATACTCTCTTTTTTGATGAAATAATTACTACATATTTCAATATTAAAAATATATCTTCAACACTTTCACAATGAGTGTTACATATATTTTGAATGATTTCTTCCTATGTAGGAATTAGTCGAGTTATGTAGCACTTCCTTTCATTATTCCAAATGATACTTGCATGAGAGGACATCCTCAATGTCTCCTTATCCTTCAATATTTCTTCCCTAATAGATGCAATCTATTCAATCTTGGATTTAATGCTCTTTTCCTTCTTCTCAGCGAGTATAAGTTCTATATTTTCTAGTGAACCGATGATGATATCTTATTCAAAGTTGGGTCTAGCTATGGATCCAATACAATCCTTTTATTTGATGATATGTCTTCAATGGGTGGTTGTTCTTGATATCTATGATTTCTCTCTTCCTATATGGTGATTCATCTCTAATAAGTGGTAGCTTTCAATAGCTTTAGCTAGTAGTTTATCCAAGCAATCAATTTAGTAATGTACTCCCTATCTAACTTTTATTTTAACATAGATTACTCTCTTTAGTGTTGTTAACCTAATAATGAGTGCTATGTATCCTTCAATGCTATAGGTTTTCGATGTGGCATTGGTCCTTTGCAATCATGTTGCTCACATGTAGTTAGTTACAACAAGCTATGGTATATTCTAACACCTTTATGAGGCATATACTGAGCCCTATGAATGGCTCTTCTATGAGAATATTTTTCATGTTTCTCCTCTACCAATGGTGATCGCGTGTAGTTAGGATGATAGGCTATGTAGAGTATATTTAAGACACTTAACTTTTATCTCCATTTGATGTAATAATAAAGATAATTTCGATGCTTGTATATCTTTGTAATTTGATTCTTAGTTGCACCTAAAACTTGAGACTCTTTTAGTCTCATTTTATAGCTCTCTTCATTGATTTTTATGGTGTCTTTCTTCTCCACACATTGTAGGAATATAACCCTATAAGGTGGCTTCTCTAGACCACAATAAGTTGTTGGTTTTGTGCACCAAATAGTGTCTTTAGACACTTTGATATATGTTGATTTTTTTACTTTGGTTTTCCACTCTAGCTTAACAACTAATGCATATAATAATCCTTTGAGAGTAGCTAGTTTTATGAATAACTAGAACAGTGTAATCAATCCTTAATGTATTAATAATATGTCTAACTCAATGCACTTAAGGATAATAATATTTTCACCTTATTTCTCTTGTAAATGAACCCTCAAAGTAATTTTAAATACATGCTTAGTTTTCAATGCAAATTAAAATACATAGTGCACCTTAAAACTCTTTTAATAACAACTAGTATAGTGCAATATTGATCTCATATTATTACTCCCTCAAATAAAACTTAAATCATGCACTAGTAATTGCTCCTAAATGCACTATAATATCTATAACTTAATTTAATATTTTTTATTGTAAATAGATAATAATAGGATGAGGTTTTTATTTCTATAAAAAAATATCTAACTCCTATTTTATTTTGTAGGTATAAATCTTAAAATAAACTACCTTTTGCACTCTCTGTGATGACTATAATATGCAATCTTCTCTTTGCAACTTCTTAAAACTCTAATATGGTCCTTAATGAAACTAACTAATGAACTAAATATATTTGTTCATAAAATTAACCCTTTATTCCTAAGTTGCTTATATTTAAGGTCTCTAAAGATAAAGGATTGCTACGTGATTAGATCACTGTATTACTATCTTTAACTGGAAAAACTTGTAACTATTCTTGTATGTTCTAAACAACTCCTCAAATTACTATTTCATAGCTTAGTAACTCCTCTATCTTGCTGTGTGAAACAATAGTGTGGTGGTTTCAATTTTATTTCAAGTATGCTCTCTATAAATCTAAAGTTTTGCAACTAGTAATGTTGTCCTAATTGCTATCCTTTCATAGTCAATTTCTATACTAAAATGATGTCCATGAAACTCAAAAATTTGGTAGGGAATTCTACCGATTTTTTACTTTAATAACCCTTCAGTATTCTACTAAATATTTAGTAAACCTCCTTTCTTTGAATGAGCCTTATAGCCTTCAAAGGTAATGAAAGCATGAGATTCTAGAAATAAAAAGAGACACTAATTGCTGCAATGTAAACTAACTAACTTGATGCACAAAATAAAGCGGATATAATCGAATCAAAACCAAATGTAAAAGGAGAAAGTAGGAGCACAACCCTTTTTATTAATGTGATTCCAACTCGATTACAATACATATCCTCCCTTTTTAGGGGCTAGGAGAGTTAGCATGTTTCCATTACAAAAAGTGAATAGTGATCTTCTTTCCGCATGCCCACATTTGAAATGGGCAGGCCAAAGTGTTGTCGTCACTTATGCTGATGAATCCTTGATGTTTGCTGCTTCTCCTGTGATCAAAGAAACACAAATGCATTAGTAGCACCTGTAACAAAAGGATAAAGCGTTTAACTTTAGAAATCAATGAGAAATGCATGTAAAATATTGATTAAGCCAATGAATAAAATAATTCTAATCAACCTACAACTCTGACAGAGACCAAAAAACATCACTAAAAGGCTACTGCTAGTGATACAGTCGATGAAAGTCTGCTGTAATTCGTCCCCAGGTGAGATGACTTCGCCTGTGATGAAAAGCCGAAATGTTGTCGCTCAAATGTCACACATCCATCAGCGGGAATTTAGCATCGATATCTGTAAGTCAATGGGACGACAAAAAGTGACAAAAACGATAAACATAGGATGAAATCTAATTAACATATTATGAAATTGAATACGTGACTATCTGGTCAGCATAGAATGGAATGAGGAATGAATAAATGATAGATAATGAATTAGAATGAAATTTAAAAGGTGCGGGGTGCCCGAATGGGCCACCCACCGTTGGAACATGATTTCGATGCCAATCCACTAGGGATAGGCCCAAAAACTCTTAGGTTGAATTGTCATCAAATTGATGGATCAATGTGGTCAAATGTCGGGTTCTAAGGTCCGGATTCACCCTTCCAGTATCCACCCAATAACCTCTCTTGTGAAAGAGATTACGGATGTAAAAGAGATGAATCAAAAAGAGGTGCAATAGGGTGTTCAATTTGGCAGCACTTCGTCGCTTGAAATGTCTACCAACTTGTCTTTTTGGGTGGGAAATTCCACCATTTTATAGACCCGGGGGGTCTCTTTGGAGGGGCATGCAAAGATGCCACGTGGCGGCCATGCCTTCCCAAGAGGGAGGAGACTCCTCCTTGACTTGTGCTTCCATGACTGCCTTTGTGACAGTCCTCTAACTGCCAATCTGCCCACCTATGTGCGCCTGCATGGCAAGAGGCAATAATTGACTGTCTCTGGCTGCTACTCATTTAATGTATGCTTTAATTTCTGCTTTAATTGGTTTAAATTCTGCCTTTGATTGGTTTAAAGTCTACCTTTATTGGTTGACATCTGCCCAAGCACAAATATGGGAGTTTGTCGCGATATCGCGACACCTAAGCCTTAGGTTTCTTTTTGGCCAGAAGTGTCATGATTTCACGACGTCACAAAATTGCGACGTCACGATTTCATGACACTTCTGGCAAAGGCCCTCTTTTGGCCAGAAGTGTCACGATTTCATGACACTTCTGGCAAAGGCCTTCTTTTGGCCAGAAGTGTCGCGATTTCATGACACTTCTGGCAAAGGCACTCTTTTGGGCTTTGGTGTCGCAATATCACGACACCCTCGACCAAGGCTTTCTTTGAGGCTTTGGTGTCGTGATATCGTGACACCCTTGGCCAAGACTTTCTTTTAGGCTTTTGGTGTCGCAATTTCGTGACGTCACGAAATTGCGATGTCACAATTTTGCGACACCCTCGGCCAAGGCTTTCTTTTAGGATTTTGGTGTCACGATTTTGCGATGTCGCGAAATCGTGACGTCGCGATTTCATGACACCCTCGGCCAAGGCTTTCTTTTGACTTTGCCTTGTTAAAATGACCAACTTTGCTTTGTTTACTTTCCAACCTTCTAAACTATTGTGTAAGTGGCTAGGACCACTGTTTGACCTCTGAGGGCTGCCCTGAAAGCTGTGTGTGTTAATGCGATCAGTTTTTGTAGTCACATAATCGGATTGGTGCTGTTTTGGTGTCTACAGATGCCCCTTTTTGGTCAGTGCTGCGGATGACGTAGTGCTGAGCAAAAATAGATAACCAAAGCACTAATGATTAGGGTTTCTTGGTAACCTAACCAAATTTTGATGCCCCAAGTATGGAAAGGGCATGCATTCTTGAATCCTTGCTTCTGACGAGCTAAGGAATTTGATTTCAAGTGTTAACCTATTTTGGTGAGGTGTGACTTGAGCTTGGACATTGATCAGTCATGATTAGGCAAAGGGCGCAACCTTTTGTCCATAGGGGAACCTTGTGTTCATGCTTCGGGAATGCCAAGTGTTTGATCAATTTGATTGTTGCTTGTTTATCGCCCCAAGCAGGAGCGTGATTGTCTTTGTCAATGATTCTTTGAATGCATGTCATTGCTTTGATTGGGTGTGTGCTTGTTGATTGGTGACTAAGTGTGACTACCCCCTCAAGCGACGAATCGATGAGGGAATGACCTTCATGAGAAAAGCGACGAGTCACTTGACCCAAGATGACTTGTGCAAGGGTGCCTTTAGATGGTTTACCATTAAGCATGTGCAATTTCTCGACATTTGGACCTATTTTTGGTGGGTGTTAACCCTTTTGGTGATGCCATAATGGGGTGAAATCGTCGAAAACCCATCTTCCCGTGGAGCGGTCCGGCTATGGTAGCCTTCTTGGGGAAGTAGGAGAATGACAATTTGAGCCCCGACATCGATTTTCTATGCCAAGAGGTTAAGTGCAAGAGCACTTGTGTCCGACAATGCTTATTGCTATGTTTTTGTGTTGCATTTTTGTGATGTTTTTGTTGTTTTGATTTTCTTGCTTTGTGTATATGTCATGATTTTATGTTATGCACAATGATTGATGTTGATGGATGCATGCTACTTTATATTGATGTATGCACATGGTATGATAAATACGAATGTTTTTGATATATATGTGATATGCAAAATGTAATGGATGAAATGAATTTGTGTTGTTTGGTTAGGGCACCATAGATTGTTTAGGACTTTGTGATTTTGTTTTTATGCGATTGCTGTAGTGGATGACTTTGTATGTATACATGTGGTTTTTTTGTGTATTTCTTGATGATAATGTGATGATGAAAAGTAGCGCAGTGGGTTAAAAAAATGTAGCTAAGGTTTTTTGAGACTCAGACGGTTTTAACTCACTAGCCACGATTGTACTTTATCTTACAAGACTTTTGAACAAGGTATGAATCGGACTTGTTTTTGACCAAGCTATTTCACATCCCTGTGTGTGCAATTGAGTTCATTTATGTGGTATTTGTCAGGATACCGCCAGTTCCAGATGGGCTTTCAACCGAACCTATACTGAGGATCACCTAATTAGCTCCACTAACTCCTTTGTTGTATTTAGTTAGATTAATCTACGGTGTTATCCAGGATACCATAAGCTAGCTCATCCTTATGCAAACATTGGTCTGCACATACACAAAGCGAATGTGACAGACATATCGTCATGCGGGTAGGATACCACCATTGCCAGATAGGTCTATCAACCAAACTCGTAATGAGGATCACCTAGATGGTTTTCGAATGCTGAGAATTCCAGGGATTCAAGTTCAGGATATTTGTTGGCTGAATGATTTAGAAAGTTGCTCGTCTATATAGTGATGAAAATCATAGTTTATTTTCTATTAATTCTTTTTGAGCAAGGATTTTGAATAGTAGTGATAACCACTCGTTATTTGATTTTGTATTTTGAGTATTGTGAGTTTGGGCTGGTGAGTGGCCTTGATCCTTGTGGACTTGGGGACGACTACGCATCCTTTGCGGGGATGTGTAGTACGAATCCTTACGACGTTGGGAACCAAGGGGGTGATGGAGATTATGGAGTAAGGGCATTGATCTTTTAGGCCTTGGGGATGACTACCCATCCCGATTAGGGGCGGATAGTACGAATCCTTACAACTTGGAGACCAAAGGTGAATGGAAAGTGTTAGGATGATGATTTTTTGGAATTTTGTTTGTGAATGGCGTTGATCCCTTTTGGGTCTTGGGGATGACTACCCATCCTTGGTAGGGACGTGTAGTACGAATCCTTACAACTTTGGGAACCAACTATGATTGGGATTTGGTAGTGGTGAAAACCACTGTATATGGAGGTGAATGAATGGGGAAGAGCTCGTCCTTTTGTCAATTCTCAACATTCTGGAACCATTCGCACAGGGGGATGAGCAAGATAACCATTTCACTTATGGTGACCTAGATTACTGCGCAGGTTTCATCTTTCGTTCACACAACTTGGGAATTTTTATGTGTTTTAATTTGTGTTGGGATGTTACGTAACAAGGCATATTTCAAGTGTAACTCTACCTTCGTAAAATCTATCTGACTCGGTACATTACGTAGCTAAAGAGAAAAATGATGACTCGAATCATGAAAACTCTTGATACATTAAAATACCACTAACTCTAGTGTGGTAAAAAGCAATGCATGGTGTTTTTGTTGTTTTTTTAAAATGGAACAGTGTGGAACAAGATGGACTAGCAGAGCAATTACAACCTATGGTGCCTTTGACCCGTACGACCACAAATATGCAATGTATGGATGCAATGCTTTAATGCAGCTATGTATTTTTGTATTTTTGATGGATTGATTTTTGTGAATATGAAGATGAGGTGCGAGAAGAGCTCTCTATTGATGAATTTGAGTATGCCTAGAAATGAGATGCAAAATTTTTTTTGTTGTTTTTGATGATTTTTGAATTTTAACTTTTCTTATTTTTGACCAAGCGATTGTGGAAATCCTTGGAGCATTTTGGGATTGACCAAGCGATTTTAGGGATCCTTGGAGCATTTTTGGGATTGACCAAGCGATTATAGAATCCTTGGAGCATTTTTGGGATTGACCAAGCGATTGCGATAATCCTTGGAGCATTTTTGGGATTTGACCAAGCGATTGTGATAATCCTTGGAGCATTTTTGGGATTGACCAAGCGATTACGATAATCCTTGGAGCATTTTTGGGATTTGACCAAGCGATTTTATGGATCCTTGGAGCATTTTTGGGTTTTGACCAAGCGATTGTGATGGATCCTTGGAGCTTTTTTGGATTATGGCTCTTCAGGGGATAGAGGTACCCCCAGCTTGATGGTCTTTGCACTCCGGATCTAGCTCTGGAGGGATGGGCACGAATGGATCGTCCCTATGCACGGATAGGAGGACAGGGTCTACCCTCGGTATTGATATTGCTATGGGATCTCTGGGCAGAAATTGATATCTGTATGCCCAAAGTGGTGGATGTAACGCTTGGTCCCACTACGGTGGGTTAACGCGCCACTCATGCCCTAGTATTATGTTTATTTGTTGACATGCTTCCTCGATTTTTATGGGATGTCGATGCTGTCGCATGTGATTGTTGTGGGCTATCTCTATTTTATCCTCACCTTCGACCAGTGAGTACAGCTCATCATAATCTGGAGATTCTGAGACATGGAGGACTGCATCATCAGGTAGCCCTATGGTTAAAGGTTGATCCTCTTCGAAAGGAGCCTCATGTAAGTTGGGCCTTGGGAGCTCCAAAATCTTGGTCTCTACCGACTCTAAGTGCTCTAGCGCTTTGCATGTATCGGGAGATTTGAGCTCCTCCTCTTTGGTTGGTTCTTGTTGAGGAACTTGGGGCCTATGGAGGGGTGGCTAGATAGCACCCCCCATGCCTTGGTAGGGATTTTCATCCCGCTCTTCTTCTCGCTCTAATTCCTTAGAGGCTTCTTGATGAATTTCTAAGGGTGGCCCATAAACCTGAGTGGGTTCCTGAGGAAGGTGCCCGTCATTGGTTATAGGAGTAGCCTCCCGCTCATGTCTGGGAGGCATTGGGGGTGATGCTTGATGAGGTCACGGAGACTTGTCTCACACCCGGGGGTTGTGCCTCTCATAATGTTTTGTCTTATGTGTGTGAGGGGTTGGAGTCCTCTCCTGCATAGTGTGTTGGAACAACTCATCCTTTTGGTGCTGAAGGTGCTCTTTATTTAGAAGATACCATTGCTCTAACTATTGTCATTCTAGCTCAAGTTGCGTGAGTTGCATCCGATGTGTGAAATGCTTGACAGATTCTAAGATAGTTGGTCTTACCGCCTCATGTCTAGAAGGCCTAGATGCCTCTCCTAGATATCTATCTCGGTCGTAGTGATCCAAGATCTCTATAGGCCGCCTCCCTCTGTTGGAGGTAGTGGCATTTATCCGAGGCTCTGGCCTCAGTAGGTGATCTTGATAGCTAGCATTCGCGAAGGCGTCTTGCTCCCGTGATGTATATTGTTCTTGAGGAAGGTAAGGGTTTTCCTCTTGCTCTTTTTCATAAGTGAAAAAGGAATGGGTGGAGTTGGCTCGCCCTTCCTAAGGAGCCTTGTGCTCTAGATTTGTCTTTGTAGTCCTGACAACTAGAGGGGGTGAAGGAGGGATAGTGTAATGATGTGGTTCCTCCCGTTGAACCCTATGTTGACCTAGCGCTTCATCACGCAGTGACCACTCATAGCGAGCATCTAAGGGAGCTCTCCTATGACTATACCCCTCATGGAAGGGTGTGTGCTGAGTGCTATGCTGAATAGGAGTGCTCCTCGAAGAGGTGCCCCTATAGTCCCATTTCGTCGGGGCACGGAGGGGACTGCCTTGTGTGTCAAGCTGCCAAGGTGGTATGACCAAATCCTTGGGGCTATACCGGAGGTGACTTGTGCCTCCTTGGATATTCCCCATAGCATTCACCTATGATTGGGCTTGGCTGCGGGTGAGCACCATTGTGGTGCTCTTCTACTAGCTAAGCAGATTTTTATCTCGTTTATGATGATTTTTCTTTTTGTTACACTAAGTAGAAATGAACACACACATACACAAACAATGATTATCTCTTTTAAGGATTAATAGTGTGTCCTAAACTGGTTTAGTGCATTTTGATGTTTTGTTTTGTTTTTGCAAGTTTTGAAGAACGTTTAAATGCAGAATGCTGGCTCATATGACTCCCATAGATGGTTGCCCCTTCAATATACCATTGCCGGACCGATATACCAACCTCTCTATATACCCGCCCTTACGAGAGGGAAACTATAGGTACGTGAGAGCAGATGGTACGTGGAACATAGGCGGTACGGAAGGGGGATTGTCCTATTAATGACACCTACCATAGAAGACTTATCCTCGCATGCTGGGAATCACCCCAGTGACACTCGATCAACTTTCTTCAGGATTTATGCCTAACAACAGTGACAATCGGGGTGATGGATGCAAAATCAAGCCAAGGTGGTGATGAAATCCATCGATGGTCTTGATCAAGGGCTGGGGTTTTACGACCAGCTCCTTGGTTTAATTTTACCATGTGATGTGTGTGGGGTTCATTTTATTTAATGAAAATGAAACAAGCATAAACAACTTTCCCTAAGCAAGTAAAAGTTGACAAAAAAATAGAAACAAAAAATAATAATAAAATAAAAAAAAAAATGATAGGTACAGCTTTGGAACCTTACCTCTTTTCTGCTCAAATCGGTTGTTTCTAATTCGGCCCAGTACCTTTAAGCACAAAAACATAAATTTCAATCAGTTTCTGAATCTAAAAAAAAAATAGGGGACAGCGTCCCACCGTGATCGCCACTGAAAGCATGAGATTCCAAAAATAAAAAGAAACACTAATTGCTGCAATGTAAACTAACTAGCTTGATGCACGAAATAAAGCAGATATAATCGAATCAAAACCAAATGTAAAAGGAGAAAGCAGGAGCATAGCCCTTTTTATTAATGTGATTCCAACTCGGTTACAATACATCTCCTCCCTTTTTAGGGGCTAGGAGAGTTAGCATGTTTTCATTACAAAAAGTGAATAGTGATCTTCTTTCCGCATGCCCACATTTGAAACGGGCGGGCCAAAGTGTTGCCGCCGCTTATGCTGATGAATCCTTGATGTTTGTTGCTTCTCCTGCGATCAAAGAAACACAAAGGCGTTAGTAGCACCTGTAACAAAAGGATAGAGCGTTTGAATTTAGAAATCAATGAGAAATGCATGCAAAAGATTGATTAAGCCAATGAATAAAATAACTCTAATCAACCTGCAACTCTGACAGAGACTAGAAAACATCACCAAAAGGTTGC
Source organism: Wollemia nobilis (assembly GCA_028583015.1). Taxonomy (NCBI): domain Eukaryota; kingdom Viridiplantae; phylum Streptophyta; class Pinopsida; order Araucariales; family Araucariaceae; genus Wollemia; species Wollemia nobilis. Next base: position 825,731 of record JAQPPZ010001862.1, read on the forward strand.
TACCAATGATACAGTCGGTGAAAGTTTGCTGTAATTTGTCCCTAGGTGAGACGACTTCGCCTGTGATGAAAATCTGAAATACTGTCACTCAAATGTCACACCTCCATCAGTAGGAATTTAGCGTCAATATCTGTAAGTCAGTGGGACAACAAAAAGTGACAAAAACGACAAACATAGGATGAAATCTGATTAACATATTATGAAATTGAATACGTGACTATCTGGTCAGCATAGAATGGAATGAGGAATGAATAAATGATAGATAATGAATTAGAATGAAATTTAAAATGTGTGGGGTGCCCAAATGGGCCACCCACCGTTGGAATGTGATTTTGGAAAGAGGAAATAATTGACTGTCTCTAGCTGCTACTCATTTAATGTCTGCTTTAATTGGTTTAAAGTCGACCTTCGATTGGTTTAAATTTTGCCTTTATTGGTTGACGTCTGCCCAGGCACAAAGATGGGAGTTTGTCATGATATCGTGACATCGCGATATCGTGACACCTAAGCCTTAGGTTTCTTTTCGGACAAAAGTGTCACGATTTTGTGACACTTCTGGAAAAGGCCCACTTTTGGCCAAAAGTGTCACGATTTCACGACACTTCTGGCAAAGGCCCTCTTTTGGCCAAAAGTGTCATGATTTCATGAAACTTCTGGCAAAGGCCCTCTTTTGGGCTTTGGTGTCGCGATATCATGACATCGCAATATCGCGATGTCGCGATATAGTGACACCCTCGACCAAGGATTTCTTTGAGGCTTTGGTGTCGCAATATCATGACACCCTCAGCCAAGACTTTCTTTTAGGCTTTTTGGTGTCACGATTTCGTGACACCCTCGGCCAAGGCTTTCTTTTAGGATTTTGGTGTCGTGATTTCGTGACATCGCAAAATCGCGACGTCGCGATTTCATGACACCCTCGGCCAAGGCTTTCTTTTGACTTTGCCTTGTTAAAATGACCAACTTTACTTTGTTTACTTTTTGACCTTCTAAATTGTTGTGTAATTGGATAGGGCCACTGTTTGACCTCTGAGGGATGCCCTAAAAGTTGTGTGTGTTAATGCGATCAGTGTTTGTAGTCACATAATCGGATTGGTGCTATTTTGGTGTCTACAAGTAATCTTCGAACCTGTTAGGTTTGGTAGTAATGTTTGACTCCTTTATCCATAAAAATCCTTGTCAAATTTTGACTTCAATCAAGATCTTCTTCTCAATAATCTAAAATTCTTTAGGTCCTCCAAAATTTGGTAAACTTCTTACCAAAATTCTTCTCCTTTGGGCTTGTTGTTGGATGGAGATAATTGTCCCAATAACTTCCTTTATCAGGAACTTCTCTTTTGTGGTAAATCTCTCCAATTATTTCTCCTAGGAACTCCTTTAACGACCTTCTTTGAATCTCCTTTAATGAGGCACACCAAGCCTTCTCCTTGTTTCTCCTTGATATTTCTTGTAGGTCTCTTCAGCTTCTCAAGCTAATTTCTTCTTCTCCTTCATGGTGAATTCTTCAATATTCAATGAAGATCATAAATCTCCTATATTCACCAAGACTCCTTGTTAGAGTCTCTTTAATATACTATTTGTATTTTTCAATGAAGATCACCAACCTCTAATATTCTTTTGGACTCTTCTCTAGAGTCTCTACAATGAATCTACAACAAGGCTCCTATGGATATTTTTTCTTCCACACTTTGTATATCTACAACCTATAGCAATGGGACCTTTTATTTAGACCTCCAAATATTCATTCTTTCTCTTGTTTATTGTGGTGCTAGAATGATTCTAAAGAAGATATTATTCCTAGGTATTTTGTAGAAAGATTCCCAACTTCATTTGAAACCCATTTTCCTGTAACAAAGTTTTAGGACTATAATGGAAGAAATTCTAAATCTAGATATAATGAATCTTCACTAATTTATTTGTCAATCTAGTGGAATCCTTTCTTAGTCCTAGTCTTCATGAGTTATTCTACAACCTTGTAGAAATATTCTATCCAAATGCAATCTCAAAAATTTTGCAAATGAGATTTCTAAATTTCTTTCAATCTCACTTGTGGCTCTTCCTATTTTCTATCAATCCATCATGTGCTATGATACCACTATTAGCTTTTTATGGGTATATGATATAGGAAATGCAACCAAAATATGTAATATAAAAAATCTCTAATATCTAGATAATAACAACACTATAATATGTAGGAAAATAATAAGATAAACTTCTACAATAGCTCAAAAATATTTCATTAATGTAAGCTCACAAAAATAGTACAATGCAATTTAATGGAGTACATGAAAACTCCATAAAATCATATAAAAGGACTACGTTGTATCACACTACTAATCTATACTAACCACACTATATATTCTCTCCTTACTCTTTCACTCACTATAATATATTTATATAGTAATATAGGTTCCTTGGCTCTCACTCTATCATTGACTCTATCCTATGACTTATCTACATGTGGACCACATGCACATTTACATCATTGCACATTCTAACACTGTGTGCATTTATTACATGTTGAATTAACTAGATAACCTTACTATAAGGTAAACCCCTACTCTAGTAATGTACCAAAGGTGGTACATTGATATGTACCCAATAATATAATATATTCTCTAACAATTTTGAGATATATGCATTTTATGTTTTTATAAAAATCTAAATTATAAAAATAGAAAATAAAATTTCCATAATTGAAATATTTTACAAATATGATATCCATGTGCATCCTCCATACATGATGAGACACATTTAAACATTTTTAGGCCTTTTAAATACAATCCACTTCCACTTCATGAATATTATCTATATCACATGCTCTTTTTATTATAGTTTCTTCTCAAAAATAAAAAAAAATAGTTTTAAGCTATAGATTCATAGCCATTAGGTCTCCTTAGTATCAATCCTTAATTAGGATATATATTTCAAAAGTATGAAATAAATAAGATATAATATATTTAAATATATAAAATATCATGAACAACTTTAAATGACTAAATTTATTTAGAGTTATTTTAATACTTATATTAAGATTATATATGTTGAGTCAAAATTGATATGAAGTAAATATATCTAATCTCCTAAGATCTTATTGACCCCATATTCTTCTTCAATATACTTATTTAACAAATATTTTATTTTATTTATAATTTTATTGAAGGACACATCATAATATATTATACATAATATTTTTGGTTTAAGATCAATTCTATGCCTCTAAAACATATCTAGAATAATAATAATAATAATAACCTTACTCATTAAAAGTTTTAACAAAAAAATATATATAAAATATATAGAAAATTTTTAAAATATTTACAAGACACTTTTATCCATTAAAATATTTTCTATAATATTATTCTAATATAATTTTTTAAGGTCTCAATAATGACCTGCTATTATAATACACAAAGCTTAAATGTTGACATAATATCTCATCATATTTATAATAGAAAACTAAATTGCCATAGAGAACATGTTTTCTATATTCATCAAATAAGCCTAGGAAAGGACCATCATATTCTAGATATGATGGACTCTAATATCTACACCTAGACATAGTTTATAATTTATGTAAATTTGTAGATTGAGAATATTCAAGTATAGATACTCAAAGGTTGTATATGACCATTATAGTTGACTAGAGAATAACATGGATCAATGTCATGATCATGGTTATAGCTATGGGTGAATGAAACAAGGATATAATTTACCACAATATGAAAAGCATTGATGGTCTTGATTAGGGGATGAAGCATATATATGTTGTGTTCATGGTCATGATTGTGTGAAAGTGAAGGAAGGACATTTATGAGTAGGGGAAAGAGAACATCCATGGGGACTTTAGGGTAGGGTATGGTTGTACTAGATTCTCACCATCATTCAAGAAAATTTTGGGATTATTGTTAATAAAAAATTCTCACCATGGGTACTTTAGGGTAGGGTATGCTTGTACTAGATTCTCACCATCATTCAAGAAAATTCTAGGATTATTGTTAATTCAGGGATCAAATGTTCTTTTTTGGGAGGATTCTTGTGATGGTCACCCTCCTATTTTGAATAAATATCCTATATTATGTTCCCTAAGCATTTTTTTCTTGGAAGCAAGTTGGTCTCGTGTGGAGGAATTTAAAAAAATCCAGTATTTTTGAAATATGGAGATGTACAGGTGGAAAGATCCACAATAATGGACCCAAGGGGGACTGGCCAATGAAAAAGAGGTGCTTACTCCGATTCTTACAAGGAGGCCTTGCTCTTATTTGAGGGGTAAATATATTCTGGCTTTGAACCCTAATCGTAGGGGAACCTACTCGGTAGCCTATGGTTATCAACTTTTTAATAAACAAAAGTATGGGAGTCTTCCTATCACTTGGTGGAAAAAGGTGTGGAACAAATTTTCCTGGCCAAAATGTAACTTCTTTCTCTGGTTTGTAGCTCATAATAAATGCCTCACTTGGGATAATGTGATCAAGAGGGGATTTCAGGGTCCCTCTTTTTGTGTCCTTTGTAGTAAGAATGAGGATGACTCTTCTCATTTATTTTTCCAATGCTCCTTTTTCGAAGACATTTGGCATTGTTTATGGAGTTCTTGGAACCATCCATGTTTTCATGTGTTGTCCCTAGTGGAGTTTTGGAGTAGTCTGGATAGAACTTTGGCCAAGGCCCCCTTCTTTCAGGTGTCTTGGAATTTGGGCCCTTCTTGCATCATATGGCAAATTTGGCTTGAATGGAACCTACATATATTTTAGGGAAGTTATTTGGTTGTTTAAAATATGTTGCAAAGGATCATGTATATGGTTCAAGAAACCATCCATAGCAAATGTGATGCGGACCCTCTTTTGGATTGTAGGAAGGAGAAGGTACAACAAGCCCTTGGTATATTTAGGAATGGTGTGAACTCTTCTAGCCCTAGTAGGGTTCCTCATCTCAGAAAGAAGGTTCAGAGATATGGTAGGTGGAGGACACTCCCTAGAGAAGTTTTAAAAATTAATACTGATGGATCATCCATGGGTAATCCTGGACATGCTGGAATTGGCAGTGTTGGGAGATATTCTACTGGTGGTGTCATTTTTTTCTTTTACATTTATAAAGGTGTTCACTCCAACAATTTTATGGAAGCTCTTGCAATTCTTGAGGCATTGCGTAGTGGATTTTCTCTTGGATGGCATAGGATTATATGTGAGTCTGACTCTCAAATTGTGGTTAATATTTTAAATAGTAAAAGGGTGGAGGAAGTTAATTGGCAGTTGGCCTCTGTAGCTGTTTAGATTCTCAGAATGAGTGAATATTTTGAATTTATATCCTTTGTGTACATTCCAAGGGAATGGAATATGGTTGTTGATTACCTGGCCAAAAGGGCTTTTGAGCTACTGGATCCTTGGAGTATAAAAAATTGGGAGAGTCTCCCGTCTGGGTACTCTTAACTCCTGTGTGAGTTGATCCACAGGGATGTACAAACTTAATGTGGTTTGTTCTTGTTGTCTTTTTTGGGTGTCATTATATTCTAGTGGTTTTAGCTTGTTTGGTTGTTTATTTGAGTCCTGGTTGGAAGCTCAGTTGTATTTTGTAATCCATACTTTTTATTAATAAATTTTAACCCCTTTATTTAATATGCAAAATAATTTTCTTTGTTCATATTTTGAAATAAGTTTCTCTTATTATAAAATTCTATCGTTAATCATTTATATAATCATTGTAACAAGAAAAATTGCAAGAATTATTAAAAAAAAAATACTTACTCTTGTGTAAAAATATATAAACATAGAAAATTCAATATTTAAATGCATATTACAAGATAGGTGCCCATGTTTTAATTTAGTATTTTAAACAATTGTAGATAATATCCTTGTCCTATCATATAATATAGATTTATATTGCTCTTCCATCTCATCAATCTAGTTCTCATCCTTTGAAGCAATACTCTTAATGGACAATCTTATTGTTGTCAAATTTCTATAATCATACTAACCAAAAAATTGCATGTATTATAAAAAATTATTTACTCGTGTAAAAATATGTAAACTCAAATAATTCAATATTTAAATGCATACTACAAAATAAATGAATCAAGTAACATTTTAAAACCATTCTAGTCAAGATCTATAATCATAAAAAAATTATTTTCTATAATGGATTCATCAAATTAATCTCTTGCATAAATAATTAAAATATTTTAATTGATTATGGGATATATTTATTTTAGTCTTTTTATACAAATCTAAATTAAAAAATATAGAAAATAAAAAATGAAATATTTTACAAAAATGATATCCATGTGGATATTCCATACATGATGAGACACCTTCAACATTTTTTAGGCCCTTTAAAGACAATCCACTTCATGAATATTATCTACATGCTCTTTTTTTATGGTTTCTTATCAAATATAAAAAAATAGGTTTTAAGTTATAGAATCATAGCTATTAGGTCTCCTTAGTGTCAATCCCTACTTAGGATATATATTTCAAAAGTATAAACTAAATAAGATATAAATATATTTAAGTATAGAATATATATATATATATAGAATATATATATATATATATATATATATATATATATATATATATATATATATTGATTGATTGATAGTAGAAGGGATTTTAAAGGGTTCCCCAACCTCGTTACAAGTAGGGTTTTGAAAGACACCCTCAAAGCTTAGATCTAGCAATAAGACAACAAGAAAGATTAATCTAGATTCTAGTACTCAAACCCTAAAATCCAATGAAGCAACCTCCTAAAAAATAAGCTGCAGATTTTTATCAAGCAAATACAAAAGATTGCCCCATGGTCAAACCACCATGTGCTCATAAATCTAAAGCAATGGAGAAAAACAATAGCATAAAAAAATATTATCGGTTAAAATAATTTTACAAGAAAATATCGCCCAAATCGAAGCATTTTTAGCCTCATAAGAAATGAGAATAGGAGAATATTATTATCACAATAAAAAAATCCATCCAAAAAATCATATAACAGGATAACCCCTCATAACAACTAGTTTTAAAAATCAACACTAGAAAATATCGACCAAAAAAATCCACATCATATCAAAAAAACAAGCCTATAGGGCTCACTCTTCCAACCAATGAAATACCTACCAAGATCATAAATAATCACTAAGAAACCCACATATCCCATTCAATAAAACCACTCTTAGGGCATTTAGAAAGAAAAAATAGAAAAAAACCCAATGTAGTACCTAAGAGAAAAAAAGGGAGGATAGTAAAAATGTGAGCATTGGAACCCTAGGATCTGACTCATCTACTTGAAAATATATACTATACTAAAGCTAACCGAATAGAAGCACAACATTAGTACAAAAAAAAACCATTTGGAATACAAGATTTACAATAGAGTACCCTGGTGATAGGAAAACCTTCCAATGTGAAAATCCATGAAGGCAAAAACCTCACATATCCTTCTAAATTCCAACCATAGCCTAGTATAGCAGTATACTCATAAAAAAAGCTAGATTTTGAGGTTCCTTCAGCTGAGCCAGCCTCCTTTCCCTAGATCCCCTACTAGTGTTCCAGCTACCTAGCCTTCCACCTGATGATCCCACCTACATCTATAGTAAAAACGATCAAACCAAAGATATAACGACCCAAAATAAACCAAGATAGAAGACCACCCCAAAATACTGCCAGCTATTAAGATCCTTCAACCAACCTAGCCTCCTTCTCAACACCCTAACTGAGGTTCTAGTAGCCTATCCTTCCTCTCAATAATCCAATTGTAGATGCAAAATCATATTCTAACTAGATTCACTATCCAAAAGGGCATATGGGTTGCCAAGGTTTCAAAAAACATCTATAGCTAAAACCCTCAGATTCATGACCCTATCTGCCATAATGAGGCTCAAGCCCTCTCTACCATGGTGAGGCTTAGGCCCTCACAGGCCCTCTCTACCATGGTGAGGCTCAAGGTCTCTCTACCATGGTAAGTCTTAGGCCCTCAACAACCCTCTCTACCATGGTGAGGCTCAAACCTAATATAGAAAATATTATGAACAAATCTAAATGACTAAATTTATTTAAATTTAATTTAATACTTATATTAAGATTATATTTGTTGAGTTGAAACCGATATGAAGAAAATATGTCTAATATCCTAGTATCTTATTGATCCCATTTTATTCCTCAATATCCTTATTTAACCAAGTTTTTTTTTTTTCAATTTGATTAAAGGATACTCCATAATAGATTATATGTAATATTTTTTGTTTAAAACCAATTCTATGCCTCTATAATATTTCCACAACAAAAATATTTTTAATCACCTTACTCATTAAAATATTTAACAACAAAAAAAATAGATAAAATATATAGAGTATTTTTAAAATATTTACAAGACACTTTTATCCAATAAAATATTTTCTATAATATTTTTCTAATCCAAAATTTTTAAGGTATCAATTAGGACCTACTATAATAATACACAAAGCTTAAAATTTAAGGTAATATATCATTATTTTCATAATAGAAAACAAAAATTTTATACTGAACATGTTTTCTATAGTCATGAAAAAAGCCTAGGAAATAATAAGGATAATCAAATTCTAGATATGATGTATCCTCATATCTACACCTAGACATAATTTATATTTTATGTAAATTTGTAGATTGAGTCAAGTATATATACTAAACTGTTGTAGATGACCATTATAATTGACTAGGGAATAATGGATTGATGCCATAGTCATGGTTATGGCTATGGTTGAATGAAGGAAGGATACAAATTAACATAAGAAGAAGATAATTGATGGTCTTGATCAAGGTATGATGCATTATATGTTGTTTCCATGGTCATAATTCGGTGAAAGTGAAGGAAGGACACTTATGAGTAGGGAAAATACTTAATCCATAGGGACTTGAGGGTAGGGTATGGTTGTAGTAGATCCTCACCATCATTCAAGAAAATTCTTGGATTATTATTAATAAAAAATATTTCATATAATATATTTCTAATATGGATATTCTTTTCAAGAATTTTCTTGATTGATTCCTTTTTTTCAACTAAATATATATATTTTCTAACAACTTTAAATGTAAAAATACTGTTAAATTAACTTGAACTATAATCATAATGAATTTAAAATTATTTTCATAACTAGAATGGGTTTTATTTCTTCTTTAGTTAACTAGATTTAGAAATAAATTTGCAAGGTTTTTTAAAAAAAGGTTAATTTTAAACCCTAAGGTTAAGATTTGGATTTGTAAAGTCCTTTAACTTTGCAACTGTAATTGTAGTTGTAGTTTGATTGTAATTTTTTTTTAATAAGCTCACACACACATGCACACACACCCCACCATGTTATGGACTTTGGTCTCCCAAAAGATAAACCTAAATCCAAACCACTATGATGTCCCATAGGAATGATTGTAGATTTTAATAGAAAAATTGACTTAGATCCCAAGGATTTAAGTTGTCTTTATAAAACCTTATAAGTTTTACTTAAAATTTAATTTTGCATGGATTTTATACAATAATATTAAACCATTAAATGTTAAGTTAAATTTATGAAATCGATACAGTTATACCTAATAATAAAGCATTTTTCCTATGGTCTTCATATATTTATTTTTTATTGCACCGTAAGGTGCTTACTAGTGAGCAACTTATGAAGTGTGGATTTCATGGCCCTTATATATGTTAAATGTGTGGAAATATTATAAAAACTCTCATACATATTTTTATTGAGTGTACTTTAGCCTCTGAGCTATGGAGGAGAATGACCACTTTACTTGGATTACAGTGGTCTAACTTTTTTACTTTTGAATAACTTTGGAGGTAATGACCTAAACAAAAAGGTGTTGATAATTTTATTAGGTAGTTAGTTTTGATGGGTTGTACCATTCTTCTTTGGAATATCTGGAATGAAAGGAACAACCAATTTTGTAATCAAGATAGGAAGGCTATTTACTATATTTGGCAAAATATCATTACCAACTTATTTAAATCAGTCCAACAACTCCTTAATCACCCCCAAAACTCCCGCCAAACATGGGATCAAGTGATGCAAATATTGAATATTGAATCCTCTAAGGGAAACCATTTTAAAGGGAATGTGAGAAATTGCAAGATGGATAGAACAAGGAATTGACAACATCCTCCTAAGGATTTTGGAAAATACAATATTTATGGAGCCTCTAGAGGGAACCATGGAAAATCTAGTGTGGGAGGAATTGGTAGACTTTTATATGGCTCCCTAGTTTTTACTTTTGCTAAAAATTTGGGTATTCTTTCCAATAACCTTACTGAGGGATATGGTATCCTTAGAGGTATTCAAGAGGCTACTAAATTTGGATGGGAAAATATGCTAGTTGAGTTTAATTCTCAACTCAAGATTAATATTTTTAAGACTCCTTCTAAGAATCATAAGGTTTATTGGAGTATAACAAGAATTATTGAGAAGATTCAATTAATCTAGATGGAGTATATTTGTGTGTTCTTTTTTTTATTGTTTAAGGTTTGCTCCTTGATAATGTCAAATGTGGTAGGCCAGGTGTGAACCCTAGGCAATTTTTGCGGAATAGATACCCCTGCCTCCTTGGGTCTTACCCGAAAGTGGTATTCCTTCTTGGATGTTTTCCATAAAACAAAAATCATCCATGGATGTCTGCATTATTTTTTAAATATATTCTATCCAACCTCTCTTTATTATTACTCCCATTGTTCTATATTATTCTTATTCCATGCATATTTTGGGTTTACGTTTCCAATAATTTTTTTCATTTTTGACAATATGTTGATCATTAGAAGGGGTCACTTGCCTTTTTCCCTAACATATTTGATTTCTATCAAGTAAAAATAAATAAATTAGCAAGTCAATATAATAAATATGAGGGTGGCACAACCCTTGTTTTCTTTTCTAATTTTGACCTAATATTCGTGATTGTTCTATGGTGGATCAAACAAATTCAACTATAGATGTTCATCTCATTTTTAAATGGATTTTATTAAACTTCCTTTCTTCTTCCTCCCATTGTTGTATATTATTCCTATTTCATGCATATTTAGGGTTTACATTTCCAATAATTTTTTATTTTATTTTGTATAATATGTTGATTATTACAAGTGGTACCTTGAAGTCTTTCTCTCTAACTTATTTGATTTCTATAAAGTAAAAGTAATAAACTATCAGGTCCATGTAATAAATATAATGATGGCATAACCCTTTGTTTTTACTTTTGTTTTGATATAAAATTCATGATTATTGTATCACTCCAAATTTTTCACACCCTTACCTTCAGGATATAGGATCCGTGCCTAGAAGGGGGATGTGAAAAGGATGTCGCGGTACCTCGGACTGAGAGGACTTGAGAAGGTCCCGCCTCTTAAGGGAGGTGTATTTTGATGATTTTTCGACGGATGGTGGGTTCACCAGGAAACATTCAATGGCAGTTTCCACGCCTAGGTTGGGAATGTGTTTTATGTGTTCGTTTTAGCCTTAAGCATTCAAATCCTAGGTTTGGCCAAAATGCGTCTAAGCTATTCTATATGAAGATGCAAATTCAATGAGTATAGAAAACAGATTTAAAGACAGAAAATAGAGAAATTACATAATATAAATGAAGAATACCTGATCCGGATATCTGATGATGATTCTGATTCTTGAAGTAGTCAAGATCGCCTCTGATTTGACAGGATTGTCTGATATCTGACAAGATCGTCTGATATCTGACGAATTCGTCAAACAAATTTGTTAGAGACCTACAAGAAATAGGTGCAAAATACAAAAAATACAACAATGATAACAGAGGGAAATAGTATAAAATGACAGTAGCACTATCAAACTAAAACTTAAACACAAAAATAGGAATGAATTATGCTAATTAAATAATAATTATGATTTAATCATGCATTTGATCTAGATGGGTGAACTCCAAAATGCAAAGTAGTATAAAATACTGAATAAAATAAGCTAATTGCAAAATAAAACAACAGAGAAAAGATAGAGAAATGCAAACTTCAGGCATTGATTGCCATAAATTGACTGTAGTCAAAATCGTCTCGCATTGGTATGAAATCGTCTCTGATTCGACAGGTTCGACTTCGATTTGAACAGGTTCATCGACGACGATGTAAGCTTGCTCCGGCTGAAAAAAAATAAGGTACTTGCAACAAAATTGATATAGAACTAATGCAAATGGAAACTTAGGATGTTTTAACATGTATGAAGTCAGTTATAGGGAATTTTAGCCAGGGGGGTAAGGGGAGGGCTTAGGATTAAATAGGCTTAGGAGGGAGGTTAAGAGGTTGGAGATCATCCCTATTTGGGAGATCTCCAATGGGGGAGGGTCCCTAACGGCGCAGACATGCTTCTTCCCGGATTAGAGACCCGTTGGAAAAAAAGCTAATTGTGCAAAATCATTTTTGCGACAAGATCGTCTGGATGTCCTAGCCTAGACGAAATCGTTAGATTTGGGGCGATATCGTCTGATCGGCGATGATATCGTCAAACGGTCAAAACAACCTCTAAAAATGGCACGAAAAAGGGGGAAACGGATTACCCAACGGTTAACGGGCGGTTTGGGAGGTTAAAATTTGAATTTAAATTATTTACTAGGATGAATGTAATTACTAGAATTTCACTGTGCCAATTTTAGGGTGCTACATTTTGCCCCCTCTTTAGCAATTTTTTTGAAGAAAATGTGTTAAAGATGAGTTCTTCTCGATCTACAAGAAAGCAAAAAATTATTCCCATTTTTAGGCGACGATTCTTGGTCGAATCGTACGACAGCTTACTATGGTTACCCCTCTGTGTTTTTACCCAAATCGAATGTTGTGGTAAAAACACGAAAAAGCAAAATTATTTTTGAATTATTTTTGAATAAAATTAAGAAAAATAGGGTAAAACCCTAATTCATTTTTACTGTTCACTTTACTAGTTTTAGAGCTCTGGAAGAAAAAATGGTGGAGACAACGCACAAATCAACAGAGGTCCGACGCGGGTTATGGGTAAGAGTCTAAACTTAGTTTAGAGTGCTTTAATTTGATTTTACATGCTTTTTAGATGAATTTTGATTAAATTTTTAGCATCGCGACTATTTTTGGTCCGTCGATGTTGTTGGGATGAAATCATCCCGATTTCGATGAAATCGTCCCGATTTCGATGAAATCGTCCCGATTTCGATGAAATCGTCTCAATTTCGTCGATTTTGTCCAAGGGCAAAATCGACGAAAGGGGGACGATTTCGTCAAATTAAGGATGATTTCGGCTTGCGAAATCGAAGATGATTCTACTCAAATTTGGGATGATATCGTCCAATAATGGACGATATCATCATTGGATTAAATTGAACTTGTTTTTAACTTGCATTATTGATTACTTGAATTTGTTATTAATGATTATTTTTTATTGTTGTTTATGTTGCAGAGAGGATTGCTAAAGAGTAGGGAATGGAAATATGGAGGTTTGAGAGATGACTTGGCCACTCTTACATAGGCAGAGCGAGATCAGCTGGCACAGGCCGGCTTACAGTATGTGGCAGAGATGCCACAAGTGTCGACAGACATGGGGCTACTGATAGCCCTAGCAGAGAGATGGTATCCGGGTTCTTCCTATTTTTGGCTATCGACAAGGGAGATGACTCCCACTTTGGAGGATTTATGGAGGATTCTAAGAATCCCCATACAACGACGGTTGATCACTCCTATGGCTAATCAGGGCCATGCTATGGGATGGTTGTGTGGTGACCCGAGCTTCGCCCTACAAAAGGGCAGAGTTAACATCGAGGCACTACGTCAGATTCCTAGGGCATCTAGACTAACACAGGTTCTAGCTAGAGTGGTTGGTGGACTTTTGCTGTGCCACCAGAGTGGGTGTAGGGTGCCATGGATGCTAGCAGATGTGATCTACAATATGCGAGACCATGGCTATAGGTTCTCTTGGGGTAGCTTTGTTCTATGTCGGTTGTACAGGATCCTACATGGGGTCGTGTACAAGGGCGACCGATGTCTAGTGATGACATCGCTCCTACAGGTTTGGTGCTGGGAGCACATTGCAGTGCAGAGGCCGGTAGGGCTTCCTTTGATAGGGATTGATGGGGAGAGGCCCCGAGTCTTCTACTGGTGGCTCCGAAGAGGGTCACAACGGTGGATTGACCTTTCGATGTCCCAAAGACTGCTAGATGACCTAGTCCCAGACCAGATCACCTGGAGGCCATGGCGAGAGCACCCAAGGTGGGCCGAGGACGGATAGGAGCTAGCTAGTGTTAGGCGAGTTTGCTGGTTATAGATGGAGAGGGGAGAGGTGGAGCTCCATCGCTATGACCGAGTTTTGAGGTAGTTCGATCTATAACAGGGGATCCCATCTCTCAGGGATTACAAGTTTTCTTGGACTGTCTGAGATAACACCACAGTGAGTGGGGCTCCATACATGCAGTGCTTCTGGAGTTAGGACTCAGATGATGCCCCCATTCAGCCAATGGATGGGGACGACGTAGGGGTAGTCAATGGCTATGATGCCTGGTACGTAGGCATCCGCCCTCCTCGGATGACGAGGGCTCAGGGTTCGATACATGTAGTTGTGCGTCAAATAGGGAGGCGATGCTAGGCAGCTATGGAGGCAGCCTAGGGTCACAATAAGAGAGAGCTGAGGAGGCCACAGGTGTAGGAGAAGCCATGGCAGTGGGAGAGGAGGGAGGTGAGACCCCCTTCTCCAGAGAGGGAGAGGCCACCATCGCCCAATAAGGGCAAGGGTGTCAAAACTAGGGAGAGTAGCGAGATGGCTACTCTCTGGGCAGAGAATATCCATCTCCAGGCACAGGTGTAGACCCTACAGGAGGAGGTTGCATGACACCGAGTTGAGGTTACACAACTCAGAGACGATATTGCATGCCTCAGAGCATGAGGCAGAGGGGCAAGCACTCAGGAGCTGATGCGGTCGGTTCCTCAGACCGCATTCTACCAGGGTATCTATTTCCATATGGTGCCAGAGGGCCAGAGGGTACAGCTAACGACTGCCATTGTAGATCTGATCAAGACTAGATCATCAAGGAGCTCATCCCAATCGACGACTAGGACTCATAGTACCACACATACTACGATTGGGCCACCTCGTCCTCCGTAGGGTGGGGGAGGAGATGAGGCTGAGAGCTCGAGGGGCTCTCGAGACACTGCTCGAAGGACATTTGATTGAGGGGATTTGAGTATGCCAAGATATATATTGTGGCATACCAATCCAGGTTTTGATATGATGTACATATATTTGTGATATATATATGAGATGAGATATTTTTTGATCATATGACTTGTGGCTTGTATTTTTATGATGTGTTTAAATGTTTTGATTATTGATTTGATGATTTATGAAATTATGTCATTTTGAAAATATTATAATTTTGATGTCATGCTGTGATATTTTAAATGAAATAATCTGATGTAACAAATTGGTTGTTTGTGATGAAATGCGATAAAAAATAAAAAAAATACTTCTAACAATAATTTCAAAGGACATTGTCGCTAGTACAGACCATTTCATGGAGTAACCGCTCACTCGGTCGTCAAGCTAATCCCAGTATAGAAATATTGTTAAAAGTAAAAGAGTGCTTAAGAGAATATCTTAAGACTTTGGTGCAATGGTGCAAATGATGATGATGATGGTTTGTTTTTCAGATTTCCATGAAAAATAGTATAAATGAAATAATGTTAAAATGATTTTTGCTAGGCATAAATTCCTAAGTGTAAATTTTTTTTTGGATAATTCCTTAGGGATTATACCATCATTGCAAAATTGAAGATTGACATAATGACATGAAATAATGATAATGTGTTTGCTTTTTAAAAGCATAGTTTGTGTAACATAATGATTTAAGTCATATGGTTTTCATGATTTTTAAATAAATGGGGAATAAAAATTGTTACAATGGTTTGCGCTAGGCATAGAATATGTAGGTATAGATTTATAGCATCATCACGAAAATCCAAAGAAAAGATAGTTTTATTGCATGGTTGATTTTTGATAAACAGAAAATATGAAAATGAGGACTTGCGCTAGGCATAAAATTCCACTTTTGGTTTTGGAACTATACCATCGTCGCGAAAGTCAACTAGATATATATGTTTTGATTGTATAGTTTTGAAAGGAATTTTGATTTTTCTATTATATAGTTGTCTTTATGCTAAACAACTGTACTTGAAATAAGAAAATGAATTATTCCAAACAAGTTTGCAAAAATATTTCAAAGTATTTTGAAGACAAAAGTTAGATTTATAAGGAATCCCATGTGCGTATGTGATTTCATTTCCAATCTTGATTTATCATAATGATACACAAAATCTCTCAAATACAAATGTGTGTGCAATTGCTATGTTCATTTATCAGTTTTGAGCAAGATACTATGATACAAGTGATTTGAAGAAACCAAATAAGTGTTCATTAACCATGATGTAGATGCATATAACCATACTAGACTACTATGTACGTCATATTATCAAGAGCTAGCTAATCCATAAGTAGACATAGGTCTGTACAAAAGAAGGTCACTAATGTGACAGACATATTGCCATGCTAGGAGTTACCCAAGGCCAAGCAAGTTGGGCACAAAACCACTTGTTATGGGGCTTACCTCACAGTTTTCGAATAATTGAGAATTCCAGGGATTCAAGCTCATCAACCCTTCTTTTCTTTTCAAAGGGTAGGGAAAGGGATTTTATTGCTTTTGCTTTTTTTTTTTTTTTGTATTTTTGCTTGATTTTTGAGATAATGCTGAAATATTGCTGTAATGATATAAAATAACTTTTTTCTTTTTCTCTTTTGCTTGAACTTTGCTTTTTCTTTCTATTCTAGGGATACTTGCTTAGATTAGCTGTAGAGCAAGGGATTTTTATTCTGGGTAGGGGTGAGCTTGTCCTTTTGCCAATTCTCAAAGATTCTAGACCATGTGCATGATAGGATAGCAAGGGAAACTTTTCTCTCAAGAAACCACTTCTACTATGTAGCAAAGCATAGAAATTACAAATATAATCATTTTATTGTGAAAATATGTGCTTGGTTTAAGTGAATAACAAGATCAATTCTCTGTGCTCAAACTTTATTTAATTGAATTTTGTGAATTTTGATATAAGAGAGATTAGTAATCATGCCAGATAAAATCAAGATATTTATTTTTGTGTTTGTTTTTTTTTTTTTTTTTGAGTGTGCACGTGAGAGATTCCAAATAAATGCTAATTTATCCAAAATAATTTGAAACATATAACTGCAATAATTGTAAGAAAATATATGGTTTTTGAGAAGTTTTGAGAACGTTGACTCTCTCTTTCTTATTTATTTTGTTTTGGTTTCGAAAGAGTCAAGAATATTGCTATTTTTATATTTTGATCATTATTTTTTTTGTTTTTGAAAAAAATGAACAAGTGCCATAAAAATAACAAATAATTTTGAAGATTTTGATGATTATGAATGTTTTTGATGTTTTTGAATTTATAATTGAAGAAATACAAGATAGTGATGTTGAAAAAATATATACATGGATGAAATGACCAAATTTATACATAGTAACATTTAAGATGCAAAATATTCATGCGTTCTTTAAGTTCTTTGCCATCTAATGTAGATAATTTGTATGCTCCTAATTCAAATTTAGCAGTAATAATGTATGGTCCAATCCAGTTGCGCTCAAACTTACCTTTAAGGTCTTTAGTTGCATTTTTATTTTTTTTATTTTCTTTTAAAACAAGGTCGCTGATCTCAAAGGATCGATGACAAACATTTTTAGCATATGATCTTTTAAGATTGTTTTGGTAGGCACGGAGAGGCTCCAAAGCATTGATGCATTTTTCATCTAGGAGTTCTAGCTGACTGAGTCTGCCAGCATGATATTCATCTCCTACTTTGGTATCTTGAAGTAGCAGAGCCAAAGAAGGAACTTTTAATTCAAAGGGAAAAACGGCTTCAGCACCATAGACCAAAACAAATGGTGAAGTTCTCGTGGGGGTTCGAACACTAGTTCTATAGGCCCACAAGGCTGGATATAACTAAATGTGCCAGTCACGACCAGTTTTATTGACCAATATTTTAAGGATTTTGATTAAGGTTTTGTTAGATGCTTCTACTTGACCATTACCCTGAGGATAATAGGGAGTGGACCAGCGATGTTGAATCTTATATTTTTGGCATAATTTTTTAACATATTTATTTTTGAAACAAGTTCCATTGTCAGAGATGAGATTTGCAGGAATTCCAAACCTACAAATGATTTGATTAAAAATGAATTTAGAGACTTGTGTGCCAGTGCAAGAAGCTAAAGGCATAGCTTCAACCCACTTTATGAAGTACTTAGTGGCGGTTATGATGAATTTGTGTCCATCAGATGACACAGGATTGATTTTGCCAATAATATCTAAGACCCATTTAGAAAAGGGCCAAGGAGATGAAATAGCTTGCAACTCTTGTGCAGGCACATGGACAAGGTCAGTATGTTTCTAGCACTTGTCGCAATGGCACACATAATCATGTGCATCCATTTCCATGGTAGGCCAAAAGTATCCTATTCGAAGGAGCTTTTTAGCAATGACACTACCACTGAAGTGTCCTCCACAAGATCCATCGTGGGCTTCACTCAAGGCTGATTTGGACTCTTCTAAATTCAAACATCTTAATAGGATACCTTCAAAAGATATCCTATACAAGGTATTGCCAATTATTACAAATCGACTTGCTCGTCTACGTAATAATCGACGCTGGTTTCTATTAGAATTGGTAGGGAAAGTCCCATTTTGAAGAAAATAAAATATGTCCGTATACCAAGGTTTCGGAGTAGTTTCATTGATTAGAAACACATCCAAAGGTTCTAAGCATGACTTATTTGAAGCGGGTTCCTGGAGTCGACAAATAATGATAGTGGCATATTCATCATCTAACTCCAAGGGCAGGAGAGATGCAGCTGCGGCCATAGCATCAGCTGCACGGTTGCTAGTTTGAGGAATAGCTTCCAAGGTAACTTGATCAAATAGGGACATTAATTGTAAAATGTAGGCCTTATATGGGCGTAGTTTATCATCTCTGGTCTAATAAACTTCATTAATTTGGTTTATAACCAGTTGAGAATCACCAAAAACTAATAGATGTTTAATTTTTAGCGCCAAGGCAACTCGTAATCCAAGGATTAGAGCTTCATACTCAGCAATATTGTTGGTGCAAGCAAATGTCAATTTGAAGGATAGAGGAATAAGATGTTTTTGTGGGGATATTAAGATAATACCCGCATGAGCCCCACTCATGCATCGGGCTCCATCAAAGTATAAGGACCATTGTTCAGTATGGTCTACCTCTAATTGAAGGCATTCATCAGGAAACTCAATGATGAGCGGATGGGTAGACTCTAAGGGTGCAACAGCTAATTGATCTGCTATGATTTGACCCTTAACAAACTTTTGTCCTATGAATGTGAGATCAAACTCGCTTAGAGCAAGAACCCACTTGGCTGTGCGACCCGATAAATAAGGTCAACTCATGAGATACCTTAAGGGATCATATTTGGCAATGACATAAGTTTTTTGACTAAGCATATAGTGTCATAATTTTTGCGTATCAAAAACGACTACTAGACAGTTTTTCTAATGCTATGTAGCGGGTTTCATAACTGATGAAGGTTCGGCTAATGTAATAATTAGCACATTCTCTCTTTTCATCATCAAGCTGAGCTAACATAGCCCCTAAGGTAGAATCTGAAGCTAAAATATATAGGAGGAATGGGCGATCAGGTTTAGGCGGTGAAAGCACAGGTGGATTAAGGAGGTATTGTTTGAGAAGTTCAAAAGCTTCTCTACATTCTTCGTCCCAATTAAAAGGGACATCCTTCTTAAGGAGTTTAAGAAAGGGACTAGTTTTGTTCACCATCTTATCGATGAAGCAACGGATAGCTTGAAGCTTACCTTGTAAACTTCGTAATTAAGATATATTAGTATGTACGGGCATATCAGTGATAGCCGCAATCTTGAGAGGGTCAATTTTGATACCACGTAAAGAAACTAAAACCCCTAATAGTTTACTAGACTTAACTCCAAATATGCATTTTGTTGGATTTATTCGAATAAGATATTCTTGAAATCGATTAAAAACTTTTCTCAAATCATCTAAATGATTATCTTCAATAATAGAGCAAGCTATAATATCATCTACATAATCATGTAGGATATCATGCATCATATCATGAAAAATATAGGTCATAGCTCGTTGATAGGTTGCACCTGCATTCTTTAAGCCAAATGGCATCACTTGCCAACAAAAAGTACCCCAGTGGGTAATAAAGACTATTTTAGCTTGATCTTCAGGAGCTATCCTGATCTGATTATAACCGGAGAATCCATCCATTAAGGACATCATCCCACTCCTGGCAGTAAAGTCAATGATTTGATCCATTTTTGGAAGAGGAAAGTCATCTTTAGGGCATGCAGCATTAATATCTCTAAAATTTGTGCAAACCCTAACTTTGGTAGCTTCTTTTTTGGTAACTGGAACTACATTTGAGATCCATTTAGCATAATCAATAGCTTGTATAAAAACAAAATTCAAGAGTTTTTCTAACTCCCCTTTGACTAGCAGAGCCACTTTGGGATGCATTTTTCTAAGTTTTTGTTTAACAGGTTTAGCATCCGGATGGACCACTAGATGATGCATGACTACAGAAGGTTCTAGACCTGGCATATCTTCGTATGTCCAAGCGAAAACATCTTCATACTCTTTAAGGAATGCAATGTATTGTTCTTGTTTTTCTTGACTTAATTTGGATCCAATATTGATTATGTGAGGATTATCCTCCGTTCCAATATTAATTTTAATGATGTTTTCTACCTCCATGTGTAGATCTCTTTCAAAGTTAGGTGGGGTGGGTGAAACGCCCAATTCTTGTAATTCTTGTAAGGTTAATTTGGATAATTCATCTTGAGGATTAGTGGTCTCAAGTTGGGCTATAGTTGGTATAGAACCATCAAAATAAAATCCATTGTGTAACATCTCTTCAACAAAGACGTCATGGAAGATATCTCCTTCCAAATCTTCATTGGGGTTAGCAATCATTTCAGGATAAGCTATGGATAGCATGTTACATGTAAATGATTTATTTTTGAGAGGCAAATCAACATGCCTATCCAAATAATCTTGATAACATATGAGATGATCATCATCTTCAAAAGGAAAGGGTTGACCCTTACTAGGAAATAGGCCCACACCATAGCAGGCAGGCCACGGTTCTACCTCAAAAGGTTCTTTCATGCCATTTTGAAAAGGTCCCAAACCTTTCCCTTTATATCCCATTTTAAGCATCATGGGTTTAGCTTTAATATATTCATTGGTAAAATAACACCGAGCGTATCCCTCATGATGAATTTTGATATTCCGAGGGATTCTTCCCCAGTCATATCCTTTATAAATGAAGGCACAACTCCCGACTTGGTAAGTGCTTCCCATAGGTTGTGGGAGGCCCAAAGTACGAGGATATGGTGGCAAGTTATTTAAAAGAATTGAATCTTGAATGAAAGCATTTTTTTTTTCTGATATTAGGATTGTGGATAAATCTGGTAAAAGTTCATCAAAAATAGCATAATATGTAGAAGGATTATTCCCTATATCTTTAGATGTGGAAGGGATGATAGATGTATCTATAAGTTTTGAATTTATAGGGATTGAACATGAAGGATTGGTTGTAGATTTAAGATCTTTTTGAGGTTCTAAAGTGATTTGTTTAGAAGATTGTTGATCTATATAGGAGGATGAAATTAATGGAGGGGAAATAGGTGAGGTTATGGGTGTGTGTTTCACATGTTTAGATGAGAAATAAGAACTAGGATGTGTGGATGACAGAGCGGGGCAAAATTGCACTCCAACAGGTTCTGCCAAAGCACACATATCAAAGGGTCTAAGGTCACCATGGATAGTGACCAACTGATTTTTAAATTCGAATTTAACACATTGGTGTAAAGTCGATGGGACCGCTCGCATCGCATTGATCCAAGGGCAACCCAAAAGTATATTGTACGATGTTGGGCAATGTACAATAAACACGGTTGTTTCTAGGGTTCTAGGACCAACTTGCAAGGGGATGGTAATAACTCCACATGTTTCTTGTGTTTTGTCATTGAAAGCTTTGATAATCATATCAGTTTTCTTCATTTCATCACTTCTAAAGCCAAATCATTGGTAGAAGTAAAAAGTGCAAATGTTTAGAGATGAGCCATTATCAATCAGGACTCGTTTGACAGCTACATCCCCAATTAGAGCAGTAATATATAAGGGATTGTCCTTATGTAAACTGTGTTGTGGTATATCTTTATCCCAGAAGTCAATACAATTAACCTCTCGAGTGATGATAGTATTGATAGCTACATCCCCAATCAGGACTCGTTTGACAGCTACATCCCCATTTCAGGTTGAATGTTTTGAGGTACCATCATTTGGCTTAATGTAAGCATCAACTCATCCCTATGGGTGGGAGAGGATCTTAACAAATCCAAAAGGGAAATTCTAGCTATAGTATTGGATAATTGCTCATTAATATTGTAAGTGGGTTTAGGTTGAACATTAGGAGCATGATTCCCTTTATTGGGATTTTTCAAAACAAATGGAACTGATCCATCATTTTGATTTGATTCTTGTTGAGAATTTTGAGCCTGTTGTCGGGTAACGACTCCGATGGTACCTACAATGTTATATTGAAGATGCTAAACTGGTCTTGGTTGAGCATTTATGGCTTGTTCATTTGAGAGGAATTGAGTAGAAGAGGGTCGAGTAGTAACTCTTCTAGGAAATGGTTCTTCTAGAACCATAGCATCTGTGATGGGTTGAATAGGATCTGATTCATTTTTAGAACTATTCGATTGGTTTGAAGTAATGTCTAGTTCACTTTCAGTATCTGATTCTATATCACTAGAATCTAAAGTTTGGAAATTATGTAAAGGCCTGGTCATAACCAGGGATAAGGTTGTGTCAAATATTTGAGGATCCTGAATAGGTAATTGTCCGCTAATGGTTCTTACATATCGGGTAGGAGGAACATTATGATGTTCGATTTTATTGGCCACTTCTTGACCATGTCTTGGTAAAGGGTGTTGAAATATGTCTAATGTTTGATTAGCATTTTGATTTTGATTTTGGGGAATGGTATTTTGAGTATTATTAGGAGCATTTTGTTTAGGTTGGAAGGCTTGCACTTCCATTTCATTATTATCAATCAAATCCTGTATTTTATGTTTCAACCTTTTACAAGCATTGGTAGAGTGTCCAGGTCCTCTATGGAAATCACAGTGTAAGTCAACTCTGTATCCGGGTATAGTAGGATCAGGTTCCCGGATAGTCGGTAATTGGATCAAACCTCTTTCGAGTAATTGAGGTAAAATAGTTGATAAGGGTTGATTTAATCTAGTAAATTCTCGAGGAGGTTTGTCAGGAGGTTTCAATATAAATTTTTCTATTGTCTTCGTTGCATTGATATTAGCAACATTTCTGCTGTCAGTGACTCCGTCACCAACAACTTGTTTGTTTTTGTATTGGTTTCTAGACGTTTTCTCATCATCCTTCTTCCTAAGTTGGCCTCTCCTAATGAGGGTATCTTCTACTCTTCGAGCTAAATCTATAGCTTGATCGAAGGTAGTTAAATTAGCAGTTGATAGTTCATAAGATATTTGTTCTTGTAAATTATTGATGAAAATGTCCAACATTTCCCTATAACGTAGCACAAAGTGCAGTTTTCCTATCAATTGCCTCCATATAGCTAAGAAATCGGCAAAACATTCATCCTTGTCTTGTTTTAAGTTGTATAGATCTTTAATGGTTACATGCCTCTCAATGTAGGCACTAAATTGATAGACAAAATATTCAACTGTTTCTTCAAAGTTTCTCAAGGAATGAGTGGGCAATTGATAGTACCACTCTAATGCCATTCCACCTAAACTTTTCGGGAACATTTTTAGTAATAGCAAGTCATCATGTGATATATCATGACACGCTATCCTAAACATGCGAAGATGCTCTATGGGATCTTCTATTCCTTTATATATAGGTAGGATGGGCATGGGAAAATGCTTAGGGTACGGTTGAGCTACAACTATGGGATCCAAAGGTTGACTACATATCTCCCGATAATTATACGAGGGGCGGTAGGGATCTATCTAGTCCATACGTGAAGCTAACTATTTCACCATGGCTTCCAGATTACTAGTTTGCCCCCCATATTGGTTTGGTAGGGCATTGACATGGGTTTTGTGAGCATACAATGGAGGGACATGAAGATTAGATGCTATGTTACTATTGTGTAAATTGTTGGTAGGAAAAGTGTTATGAAGGAATTTTGAAGTGGTATTATGTTGTATTCCATATTGTTGAAAATTGGTGTTTGGCTTCGTTTTAGGTTTTTGTTTACTTGAAGCATATTTCTCAATAGTTTGGCGAAATAAAGTAGTTAAGGAAGTTTTATTTTGTGTGGGGATGATTTTAGGTTGAATAACAGGTTCCTTAAGAGGTTGGGTAACCTGTTGTTTTGACATGTTTTGAACCATAGTGACCATGTCTGTATTGGATGGTCCAGCCTTATCACTTTCTTGATCAATGAAAGACAAGGTATTAGTGCACACATCATACATATATTCCATGGCTGCTTGAGTGTTACTAATTTGCCCTTTATTAATACGAACTGCCACATTAAGGGCGTCAATATTATCATTGAGAAATTTTTGAAAATGATCTACGTTGTCAAAGGCAATAGTTCCATCTGGAGCTACTCTAGGGGATGAGGATCCATCCTCTTTAACACTTCCTTCTTGTTCATTATCTTCACCTAGGTCATGTTCTGATTGATCTAGAGTTTTTCCTTTCGAAATTGGATCTTCAGGAAGGACATTTGGGTCTCTAGTTGTATCTTGTAACCAATATTCTTCTTCTCCTACAGTTTCTTTACCATTCCTAAGTTTAGGCATGGTGCTTTAATTTTGATTTCAGAAAATATATATATATATATGCAACAAGTTTAAGAGGTATATATTAATTATATACCTACTACAATATTTAAAATGAAATGCTTTTGGTTTTTGCTATGTTTTTTAGTTTTTTAGTTTTTGTAATAATAGTGTAAAGATGAAAAACAATACAATAAATGCAAGAAATAGTAAGACTAAAAGTAAATGATCTAGTTTTCTATAAACAATTTATAAATATTATTAATGGGCTCTAGTTCTTCAGGAGTCACGAAGTGTTCTTCTTCAAATTGAAAGTTTTCTTTTAAAAATTTAATGAAAAGAGCTATAGTGATATTATCTGTCTCAGATGCTGGTTGATAGAAGTAAAGCTTGTGACAATACTCTTGATATAACACAGCTCGAGGAACTCTATTCCATATTTCCCTATCTGTAAGAACAACATCTTGTTCTTCTAAAAGACCTAGGAACTGATGTACAATGGCTGTGTTCTCGAGGTATTCCTCGAAGGTGAACAATTCTGAAGATACAAGAGCTCTCCTATAAGTTAACCATCTATGGCAGGCTCTCTGAAGTTCATGATAAAAGACTAGTTGATGAGGATCCAGGATTCTATCCAGGACTAGCCTCTTGATTTGCTTAAGTTCTGTTGACCTAGATGAAATGACACTAAGTCTTCTATCAAGTTCGTCCCACAAGAGTTGATTTCTATCTGTTTCAGGCACACTAAGTATAGAATTGACTTCTATGGCTGCCAATTGGTTTTCTACATTTATAGTAACTGCTAATATTTTCTTAGGAGCTACCATCTAATATGCAACTTATCAATTTGAAAGGATTTGAAATGCATCTATGTTTTAGTTATTTTATTTTTTTTGTTTTTGTTTTCAAAAGGTTTATAATGCATTCACGTCGGGTTCACCAAAATGTATCGCTCCAAAATTTTCACACCCTTACCTTCAGGCTATAGGATCCATGCTCGGAAGGGGGATGTGAAAAGGATGTCGTGGTACCTCGGACTGAGAGGACTTGCGAAGGTCCCGCCTCTCAAGGGAGGTGTATTTTGATGATTTTTTGACGGATGGTGGGTTCACCAGGAAACATTCAATGGCAGTTTCCATGCCTATGTTGGGAATGTGTTTTATGTGTTCATTTTAGCCTTAAGAATTCAAATCCTAGGTTTGGCCAAAATGCGTCTAAGCTATTCTATATGAATATGCAAATTCAATGAGTATAGGAAACAGATTTAAAGACAAAAAATAGAGAAATTACATAATATAAACGAAGAATACCTGATCCGGATGTCTGATGATGATTCTGATTCTTGAAGCAGTCAGGATTGCCTCTAATTTGACAGGATCGTCTGAGATCTAACAAGATTGTCTAAGATCTGACGAATTCTTCAGAGACCTGCAATCAGATAAATATGTGCAAAATACAAAAAATACAACAATGATAATAGAGGGAAATAGTATAAAATGACAGTAGCACTATCAAACTAAAACTTAAACACAAAAATAGGAATGAATTATGCTAATTAAATAATAATTATGATTTAATCATGCATTTGATCTAGATGGGTGAACTCCAAAATGCAAAGTAGTATAAAATACTAAATAAAATAAGCTAATTGCAGAATAAAACAACAGAAAAAATATAGAGAAATGCAAACTTTAGGCACTGATTGCCTCAACATTGACTGTAGTCGAAATCGTCTCGCATTGGTACGAAATTGTCTCTTATTCGATAGGTTCACCTTCAATCTGAACAGGTTCATCGACGACGATGTAAGCTTGCTCCAGTTGAAAAATAATAAGGTACCTGCAACAAAATTGATATAGAACTAATGCAAATGGAAACTTAGGATGTTTTAACGTGCATGAAGTTGAGTTACAGGAATTATCAGCCAGGGGGGTGCTAAGGGGAGGGCTTAGGATTAAATAGGCTTAGGAGGGAGGTTAGGAGGTTGGAGATCATACCTATTTGGGAGATATCCAATAGGGGAGGGTCCCTAACGACGTAGAAACACTTCTACCTGGATTAGAGACCCGTTGGAATAGAAGCTAATTATGCAAAATTAATTTTGCGACAAGATCGTCTGGACGTCCTAGCCCAGACGAAATCGTCAGATCTGGGGCGATATCGTCTGATCGGCGACGATATCATCAAACGGTCAAAACAACCTCTAAAAATGATGTAGAAAATGGGGAAATCGATTACCCGATGGTTAAAGGGCGTTTTGGGAGGTTAAAATTTGAATTTAAATTATTTACTAGGATGAATGTAATTATTAGAATTTCACTGCGCCAATTTTAGGGTGCTACAATTATGCTCTAGTGGCACTACATAATGACACCATAGAGTGATGATTCTATTATTTGGATGATAATTATCATCATAGTAATGTTACAAAGAATTATTATTTGGGAATTATTTTATTCCTATTTGACACATATATTTGTTTTTTATTTCCATCCATATTTTTTAATATTTGATAATATGTTGATCATTACAAATGATCACCCCTAAAATATTTGATTCCTTTAAAGTGAGAAAGGAATAAACAAGTAATTCGATGTAATAAGTGTGAGGGTAGCATATCCCTTGATTTTAATTCTAATATTAACCTAGGGTTCATGATTGGGTAGCATATCCCTTGTTTTTAATTTTAATTTTAACCTAGGGCCCATGATTGTGCTATGGTGGCACTATATAATGACACCATAGAGTGATGCTTCTAATATATTATTGTTAACCAACATTGCACTAATGCCATCAAGAACAATTTTAGATTTTGGTCATGTGATGAATTTCTATCAAGTAAAGAAACAATAAACTATTAGGTCCATTTAATAAATGAAAGGTTGACATTATTCTTTTTTTTTTAATTTTAACCAAGGGTTCATCATTGTGCTATGGTGACACTACATAATATACCATAAATAAACCCTTCTATTATATTGGCATTGACCTACAATTCATGTTGACTGGTCGTTTAATTTTATACACACTTATATTATAAATTTGCGTTGCCTTTTATGCTAACAATTTTATTATGTACTTTTGTGTTACATATTTTACATTCTGTTAATAAAATTATCAAGCCTAAACTATCATGAATACAATGACCAAGATTACCTGAAGGTTTAACTTTAATGTAATCTAGTCTTACTAGAAAAATTATTATAATAGAACATAATCCATTGGATAGGATTACATTTTTCTATAGGTATACTTTCTATTATTTTTGAGTTGGAAATTTTTTGAGGCAAGATAAGTCAAACCTTACTTGCTTGTTGCACCCTTTAGCTAACAAGGTAAATTTTAAGACAATTATCAAATGACACTTAGATATTTGTAATTTACCCTCATATTAAGAATATTTATTAGATCTATTTTTTGGAGCAATACTAGTGGGTTTGTATCCTCTTCTATTTTTATTACATGAATCATACATATATCATTTGAATCCCATATCTATCACTTGAAAATAGCTAATCTATATAAATATTAATTATTCTTCTACTTGTCTAACTTCCACAAATTTTAAACTTTATAATATTCAAGTTGTATGCTTATCTTAGATACAACTTAACATAAAAATACTTAACTTATTTTCAATATTAATGATGAATTTATATATCCTTCAATATTGTACATAGTTGAATAATATTGAATATTACCTTATTTCTAAATTATCTCAATCTACATGGGATAAACTCAATAATACTATGGCATAGAACATGCATTTTTATGTTACAAAAGCATATACCTAGATTTTAGTCCTATATTATTACTACCCATCCTAACTCATTTTTAAATTAATATACATCCTATTTTCCTATTTATTATAGGTACTTAATTTCATGTCAATTTTATACACCTTATTACTTTTAGAATTTCTATAGCAAGGGTAGTTTTATTTTCAATAGGTATATTAGCCTCCCTCTATATGAATTGAATATGTACAAGGATATTTTTATTTTCAATGTGAACTTGAATACAATTAGAACTAAAATTCAAATTTTTTAATCTTCTACTATAGTAATTATAAAAATAGTTTTTCTTGATAGGAGAGTTGGTTACAACCACACTATTTTTACTAATAACAATAGCTATTATAACAAAAATTACTCCTTTTAGATGCACAAATCATGGTTTTTTTTGTTATAATAACCTATTTTTATCAAGGATACAAAGCATTCCACTAATATTTTTATGTATGTAATTGCTTTTATGTTCGAGGAATAAAAATGAGGATGAAAATTTTTCATGTATTTTATATAAACAAGGCATTCCACACTCCAAATTAATATCACTTAAATTTAATTTAATCATACCTTATAGTTAAAGGTATCTATTGTCTAATACATTTCATATTAATTGCACCTATATGAACCCTCTTTGTATGATATTAGGTATATTATGGACTCACCATATCTTAATCACAAGTAACACTTAAAAACGATCTTATAATATTAACCATATAATGAATACTCTAAAATGATTGAATATAAGTAATAAATTATACCAGCTTTATTATTTTTACAAGATGCTACCAACGTTTTAAACTTATAACTTATAAATCCCTCCTACTAAGAAGTAATTAGAATTTTTAATATTTTTAAAGTACTAATTCCACTCTAACCTGCCTTTATAAAATATGCATCCCATTTTTTTCCCTTGATGTATCAATATTTTAGTATACTTTATATTATATAAGAACTAAACTAATTAATATATAAAAAGAAAGGTCAACTTTTTACATAATTGTTAAAGAGTTTGTTTGTTAAAGGTTGAAAGGTAGTCGAGTATTATTATTGTAGATTGTAGTAGTTTCCCTCCGCCGCCGATTGTGGTCACGTCATGTCAATACCGCGACAGCGTAACCTTCCTTTATACAAGCAGCTTTAAACGGTTTCTATTCAACCTACATTTCAGGGTGTTTCTTTCAAGTGTGAACGAATGTCCAACTCAGCCATCGACTCGCCCGTAACGTGCGTACTGTCAAACAGGCCTGTAATCGGTCAAATGAAATAGTACAATTTATATACTAGATGGCCAAGTATAATACAATTTATTTAACCATAGAATTAAATGACTTTACAACATACCATTGAATCAGTCTTGAGGACCGGGCCATAACAACCGTGTCGTCCATCGTCATCACCAACTACTACGTGTTTGGATCTAATATGGCTTGGTCTATATATGTTTTTTTATGTTTTACTTTTTATATATATATATATATATATATATATATATATATATATATATATTTTAAATTTACATGGTGAAATTGAAGTTGTCATAAATTTGTTTTTTATGGCTTTATAGTATTTTGTCTTGTCTATATTAAAATTACCACATAGTAATCCACCCCTATTACAATCATTTTAAACCTTTTATCTACATAAAACACTATTCATATCTATATATTATATATTTAATTGAAGATTATATAATATCTTAAAAAGATAATCTTTTTTATTGTATTTATTTTTTATGCTTATGATTGTTTTAATATACAATATTATTATATGGTTGCTTGTTTTTGGATTTATATATTTATTTAGTTTTTTATTTTATAAAGTATTATATGTCTGATTAAGTATAAGATATGATGTACCGTCCACATAAAAATGCTTAACATTTTAATTAAAAAATAATATTTTATTTTAAATCCAATCTACTACTACATTTCATGATTGTATAGTTACGTGGAACATGTTGAACATGTTGAACATGTTCCTAGTACCTATGTGATGCCAAACATTCATCATTTTATTTACTAGTTCAATTTGTTATCACTATAATAGTACTAATTATTCATGTTATTATAATACTCAGTTATCGTTCATAGAGCCAAAATAATATTTTATAACAATGTTATATTAGCATCAAATAATACTAATGGTAACATCTATCGATATATATAAATAAATTATACCATTTTTTATAAAGGACATGTATCATAATCTATATGCTATAATGAAATTTTAATTATTAAAAAAAAATGAAGATTGAATTAAATTTTCTAATGATATTGATTGATCATAAATTAAAACTATGGTAAACCAAATTTTATTATTAGTTAATGTGTAATATAATTTTTTCTTCAACTTTTGAACTAAGTTTATCTTCTTAGAAAATTCTATAATTGACTCCTTTATATAATCATTGTAACAAAAAAATTGCAATAATTACAACAACAAACAAAAAACACTTTATCTTATATAAAAATATAAAAACTTAGAATATTCAATATTTAAATGCATATTACAAGATAGACACCCATGTTTCAATTAAGTCTTTTAAACATTGTAGATAATATATCTAGTCATAAAATTTTATTTTATATAATTGTTTTCTCCAAATTCAATCTCTTTTATAAAATAATCTTTGTCCTTATCATCTAATATAGATTTATATTCCTCCTTCATCTCATCAATATAGTCCTCATCCTCTCTTCATCCTTTGAAGTAATACTATTCATAGATAATCCTATCATTGTCAACTTTCCATAATCATAGTAACAAACAAATTGCATGTATTATAAAAGAATATTTACTCTTGTGTAAAAATATGTAAACTCAAATAATTTAATATTTAAATGTATACTACAAAATAAATGAATATTTTCTCAACATTTTTAAACCATTCTAGTCAAGATTTGTAATCATAAAAAAAATATTTTCTATAATTGATTCACCAAATTATTCTTTTGCATAAATAATTAAAATATTTTAATTGATTATTTTTAGCTTTTGTTGAGTATATAATATATAAAATACAACCAAAATATGCAAGACAAGCAAGCTATAATATATATATATGATAATGGCACTATAGTATGCATAAAAATAATAAAAGAAACTTCTGTAATAACTCATAAATATGCCATTAATGTAAGATCATAAAAATAGTACAATGTATTATAATGGAGGACATGAACACTCCATAAACTCGTATGAAAGGACTACATCGTATCACATTAATCTATACTAACCACACCCTATATTCTCTCCTAACTCTTTCACTCACTATAAGGCATTTATATAGGAAGATAGGTTCCCTGGCCCTCACTCTACCTTTGACAATATATTATAACTTACGTACATGTGGACTATGTGGACATTTACATCATTGAATATTCTAACACTTGTGCATTTATTACATGCTAAAGTAACTACAAGACTTTACTTTAAGGTAATATCCTACTCTAGTAATGTACCAAAGGTGGCACATTCATATGTACCCAATAATATAATATATTCTCTAACACCCTATTGTATTACATTATTTGGGTATGGATCTTCATCTTGATTCTAGATTTTGCATTCTCCTTCTCTACTTTATGTATTCTACTTCTTGTCTATATCATGTTCTAGTAGGTAGTTATTATCTTCATAAAATGCTATCTTTGTTGAGAGAGATCTAACTTCATATTCCTTTGGTTTTGTCTTTGTGCTATCTTTATTATACTTTTTTTTTGTATCCAGATTAGGATAATTATCTTATTCTCTTCTACCATATTTTCTCTTCCTCCATCTTCTTTTTTTCTATATTGTTACAAGAGGAATATATGCTTCATGATGAGTTAGTCTATTATCACAATAATATTGACTTGGATTCAAGGATTCACTACCAGCATTCACTTTCTTTTGTTTCATTACATGAAAGAACTCAAAAGTGATTAATGATAAATAGAACATTAATCACTCTTTTGAAGAAATAATAATCATAGTTTGAGTATTCCACCAAGTCTTGAATAGAGTTTCATGATGATATCGAATTAATATTGTAAAGTTCTTTTTCTTTGCTTATTTCAATAACAAAGAGAATATTTCTTTAAACAGCGTAGATAAGAGATTGAATCCATTCAAGTTTTCTATTAGATATTGCGAATATAACATAATTTCATGAAATATCACACTATTTTCATTGAATGTATTCTTAATTATTTCATCCATAATAAACCTTTTGATGTTTATGTATTTTATTACCTTTGAAATTATCTTCCTTATGTCTCCTTAGTTTAGAGTATGCAAACTATTTTGATAAAACCTTTATAAGAGTTAGGTTTTTATAGGATTATTATGTCTCCCTAGTGATTAGAATATATTCTAATCTTGGTAATAGTTCATCTTTTGGGTTGATTTTGTAATATTTTGGGAATCAACTTCTATTTCAACTTATTTCTCCTATTGAACTATGCACTTGTCAATTTGGTGAAGTTCTCTATGGTTGGATTTTTTTTATCCCTTTAATATGAGTATGATATAAGTGTAAGTAAATAATTCCAAATATTTTAAGTAAATAATTAACTTCTTATTATACCTCTTAATATCCAAATGTTTAATATTTCTAAATTCCAATATTCTATGTTTGATGTAGTATACCTTATAACTCCTTGATTTGAAATATTAAAAAATAATATTTGCAATAATAATTTGGTTTACTAAGTAGAAACCCTTATATCTCCTATGATATTTAATTATAAATGTAATTGTATTTCAATTAATGTGCTTTGAGTTTATCCAAACCCCATAAGGGGACGAAGGTCCAAGGTTCAAATCTTGAGCCTCACTAGACTGAACGCTTTTCCCTTTCCTAGTGCTTTCAGTGGCATAAAAGGTTTAAAATGATTGTGGCATGGCGGTTATAGGGGTGGACTATGAAAATATCTATGTGGTGACTTCTGGGGTGAACAATGCAAAATACTATGGTGGCCATAAAAGCTGGACAGCCTACCCGGATTTATGGCAGCCATAAAAGATAGACAACCTGCCTGGATTTGTGGCGGCTACCGATTCCACCATGTTCAAAAAAAAAAATAATGTGCTTCGAAAATTCCTTTGATTTGTTTTCCAGTGTATTAAGGTTGATTGTTTCTCTACTATAAATAATAAATTCAACCTTATGATATACCCCTTATTACTCCTTTCATGAAAGCAATGTTAATCAAGGTGAATCCTTACATTTATAATGTTGAATCTCCTAAATAGTAGGCATTGTATTCCTTCAACGATGGACATATGATAGTGATGGCAGTGAGTCTTAAATGATCCTTTGAATCCTCTTAAATTCCTTGGATACTTTCTCTTAATCATACCTATAATTTAGTCTTAATACCACTTAAATTTACCTTGACTCCTTTGCATTCAATGCTCACACTGAATACTCTTTATTTACTATATGATTTCAATATTCTCACTTTGATATTGTCACCTCAATATGTACATGTCTTTCAACATAGGCTATTAATAGTATAGCCTCCTTAACTTTGCATGTTACTAAACCTTCTACCTCGTTTATGCTCTTAATACTTTTTGTATATATTTCTCGAACAAGTAGGTGGTAGATAAATATTATAGTATTTTTGTGTGTTGGTTGATGAGTCTTCAATACTCTCTGTTTGGATGAAATAATTACTACATATTTCAATATTAAAAATATATCTTCAACACTTTCACAATGAGTGTTACATATATTTTGAATGATTTATTCCTATGTAGTGATGCAGGAGCATCCGACGACAGTAGAGCAATCTTGCATCCTCCAAATTTTTCTAAGTTTTCTAAGTACTTTGTATTTTGATTTATTTCAGTTCTTTCCCAAGGCTGAAGTTTTGTAAAGCAAAGGGAAAGTTTAAATTTTGTAAAGCAAGGCAGGGGAGCCGTGAAATCGTGACATGTCATGATTTCGTGACATGTCACAAAATCGTGGCTCCAAGGGCAAAGGTAAAAGGCAAAGGTAGGGGGATCCGTGAAATCGCAACATGTCACGATTTCATGACATGTCACGAAATCACGGCTCCAAGGGCAAAGGAAGTTTCAATTTTGTAAAGCAAGGCAGGGGAGCAACGAAATCACGACATGTCACGATTTCGTGACATGTCACAAAATCATGGCTCCAAAGGCAAGGGCAAAAGACAAGGGCAGGGGAGCCACGAAATTACGACATGTCACAATTTTGTGACATGTCACAAAATTGCGGCTCCAAAGGCAAAGGCAAAAGGCAAGGGCAAGGGAGCCGTGAAATCATGACATGTTGCAATTTCGTGGCATGTCATGAAATCGTGGCTCCAAAAGCAAAGGCAGAAGGCAAGGGTAGGGGGAGCCATGATATCGTGACATGTCACAATTTTGTGACATGTCACGGAATCACGGCTCCAAAGGCAAGGCAAAGGCAGAAGTGCG
Source organism: Wollemia nobilis (assembly GCA_028583015.1). NCBI lineage: Eukaryota > Viridiplantae > Streptophyta > Pinopsida > Araucariales > Araucariaceae > Wollemia > Wollemia nobilis. The sequence goes on from JAQPPZ010001862.1 coordinate 860,845, forward strand.
TGGGGGTCATGATACCGCGACATGTCATGATATCGTGACTAGTTAAAGACAGCCACGTGGATTAAGATATCACGGTTAAGAAGAAGATGGGCCGAAGTAGACTTGGGACTGCCATGTGTGTTAAAGCGATGCGACCTATTGAAGACAGAGGCCAAAAATGGACATGCGGGCAGCCATGTGTATTAAAACAAATATGAAGGCCACGTATATTAAAATGGAGATGATAGCCACGTGTATTAAACAGGGATGACTATCTTAAGGAAATTTTTTGACAAGGCGACAGTTGCAGGCCAAGGACAGTATGGGTGAGATGGTGGTTCAAAAGAACTGTCTGACCAAAGTGGCAGTTGCAGGTCGAGGGGGTCTTTAATGCGAGCTTCATGGCAGATCGAGGCAATGGCCCATTAATGGAAGAAAATTCGAAAACTTGGAGAAGAAGAGAATTTTTTTTTTTTTGTTTTGGGAATTCTCTCAGGTGGGGCATTAATTGCCTAGAGGGCCGAGACCTCAATAAAAACTTGAAAAATTGTAAGGGAAGGGATGGTGAGTTTGAGATTGAGTGGGGAAGAACTATGCCTGGAAACGGTATTGTAAGACTATGTTAAGCAATTTACAGAAAATTAATTTGAAGTGTTGTTTGTGTGAATCTCGGCTTGCCATCAAGTGGTATCAGAGCGGGAGCTCCTGAGCGTGTAACAGATCACCGAAAGAGAGGCAGTTACACCAGGATCTGTGGAAGGAATTTGTAAGGGAAGAAAGAAAAAAATGCCTCCACGAAGAAATCGTGGTGGAGTAAGAAATGTGGTGTCGGTCGAAGACTTTTGAGACATGCAAAGGCAAGTTCAAGCCCTGCAAGAAGAGCTACACAAAAGGCACAAGCCCGAAATGGATGAGGGAAGTGAAGATGAAGTTGATGAAGAAGAAGACCAGTCTGAGGAAGAAGAAGAGGCTATGGATCCTGCACAAGCCAGGTTGTACAAAGCCATCTCTCAGATTGGAAAGCAACCAAAAATGGAGGTTTCTACATATTCGGGAAACCTAAATCCGGAAGAGGTGATTGACTAGATAAATGACTTAGAAGAATATTTTGAATATGAGGAGGTTGAAGACCCTAATCGGGTCAGATTTGCTAAGACCAAGTTGAAGGGTCATGCTAGCATTTGGTGGAGGGGAATACAGCTGGAGAGGAACAAAATTGGGAAGGAGAGAATAACAAGATGGGATAGAATGGTGGAAAATTTGAAGGGACAGTTTATTTCAGTATATTATGAGTTGGATCTGCTAAGGAAAATGTAGAGTTTGAGACAGACAAACAAAACTATCCAAGAGTACACTGAGGAGTTTTACAAGATCTCTATTAGAACTGGACATTTAGAGGCAAACAAAGAGAAGGTAGCCCGTTATATAAATGGGTTGAGACTCGGTATCTAGGAAGAGCTGAGCCTAGTTCGGGTAAGCACCATTGAGGATGCTTACCAATTTGCCTTAAAGGTGGAAGAAAAACTAAATAGGCGGTTTGAAGGCAAGCAAAGAGGAAGGGGCCGTGGTGGAAGAACTGGTGGGAGAACTAGTGGAGAAAAATATAAAGATATGAAGAAGACTGGTGAAGCTAGTAGTAACCAGGATCAAAGGGAGGAGGATGTTTATCAGCCTCATGATTAGAACAGCTACCCAAGAGGATGGGGTGGATCTGGATGAGGGTTTGGAAGAGGAGTATTTCGTGGGACATGTTTCCACTATGGTGAAGAAGGACATCGAGCATTCGAGTGTCCACAACATTGAGAAAGGATGAACAAGAGGCCTAAGGGTCCCACCGGAGCTGTTGTGGCAGAGGAAGATCTTTGGATCTGAACATTTTGAAGAAGCAAAGAGAGGGGAAGCAATGATCGTAAGGAGAGTCCTATTGAATGAGGAGAAGGACACAGATCAGAGAAGAAGTTTATTCCACACAAGGTGTAAATGCATGGGCAATATTTGCAATATTATTATTGATAATGGTAGCACGGATAACCTGGTTTTAGAAGAAATGGTTACCAAGTTATAGTTAGAGAGGAAGAAGCACCCGCATCCATATTGGGTCACATGGTTACAGAAGGACCATAGGGCTTTGGTCAATGAGCAGTGCTCCGTTAAATTTAATATTGGGAATTATTGTGATGAGGTCTTGTGCGACATCCTGCCTATGGATGCTTGCCATATGTTGCTAGGAAGGCCCTGGCAGTTCGATCGGAGTGCAGTGCATGATGGCCGTGCCAACACCTACTCATTGACAAAGAATGGCGTATGCCATAAGCTGAAGCCCATGAAGGAGGCGGATGAAAAGGTGTGTAACAGCTCCAAAATCTGAGTTGAAGGGATACATTTTTTGGACGGTTTGAAGCATGAACATTTGTGTTATGCAATAATTCTTAGAGTTAGGGAGAAGGAATGCAAAGATACATCGGCAAAACTCCTAGATCTGTTGGAGGAGTTTCTAGATATTGTATCAGATAATGTGCCTAAGGGTTTACCCCCAGTAAGGAATATTAGCCACCATATAGATTTGGTGCCAGGATCGAGCTTGCCAAATAAAGCTGCACACAGAATGACGCTTGTAGAAACTGAGTTAAACAAATAGGTCCAAGAGTTCTTTGGAGAAAGGATTGATTAGGGAGAGTCTTAGCCCGTGTGCAGTACCTGTAGTACTAGCACCCAAGAAGGATGGAGAGTGGAGAATGTGCACAGACTCTCAAGCAATTAACAAGATCACTATCAAATACAGGTTCCCATTGCCAAGGATGGATGATATCATGGACTGTTTGAGTGGAGCTGAGTACTTCACGAAGATTGACCTGAAAAGTGGTTACCATCAGATCCGTATCAGAGAAGGAGATGAGTGGAAGACAGCCTTCAAAACCAGAGAGGGCTTGTATGAGTGGTTGGTCATGCCATTTGGGTTGTCCAATGCACCGAGTACCTTCATGCGGCTGATGAATGAAGTACTAAAAGAATTTTTGGGCAAATTTGTCATTGTATATTTAGATGATATATTAATATTTAGTAGAACCATGGAGGAGCACCTGGCGCACATCAGAAGGGTTTTTGAGAAGCTGCGAGAGGAGCAGTTATTAATTAATCTAAAAAAGTGCAATTTTGTAAAGAAGGAACTAGTGTACCTGGGATTTGTCATCTCAGCAGAAGGTCTAAAAATGGACCCAAAAAAGGTGAGAGCTATCATCGAATGGCCTACCCCAAGAAGCACAACCGAGGTGAGATCATTTCATGGTCTAGCCAGCTCTTACAAAAAATTCATAAAAAATTTCAGCAGCATTTGTGCACCCCTCACAGAGACAATGAGAGGGGATAAGAAAGAATTCAAGTGGACCTTAGGGGCTGAAAGGAGCTTTGATGCGTTAAAGAAAAGAGTCACAGAATAGCCTGTTTTGGCACTTCCAAACTTTAACAAAGTATTTCAGGTAGACTGTGATGCCAGTGGCAGTGCAATAGGGGTTGTACTGAGTCAGGAAGGCAGACCTATTGCTTATTTCAGTGAGAAGCTAAATGATGCTCGAAAAAAGTATTCAGTTTATGACCAAGAATTTTATGCTATAGTTCAGGCTCTGAAGAAGTGGAGACATTATTTATTGCCAAAGGAGTTTGTTCTATTTACTGATCATCAAGCTTTACAGTACCTTAATAGTTAAACAAAACTGAATCAAAGGCACTTGAAGTGGGTGGAGTTCCTCCAAAGCTATACCTTTATGCTGAAGCACAGAAGTGGGAAATAAAATAGAGTTGCAGATGCCTTAAGTAGAAGGCAAAATTTACTAATTAAAATGATAGTGGAAGTAGTGGGATTTGAAGAACTGAAGGGTTTGTACCACGAAGATCCAGATTTTGCGAAGCACTGGACGGCTTGCTTGACACCATTACTATGGACAGGACAAGATGGTTGGATTTTCTAATCCAAGATGGAATGTTGTTCAGAGGAAGTAAATTATGCATTCCAAGGAGTTCCATGCGGGAAAACTTAGTCAAGGAGAAACACGATGGAGGACTAGCCAGACATTTTGGCCGGGATAAGACAATTGCCCTGGTGAGTGAAAATTACTATTTGTCGCAACTACAAGAAGATGTGAAAAAGTTTGTACAGAGTTGTAGAATATGCCAGATGGCAAAGGGTAGAAGACAGAACACGAGATTGTATCAGTCGTTACCAGTACCTGAGCAACCATGGGAGGACGTCAGCATGGACTTCATCCTCGGATTGCCAAGAACACGAGAGGGAAATGACTCTGTATTTGTAGTAGTTGATAGATTTTCCAAGATGGCACACTTTATCCCATGCCAAAAAACAAGTGATGCAGTTCACATTGCAGGGTTATTTTTCAAGGAAGTGGTACGACTTCACGGTCTACCGAAGAGCATTGTTTCTGACAGAGATACAAAATTTGTTGGTTATTTCTAGAGAACTTTGTGGAAGAAGTTGAAGACAGATCTGAAGTTCAGTTTTGCATACCACCCATAGACTGATGGATAGACAGAGGTGGTAAATAGAAGCCTGGGTAATTTACTGAGATGCTTGATAGCAGATCAACCCAAGGGATGGGATTTAGTTTTACCGCAGGTGAAGTTTACGTATAACAATTCAGTCAATAAGAGCACAAATAAATCTCCATTCCAGATAATATATGGAAACAGCCCGAGAAATGTGTTTGAACTGAGAAATTTGGATAAGAGAGAAAAGTGCAGTGCCGAGGCAAAAGAATTTGCGGAACATATGAAAAGTCTGCATGAAGAAGTAAGGAAACAAATTATAAAAATGAATACTCAATATAAGACAAGAGCAGACCAGAAGTGGCGGTTCAAAGAGTTTGAAGTAGGAGATGAAGTCATGGTCCATCTCAGGAAGGAAAGGTTTCCAGCCAAAACTTATAACAAATTAAAGATGAAGAAGTTTGGGCCATGCAGAATATTGGAAAAACGGGAGTCAGGCAATGCTTATGAAGTGGAATTGCCAAGTTGGCTTGACATTTCACCTGTTTTTAACATTTTAGATTTAGTGGAATATCATGAGGGAGAAAGTACAGAGGAACCAAGTATGAAATTATGGCAAATTCCAACATCTACTCCAATCGCAGACAAGGTCGAGGAAATATTAGACGCTCGTTGAGGTAGAAGCACCAAAAACAAACAGTATTCTAAATATTTGATAAAGTGGAAGGGTAGACCTGTTGAAGATGCAACTTGGTTTTCGAAGATGAAGGTTGACCGCCTGGGTCTTCCCCTAACAAAACAAAAGTGAGGATCACTTTTTAATTTACCCCGGGTGTCTGATGCAGGAGCATCCGACGACAGTAGAGCAATCTTGCATCCTCCAAATTTTTCTAAGTTTTCTAAGTACTTTGTATTTTGATTTATTTTAGTTCTTTCCCAAGGCTGAAGTTTTGTAAAGCAAAGGGGAAGTTTCAATTTTGTAAAGCAAGGCAAGGGAGCTGCGAAATCGTGACATGTCGTGATTTCGCAACATGTCACGAAATCATGGCTCCAAGGGCAAATGCAGAAGGCAAAGGCATGGGGAGCCGTGAAATCACGACATGTCATGATTTTGTGACATGTCACAAAATTGCGGCTCCAAAGGCAAAGGAAGTTTCAATTTTTTAAAGCAAGGCAGGGGAGCCATGAAATCGCGACATGTCACGATTTCATGACATGTCGAGAAATCGCAGCTCCAAAGGCAAGGGCAAAAGACAAGGGCAGGGGAGCCATGAAATCATGACATGTCATGATTTTGCATTCACACAAACAACACTTCAAATTAATTTTCTGTAAATTTCTTAACACAGTCTTACAATACCGTTTCCAGGCATAGTTCTTCCCCACTCAATCTCAAACTCACCATCCCATTCCCTTAAAATTTTCCAAGTTTTTATCGAGGTCTCAGCCCTCTAGGAAATTAATGCCCCACTTGAGAGAATTCCTAAAACAACAAAAAAAAAAAATTGCTTCTTCTCCAAGTTTTTGATTTTTCTTCCATTAATGGGCCACCGCCCCGATCTGCCATGAAGCTCGCATTAAAGACCCCCTCGACATGCAACCGCCGCTTTGGTCAGACCGTTAGTTTGAACCGCCATCTCACCCATACTGTCCCTGGCCTGCAACTGTCACCTTGTCAAAAAATTTCCTTAAGATAGTCATCCCTATTTAATACATGCGGTTGTCATCTCCATTTTAATATACGTGGCCTTCATCTTTGTTTTAATACACGTGGCTACCCGCGTGTCCATTTTCGGCCTCTGTCTTCAACAGGTCGCGTCGCTTTAACACACATGGCAGTCCCGTGTCTACTTCGGCCCATCTTCTTCTTAACCGCGATATCTTAATCCGCATGGCAGTCTTTAACTGGTCGTGATATCGTGACATGTCGTGATATCGTGACATGTCACAGTATCACGACCCCCATGCCCTTATGCCTTTGCCTTGCCTTTGGAGTCACGATTTCGTGACATGTCGTGAAATCACGACATGTCACGATATCGCGGCTCCCCATGCCCTTGCCTTCTGCCTTTGCTTTTGGAGCCACGATTTCGCGACATGTCACGAAATCGCGACATGTCACGAAATCGCGACATGTCACGATTTCGTAACTCCCTTGCCCTTGCATTTTGCCTTTGCCATTGGAGCCGCGATTTCTCAACATGTCACAAAATCGTGACATGTCGCGATTTCACGACTCCCCTACCCTTGTCTTTTGCCCTTGCCTTTGGTGCCGTGATTTCATGACATGTCACAAAATCGTGACATGTCACGATTTCGTGGCTCCCCTACCTTGCTTTACAAAATTGAAACTTCCTTTGCCTTTGGAGCCACGATTTTGTGACATGTCACGATTTCATGACTCCCCTTTCCTTTGCCTTCTGCCTTTGCCCTTGGAGCCGCGATTTCACGACATGTCATGAAATCGCGACATGTCATGATTTCGTGGTTCCCCTGCCTTGCTTTACAAAATTGAAACTTCCCCTTTGCTTTACAAAACTTCAGCCTTGAGAAAGAACTAAAAAAAATCAAAATACAAAGTACTTAGAAAACATAGAAAATTTTGGAGGATGCAAGATTGCTCTACTGTCACCGGATGCTCCTGCATCATGTAGGCATTAGTCGAGTTATGTAGCACTTCCTTTCATTATTCCAAATGATACTTGCATGAGAGGACATCCTCGATGTCTCCTTATCCTTCAATATTTCTTCCCTAATAGATGCAATCTATTCAATCTTGGATTTAATTCTCTTTTCCTTCTTCTTAGCGAGTATAAGTTCTATATTTTCTAGTGAACCGATGATGATATCTTCTTCAAGGTTGGCTATAGCTATGGATCCAATACAACCCTTTTATTTGATGATATGTCTTCAATGGGTGGTTGTTCTTGATATCTATGATTGCTCTCTTCCTATATGGTGATTCATCTCTAATAAGTGGTAGCTTTCAATAGCTTTAGCTAGTAGTTTATCCAAGAAATCAATTTAGTAATGTACTCCCTATATAACTTTTATTTTAACATATATTACCCTCTTTAGTGTTGTTAACCTAATAATGAGTGCTATGTATCCTTCAATGCTATAGGTTTCCGATGTGGCATTGGTCCTTTGCAATCGTGTTGCTCACATGTAGTTAGTTACAACAAGCTATGGTATATTCTAACACCTTTATGAGGCATATACTGAGCCCTATGGATGGCTATTCTATGAGAATATTTTTCATGTTTCTCCTCTACCAATGGTGATCGCATGTAGTTAAGATGATAGGCTATGTAGAGTATCTTTAAGACACTTAACTTTTATCTCCCTTTGATGTAATAATAAAGATAATTTCGGTGCTTGTATATCTTTTTAATTTGATTCTTAGTTGAACCTAAAACTTGAGACTCTTCTAGTCTCATTTTATAGCTCTCTTCATTGGTTTTTATGGTGTCTTTCTTCTCCACACATTGTAGGAATATAACCCTATAAGGTGGCTTCTCTAGACCATAATAAGTTGTTGGTTTTGTGCACAAAATAGTGTCTTTAGACACTTTGATATATGTTGATTTTTTTACTTTGGTTTTCCACTCTAGCTTAACAACTAATGCATATAATAATCCTTTGAGACTAGCTAGTTTTATGAATAACTAGAACAGTGTAATCAATCCTTAATGTATTAATAATATGTCTAACTCAATGCACTTAAGGATAATAATATTTTCACCTTATTTCTTTTGTAAATGAACCATCAAAGTAATTTTAAATAAATGCTTAGTTTTCAATGCAACTTAAAATACATAGTGCACCTTAAAACTCTTTTAATAACAACTAGTATAGTGCAATATTGATCTCATCTTATTACTCCCTCAAATAAAACTTAAATCATGCACTAGTAATTGTTCCTAAATGCACTATAATCTCTATAACTTAATGTAATATTTTTTATTGTAAATAGATAATAAGAGGATGAGGTTTTTATTTCTATAAAAAAATATCTAACTCCTATTTTATTGTGTAGGTATAAATCTTAAAATAAACTACCTTTTGCACTCTCTATGATGACTATAATATGCAATCTTCTCTTTGCAACTTCTTAAAACTCTAATATGGTCCTTAATGAAACTAACTAATGAACTAAATATATTTGTTCATAAAATTAACCCTTTATTCCTAAGTTGCTTATAGTTAAGGTCTCTAAAGATAAAGGATTGCTACGTGATTAGATTCATTGTATTACTATCTTTAACTAGAAAAAATTGTAACTATTCTTGTATGTTCCAAACAACTCCTCAAATTACTATTTCATAGCTTAGTAACTCCTCTATCTTGCTGTGTGAAACAATAGTGTGGTGGTTTCAATTTTATTTCAGTATGCTCTCTATAAAACTAAAGTTTTGCAACTAGTAATGTTGCCCTAATTGCTATCCTTTCTAGTCAATTTCTATACTAAAATGATGTCCATGAAACTCAAAAATTTGGTAGGGAATTCTATCGATTTTTTACTTTAATAACCCTTCAGTATTCTACTAAATATTTAGTAAACCTCCTTTCTTTGAATGAGCCTTATAGCCTTCAAATGTAATGAAAGCATGAGATTCCAGAAATAAGAAGAGACACTAATTGCTGCAATGTAAACTAACTAACTTGATGCACAAAATAAAGCGAATATAATTGAATCAAAACCAAACGTAAAAGGAGAAAGCAGGAGCACAACCCTTTTTATTAATGTGATTCCAACTCGGTTACAATACATCTCCTCCATTTTTAGGGGCTAGGAGAGTTAGCATGTTTCCATTACAAAAAGTGAATAGTGATCTTCTTTTCGCATGCCCACATTTGAAACGGGTGGGCCAAAGTGTTGTCGTCGCTTATGCTGATGAATCCTTGATGTTTGCTGCTTCTCCTGTGATCAAAGAAACACAAATGCGTTAGTAGCACCTGTAACAAAAGGATAAAGCATTTAACTTTAGAAATCAATGAGAAATGCATGCAAAAGATTGATTAAGCCAGTGAATAAAATAACTCTAATCAACCTGCAACTCTGACAGAGACCAAAAAACATCATCGAAAGGCTGCTGCCAGTGATACAGTCGATGAAAGTCTGCTGTAATTCGTCCCCAGGTGAGATGACTTCGCCTGTGATGAAAAGCCGAAATGTTGTTGCTCAAATATCACACCTCCATCAGCAGGAATTTAGCATCAATATCTGCAAGTCAGTGGGATGATAAAAAGTGACAAAAATGATAAACATAGGATGAAATCTGATTAACATATTATGAAATTGAATACGTAACTATCTGGTCAGCATAGAATGGAATGAGGAATGAATAAATGACAGATAACGAATTAGAATGAAATTTAAAAGGTGTCGGGTGCCCGAATGGGCCACCCATCGTTGGAATGTGATTTTGGTGCCAATCCAGTAGGGATAGGCCCAAAAACTCTTAGGTTGAATTGTCATCAAATTGATGGATCAATGTGCTCAAATTTTGGGTTCTAAGGTCCGGATTCACCCTTCCAGTATCCACCCAATAACCTCTCTTGCGAAAGAGATTACAGATGTAAAAGAGATGAATCGAAAAGAGGTGCAATAGGGTGTTCAATTTGGCAGCACTTCATCACTTGAAATGTCTACCAACTTGTCTTTTTGGGTGGGAAAGTCCACCATTTTATAGACCCAGGGGGTCTCTTTGGAGGGGCATGCAAAGATGCCACATGGCGGCCATGCCTTCCCAAGATGGAGGAGACTCCTCCTTGACTTGTGCTTCCATGACTGCCTTTGTGACAGTCCTCTAACTGCCAATCTACCCACCTACGTGCGCCTGCACGGTAGGAGGCAATAATTGACTGTCTCTACCTGCTACTCATTTAATGTCTACTTTAATGTCTGCTTTAATTGGTTTAAAGTCTGCCTTCGATTGGTTTAAAGTCTGCCTTTATTGGTTGATGTCTGCCTAGGCGCAAAGATGGGAGTTTGTCACGATATCATGATGTTGTGATATCACGACACCTAAGCCTTAGGTTTCTTTTTAGCCAGAAGTGTCAAAATTTCGTGACGTCATGAAATCGCGACGTCGTGATTTCATGACACTTCTAGAAAGAGTCTCTCTTTTGGCCAGAAGTGTCACGATTTCGTGGCACTTCTAACAAGGGCCCTCTTTTGGCCAGAAGTGTCATGATTTCATGACACTTCTGGAAAAGGCCCTCTTTTGGCCATAAGTGTCACAATTTCATGACACTTCTGGCAAAGGCCCTCTTTTGGGCTTTGGTGTCGCGATATCACGACGTTGCAATATCGCGACGTCGCTATATCGTGACACCCTCGCCCAAGGCTTTCTTTGAGGCTTTGGTGTCATGATATCATGACGTCGCGATATCGTGACACCCTTGGCCAAGACTTTCTTTTAGGCTTTTTTATGTCGCGATTTCGCAACGTCATAAAATCGCTACGTCGTGATTTCGCGACACCCTCGGCCAAGGCTTTCTTTTAGGATTTTGGTGTGACAATTTCGCGACATCGTGAAATCGCGACGTCACGATTTCACGACACCCTCGGCCAAGGCTTTATTTTGACTTTGCCTTGTTAAAATGACCAACTTTGCTTTGTTTACTTTTCGACCTTCTAAACTACTGTGTAAGTGGCTAGGACCATTGTTTGACCTCTGAGGGCTGCCCTGAAAGCTATGTGTGTTAATGCGATCAGTGTTTGTAGTCACATAATTGGATTGGTGCTATTTTGGTGTCTACAGGTAATCTTCAAACCTGTTAGGTTTGGTAGTAATGTTTGACTCCTTTATCCATAAAAATCCTTGTCAAATTTTGACTTCAATCAAGATCTTCTTCTCAAGAATCTAAAATTCTTTAGGTCCTCCAAAATTTGGTAAACTTCTTACCAAAATTCTTCTCCTTTGGGATTTTTGTTGGATGGCGATAATTGTACCAAAAACTTCCTTTATCAGGAACTTCTCTTTGGTGGTAAATCTCTCCAATTATTTCTCCTAGGAACTCCTTTAATGACCTTCTTTGAATCTCCTTTAATGAGGCTCACCAAGCCTTCTTCTTGTTTCTCCTTGATATTTCTTGTAGGTCTCTTTAGCTTCTCAAGCTAATTTCTTCTTCTCCTTCACGGTGAATTCTTAAATATTCAATGAAGATCATAAATCTCCTATATTCACCAAGACTCCTTGTTAGAGTCTCTTTAATATACTATTTGTATTTTTCAATGAAGATCACCAACCTCTAATATCCTTTTGGACTCTTCTATAGAGTCTCTACAATGAATCTACAACAAGGCTCCTATGGATATTTTTTCTTCCACACTTTGTATATCTACAACCTATAGCAATGGGACCTTTTATTTAGACCTCCAAATATTCATTCTTTCTCTTGTTTATTGTGGTGCTGGAATGATTCTAAAGAAGATATTATTCCTAGGTATTTTGTAGAAAGATTCCCAACTTCATTTGAAACCCTTTTTCCTGTAACAAAGTTTTAGGACTATAATGGAAGAAATTCTAAATATAGATATAATGAATCTTCACTAATTTATTTGTCAATCTAGTGGAATCCTTTCTTAGTCCTAGTATTCATGAGTTATTCTACAACCTTGTAGAAATATTCTATCCAAATGCAATCTCAAAAATTTTGCAAATGAGATTTCTAAATTTCTTTCAATCTCACTTGTGGCTCTTCCTATTTTCTATCAATCCATCATGTGCTATGATACCACTATTAGCTTTTTATGGGTATATGATATAGGAAATGCAACCAAAATATGTAATATAAAAAATCTCTAATATCTAGATAATAACAAAACTATAATATGTAGGAAAATAATAAGATAAACTTCTACAATAGCTCAAAAATATGTCATTAATGTAAGCTCACAAAAATAGTACAATGCAATATAATGGAGTACATGAACACTCCATAAACTCATATAAAAGGACTACGTTGTATCACACTACTAATCTATACTAACCGCACTCTATATTCTCTCCTTACTCTTTCACTCACTATAATATATTTATATAGTAATATAGGTTCCTTGGCTCTCACTCTATCATTGACTCTATACTATGACTTATGTATATGTGGACCACATGTACATTTACATCATTGCACATTCTAACACTGTGCATTTATTACATGTTGAATTAACTAGATAACTTTACTATAAGGTAAACCCCTACTCTAGTAATGTACCAAAGGTGGTACATTGATATGTACCCAATAATATAATATATTCTCTAACAATTTTGAGATATATGCATTTTATGTTTTTATAAAAATCCAAATTATAAAAATAGAAAATAAAATTTCCATAATTGAAATATTTTACAAATATGATATCCATGTGCATCCTCCATACATGATGAGACACATTTAAACATTTTTAGGCCTTTTAAATACAATCCACTTCCACTTCATGAATATTATATATATCACATGCTCTTTTTATTATAGTTTCTTCTCAAAAATAAAAAATAAATAGTTTTAAGCTATAGATTCATAGCCATTAGGTCTCCTTAGTATCAATCCTTACTTAGGATATATATTTCAAAAGTATGAAATAAATAAGATATAATATATTTAAATATATAAAATATCATGAACAACTTTAAATGACTAAATTTATTTAAAGTTATTTTAATACTTATATTAAGATTATATATGTTGAGTCAAAATTGATATGAAGTAAATATATCTAATCTCCTAAGATCTTATTGACCCCATATTCTTCTTCAATATACTTATTTAACAAATATTTTATTTTATTTATAATTTTATTGAAGGACACATCATAATATATTATACATAATATTTTTGGTTTAAGATCAATTCTATGCCTCTAAAACATATCTAGAATAATAATAATAATAATAACCTTACTCATTAAAAGTTTTAACAACAAAAAATATATAAAATATATAGAAAAATTTTAAAATATTTACAAGACACATTTATCCATTAAAATATTTTCTATAATATTATTCTAATATAATTTTTTAAGGTCTCAATAATGACCTGCTATTATAATACACAAAACATAAATGTTGACATAATATCTCATCATATTTATAATAGAAAACTAAATTGCCATAGAGAACATGTTTTCTATATTCATCAAATAAGCCTAGGAAAGGACCATCATATTCTAGATATGATGGACTCTAATATCTACACCTAGACATAGTTTATAATTTATGTAAATTTGTAGATTGAGAATATTCAAGTATAGATACTCAAAGGTTGTATATGACCATTATAGTTGACTAGAGAATAACATGGATCAATGTCATGGTCATGGTTATAGCTATGGGTGAATGAAACAAGGATATAATTTACCACAATATGAAAAGCATTGATGGTCTTGATTAGGGGATGAAGCATATATATGTTGTGTTCATGGTCATGATTGTGTGAAAGTGAAGGAAGGACATTTATGAGTAGGGGAAAGAGAGCACCCATGGGGACTTTAGGGTAGGGTATGGTTGTACTAGATTCTCACCATCATTCAAGAAAATTTTGGGATTATTGTTAATAAAAAATTCTCACCATGGGTACTTTAGGGTAGGGTATGCTTGTACTAGATTCTCACCATCATTCAAGAAAATTCTAGGATTATTGTTAATTCAGGGATCAAATGTTCTTTTTTGGGATGATTCTTGTGATGGTCGCCCTCCTATCTTGAATAAATATCCTATATTATGTTCCCTAAGCATTTTTTTCTTGGAAGCAAGTTGGTCTCATGTGGAGGACTTTAAAAAAATTTAGTATTTTGGAAATATGGAGATGTACAGGTGGAAAGATCCACAATAATGGACCCAAGGGGGACTGTCCAATGAAAAAGAGGTGATTACTCTGATTCTTACAGGGAGGCCTTGCTCTTCATTGAGGCGTAAATATATTCTGGCTTTGAACCCTAAACGTAGGGGAACCTACTCAGTAGCCTATGGTTATCAGGTTCTTAATAAGCAAAAGTATGGGAGTCTTCCTATCACTTGGTGGAAAAAGGTGTGGAACAAATTTGCCTGGCCAAAATGTAACTTCTTTCTCTGGTTGGTAGCTCATAATAAATGCCTCACTTGGGATAATGTGATCAAGAGGGGATTTTAGGGTCCCTCTTTTTGTGTCCTTTGTAGTAAGAATGAGGATGACTCTTCTCATTTATTTTTCCAATGCTCCTTTTTCAGAGACATTTGGCATTGTTTGTGGAGTGCTTGGAACCATCCATGTTTTCATGTGTTGTCCCTAGTGGAGTTTTGGAGTAGTCTGGATAGAACTTTGGCCAAGGCCCCCTTCTTTCAGGTGGCTTGGAATTTGGGCCCTTCTTGCATCATCTGGCAAATTTGGCTTGAATGGAACCTACATATATTTTAGGGAAGTTATTTGGCTGTTTAAAATATGTTGCAAAGGATCATGTATATGGTTCAAGAAACCATCCATAGAAAATGTGATGCGGACCCTCTTTTGGATTGTAGGAAGGAGAAGGTACAACAAGCCCTTGGTATATTTAGGAATGGTGTGAACTCTTCTAGCCCTAGTAGGGTTCCTCAGCTCAGCAAGAAGGTTTAGAGAGATGGTAGGTGGAGGCCACCCCCTAGAGAAGTTTTAAAAATTAATGCTGAGGGATCGTCCATGGGTAATCCTGGACATGCTGGAATTGGCGGTGTTTGGAGAGATTCTACTGGTGGTGTCATTTTTTTCTTTTACATTTATAAAGGTGTTCACTCCAACAATTTTATGGAAGCTCTTGCAATTCTTGAGGCCTTGCATAGTCGATTTTCTCTTGGATGGCATAGGATTATATGTGAGTCTGACTCTCAAATTGTGGTTAATATTTTAAATAGTAAAAGGGTGGAGGAAGTTAATTGGCAGTTGGCCTCTGTAGCTGTTTAGATTCTCATAATGAGTGAAGATTTTGAATTTATATCCTTTGTGTACATTCCAAGGGAATGGAATATGGTTTTTGATTACGTAGCCAAAAGGGCTTTTGAGCTATTGGATCCTTGGAGTATAAAAAATTTGGAGATTCTCCCGTCTGGGTACTCTTAACGCCTATGGGAGTTGATCCACAGGGATGTACAAACTTAATGTGGTTTGTTCTTTTTGTCTTTTCTAGGTGTCATTATATTCTAGTGGTTTTGGCTTGTTTGGTTGTTTATTTGAATCTTGGTTGGAAGCTCAGTTGTACTTTGTAATCCAGACTTTTTATTAATAAATTTTAACCCCTTTATTTAATATGCAAAATAATTTTCTTTGTTCATATTTTGAAATAAGTTTCTCTTATTATAAAATTCTATCATTAATCATTTATATAATCATTGTAACAAAAAAATTTGCAAGAATTATTAAAGAAAAAAATACTTACTCTTGTGTAAAAATATATAAACATAGAAAATTCAATATTTAAAAGCATATTACAAGATAGGTGCCCATGTTTTAATTTAGTATTTTAAACAATTGTAGATAATATCCTTGTCCTATCATATAATATAGATTTATATTGCTCTTCCATCTCATCAATCTAGTTCTCATCCTTTGAAGCAATACTCTTAATGGACAATCTTATTGTTGTCAAATTTCTATAATCATACTAACCAAAAAATTGCATGTATTATAAAAAATTATTTACTCTTGTGTAAAAATATGTAAACTCAAATAATTCAATATTTAAATGCATACTACAAAATAAATGAATCAAGTAACATTTTAAAACCATTCTAGTCAAGATCTATAATCATAAAAAAATTATTTTCTATAAGGGATTCATCAAATTAATATCTTGCATAAATAATTAAAATATTTTAATTGATTATGGGATATATTTATTTTAGTATTTTTATACAAATCTAAATTAAAAAATATAGAAAATAAAAAATGAAATATTTTACAAAAATGATATCCATGTGGATATTCCATACATGATGAGACACCTTCAACATTTTTTAGGCCCTTTAAAGACAATCCACTTCATGAATATTATCTACATGCTATTTTTTTATGGTTTCTTATCAAATATAAAAAAATAGGTTTTAAGTTATAGAATCATAGCTATTAGGTCTCCTTAGTGTCAATCCCTACTTAGGATATATATTTCAAAAGTATAAACTAAATAAGATATAAATATATTTAAATATAGAATAATATATATATATATATATATATATATATATATATATATATATATATATATATATATATATATATATATATATATATATATATATTGATTGGTTGATAGTAGAAGAGATTTTAAAGGTTCACCAAACCTGTTACAAGTAGGGTTTTAAAAGACACCCTCAAATCTTAGATCTAGCAATAAGACAACAAGAAAGATTAATCTAGATTCTAGTACTCAAACCCTAAAATCCAATGAAGCAACCTCCTAAAAAATAAGCTACAGATTTTTATCAAGCAAATACAAAATATTGCCCCATGGTCAAACCACCATGTGCACAGAAATATAAAGCAATGGAGAAAAACAATAGCATAAAAAAATATTATCGGTTAAAATAATTTTACAAGAAAATATCACCCAAATCGAAGCTTTTTTAGCCTCATAAGAAAGGAGAATAGGAGAATATTATTATCACAATAAAAAAATCCATCCAAAAAATCATATAACATGATAACCCCTCATAACAACTAGTTTTAAAAATTAACACTAGAAAATATCGACCAAAAAAATCCACATCATATCAAAAAAACAAGCCCATAGGGCTCACTCTTCTAACCAATGAAATACCCACCAAGATCATAAATAATCACTAAGAAACCCACATATCCCATTCAATAAAACCACTCTTAGGGCATTTAGAAAGAAAAAATAGAAAAACACCCAATGTAGTACCTAAGAGAAAAAAAGGGAGGATAGTAAAAATGTGAGAATTGGTAGACTTTTATATGGCTCCCTAGTTTTTACTTTTGCTAAAACTTTGGGTATTCTTTCCAATAACCTTACTGAGGGATATGGTATCCTTAGAGGTATTCAAGAGGCTACTAAATTTGGATGGGAAAATATGCTAGTTGAGTTTAATTGTCAACTCAAGATTAATCTTTTTAAGACTCCTTCTAAGAATCATAAGGTTTATTGGAGTATAACAAGAATTATTGAGAAGATTCAATTAATCTGGATGGAGTATATTTGTGTGTTCTTTTTTTTATTGTTTAAGGTTTTCTCCTTGATAATGTCAAAGGTGGTATGCCAGGTGTGAACCCTAGGCAATTTTTGCGGAATAGATACCCCTGCCTCCTTGGGTCTTACCCGAAAGTGGTATTCCTTCTTGGATGTTTTCCATAAAACAAAAATCATCCATGGATGTTTACATTATTTTTAAATATATTCTATCCAACCTCTCTTTATTATTACTCCCATTGTTCTATATTTTTCTTATTCCATGCATATTTTGGGTTTACGTTTCCAATAAATTTTTTCATTTTTGACAATATGTTGATCATTAGAAGGGGTCACTTGCCTTTGTCCCTAACATATTTGATTTCTATCAAGTAAAAATAAATAAATTAGCAAGTCAATATAATAAATATGAGGGTGGCACAACCCTTGTTTTCTTTTCTAATTTTGACCTAATATTCGTGATTGTTCTATGGTGGATCAAACAAATTCAACTATAGATGTTCATCTCATTTTTAAATGGATTTTATTCAACTTCCTTTTCGTATTCCTCCCATTGTTGTATATTATTCCTATTTCATGCATATTTAGGGTTTACATTTCCAATAATTTTTTATTTTATTTTGTATAATATGTTGATTATTACAAGTGGTACCTTGAAGTCTTTCTCTCTAACTTATTTGATTTCTATCAAGTAAAAGTAATAAACTATGAGGTCCATGTAATAAATATAATGATGGCATAACCCTTTGTTTTTACTTTTGTTTTGATATAAAATTCATGATTATGCTCTAGTGGCACTACATAATGACACCATAGAGTGATGATTCTATTATTTGGATGATAATTATCATCATAGTAATGTTACAAAGAATTATTATTTGGGAATTATTTTATTCCTATTTGACACATATATTTGTTTTTTATTTCCATCCATATTTTTTAATATTTGATAATATGTTGATCATTACAAATGATCACCCCTAAAATATTTGATTCCTTTAAAGTGAGAAAGGAATAAACAAGTAATTCAATGTAATAAGTGTGAGGGTAGCATATCCCTTGATTTTAATTCTAATATTAACCTAGGGTTCATGATTTGGTAGCATATCCCTTGTTTTTAATTTTAATTTTAACCTAGGGTCCATGATTGTGCTATGGTGGTACTATATAATGACACCATAGAGTGATGCTTCTAATATATTGTTGTTAACCAACATTGCACTAATACCATAAAGAACTATTTTATATTTTGGTCATGTGATGAATTTCTCTCTAATATCTATGAATTTCTATCTAGTAAAGAAACAATAAACTATTAGGTCCATTTAATAAATGAAAGGTTGACATTATTCTTTTTTTTTAATTTTAACCAAGGGTTCATCATTGTGCTATGGTGACACTACATAATATACCATAAATCAACCCTTCTATTATATTGGCATTGACCTACAATTCATGTTGACTGGTCGTTTAATTTTATACACGCTTATATTATAAATTTGTGTTGCCTTTTATGCTAACAATTTTATTATGTACTTTTGTGTTACATATTTTACATTCTGTTAATAAAATGATCAAGCCTAAACTATCATGAATACAATGACCAAGGTTACCTAAAGGTTTAACTTTAATGTAATCTAGTCTTACTAGAAAAATTATTATAATAGAACATAATCCATTGGATAGGATTACATTTTTCTATAGGTATACTTTCTATTATTTTTGAGCTGGAAATTTTTTGAGGCAAGATAAGTCAAACCTTACTTGCTTGTTGCACCCTTTAGCTAACAAGGTAAATTTTAAGACAATTATCAAATGACACTTAGATATTTGTAATTTACCCTCATATTAAGAATATTTATTAGATCTATTTTTTGGAGCAATACTAGTGGGTTTGTAGCCTCTTCTATTTTTATTACATGAATCATACATATATCATTTGAATCCCATATCTATCACTTGAAAATAGCTAATCTATATAAATATTAATTATTCTTCTACTTATCTAACTTCCTCAAATTTTAAACTTTATAATATTCAAGTTGTATGCTTATCTTAGATACAACTTAACATAAAAATACTTAACTTATTTTCAATATTAATGATGAATTTATATATCCTTCAATATTGCACATAGTTGAATAATATCGAATATTACCTTATTTCTAATTTATCTCAATCTACATGGGATAAACTCAATAATACTATGGCATAGAACATGCATTTTTATGTTACAAAAGCATATACCTATATTTTAGTCCTATATTATTACTACCCATCCTAACTCATTTTTAAATTAATATACCTCCTATTTTCCTATTTATTATAGGTACTTAATTTTTTCATGTCAATTTTATACACCTTATTACTTTTAGAATTTCTATAGCAAGGGTAGTTTTATTTTCAATAGGTATATTAGCCTCCCTCTATATGAATTGAATATGTACAAGGATATTTTTATTTTCAATGTGAACTTGAATACAATTAGAACTAAAATTCAAATTTTTTAATCTTCTACTTTAGTAATAATAAAAATAGTTTTTCTTGATAGGAGAGTTGGTTACAACCACACTATTTTTACTAATAACAATAGCTATTATAACAAAAATTACTCCTTTTAGATGCACAAATCATGGTTTTTTTGGTTATAATAACCTATTTTTATCAAGGATACAAAGCATTCCACTAATATTTTTATGTATGTAATTGCTTTTATGTTCGAGGAATAAAAATGAGGATGAAATTTTTTCATGTATTTTATATAAACAAAGCATTCCACACTCCAAATTAATATCACTTAAATTTAATGTAATCATACCTTATAGTTAAAGGTATCTATTTTCTAATACATTTCATATTAATTGCACCTATATGAACCCTCTTTGTATGATATTAGGTATATTATGGACTCACCATATCTTAATTACAAGTAACACTTAAAAACGATCTTATAATATTAACCATGTAATGAATACTCTAAAATGATTGAATATAAGTAATGAATACTCTAAAATTATACCAGCTTTATTATTTTTACAAGATGCTACCAACCTTTTAAACTTATAACTTAAAAACCCCTCCTACTAAAAAGTAATTAAAATTTTTAATATTTTTAATGTACTAATTCCACTCTAACCTGCCTTTATAAAATATGCATCCCATTTTTTTCCCTTGATGTATCAATATTTTAGTATACTTTATATTATATAAGAACTAAACTAATTAATATATACAAAGAAAGGTCAACTTTTTACATAATTGTTAAAGAGTTTGTTTGTTAAAGGTTGAAAGGTGGTCGAGTATTATTATTGTAGATTGTAGTAGTTTCCCTCCGCCGCCGATTGTGGTCACGTCATGTCAATACCGCGACAGCGTAACCTTCCTTTATACAAGCAGCTTTAAACGGTTTCTATTCAACCTACATTTCAGGGTGTTTCTTTCAAGTGTGAACGAATGTCCAACTCAGCCATCGACTCGCCCGTAACGTGCGTACTGTCAAACAGGCCTGTAATCGGTCAAATGAAATAGTACAATTTATATACTAGATGGCCAAGTATAATACAATTTATTTAACCATAGAATTAAATGACTTTACAACATACCATTGAATCAGTCTTGAGGACCGGGCCATAACAACCGTGTCGTCCATCGTCATCGCCAACTACTACGTGTTTGGATCTAATATGGCTTGGTCTATATATGTTTTTTTATGTTTTACTTTATTTATATATATATATATATATATATATATATATATATATATATATATTTTAAATTTAAATTTAAATGGTGAAATTGAAGTTGTCATAAATTTGTTTTTTATGGCTTTATAGTATTTTGTCTTGTCTATATTAAAATTACCACATAGTAATCCACCCCTATTACAATCATTTTAAACCTTTTATCTACATAAAACACTATTCATATCTATATATTATATATTTAATTGAAGATTATATAATATCTTAAAAAGATAATCTTTTTAATTGTATTTATTTTTTATGCTTATGATTGTTTTAATATACAATATTATTATATGGTTGCTTGTTTTTGGATTTATATATTTATTTAGTTTTTTATTTTATAAAGTATTATATGTCCGATTAAGTATAAGATATGATGTACCCTCCACATAAAAATGCTTAACATTTTAATTAAAAAATAATATTTTATTTTAAATCCAATCTACTACTACATTTCATGACTGTATAGTTACGTTCCTAGTACCTATGTGATGCCAAACATTCATCATTTTATTTACTTGTTCAATTTTTTATCACTATAATAGTACTAATTATTCATGCTATTATAATACTCAGTTATCGTTCATAAAGCCAAAATAATATTTTATAACAATGTTATATTAGCATCAAATAATACTAATGGTAACATCTCTCGATATATATAAATAAATTATACCATTTTTTATAAAGGACATGTATCATAATCTATATGCTATAATGAAATTTTAATTATTAAAAAAAAATGAAGTTTGAATTAAATTTGCTAATGATATTGATTGATCATAAATTAAAACTATGGTAAACCAAATTTTATTATTAGTTAATAGAATTGTTTAGTTTTCATATGTTATTAATGTGTAATATAATTTTTTCTTCAACTTTTGAACTAAGTTTATCTTCTTAGAAAATTCTATCATTGACTCCTTTATATAATCATTGTAACAAAAAAATTGCAATAATTACAACAACAAACAAAAAACACTTTATCTTATATAAAAATATATAAACTTAGAATATTCAATATTTAAATGCATATTACAAGATAGATACCCATGTTTCAATTAAGTCTTTTAAACATTGTAGATAATATATCTAGTCATAAAATTTTATTTTATATAATTGTTTTCTCCAAATTCAATCTCTTTTATAAAATAATCTTTGTCCTTATCATCTAATATAGATTTATATTCCTCCTTCATCTCATCAATATAGTCCTCATCCTCTCTTCATCCTTTGAAGTAATACTATTCATAGATAATTCTATCATTGTCAACTTTCCATAATCATAGTAACAAACAAATTGCATGTATTATAAAAGAATATTTACTCTTGTGTAAAAATATGTAAACTCAAATAATTTAATATTTAAATGTATACTACAAAATAAATGAATATTTTCTCAACATTTTTAAACCATTCTAGTCAAGATTTGTAATCATAAAAAAAATATTTTCTATAATTGATTCACCAAATTAATCTTTTGCATAAATAATTAAAATATTTTAATTGATTATTTTTAGTCGTTGTTGAGTATATAATATAGAAAATACAACCAAAATATGCAATACAAGCAAGCTATAATATATATATGATAATGGCACTATAGTATGCATAAAAATAATAAAAGAAACTTCTGTAATAACTCTTAAATATGCCATTAATGTAAGATCATAAAAATAGTACAATGTATTATAATGGAGGACATGAAAACTCCATAAAATCGTATGAAAGGACTACATCGTATCACATTAATCTATACTAACCACACCCTATATTCTCTCCTAACACTTTCACTCACTATAAGGCATTTATATAGGAAGATAGGTTCTAAAAGAACGAGATTCCAGGCAAAGGAAACACTAATTGCAATATAACCAAAACAAAATGCGCTTAAGTCCTAGAAACGTAAAGTGCATGAAATGGAAAAGAAACGCATTGGAAGAGACACAAGCAAATGGAGAAAAC
Organism: Wollemia nobilis; assembly: GCA_028583015.1. Classification (NCBI taxonomy): domain Eukaryota; kingdom Viridiplantae; phylum Streptophyta; class Pinopsida; order Araucariales; family Araucariaceae; genus Wollemia; species Wollemia nobilis. The sequence goes on from JAQPPZ010001862.1 coordinate 884,191, forward strand.
ACAGCCCTTTCATTAATATCCCTTGATATCTGTTACAATGACGTCTCCTCCCTTTTCGGGGGCTAGGAGCGTTAAAAGAATTCGATTACAATCACTCAATGTTCCTCTTTCCGCGATCCCATGATTGCAATGGGCGGACCAAGATGATGCCACCGCTGATGTCGATGAGTTCTTCACCTCCGCTGCTTCTCCTGCGAACAAAGAAACAACCAAGATGTCAGTAGCACTTGCTGCAAGTGAAAAGTGTTCGTTCTTCTAAAATCATCAAAAGATGCATGCAAACATTTATCTAAAATAGTAAACAAAATGATTCTAAACAGCCTGAAAACTTGATAGAAGAAAAAAAATGTTACCAAAAGGCCATTGCCACTGAGACAGCTGGCCAATCTGCCTTCAACTGGAATTTGTCCCTAGGTGGGACGATTTTTGACTGCAATTCGTCCCTGGGTGGGACGAATTCTTCTGTGTTGAAGAAGCCGACCTGCTGCTACTCCAATGTCGATTCCCGAGACCTAAAAAATTCTTGAAAACAAGGGGGTTATGTAATTGGGGCCATTTTGGGACGACCCAGATGGTCGGATTCTCCCAATTTGGCCTCTACCCTCGGGAATTTGATCTCGCCACCTGCAAGTCAGTGAAACAACAAAGCAACACAAAACATACTAGAATCTGACCAAAAGTTACGAAATTGTAGCTATGAGTTAACCAAACATAATAACACAAAATGCAACCTAAAAAAAAGTAATCTAGAATGCTCTAAAACCTAGAAAGTGCGGGGATGCCCAAGTGGGCCTCCCAACGTTGGCACTTGATTTCGGCACCAATCCACTAGGGATGGGCCCAAAACCTCTTAGGATTGGGGGTCGGCGAATTGGTTGGTTCAGGTGTCCATGTGTTGGATTTAGGTCCGATTCAAGCTTCCAAAAGCCACCCAACAACCTCCCTTGCAAAAGAGATTGGTGGATGTGGGAAGGTGAACCAAAAGGGATGCAAGTGGGTCTTCAACTCGATAGCACTTTGTTGCTTGAAAACTCCTTCAACCTGTATATTTTGGGTGAGAAAAGTCCCACCTTTTATAGACCCATGGGGTCTCTTTTGGGAGGGAAGCACAAATGCCATGTGTTGGTCATAGGCGCCATGTGGCAGTCTTGTCTTCCCATGAGGGAGGGGAGTCCTCCATTGACTTGGGCTTTCATAACTGCCCTTGTGACAGTCCTCAAATGGCCTATTTTCCCACTCACACACGCGTGCGATGCAGGAGTCATCAACTGACTGTTCTGGGCTGCCACTTGGCCTCATTTGTCTTTTTGCCCGTTAAACTTGGAAATCGTCTCACCCAGGGACGATTTCAGAAATCGTCCCTAGGTGAGACGATTTCAAGTTAGCAATCATCCCTGGGTGAGACGATTTCAGAAATTGTCCCTGGGTGAGACAATTTCAATTTAGCAATCGTCCCTGGGTGAGACGATTACTAGGCAAAGTGTCTAAGTGTGCAAAATTGCATCTTGACCTCACAAAATTGCTATGAAAGTGGTTAAGACCACTGTTTGACCTCTGAGGGCTGCCCTGGGGGCTGTGTTTGTCAAAGCGATTAGTGCTTGCAGTCACATAATCGGATTGGCGTTGTTTTGGTGTCTACAGGTTCCCTGGCCCTCACTCTACCTTTGACAATATATTATAACTTACGTACATGTGGACTATATGGACATTTACATCATTGAATATTCTAACACTTGTGCATTTATTACATGCTAAAGTAACTACAAGACTTTACTTTAAGGTAATATCCTACTCTAGTAATGTACCAAATGTGGCACATTGATATGTACCCAATAATATAATATATTCTCCAACACCCTATTGTATTACATTATTTGTGTATGGATCTTCATCTTGATTCTAGATTTTGCATTCTCCTTCTTTTCTTTATGTATTCTACTTCTTGTCTATATCATGTTCGAGCAGGTAGTTATTATCTTCATAAAATGCTATCTTTGTTGAGAGAGATCTAACTTCATATTCCTTTGGTTTTGTCTTTGTGCTATCTTTATTATACTTTTTTTTTGTATCCAGATTAGGATAATTATCTTATTCTCTTCTACCATCTTTTCTCTTCCTCCATCTTCTTTTTTTCTATATTATTACAAGAGGAATATATGCTTCATGATGAGTTAGTCTATTATCACAATAATATCGACTTGGATTCAAGGATTCACTACCAGCATTCACTTTCTTTTGTTTCATTACATGAAAGAACTCAAAAGTGATTAATGATAAATAGAACATTAATCACTCTTTTGAAGAAATAATAATCATAGTTTGAGTATTCCACCAAGTCCTGAATAGAGTTTCATGAAGATATCAAATTAATATTGTAAAGTTCTTTTTCTTTGCTTCTTTCAATAACAAAGAGAATCTTTCTTTAAACATCGTAGATAAGATATTGAATCCACTCAAGTTTTCTATTAGATATTGCGAATATAACATAAGTTCATGAAATATCACATTATTTTCATTGAATGTATTCTTAATTATTTCATCCATAATAAACCTTTTGATGTTTATGTATTTTATTACCTTTGAAATTATCTTCCTTATGTCTCCTTAGTTTAGAGTATGCAAACTATTTTGATAAAACTTTTATAAGAGTTAGGTTTTTATAGGATTATTATGTCTCCCTAGTGATTATAATATACTCTAATCTTGGTAATAGTTCATATTTTGGGTTGATTTTGTAATATTCTGGGAATCAACTTCTATTTCAACTTATTTCTCCTATTGAATTATGCACTTGTCAATTTGGTGAAGTTCTCTATGGTTGGATTTTTTTTATCCCTTTAATATGAGTATGATATAAGTGTAAGTAAATAATTTCAAATCGTTTAAGTAAATAATTAACTTCTTATTATACCCCTTAATATCCAAATGTTTAATAATTCTAAATTCCAATATTCTATGTTTGATGTAGTATACCTTATAACTCCTTGATTTGAAATATTAAAAAATAATATTTGCAATAATAATTTGGTTTACTAAGTAGAAACCCTTATATCTCCTATGATATTTAATTATAAATGTAATTGTATTTCACTTAATGTGCTTTGAGTTTATCCAAACCCCATAAGGGGACGGAGGTCCAAGGTTCAAATCTTGATCCTCACTAGACTGAACACTTTTCCCTTTCCTACTGCTTTCAGTGGCGTAAAAGGTTTAAAATGATTTTTGGCATGGCGGTTATAGGGGTGGACTATGCAAAGATCTGTGTGGCGACTTCTGGGGTGAACAATGCAAAATACTATGGTGGCCATAAAAGCTGGACAGCCTGCCCGGATTATGGCGGCCATAAAAGCTGGAAAGCCTGCCTGGATTTGTGGCGGCTACCGATTCCACCATGTTCAAAAAAAAAATAATGTGCTTCGAAAATTCCTTTGATTTGTTTTCCAGTGTATTAAGGTTGATTGTTTATCTACTATAAATAATAAATTCAACCTTATGATATACCCCTTATTACTCCTTTCATGAAAGCAATGTTAATCAAGGTGAAACCTTACCTTTATAATGTTGAAACTCCTAAATAGTAGGCATTGTATTCCTTCAACGATGGACATATGATAGTGATGGCAGTGAGTCTTAAATGATCCTTTGAATCCTCTTCAATTCCTTGGATACTTTCTCTTAATCATACCTATAATTTAGTCTTAATCCCACTTAAATTTACCTTGACTCCTTTGCATTCAATGCTCACACCTGAATACTCTTTATTTACTATATGATTTCAATATTCTCACTTTGATATTGTCACCTCAATATGTACGTGTCTTTCAACATAGGCTATTAATAGTATAGCCTCCTTAACTTTGCATGTTACTAAACCTTCTACCTTGTTTATGCTCTTAATACTTTTTGTATATATTTCTCAAACAAGTAGGTGGTAGATAAATATTATAGTCTTTTTGTGTGTTGGTTGATGAGTCTTCAATACTCTCTGTTTGGATGAAATAATTACTACATATTTCAATATTAAAAATATATCTTCAACACTTTCACAATGAGTGTTACATATATTTTGAATGATTTCTTCCTATGTAGGCATTAGTCGAGTTATGTAGCAATTCCTTTCATTATTCCAAATGATACTTGCATGAGAGGACATCCTCGATGTCTCCTTATCCTTCAATATTTCTTCCCTAATAGATGCAATCTATTCAATCTTGGATTTAATGCTCTTTTCCTTCTTCTCAGCGAGTATAAGTTCTACATTTTCTAGTGAACCGATGATGATATCTTCCTCAAGGTTGGCTCTAGCTATGGATCTAATACAACCCTTTTATTTGATGATATGTCTTCAATGGGTGGTTGTTCTTGATATCTATGATTTAACTCTTCCTATTATATGATTGTTATTATTATATGGTTGCTTGTTTTTGGATTTATATATTTATTTAGTTTTTTATTTTATAAAGTATTATATGTCTGATTAAGTATAAGATATGATGTACCGTCCACATAAAAATGCTTAACATTTTAATTAAAAAATAATCTTTTATTTTAAATCCAATCTACTACTACATTTCATGATTGTATAGTTACGTGGAACATGTTGAACATGTTCCTTGTACCTATGTGATGCCAAACATTCATCATTTTATTTACTAGTTCAATTTGTTATCACTATAATAGTACTAATTATTCATGCTATTATAATACTCAGTAATCGTTCATGAAGCCAAAATAATATTTTATAACAATGTTATATTAGCATCAAATAATACTAATGGTAACATCTCTCGATATATATAAATAAATTATACCAATTTTTATAAAGGACATGTATCATAATCTATATGCTATAATGAAATTTTAATTATTAAAGAAAATGAAGTTTGAATTAAATTTGCTAATGATATTGATTGATCATAAATTAAAACTATGGTAAACCAAATTTTATTATTAGTTAATAGAATTGTTTAGTTTTCATATGTTATTAATGTGTAATATAATTTTTTCTTCAAATTTTGAACTAAGTTTATCTTCTTAGAAAATTTTATCATTGACTCCTTTATATAATCATTGTAACAAAAAAATTGCAATAATTACAACAACAACAAAAAAACACTTTATCTTATATAAAAATATATAAACTTAGAATATTCAATATTTAAATGCATATTACAAGATAGATACCCATGTTTCAATTAAGTCTTTTAAACATTGTAGATAATATATCTAGTCATAAAATTTTATTTTATATAATTGTTTTATCCAAATTCAATCTCTTTTATAAAATAATCTTTGTCCTTATCATCTAATATAGATTTATATTGCTCCTTCATCTCATCAATATAGTCCTCATCCTCTCTTCATCCTTTCAAGTAATACTATTCATAGATAATCCTATCATTGTCAACTTTCCATAATCATAGTAACAAACAAATTGCATGTATTATAAAAGAATATTTCCTCTTGTGTAAAAATATGTAAACTCAAATAATTTAATATTTAAATGTATACTACAAAATAAATGAATATTTTCTCAACATTTTTAAACCATTCTAGTCAAGATTTGTAATCATAAAAAAAATATTTTCTATAATTGATTCACCAAATTAATCTTTTGCATAAATAATTAAAATATTTTAATTGATTATTTTTAGCTTTTGGTGAGTATATAATATAGAAAATACAACCAAAATATGCAAGACAAGCAAGCTATAATATATATATGATAATGGAACTATAGTATGCATAAAAATAATAAAAGAAACTTCTATAATAACTCATAAATATGCCATTAATGTAAGATCATAAAAATAGTACAATGTATTATAATGGAGGACATGAACACTCCATAAACTCGTATGAAAGGACTACATCGTATCACATTAATCTATACTAACCACACCCTATATTCTCTCATAACTCTTTCACTCACTATAAGGCATTTATATAGGAAGATAGGTTCCCTGGACTTCACTCTACCTTTGACAATATATTATAACTTACGTACATGTGGACTATATGGACATTTACATCATTGAATATTCTAACACTTGTGCATTTATTACATGCTGAAGTAACTACAAGACTTTACTTTAAGGTAATACCCTACTCTAGTAATGTACCAAAGGTGGCACATTGATATGTACCAAATAATATAATATATTCTCTAACACCCTATTGTATTACATTATTTGGGTATGGATCTTATCTTGATTTTAGATTTTGCATTCTCCTTCTCTACTTTATGTATTCTACTTCTTGTCTATATCATGTTCGAGCAGGTAGTTATTATCTTCATAAAATGCTATCTTTGTTGAGAGAGATCTAACTTCATATTCCTTTGGTTTTGTCTTTGTGCTATCTTTATTATACATTTTTTTTGTATCCAGATTAGGATAATTATCTTATTCTCTTCTACCATATTTTCTCTTCCTCCATCTTATTTTTTTCTATATCGTTACAAGAGGAATATATGCTTCATGATGAGTTAGTCTATTATCACAATAATATCGACTTGGATTCAAGGATTCAGTACCAGCATTCACTTTCTTTTGTTTCATTACATGAAAGTGAAAGCACGAGATTCCGGGCGAAGGAAACACTAATTGCGATGCATTCAAAATCAAATACGCTTAAGTCCTAGAAATGTAAAATGCATGAAATGAAAGAGACGCATTGAAATGAGATACAAGCAAATGGAGAAAACACAGCCCTTTCATTAAACTCTCTTGATCTCTCGTTACAAAGATGCCTCCTCCCTTTTCAGGGGCTAGGAGCGTTAAAAGAATTTGACTACAATCGAGACTTAAGGTTCCTCTTTCCGCGTGCCCACACTTGAAATGGGCGGGCCAAGATGATGCCACCGCTGATGTCGATGAGTCCTTGACCTCTGCTGCTCCTCCTACGAACAAAGAAACAACGAAGATGTCAGTAGCACCTGCTGCAAATAAAAAGTGTTTGTTCTCTAAAATCGCCAAAAGATGCATGCAAACATTTGTCTAAAACAGTGAGTAAAATGACTCTAAATGACCTGAAAACCTGACAGAGGATAGAAGACATCACCAGAAGGCCACTGCCACTGAGACAGTCGGCCAATCTGCCTTCAACTAGAATTCCTCCCTGGGCAGGACGAATTCGATCGCAATTCGTCCCTGGGTGGGACGAATTCTACTGTGTTGGAAAAGCCGAGGTGATGCTGCTCCAATGTCGAATCCCGAGACCTCCAAAACACCTACAAATAGAGGGGTTATGTAATTGGGGCCATTTTGGGACGACCCAGATGGTCGGATTCTCCCAATTTGGCCTCTATCCTCGGGAATTCGATATCGCCACCTGCAAGTTAGTAGGACAACAAAGCGACAAAAGGCATGATAAAATCTGATCAAAATGTTATGAAATTGAAGCTATGAGTTAACCAAATAGAATAACATAAGATGCAACATGAAAAAATAATCTAGAATGCTTTAGAATAAAACTTAGAAAGTGCGGGGGTGCCCAAGTGGGCCTCCCACCGTTGGCACTTGATTTTGGCGCCAATCCACTAGGGATGGGCCCAAAACCTCTTAGGATTGGGATGTCTGCAAATTGGTGGTGTAAGGTGGCCATATGTTGGATTTGGGTTGGATCCAAGCTTCCAAAAGCCACCCAACAACCTCCCTTGCAAAAGAGATTGGTGGATGTGAGAAGGTGAATCAAAGGGGATGCAAGTGGGTGTTCAACTCGACAACACTTCGTTGCTTGAAATCCTCTTCAATCTATCCTTTTGGGTGAGAAAAGTCTCACCTTTTATAGACCCATGGGGTCTCTTTTGAGAGGGAAGCATAAGTGCCATGTGTTGGTCATAGGTGCCATGTGGCGGTCATGTCTTCCCATGAGGGAGGGGAGTCCTCCATGACTTGGGCTTTCATAACTGCCCTTGTGACAGTCCTCTAACGGCCCATCTGCCCACCCACACACGCATGCGAGGCAGGAGTCATCAACTGACTATCCTTGGCTGCCACTTGGCGCCATTCTTCTTTTTGCCCGTTAAACCTGGAATTCGTCCTACCCAAGGACGAATTCAGAATTCGTCCCTGGGTGAGACGGATTCCATTTTGAATTCGTCCCTGGGTGAGACGAATACTGAGCAAAGTGCCTGAATGTGCCAAATTGCCTCTTGACCTTACAAAATTGCTGTGAAAGTGGTTAAGACCACTGTTTAACCTCTGAGGGCTGCCCTGGGGGCTGTGTTTGTCAAAGCGATCAGTGTTTGCAGTCACATAATCGGATTGGTGCTGTTTTGGTGTCTATAGATGCCCCTTTTTGGGATGCACTGTGCATGGCGCAGTGCGGAGCAAAAAATAGATAACCAAAGCACTAATGATTAGGGTTTCTTGGTAACCTAACCAACTTTTGATGCCCCAAGCATGGAAAGGGCATGCATTCTTGAATCCTTGCTTCTGACGAGCTAAGGAGTTTGATTTCAAGTATTAACCTATTTTGGTGAGGTGTGACTTGAACTTGGACATTGATCAGTCATGATTAGGCAAAGGGCGCAACCTTTTATCCTCGGGGGAACCTTGTGTTCATGATTCACGAAATGCCAAGTGTTTGATTGATTTGATTGTTGCTTGTTTACCGCCCCAAGCAGGAGCGTGATTGTCTTTGTCAATGATTCTTTGAATGCATGTCGTTTTCCTTAATTGGGTGTGTGATTGTTGATTGGTGACTAAGTGTGACTACCCCCTCAAGCGACGAATCGATGAGGGAATGACCTTCATGAGAAAAGCGACGAGTCGCTTGACCCAAGATGACTTGTGCAAGGGTGCCTTTAGATGGTTTATCGTTAAGCATGTGCAATTTTTCCAACATTTGGACCTATTTTTGGTGGGTGTTAACCCTTTTTGTGATGCCATAATGGGGTGAAAGTGTCGAAAACCCATCTTCCCATGGAGCGGTCCGGCTAAGATAGCCTTCTTGGGGAAGTAGGAGAGTGACAATTTGAGCCCCGACATCGATTTTCTATGCCAAGAGGTTAAGTGCAAGAGCACTTGTGTCCGGCAATGCTTATTGTTGTTTGTTTTTGTGTTGCATTTATTTGTTGTTTTTGTTGTTTTGATTTTCTTGTTGTTTTTTGTGGGCTTTGACCCATTTGTGACGCCATTTGGGGGTGAAATTGTCGAAAATTCGTCTTCCCGTGGAGCGGTCCGGCTATGGTAGCCTTCTTAGAGAGTAGGATAGTGACAATGTAAACCCCGACATCAATTTTTCTATGCCAAGAGGTTAAGTGCAAGAGCACTTGTGTCTGGCAATGTTTATTGCTTTTTGTTTTTGTGTTGCATTTATTTGTTGTTTTTGTTGTTTTGATTTTCTTGTTGTTTTTTAGTGGGCTTTGACCCATTTGTGATGCCATTTGGGGGTGAAATTGTCAAAAATTCGTCTTCTCGTGGAGCGGTCCGGCTATGGTAGCCTTCTTAGGGAGTAGGATAGTGATAATGTAAACCCCGACATCAATTTTGCTATGCCAAGAGGTTAAGTGCAAGAGCACTTGTGTCTGGCAATGTTTATTGCTTTTTGTTTGTTTTTTTTTTTTTGTTGTTTTGTCTTGTTTGGATATGTCAATTTGATCTTATGCATGATGTGTTGATGACACATATGGATGTATGCATATGAGAAAGTGATGCATGTTGATTTATTTTGATGGATGCATATGCTATGATGAATGCAAATGTTTTTTATTTATATGTGATATGCAGAGATGAAATGGATGAATGGGATTTGTGATGTTTGGCTATGGCACCATAGACTGTTTAGAACTCTATTTATTTTGTTTTTAGGCGATTACTGTGATGCATGACTTTGTATGTATACATGTGGTTTTTTTTTTTTTTTGTATTTTTTGATGGTATTGTAAGGATGAAAAGTAGCGCAGTTGGTTTAGAAATGTAGCTAAGGTTTTCTGAGACTCAGATGATTTTAACTCACTAGCCACGACTGTACTTTATCTTACAAGACTTTTGAACAAGGTATGAATCGGACTTGTTTTTGACCAAGCTATTTCACATCCCTGTGTGTGCAATTGAGTTCATTTATGTGGTATTTATCAGGATACCGCCAGTTCCAGATGGGCTTTCAACCAAACCTGTATTGAGGATCACCTAATTAGCTCCACTAACTCCTTTGTTGTATTTAGTTAGATTAATCTGCGATGTTATCCAAGATGCCATAAGCTAGCTCATCCACATGCAAACATTGATCTGTATGCAAGTTAATGTGACAGATATATCGTCATGCGAGAGGTTTACCGCCAGTTATCGATAGGCTATCAACCAAACCGGTACTGAGGCTTGCCTCATGACCTTTTAGAATGTCGAGAGTTCCTGGGATTCAAGTTCCACTCCCTTCTTTTCTTCAATTGTATTGGGATACTTGCTCGTTTGTAGTGATAAGATCACTGTTTATTTTGATTTGTTTTTCTTTTGAGCAAGGGATTGGGGAGATGGAGTGATGAAAATCACTATCGTTTGTGCCGTTTGATGTGTGCACTGTAGGATGTCAAATATTTGATTTTTGACGTTTTGCAAATTTTTGATGTTTTGCAACTATTGAGAACTAGGGATTCTTAGGGAATTGGGTAGGGAGGATGCTTGTCCTTTTGCCAACTCTCAGCATTCTTGGGGTCATTCGCACGGGGGGATGAGCAAGATAACCGTTTCACTTTTGGTGACTTGGATTACTGTGCAGGTTTCATCTTTCGTTCACACAACTTAGGAATTGTTTTATGTGTTTTAATTTGTGTTGGGATGTTACGTAACAAGGTGTATTTCAAGTGTAACTCTACCTTCGTAAAATCTGTCCGACTTGATACATTACATGGCTAAAGAGGAAAATGATGACTGAATCACGAAAAACTCTTGATACATTAAAAGACCACTGACTCTAGTGTGGTAAAAGCAATGCATGGTGTTTTTGTTGTTTTTGTAAAATGGAACAATGTGGAACAAGATGGTCTAGTAGAGCAATTACAGCCTATGGTGCCTTTGACCTATACGACCACAAATATGCAATGTATGGATGCAATGCTTAATGCAGCTACATATTTTTGTATTTTTGATGGATTGATTTTGTTTGTGAATATGAATATGAGGTGCGAGAAGAGCTCTCGATTGATGAGTTTGAGTATGCCTAGATATGAGATGCAAATTTTTGTTGTTTTTGATTATTTTTTATTTTTGACCAAGTGATTGTGGACATCCTTGGAGCATTTTGGTGACCAAGTGATTGCGATAATCCTTGGGGATTTTGGGGTGACCAAGTGATTGCGATAATCCTTGGAGCTTTTTGGGTGACCAAGTGATTGCGATAATCCTTGGAGCTTTTGATGTTTGACCAAGTGATTGCGATAATCCTTGGAGCTTTTGGGGTGACCAAGTGATTGCGATAATCCTTGGAGCATTTTTGATTTGACCAAGTGATTGCGATAATCCTTGGAGCTTTTTGGGTTTTGACCAAGTGATTGCGATAATCCTTGGAGCTTTTTGGGTTTTGACCAAGTGATTGCGATAATCCTTGGAGCTTTTTTGGTTTGACCAAGTGATTGCGATAATCCTTGGAGCTTTTTGGGTTTTGACCAAGTGATTGCGATAATCCTTGGAGCTTTTTGGGTTTGACCAAGTGATTGCGATAATCCTTGGAGCTTTTTGGGTTTGACCAAGTGATTGTGATAATCCTTGGAGCTTTTGGGGTGACCAAGTGATTGCGATAATCCTTGGAGCTTTTTGGTTTGACCAAGTGATTGCGATAATCCTTGGAGCTTTTTGGGTTTTGACCAAGTGATTGCGATAATCCTTGGAGCTTTTTTGGTTTGACCAAGTGATTGCGATAATCCTTGGAGCTTTTTGGTTTGACCAAGTGATTGCGATAATCCTTGAGCTTTTTGGGTTTGACCAAGTGATTGCGATAATCCTTGGAGCTTTTTGGGTTTGACCAAGTGATTGCGATAATCCTTGGAGCTTTTTGGGTTTGACCAAGTGATTGCGATAATCCTTGGAGCTTTTGTGTTTTGACCAAGTGATTTTATGGATCCTTGGAGCATTTTTGGGATATGGCTCTCTTAGATATAAAATGGTCGCAAATGATTGATATTCAAGGGTTCTGTTTCCTTGATACCGTCAAGAGAAGCTAGCCGGTACGTCCCGGGTCCTATTTTGCTATCAATGACATATGGACCTAACCAATTTGCCGTGAACTTGTCCCTCAGGTGGGACGACAAATTAGAGTTCTGTTGGTTTTCCTTCAAAACCAAATCACCAACCCGAAAGTCCCTTAGGTGAACTTTCATGTTGTAAGCTTTCTTAAGCCGCTCTTGATAGATACGTAAGTGCTCGAGAGCATTAACGCGTCGTTCGTCAAGCAACGTAAGTTGGTCTAACCGGGCCTGCCGTGTAGTGTCATCATCGATGAACTCCTGCATTGATATGCAAAGGGAAGGAATTTCCAACTCGAGAGGCATTACTGCCTCTAAGCCATACACCAGTGAAAACGGAGTTGCCCCAGTTGGCGTCCGAATGCTAGTGCGATAAGCCCAAAGGGCAAGTGGGATTTGTATGTGCCAATCCTTATGACTGTCTGCGACTATATTTTTAAGGATGGCCACTAGTGTTTTGTTTGATGCCTCTGCTTGCCCATTTGCTTGCGGATAATAGGGCGTTGAAAAGCTGTGCTGAATTTTGTACTTTGTGGTCAAAGCACGCACGTCTTTGTTCTTGAATGATGGCCCATTATCCGATATTATTTTGGATGGAATACCAAAATGACATATGATGTTATGCAAGATGAACTCCACAATGCGGGGTCCTTTCGTTGAGGTTAACGGAATTTCTTCCACCCATTTAGTAAAATACTCTATGGCCATTATGATAAACGTGTGACGACCTGATGATGCAGGGGAGATCTTTTCGATTAGATCGAGGCCCCATTGCAAAAATGGCCAAGCGGACTGGACTGCTTGCAAGGCCTGGGAAGGTACGTGTATCAAATTGGCATGATGTTGACATTTCACGCACTTCTTGACATATTCGCAACAATCTCGCTCTAAAGATGGCCAATAATAGCCCATGCGGAGAATGCGCTTTGCAATGGCCATACCACTAAAGTGGCCACCACATGTACCGTCGTGCGCTTGGGCGACTGCCCAAGTGGACTCTTGCTGGTCCAAACAATGAAGAAGAATTTTGTCATAGCTGCGACGATACAAAATGTCTCCTATCAAGACATACTTAGCCGCTTTCTGCTTGAATGTTCGTTTTGCGGCGTGCGTCAATCCAAAGGGAAGATTACCTAACTTGAGGTAGTCTCTAATGGGTAAATACCAGTCTTGTTGATCAGAAACCTTGACAATATGAACAACCAATCCCTTTTGAAGTTCTTCCCTAACAAATGCTGAATGGGATAGAACTTGTAAGAATAGCGTTGTGTTGCTATTAGTGGGAGTGGGGGAAAACAAGGACCCCAAGTTGGCACGTTTCAGACGATCTCGTATTCGAAAGAACTTATCCGAGGATGGTTCAATCTGGATCATGTGGATTCCTGGCGTCAAGTCTGAGCTTGCGCGCTCCATCACGGATTGCGATAAGGTTTTGACTTGAATGGTTGTCATATCACCGGAAAGGTCTTGCGGGATTAGTGACCCCAAGGAGGCCATTGTGTCCGTAAAATGATTCGATGATCGAGGGAGTGCCTCGATGTCATACCACTCAAGTTTTTCCAGGAATTTGTCCACGAGGGCTTTATAGGCCTTCAGAACTGGGCATTTGCATTGATATACCCCTTTGACTTGATTGACTATTAACAGCGAATCACCAAAGATGTTTAGTCATTTGATGTTCATGGCGATTACTGTCTGAAGACCTAGGAGCAAGGCTTCATATTCTGCATTATTTTTGGTGCACTGGAAGTTTAATTTAAATGACAGGGGCATTGGAGCACCCTGCGGTGTGAAGAATACAATTCCCGTGCCACCACCTTGCTCACATTTAGAACCATCGAAGAATAGGGTTATGTCGGCCTGTGACTTAGGCTCATCAGAATCTAGTGATTCTGAGACATGGAAGACCCCATCATCGGGTAGTTCTATGACCAGAGGCTGATCGTCTTCAAGAGGAGCCTCTGCTAGTTGATCGGCTATGACTTGTCCTTTGATAGATTTTTGCCCAATAAAATCAATGTCAAATTCCGTCAACAACATGATCCATTTCACCGTGCGACTACTATGATAAGTACGACTCATCATGTATCGCAATGGATTCTCCTTAGACACAACATACGTAGTGTTGCTCAACATGTAGTGGCATAGCTTTTTGGTAGCAAACACCACTGCCAAGTAGAGTTTCTCAACGTATGCATAGTTAAGTTCGTAACTGACCAGGGTGCGGCTAAGATAGTAAGTAGCCTATTCTTTGTGAAGTTCATTCTTTTGGGCTAGCATGGCGCCCAGTGCCACCTCAATAGTCGAGATGTATAAGTAGAACGACACTCCCGGTCTAGGTGGTGCCAATACTGGCGATGAAGCCAAGTATTGTTTGATTTCGTCAAAGGCTGATCGACACTCGTCATCCCAATGAAATGTAACCCCCTTGTGCAATAATTTGTTCATGGGTCGGCATTTGTCAGATAATTGTGCTATGAAGCATTTAATCGACGTGACCTTTCCTTGCAGACTTCTGAGCTGCTTGATAGTGGTTGGGGGAGCCATTTCAAGGATTGCCTTGACTTTCTTTGGGTCCACTTCGATGCCTCATTTTGAGACTATAAAACCCAAGAGTTTTCCAGATGTGACGCCGAATACACACTTCTTGGGATTCAATCTAACCTTATGTTCTATGAGGCGATCGAGAATCTTGCTTAAGTCATCGAGATGATCTGAGCGCAAAAGAGACTTTGCTAACAAATCATCCATGTAATCTTCCAATCTATCTCTTGGGTGAGAAAAGTCCACCATTTTATAGACCCATGGGGTCTATTTTGAGAGGGATGCATAAGCGCCATGTGTTAAGGTCAAAGGTATGACCATATAGCAAAATGTCTTCCCATGAGGGAGTGAATCCTCCATGACTTGGTCTTTCATAATCGCATTGTGATCGAATCCTCTAACGGCCCATATGCCCACCCATCAGAACATCGTGCGAGGCATGGAGTCATCAACCGACCATCCTTGGCTACCATCTTGGTGCCATTCTTCGTTTTGCGTTAAACCTATAATTAGTCCTACCGGACAAATTTCAAGAATTCATCCCTGGTGAGACGAATCCCATAATATTCGTCCAGGAAACACTAATTCCGATGCAAATTCAAAATTACCAAATATGCTTCAGTCCCTTATATTAAATTGCTATGAAATGTAAAGACCACTTAACCTCCGAGGCTGCATTGGAGGGCTCAAAGACTCGGTGTTTCAGGCCCATACCACTCGAAAGCACGAGATTTCGGGCGAAGGAAACACTAATTGCGATGCATTCAAAATCAAATACGCTTAAGTCCTAAAAATGTAGAATGCATGAAATGAAAGAGACGCATTGAAATGAGATACAAGCAAATGGAGAAAACACAGCCCTTTCATTAAACTCTCTTGATCTCTGTTACAAAGACGCCTCCTCCCTTTTCAGGGGCTAGGAGCGTTAAAAGAATTTGATTACAATCGAGACTTAAGGTTCCTCTTTCCGCGTGCCCACACTTGAGATGGGCGGGCCAAGACGATGTCGTCGCTGATGTTGATGAGTCCTTGACCTCTGCTTGCTCCTCCTACGAACAAAGAAACAACGAAGATGTCAGTAGCACCTGCTGCAAATAAGAAGTGTTTGTTCTCTAAAATCGCCAAAAGATGCATATAAACATTTGTCTAAAACAGTGAGTAAAGTGAGTCCAAATGGCCTGAAAACCTGACAGAAGACAGAAGATATTACCAGAAGGCCATTGCCACTGAGACAGTTGGCCAATCTGCCTTCACCTGGAATTCGTCCCTGGGCAGGACGAATTCTGACTGCAATTCGTCCCTGGGTGGGACGAATTCTACTGTGTTGGAAAAGCCGAGGTGATGCTGCTCCAATGTCGACTCCCGAGACCTCCAAAACACCTGCAAACAGAGGGGTTATGTAATTGGGGCCATTTTGGGATGACCCAGATGGTCGGATTCTCCCAATTTGGCCTCTATCCTCGGGAATTCGATATCGCCACCTGCAAGTTAGTAGGACAACAAAGCGACAAAAGGCATGATAAAATCTGATCAAAATGTTATGAAATTGAAGCTATGAGTTAACCAGACAGAATAACATAAGATGCAACCTGAAAAAATAATCTAGAATGCTTTTAGAATAAAACTTAGAAAGTGCGGGGGTGCCCAAGTGGGCCTCCCACCGTTGGCACTTGATTTCGGCGCCAATCCACTAGGGATGGGCCCAAAACCTCTTAGGATTGGGATGTCTGCAAATTGGTGGTGTAAGGTGGTCAAATGTTGGATTTGGGTTGGATCCACGCTTCCAAAAGCCACCCAATAACCTCCCTTGCGAAAGAGATTAGTGGATGTGAGAAGGTGAATCAAAAGGATGCAAGTGGGTAATCAATCGGACAGCACTTCGTTGCTTGAAATCGCCTCCAATCTGTCCATTTTGGGTGAGAAAAGTCCCACCTTTTATAGACCCATGGGGTCTCTTTTGAGAGGGAAGCATAAGCGCCATGTGTTGGTCATAGGTGCCATGTGGCAGTCATGTCTTCCCATGAGGGAGGGGAGTCCTCCATGACTTGGGCTTTCATAATCGCCCTTGTGACAGTCCTCTAACGGCCTATTTGCCCACCCACACACGCGTGCGAGGCAAGAGTCATCAACTGACTGTCCTGGGCTGCCACTTGGCGCCATTCTTCTTTTTGCCCGTTAAACTTGGAATTCGTCCCTACCAGAGACGATTTCAGAATTCGTCCCTGGGTGAGACGAATCCCAGTTAGAATTCGTCCCTGGGTGAGACGAATACTGAGCAAAGTGTCTAAATGTACCAAATTGCCTCTTGACCTTACAAAATTGCTATGAAAGTGGTTAGGACCACTTGTTTGACCTCTGAGGGCTGCCCTAGGGGCTGTGTTTGTCAAAGCGATCAGTGTTTGCAGTCACATAATCGGATTGGTGCTGTTTTGGTGTCTACAGATGCCCCTTTTTGGGATGCGCTGTGCATGGCGCAGCGTCGAGCAAAAATAGATAACCAAAGCACTAATGATTAGGGTTTCTTGGTAACCTAACCAACTTTTGATGCCCCAAGCATGGAAAGGGCATGCATTCTTGAATCCTTGCTTCTGACGAGCTAAGGAGTTTGATTTCAAGTGTTAACCTATTTTGGTGAGGTGTGACTTGAGCTTGGACATTGATCAGTCATGATTAGGCAAAGGGCGCAACCTTTTATCCTCGGGGGAACCTTGTGTTCATGATTCACGAAATGCCAAGTGTTTGATTGATTTGATTGTTGCTTGTTTACTGCCCCAAGCAGGAGCGTGATTGTCTTTGTCAATGATTCTTTGAATGCATGTCGTTTTCCTTAATTGGGTGTGTGATTGTTGATTGGTGACTAAGTGTGACTACCCCCTCAAGCGACGAATCGATGAGGGAATGACCTTCATGAGAAAAGCGACGAGTCGCTTGACCCAAGATGACTTGTGCAAGGGTGCCTTTAGATGGTTTACCGTTTAAGCATGTGCAATTTTTCCAACATTTGGACCTATTTTTGGTGGGTGTTAACCCTTTTGGTGATGCCATAATGGGGTGAAATCATCGAAAATCCATCTTCCCATGGAGCGGTCCGGCTATGGTAGCCTTCTTGGGGAAGTAAGATAGTGACAATTTGAACCCCGACATCGAATTTCTATGCCAAGAGGTTAAGTGCAAGAGCACTTGTGTCCAGCAATGCTTATTGCTATTTTTTTGTGTTGCATTTTTTTGTTGTTTTTGTTGTTTTTTGTGACACCATTTGGGGATTAAATTATCAAAAATTCGTCTTCCCATGGAGCGGTCCAGCTATGGTAGCCTTCTTAGAGAGTAGGATAGTGACAATGTAAACCCCGACATCAATTTTTCTATGCCAAGAGGTTAAGTGCAAGAGCACTTGTGTCTGGCAATGTTTATTGCTTTTTGTTTGTGTTGCATTTTTTTTATTGTTTTTGTTGTTTTACCCATTTGTGATGCCATTTAGGGGTGAAATTGTCGAACAATCCATCTTCCCGTGGAGCGGTCCGGCTATGGTAGCCTTCTTAGAGAGTAGGATAGTGACAATTTAAACCCCGACATCAATTTTTCTATGCCAAGAGGTTAAGTGCAAGAGCACTTGTGTCTCAGCAATGTTTATTGCTTTTTGTTTGTGTTGCATTTTTTTGTTGTTTTTTTGTTTTGATTTTCTTTGGTCTTATGCATGATGGTTGATGAATATGGATGTATGCATGTTGATTTATTTTGATGGATGCATATGCTATGATGAATACAAATGTTTTTTATTTATATGTGATATGCAGAGATGAAATGGATGAATGAGATTTGTGATGTTTGGCTATGGCACCATAGACTGTTTAGAACTCTGTTATTTTTTTTTAGGCGATTGTTGTGATGCATGACTTTGTATGTATACATGTGGTGTTTTTTTTTTTTGTATTTTTTGATGGTATTGTAAGGATGAAAAGTAGCGCGGTTGGTTTAGAAATGTAGCTAAGGTTTTCTGAGACTCGGACGGTTTTAACTCACTAGCCACGACTGTACTTTATCTTACAAGACTTTTGAACAAGGTATGAATCGGACTTGTTTTTGACCAAGCTATTTCACATCCCTGTGTGTGCAATTGAGTTCATTTATGTGGTATTTGTCAGGATACCGCCAGTGCCAGATGGGCTTTCAACCGAACCTGTATTGAGGATCACCTAATTAGCTCCACTAACTCCTTTGTTGTATTTAGTTAGATTAATCTGCGGTGTTATCCAGGATGCCATAAGCTAGCTCATCCACATGCAAACATTGATCCGTACGCAAGTTAATGTGACAGATATATCGTCATGCGAGAAGTTTACCGCCGATTACCGATAGGCTATCAACCAAACCGGTAGTGAGGCTTGCCTCATGACCTTTTAGAATGCTGAGAGTTCCGGGGATTCAAGTTCAACTCCCTTCTTTTCTTCAATTGTATTGGGATACTTGCTCGTTTGTAGTGATAAGATCACTGTTTATTTTGATTTGTTTTTCTTTTGAGCAAGGGATTGGGGATATGGAGTGATGAAAATCACTATCGTTTGTGCCGTTTGATGTGTGCATTGTAGGATGTCAAATATTTGAGTTTTTGACGTTTTACAAATTTTTGATGTTTTGCAACTATTGAGAACTAGGGATTCTTAGGGAATTGGGTAGGGAGGATGCTTGTCCTTTTGCCAACTCTCGGCATTCTTGGGGTCATTCGCACGGGGGGATGAGCAAGATAACCGTTTCGCTTATGGTGACCTGGATTACTTATACAAGTTTCATCTTTCGTTCACACAACTTAGGAATTGTTTTATGTGTTTTAATTTGTGTTGGGATGTTACGTAACAAGGTGTATTTCAAGTGTAACTCTACCTTCGTAAAATGTATCGACTTGATACATTACATGGCTAAAGAGGAAAATGATGACTGAATCACGAAAACTCTTGATACATTAAAAGACCACCGACTCTAGTGTGGTAAAAGCAATGCATGGTGTTTTTGTTGTTTTTGTAAAATGGAACAGTGTGGAACAAGATGGACTAGCGAGCAATTACAGCCTATGGTGCCTTTGACCTATATGACCACAAATATGCAATGTATGGATGCAATGCTTAATGCGGCTACATATTTTTGTATTTTTGATGGATTGATTTTTGTGAATATGAATATGAGGTGCGAGAAGAGCTCTCGATTGATGAATTTGAGTATGCCTAGAAATGAGATGCAAATTTTTGTTGTTTTTGATTATTTTTTATTTTTGACCAAGTGATTGTGGACATCCTTGGAGCATTTTGGTGACCAAGTGATTGCGATAATCCTTGGGGCTTTTGGGGTGACCAAGTGATTGCGATAATCCTTGGAGCTTTTTGGGTTGACCAAGTGATTGCGATAATCCTTGGAGCTTTTGGTGTTTTGACCAAGTGATTGCGATAATCCTTGGAGCTTTTTTGGGTGACCAAGTGATTGCGATAATCCTTGGAGCTTTTGAGTGACCAAGTGATTGCGATAATCCTTGGAGCTTTTGACCAAGTGATTGCGATAATCCTTGGAGCTTTTTGGGTGACCAAGTGATTGCGATAATCCTTGGAGCTTTTTGGGTTTTGACCAAGTGATTGCGATAATCCTTGGAGCTTTTTGGGTTTTGACCAAGTGATTGCGATAATCCTTGGAGCTTTTTGGGTGACCAAGTGATTGCGATAATCCTTGTTCAATATTATAATCCTTGGAGCTTTTTGTTTGACCAAGTGATTGCGATAATCCTTGGAGCTTTTTGGGTTTGACCAAGTGATTGCGATAATCCTTGGAGCTTTTTGGTTTGACCAAGTGATTGCGATAATCCTTGGAGCTTTTTGGTTTGACCAAGTGATTGCGATAATCCTTGGAGCTTTTTGGGTTTTGACCAAGTGATTGCGATAATCCTTGGAGCTTTTTTGGTTTTGACCAAGTGATTGCGATAATCCTTGGAGCTTTTTGGTTGACCAAGTGATTGTAATCTTTTGTTACCAAGTGATTGCGATAATCCTTGGAGCTTTTGTGTTTTTGACCAAGCGATTTTATGGATCCTTGGAGCATTTTTTGGGACATGGCTCTCTTATATATAAAATGGTCGCAAATGACTGATATTCAAGGGTTCTGTTTCCTTGATACCGTCAAGAGAAGCTAGCCGGTACGTCCCGGGTCCTATTTTGCTATCAATGACATATGGACCTAACCAATTTGCCGTGAACTTGTCCCTCAGGTGGGACGGCAAATTAGAGTTCTGTTGGTTTTCCTTCAAAACCAAATCACCAACCCGAAAGTCCCTTAGGTGAACTTTCATGTTGTAAGCTTTCTTAAGCCGCTCTTGGTAGATACGTAAGTGCTCGAGAGCATTAACGCGTCGTTCGTCAAGCAACGTAAGTTGGTCTAACCGGGCCTGCCGTGCAGTGTCATCATCGATGAACTCCTGCATTGATATGCGCAGGGAAGGAATTTCCAACTCGAGAGGCATTACTGCCTCTGAGCCATACACCAACGAAAACGGAGTTGCCCCAGTTGGCGTTCGAATGCTAGTGCGATAAGCCCAAAGGGCAAGTGGGATTTGGATGTGCCAATCCTTATGACTGTCTACGACCGTATTTTTAAGGATGGCGACTAGCATTTTGTTTGACGCCTCTGCTTGCCCATTTGCTTGCGGATAATAGGGTGTTGAAAAGTTGTGCTGAATTTTGTACTTTGTGGTCAAAGCACGCACGTCTTTGTTCTTGAATGATGGCCCATTATCCGAGATTATTTTGGATGGAATACCAAAATGACATATGATGTTATGCAAGATGAACTCCACAATGCGGGGTCCTGTCGTAGAGGTTAACGGAATTGCTTCCACCCATTTAGTAAAATACTCCGTGGCCGTTATGATAAACGTGTGACGGCCTGATGATGCAGGGGAGATCTTTCCAATTAGATCGAAGCCCCATTGCAAAAATGGCCAAGCAGACTGGATTGCCTGCAAGGCCTGGGAAGGTACGTGCATCAAATTGGCATGATGTTGACATTTCACGCACTTCTTGACATATGCGCAACAATCTCGCTCTAAAGATGGCCAATAATATCCCATGCGAAGAATGCGCTTTGCAATGGCCATACCACTAAAGTGGCCACCACATGTACCGTCGTGCGCTTGGGCGACTGCCCAAGTGGACTCTTGTTGGTCCAAACAACGAAGAAGAATTCCGTCATAGCTGCGACGATACAAAATGTCTCCTATCAAGACATACTTAGCCGCTTTCTGCTTGAATGTTCGTTTTGCGGCGTGCGTCAATCCAAAGGGAAGATTACCTAACTTGAGGTAGTCTCTAATGGGTAAATACCAGTCCTGTTGATCGGAAACCTCGACAGTATGAACAACCAATCCCTTTTGAAGTTCTTCCCTAACAAATGTTGAATGGGATAGAACTTGTAAGAATAGCGTTGTGTTGCTATTAGTGGGAGTGGGGGAAAACAAGGACCCCCAGTTGGCACGTTTCAGACGATCTCGGATTCGAAAGAACTTATCCGAGGATGGTTCAATCTGGATCATGTGGATTCCTGGCGTCAAGTCTGAGCTTGCGCGCTCCATCGCGGATTGCGATAAGGTTTTGACTTGAATGGTTGTCATATCACCGGAAAGGTCTTGCGGGATTAGTGACCCCAAGGAGGCCATTGTGTCCGCAAAATGATTCGATGATCGAGGGAGTGCCTCGATGTCATACCACTCAAGTTTTGCCAAGAATTTGTCCACAAGGGCTTTATAGGCCTTCAAAACTGGGCATTTGCATTGATATACCCCTTTGACTTGATTGACTATTAACAGCGAATCACCAAAGATGTTCAGTCGTTTGATGTTCATGGCGATTGTTGTCTGAAGACCTAGGAGCAAGGCTTCATATTCTGCATTATTGTTGGTGCACTGGAAGTTTAATTTAAATGACAGGGGCATTGGAGCACCCTGCGGTGTGAAGAATACAATTCCCGTGCCACCACCTTGCTCACATTTAGAACCATCGAAGAATAGGGTTATGTCGGCTTGTGACTCAGGCTCATCAGAATCTGGCGATTCTGAGACATGGAAGACCCCATCATCGGGTAGTTCTATGACCAGAGGCTGATCGTCTTCAAGAGGAGCCTCTGCTAGTTGATCGGCTATGACTTGTCCTTTGATAGATTTTTGTCCAATAAACTCTATGTCAAATTCCGTCAACAACATGATCCATTTCGCCGTGCGACTACTATGATAAGTACGACTCATCATGTATCGCAATGGATTCTCCTTAGACACAACATACGTAGTGTTGCTCAGCATGTAGTGGCATAGCTTTTTGGTAGCAAACACCACTTGCCAAGCAGAGTTTCTCAATGTATGCATAGTTAAGTTCAGTAGCCCGACCGGGGTGCGGCTAAGATAGTAAGTAGCCTGTTCTTTGTGAAGTTCATTCTTTTGGGCTAGCATGGCGCCCGGTGCCACCTCGATGAGCTGAGATGTATAAGTAGAACGGCACTCCTGGTCTAGGTGGTGCCAATACGGCGGCGAAGCCAAGTATTGTTTGATTTCGTCAAAGGCTGATCGACACTCGTCATCCCAGTGAAATGTAACCCCCTTGTGCAATAATTTGTTCATGGGTCGGCATTTGTCAGATAATTGCGCTATGAAGCGTTTAATCGACGCGACCTTTCCTTGCAGACTTCGGAGCTGCTTGATAGTGGTTGGGGGAGCCATTTCAAGGATTGCCTTGACTTTCTTTGGGTCCACTTCGATGCCTCATTTTGAGACTATAAAACCCAAGAGTTTTCCAGATGTGACGCCAAATACGCACTTCTTGGGATTCAGTCTGACCTTATGCTCTATGAGGCGATCGAGAATCTTGCTTAAGTCACCGAGATGATCTGAGCGCAAAAGAGACTTGGCTAACAAATCATCCATGTAATCTTCCAAAGTTTTGTGCATGTAATCGTGGAAGATATACGTCATGGCACGTTGGTAGGTAGCGCCAACATTTTTAAGGCCAAAAGGCATGACCTTATAACAAAATGTCCCCCAAGGCGTTGTGAACGCCGTTTTAAGTTGGTCTTCAGGATTGATACGAATTTGATTGTATCCTGAGAAGCCATCCATTAGGGAGAGCATTTCGTGACCTGCTGTAGCGTCTACTAGCACGTCGATGCTTGGCAAGGGGAAATCATCCTTAGGACTCGCTTTGTTTAGATCTCAAAAATTGGTGCATATGCGAATCCTCCCGTCGGGCTTCTTGACGGGAACCATGTTGGACAGCCATGGCGGATAATCCACGCAGATGACAAACTGTGCATCCAACAGCTTTTGCAATTCATCTTTGACCATCAAGGCCACTATTGGGTGCATCTTACATAGTTTTTGCTTTACAGGCTTGATTGTCGGATCAAGCGTTAAATTATGCATGACTAGCTACGGGTCTAGTCCCGGCATGTCTCGGTATGACCATGCAAAAACCTCCTTCTTCTCTTTGAGAAGGGCAATGTAGTCGGCTTGCTCTTCGGGGGAAAGACTTACCCCCAGCTTGAGAATCTGTGGATTCATTGGGTCTAAGCCGATGTCTACGTCAGTCGTTTCCTCGACTGACATGTGGGATCCTTCCTCCAACTGATGTGGAGTCGGGATCAAATGGATATCATTGGCTGAGTTTAAATCTACGTTTGGAACCTCGGGTCCCTCTTCAGCCTGAAAGATATCTTGAGTTGTCCTTGGGGTCAAATGAAGCATTTCACCGAAAGGCCAGTACTCTGATGGTGATAAAGGTGAATTGACGTGATCCCAGTCGATGGCATCTATGTCTAGATGCAATGACCGTGCATGGATCGGCCGGATTGCGGATGGGTGCGGTCAAATCAATGGAGATCATGTGGATGGAATGAATTTGGTCTCCATTACCGTGGGTGTGATAACTTGATTCTTCTAGATGCTCCCTATACTCTGGATCTGGTTCTGTAGGGACGGGCATGAACGGATCAGCCCTATGTGTTGATAGGAAGACGGGGTCTTCCCTTGGTACTGATGTCATGATAGGGTCTCGAGGTGGATGGTGCTCATCTTGAATTTGGAGCCATGGATCCAATACTTGGTCCCACCTTGCTAGGTCTACCCACCATTCATGCCCTAGTAGTATGCCCATCTGTCCCATTAGATCTTCATGAGTTAAAGGGCGGTGATGTCGTCGTGCATGTCTGAGATAGTCCATCTCAGTCTCATCTTCTGAATCACTTTCGGAGACCCAAAAATGTTCATTCTCTTCAGCAACTGTTGCTTGCGACGTTGAGGGCTCTCCTTGTTCCAGCAAGTTAATCTGGTCCCATTGCGGTTGTTCCACTCTTGGTGGAGGGACCTGATTCTCTTGACACTGTATTGATTCAGTTGGAACCTCTAAGGGGAATAGCTTCAAAAAGATGTCTGGAAGCCGTTGATGTTCTCTTTGAGGATTAATCTCTGAACTCTCGCCTCTCTCTAGCAAAGGAGAGGGATTACTACTATTGCCAAGGGTGTTTGTTGACCATGGGAGGTAATCTCCCAATGTATATTCTGTATTTGGGTTGGCATAAAGATCTGGTGCCAATCCCCCCTTGTTGCCTATTTCTAGGCCTTGCATATTTTCGACCAAGATGTCTAAGGGTAGGGGGTGGTTGAACCCTACTCCTGACTTATCATATGGCATCTGATATCTTGGTTGGCAAAGGACCCGCATCCCTTGCTCATATCTGCCTAGCCCGTATCCATGCCAATTGCATTGGCCGAGATATTTTAGGGCAAATTCTGGGTTTGATAGATAGTTGATATTTTCAACAAAATGCTCTTCGTCTGCTTCCTTTTGTTTGCATGGTTCAAGACCATGATCAAGGCCCCCATACACAAAATTTTTCTGGTTTGGTGGGTAGCCTAGAGGAACAACTGTCCCTATGGGAAGGCGAGGTCTCCCCATGTCTTGTACTGACTCCAATGCGGGGGTTGCCACAACATTTTGCACTAAATACTCCCCCAGGCCCGTATTGGCCATTTCGACAGTGATTGTTGATGATTGGGTGGGAGGAAATGGGAGTCCTTCCTGAGTCCATTCCATGTTCGGTATTTTAGGAGTCTCCGCTTCTGCTGTGTGAGGTGTTTCTTCTGTTGATACCGTTGAAATTGTGGGCAACCCTTCTTCTAAGGGCTGAGCCTCTTCCATGATCTGTTTTCCCTTGTCCTTCTGTTTGGCCATGACAGGTGGCTTTGATGATGAAGGAGCAGATGATGAAGGCTCACCTGGCTGGGATTTTGTTGTTTTGGTCACCAGTGGTGCCCTGCGGTATTGGACCCTTTTTAGATGGATTTAACTGGAAATCCAAATGCGTTGAAGGGAGGGTCGATTGAGGCATGAATTGTACCGCATTGCAATACTTGAAGGGCTCTAAGTCCATTGGGACTACATGTATTTCTCCTTCAAAAGCATACTTTAAGCACTGGTGGGCGATCGAAGGGACACACTTCATGTCCCTGATCCAAGGCCGCCCTAGCGAGTATATTATAAGCCATCTCGCCTTCCAACACATGGCACAATGTAGGTATTGTATTTTGTCCTACCTGGATAGGCAGAACAACTGTGCCGGCTGTCGAGCATATTGCATCGTTGAAAGCTCGTAGTGTGTACGTGGAGGCTGTGATGTGAGAGGCTGGCAGCTTCAAATGTTTTAAGGCTGCAGTGGTAATGATGTTATCTGGACGAGCCAGTATCTACCAACACTCTCTTGTACGGGATCTCGTTGACCCACGCGATAACGTGCGGGGGTGGATCTGCCATGTCATTCGATATTGTTTTGACTTCATCTTCTCCGAAGGTGATGACCGGCTCCGTACATCGTTTCACATGTCCCACGAAGTTGTTGAAAGAATTTGCTTCGTGAGGCTGTAATTCGATGGCTTTTAAAATGTCCATAAGAGCTTCCCTATGGGGTGCTGACTGTTGAATAAGCTCGTAAATGGACAGCCTAGCCGATGTGGTCCGCAAACTCTGCGTGAGTTTGGTCCGTATCGTGACCTCGGGTCTAGGCGGAGGCAACTGCGTTGGGCGTTGTTGAGGCTGCGATGTTGTCGAAACTTCCCTCGTAGCTACCTCGGGGGCAAGCTGCTGGGTACTTTTTGTTCCTTGTCACTATACTAATCATTCCCACAAATCCTTGCATGGGAAGATTCTGTCGCACCTCGTTAATCTGGAGAGGTTTTGTCCGTAGCTTCGTGGGTGGGCAAAGGGTCCTTGAATACCCCCATTTGTTGATTATTTGGCGCTATGGGGTTGTCCACGGCCAATGTTCTATTGTCGATCAAATCTTGGATTAATTCTTTGAATTTCCAGCATCCATTCAAGTCGTGTCCTCTGCGCCTATGGAATCTACAATACAATTCCTCTCTGTATCCCCTAGGCTTAGGAGCGTTAGGGTCTATAGTTTGGATTTCTAGGCAGAGTGACTAAATTTGCTGCTGACAAGCGGTCAAATAGGGAGTCCCTGGACTCCGTGTAAGGGGTGAATTATCACCTAGGGCGACGCTGCTCGATTCTCGCTCCTGTCTTCTATTATCTCTTTCATAACCGGGAGAGCACTTGCATAGTAATTAGCCTTTTGGGGCTGCATTTCTTGCACAGGCATGGGAACATTTATCGCAACTTGGTTAACCGCAGCGTGTTGTGATTGCGTTGTCCCGATTTTAGTGGTTTTATTCCACTCTTTCTTTTTAGGCTTGGCGATTGTGCCTTCGCCTATTTTGATCTCTTCTATAACTCTGGCTTGCGCCAAAGCTTCTTCTAAGTTGGCGTATTGTTGCAGCTGCAATAGCCCAGAGATCGATTTCAAGCAACTTTTTGTGAACATCTATGTGAGATCAGACATAGGGGGACGGTAGGGTAACTTAGAAAGCAAAGCTCTCCATCGATTCCCGTATGCTGCCATTGTTTCTTCCTCAAATTGCTTGAGGCTAGCCGAGATCACTCAGTGATGCCTTCTTCCTTGTGTTGAAGGCAAAGCGTTCAAGAAACGCATCTACTAATTGATCTAGGTTGCTTATGCTGTGTTTTGGTAATTGTGTGAACCAATCCGAGGCAGGGCCTGCGAATGTGGTTATGAAAGTTCTAAGCAACAATGCATCATTATCTTGGATGCCGAAGCATTGGCTTAGAAATCTTGTTACATGTTCTTGTGCGTCCTCTTCACCTTTAAAGACTGCCAATTGAGGCAACTTGAAATGTTCGGGGTAAAGAGGTGTGGGCACTGAGGGATGCACCGGATGACTGTGGAGTTGACGTAATGTGGGTTTTTGATGCCCAGCAGCTTTTGTCTCTACAGACTCTAAACGCTCTAATAGCGCTTTGTATGCATCGGAAGATTTTATTTCTTCCTCTCTTGTTTGCTCCCGTTGTAAGTTATGGGAGACTGGAGGCCTATGGAGGGGTGGCCGAATGGCAGCCCTCCTGCCTTGATGGGGAGTTTCAGCATATTCTATTTCTGGTTCATACTCCTCATAAAATTCTTGAGGAGTCTCTAGGCGAGACCTATAACCCTGATTGAGTCCTTGCTGAAGGTACCCATCATTGTTTCGGGGAGTGGCCTCCCTCTCGGGTCTATAAGGTCTCGGAGGCAAAGCTTGACGAGGTCGTGGAGACCTGTCCTGCACCAACGGATTATGCCTCTCATATTGTTTGGCTCTTTGGGTGTGAGGGGTTGGCCCCCTCTCAGGTAGTTCATAGCGTAACTCATCCGATTCGCGTTGCATGCGCTCTCTATCCAAGCGGTGTCGATACTCTATCTCTTGATGACTTTGTTTAAGCCGCATGATTTGGGCTTGACGGGTGGCATGTCTAGCGACTATCGGGTCAATTTGGTCTACCCTATTTTGCTCAGGAGGTTGGAATGTTTCTCCTATGTGTTTGCCTCGATCTTGATGATCTAAAATTTCAATGGGTCGCTTCCCTCTGTCGAGGTAGGCGACATTTACTCGAGGCTCTGGCCTCGATGTATGATCATGATACCTAGCAAGTGCGGAAATGCAAGGTTCCCATGCTATTTGTTGTCCTCGAGGAATGCGATGGCTTTCCTCGTACTCCCTTTCATGGGTTTGGAAGGGGCGGGCGGAGTTAGCTCGCCCTGTGTAAGGAGCCCTGCGCTCTGGATTTTGTCTTTCTGTCCTGATGGGAGGTAAAGAAGGGACGCCATATCCACGTTGTCCCTCCAAATGGATAGTGTGCCTCTCTAGCACTTCATCATGCTGTGGCCACTCATGTCTAACCTCAGAAGGTGATTCTCTATTTACATCAAGGTCTACATGTAAAGCGTCTTCCCGAAAGGGGCTGTTTTGAATGGGCATACCCCACCGAGGATTCTGACATGGATTCTTTTGTAGGCCAGACCGATAAGGCGGTATGACCAAGTCCTCAGGACTGAAGCGAAGGTGACTTGTGCCTGCTTCTTGTGTACCTTTCGGAGCTTCTGCCCTTGATTGGGCTTGGCTACGGGTGTACACCATTGCGGTGCTTCTCTACTATCTAAGTAGATTTTTATCTCGTTTATGATGATTTTTCTTTTTGTCTACACTAAGCAGAAATGAACACACACATACACAAACCGTGATTATCTCTTTTAAGGATTAATAGTGTGTCCTAAACTGGTTTAGTGCATTTTGATGTTTTGTTTTGTTTTTGAATGTTTTTGAAGAACGTTTAAATGCATAATGAAGGCTCATATAACTCCCAAAATGGTCGCCCCTTCAATATACCAACCAGGCCGATATACCAACCTCTCTATATACCCGCCCTTACGAGAGGGAGACTATAGGTACGTGAGAGCAGAAGGTACGTGGTACGTAGGCGGTACGAAAGGGGGATTGTCCTGTTAATGGCACCTACCATAGAAGACTTATCCTCGCATGCATGGGAATCACCCCAGCGACACTCGGTCAGCTTTCGTCAGGATTTACGCCTAACAACAGTGACAATCAGGGAAATGGATGCAAAGCTAAGCCAAGGTGGTGATGAACCCACCGTTGGTCTTGCTCAAGGGCTGGGGTCTTACGACCAGCTCCTTGGTTTAAATTTACCATGTGATGTGTGTGGGATTCATTTTATTTAACGAAAATGAAACAAGCATAAATGACTTTCCCTAAGCAATGCAGGATAAAATGAAAACAATCAAAGGAACAGAAACAGAAACAGAAAAATTTAATAGAGATTATAAAAATCCCTACCTCTTCTCTGCCTGGACCGGTTGCTTCTGAATTTCTGCTCTAAAAATCTACAGGCAGGAATTCGTCCCTCTGTGAGACGAATTTTAGAACAGAATTCGTCCCTGCCAGAGACGAATTTGAATTCGTCTCAGGGTCAGACGAATTACAGTAAAGAATTCGTCACAGTCAGAGACGAATAACAGTCTGCAACAAAAAAAATGTACCTGTCAAGCACAAAACACAAAAATTTAATCAGTTTCTGTGATCTTAAAAACTAGGGAACAGGGTCCCACCGTGATCGCCACTGAAAGCACGAGATTTCGGGCGAAGGAAACACTAATTGCGATGCATTCAAAATCAAATACGCTTAAGTCCTAGAAATGTAGAATGCATGAAATGAAAGAGACGCATTGAAATGAGATACAAGCAAATGGAGAAAACACAGCCCTTTCATTAAACTCTCTTGATCTCCGTTACAAAGACGCCTCCTCCCTTTTCAGGGGCTAGGAGCGTTAAAAGAATTTGATTACAATCAAGACTTAAGGTTCCTCTTTCCGCGTGCCCACACTTGAGATGGGCGGGCCAAGACGATGTCGTCGCTGATGTTGATGAGTCCTTGACCTCTGCTGCTCCTCCTACGAACAAAGAAACAACGAAGATGTCAGTAGCACCTGCTGCAAATAAGAAGTGTTTGTTCTCTAAAATCGCCAAAAGATGCATATAAACATTTGTCTAAAACAATGAGTAAAGTGAGTCCAAATGGCCTGAAAACCTGACAGAAGACAGAAGATATTACCAGAAGGCCATTGCCACTGAGACAGTTGGCCAATCTGCCTTCACCTGGAATTCGTCCCTGGGCAGGACGAATTCTACTGCAATTCGTCCCTGGGTGGGACGAATTCTCTTGTGTTGGAAAAGCCGAGGTGATACTGCTCCAATGTCGACTCCCGAGACCTCCAAAACACCTGCAAATAGAGGGGTTATGTAATTGGGGCCATTTTGGGATGACCCAGATGGTCGGATTCTCCCAATTTGGCCTCTATCCTCGGGAATTCGATATCGCCACCTGCAAGTTAGTAGGACAACAAAGCGACAAAAGGCATGATAAAATCTGATCAAAATGTTATGAAATTGAAGCTATGAGTTAACCAAATAGAATAACATAAGATGCAACATGAAAAAATAATCTAGAATGCTTTAGAATAAAACTTAGAAAGTGCGGGGGTGCCCAAGTGGGCCTCCCACCGTTGGCACTTGATTTCGGCGCCAATCCACTAGGGATGGGCCCAAAACCTCTTAGGATTGGGATGTCTACAAATTGGTGGTGTAAGGTGGTCAAATGTTGGATTTGGGTTGGATCCACGCTTCCAAAAGCCACCCAATAACCTCCCTTGCAAAAGAGATTAGTGGATGTGAGAAGGTGAATCAAAAGGATGCAAGTGGGTAATCAATCGGACAGCACTTCGTTGCTTGAAATCGCCTCCAATCTGTCTTTTTGGGTGAGAAAAGTCCCACCTTTTATAGACCCATGGGGTCTCTTTTGAGAGGGAAGCATAAGCGCCATGTGTTGGTCATAGGTGCCATGTGGCGGTCATGTCTTCCCATGAGGGAGGGGAGTCCTCCATGACTTGGGCTTTCATAACTGCCCTTGTGACAGTCCTCTAACGGCCTATTTGCCCACCCACACACGCGTGCGAGGCAGGAGTCATCAACTATCTGTCCTTGGCTGCCACTTGGCGCCATTCTTCTTTTTGCCCGTTAAACCTAGAATTCGTCCTACCCAGGGACGAATTCAGAATTCGTCCCTGGGTGAGACGGATTCCATTTAGAATTCGTCCCTGGGTGAGACGAATACCGAGCAAAGTGTCTAAATGTACCAAATTGCCTCTTGACCTTACAAAATTGCTATGAAAGTGGTTAGGACCACTGTTTGACCTCTGAGGGCTGCCCTGGGGGCTGTGTTTGTCAAAGCGATCAGTGTTTGCAGTCACATAATCGGATTGGTGCTGTTTTGGTGTCTACAGAAAGAACTCAAAAGTGATTAATGATAAATAGAACATTAATCACTCTTTTGAAGAAATAATAATCATAGTTTGAGTATTCCACCAAGTCTTGAATAGAGTTTCATGAAGATATCAAATTAATATTGTAAAGTTCTTTTTCCTTGCTTATTTCAATAACAAAGAGAATATTTCTTTAAACATCGTAGATAAGAGATTGAATCCATTCAATTTTTCTATTAGATATTGCAAATATAAAATAAGTTCATGAAATATCACACTATTTTCATTGAATGTATTATTATTATTTCATCCATAATAAACCTTTTGATGTTTATGTATTTTATTACCTTTGAAATTATCTTCCTTATGTCTCCTTAGTTTAGAGTATGCAAACTATTTTGATAAAATCTTTATAAGAGTTAGGTTTTTATAGGATTATTATGTCTCCCTAGTGATTAGAATATATTCTAATCTTGGTAATAGTTCATCTTTTGGGTTGATTTTGTAATATTCTGGGAATCAACTTCTATTTCAACATATTTATCCTATTGAATTATGCACTTGTCAATTTGGTGAAGTTCTCTATGGTTGGATTTTTTTTATCCCTTTAATATGAGTATGATATAAGTGTAAGTAAATAATTCCAAATATTTTAAGTAAATAATTAACTTCTTATTATACCCCTTAATATCCAAATTTTTAATATTTCTAAATTCCAATATTCTATGTTTGATGTAGTATACCTTATAACTCCTTGATTTGAAATATTAAAAAATAATATTTGCAATAATAATTTGGTTTACTAAGTAGAAACCCTTATAT
The DNA here is from genome assembly GCA_028583015.1 of Wollemia nobilis. Taxonomy (NCBI): domain Eukaryota; kingdom Viridiplantae; phylum Streptophyta; class Pinopsida; order Araucariales; family Araucariaceae; genus Wollemia; species Wollemia nobilis. The sequence goes on from JAQPPZ010001862.1 coordinate 916,979, forward strand.
CTCCTATGATATTTAATTATAAATGTAATTGTATTTCAATTAATGTGCATTGAGTTTATCCAAACCCCATAAGGGGACAGAGGTCCAAGGTTCAAATCTTGAACCTCACTAGACTGAACTCTTTTCCCTTTCCTGGTGCTTTCAATGGCGTAAAAGGTTTAAAATGATTGTGGCATGGCGATTATAGGGGTGGACTATGCAAAGATCTGTGTGGCGAATTTTGGGGTGAACAATGCAGAATACTATGGTGGCCATAAAAGGTGGACAGCCTGCCCAGATTTATGGCGGCCATAAAAGCTAGACAACCTGCCTGGATTTGTGGCGGCTACCGATTCCACCATGTTCAAAAAAAAATAATAATGTGCTTCGAAAATTCCTTTGATTTGTTTTCTAGTGTATTAAGGTTGATTGTTTCTCTACTATAAATAATAAATTCAACCTTATGATATACCCCTTATTACTCCTTTCATGAAAGCAATGTTAATCAAGGTGAAACCTTACCTTTATAATGTTGAAACTCCTAAATAGTAGGCATTGTATTCCTTCAACGATGGACATATGATAGTGATGGCAGTGAGTCTTAAATGATCCTTTGAATCCTCTTCAATTCCTTGGATACTTTCTCTTAATCATACCTATAATTTAGTCTTAATACCACTTAAATTTACCTTGACTCCTTTGCATTCAATGCTCACACTGAATACTCTTTATTTACTATATGATTTCAATCTTCTCACTTTGATATTGTCACCTCAATATGTACGTGTCTTTCAACATAGGCTATTAATAGTATAGCCTCCTTAACTTTGCATGTTACTAAACCTTTTACCTTGTTTATGCTCTTAATACTTTTTGTATATATTTCTCGAACAAGTAGGTGGTAGATAAATATTATAGTCTTTTTGTGTGTTGGTTGATGAGTCTTCAATACTCTCTGTTTGTATGAAATAATTACTACATATTTCAATATTAAAAATATATCTTCAACACTTTCACAATGAGTGTTACATATATTTTGAATGATTTCTTCCTATGTAGGCATTAGTCGAGTTATGTAGCACTTCCTTTCATTATTCCAAATGATACTTGCATGAGAGGACATCCTCGATGTCTCCTTATCCTTCAATATTTCTTCCCTAATAGATGCAATCTATTCAATATTGGATTTAATGCTCTTTTCCTTCTTCTCAGCAAGTATAAGTTCTATATTTTCTAGTGAACCGATGATGATATCTTCTTCAAGGTTGGCTCTAGCTATGGATCCAATACAACCCTTTTATTAGATTATGTCTTCAATGGGTGGTTGTTCTTGATATCTATGATTGCTCTCTTCCTATATGGTGATTCATCTCTAATAAGTGGTAGCTTTCAATAGCTTTAGCTAGTAGTTTATCCAAGCAATCAATTTAGTAATGTACTCCCTATCTAACTTTTATTTTAACATAGATTACTCTCTTTAGTGTTGTTAACCTAATAATGAGTGCTATGTATCCTTCAATGCTATAGGTTTTCGATGTGGCATTGGTCCTTTGCAATCGTGTTGCTCACATGTAGTTAGTTACAACAAGCTATGGTATATTCTAACACCTTTATGAGGCATATACTGAGCCCTATGGATGGCTCCTCTATGAGAATATTTTTCATGTTTCTCCTCTACCAATGGTGATCGCGTGTAGTTAGGATGATAGGCTATGTAGAGTATATTTAAGACACTTAACTTTTATCTCCCTTTGATGTAATAATAAAGATAATTTCAGTGCTTGTATATCTTTGTAATTTGATTCTTAGTTGCACCTAAAACTTGAGACTCTTCTAGTCTCATTTTATAGCTCTCTTCATTGGTTTTAATGGTGTCTTTCTTCTCCACACATTGTAGGAATATAACCCTATAAGGTGGCTTCTCTAGACCACAATAAGTTGTTGGTTTTGTGCACCAAATAGTGTCTTTAGACACTTTGATATATGTTGATTTTTTTACTTTGGTTTTCCACTCTAGGTTAACGACTAATGCATATAATAATCCTTTGAGAGTAGCTAGTTTTATGAATAACTAGAACAGTGTAATCAATCCTTAATGTATTAATAATATGTCTAACTCAATGCACTTAAGGATAATAATATTTTCACCTTATTTCTCTTGTAAATGAACCCTCAAAGTAATTTTAAATACATGCTTAGTTTTCAATGCAACTTAAAATACATAGTGCACCTTAAAACTCTTTTAATAACAACTATTATAGTGCAATATTGATCTCATCTTATTACTCCCTCAAATAAAACTTAAATCATGCACTAGTAATTGCTCCTAAATGCACTATAATCTCTATAACTTAATGTAATATTTTTTATTGTAAATAGATAATAAGAGGATGAGGTTTTTATTTCTATAAAAAAATATCTAACTCCTATTTTATTGTGTAGGTATAAATCTTAAAATAAACTACCTTTTGCACTCTCTGTGATGACTATAATATGCAATATTCTCTTTGCAACTTCTTAAAACTCTAATATGGTCCTTAATGAAAGTAACTAATGAACTAAATATATTTGTTCATAAAATTAACCCTTTATTCCTAAGTTGCTTATATTTAAGGTCTCTAAAGATAAAGGATTGCTACATGATTAGATTCATTGTATTACTATCTTTAAATGGAAAAACTTGTAACTATTCTTGTATGTTCTAAACAACTCCTCAAATTACTATTTCATAGCTTAGTAACTCCTCTATCGTGTTGTGTGAAACAATAGTGTGGTGGTTTCAATTTTATTTCAGTATGCTCTCTATAAAACTGAAAGCATGAGATTCCGGAAATAAAAAGAAACACTAATTGCTGCAATGTAAACTAACTAGCTTGATGCATGAAATAACACGGATATAATCGAATCAAAACCAAATGTAAAAGGAGAAAGCAGGAGCACAACCCTTTTTATTAATGTGATTCCAACTCGGTTACAATACGTCTCCTCCCTTTTTAAGGGCTAGGAGAGTTAGCATGTTTCCATTACAAAAAGTGAATAGTGATCTTCTTTCCGCATGCCCACATTTGAAACGGGCGGGCCAAAGTGTTGCCGCCGCTTATGATGATGAATCCTTGCTTGCTGCTTCTCCTGCGATCAAAGAAACACAGAGACGTTAGTAGCACCTGTAACAAGAGGATAGAACGTTTGACTTTAGAAATACGTGCAAAAGATTGATTAAATACGTGAATAAAATAACTCTACGCAACCTGCAACTCTGACAAAAATCAGAAAACGTCACCAGATGGCCACTGCCATTGAAACAGTCGGCCAATCTGCTGTCGAATTAGACGTCGCTACCTGCAGGTTAGTGGGATAGCAGATACCGCGAGAGCATGATAATATTCGATAAAGCGTAATGCATGATAATATTCGATAGATATTGTAATACAGGATATATTCGCAATGATAGAATAGATTAATCATGCAACTAACGAAACTAGCAAAAAGGTGTGGGGTGCCCAAGCGGGCCGCCCCCGTTAAAACTTGACTTTGATGCCAATCCACTAGGGATGGGCTCAAAATCTCAGAGAATGTGGTGTCGTCAAATTGATGGATTACTGTGGTCCAATGTCGGGTTCTAAGGTCCGGATTCACCTTCTAAAAGCCACCCAATAACCTCTCTTGCGAAAGAGATTACGGGTGTAGAAGAAATGAATCGAAAAGGATGCAATCGGGTGTTTGGTTTGGCAGCACTTCGTTGCTTGGAAATGTCTACCAACTTTTTTTTTTGGGCGGGAAAGTCCGCCATTTTATAGACCCATGGGGTCTCTTTGGAGGGGCACGCAGGGATGCCACGTGGCGGCCATGCCTTCCCAAAAGGGAGGAGACTCCTCCTTGACTTGGGCTTACATGACTGCCCTTGTGACAGTCCGCTAATTGCCAATCTGCCCACCTACGCGCGCATGCACAGCAGGCGGCAATAACTGACTGTCCTCGATTGCCACTTGTTTAACGTCCGCTTTAAATTATTTTAATGACACTTTTAAATGTTTTAATGTCTGCCTTTGATTGGTTGAATTCTGCCTTTGATTGGTTAACGTCCGCCTTTGATTGGTTAAATTTTGCCTAGGTGCAAATGCGAAGTTTGTCACATCGATATCGCACACTTCGCCAAGACTTTGCTGACAGCCAAGACACTTCGGCCAAAGGCTTTCCTTTGGCAGGAAGTTGCGATGCACGATATCCACCATTCACATATCCACACTGCCAGGCTTGCGACTATCGTGACACTTCGGCCAAGGCTTTGCTTTGGGCACCGAAGTGTCACGATATCGCGACATCACGATATCGTGACACTTCGGCCAAGGCTTTCTTTGGGCCGAATTTCACGATATCGCGACACTTCGCCAAGGCTTTCTTTTTTTTTTATTAAGGCTTTCTTTTGATTAAGGCTTGCTTTTGATTAAGGCTTGCTTTTGATTAAGGCTTGTTAAAATGACCAACTTTGCTTTGTTTACTTTTTGACCTTCTAAACTGCTGTGTAAGTGGCTAGGACCACTGTTTGACCTCTGAGGGCTGCCCTGAAAGCTGTGTGTGTCAATGCGATCAGTGTTTGTAGTCACATAATCGGATTGGTGCTGTTTTGGTGTCTACAGATGCCCCTTTTTGGGAAGCGCTGCGGGTGATGCAGTGCTGAGCAAAAATAGATAACCAAAGCACTAATGATTAGGGTTTCTTGGTAACCTAACCAACTTTTGATGCCCCAAGTATGGAAAGGGCATGCATTCTTGAATCCTTGCTTCGACGAGCTAAGGAATTTGATTTCAAGTGTTAACCTATTTTGGTGAGGTGTGACTTGAGCTTGGACATTGATCAGTCATGATTAGGCAAAGGGCGTAACCTTTTGTCCATAGGGGAACCTTGTGTTCATGCTTCGGGAATGCCAAGTGTTTGATCAATTTGATTGTTGCTTGTTTACTGCCCCAAGCAGGAGCGTGATTGTCTTTGTCAATGATTCTTTGAATGCATGTCATTGCTTTGATTGGGTGTGTGCTTGTTGATTGGTGACTAAGTGTGACTACCCCCTCAAGCGACGAATCGATGAGGGAATGACCTTCATGAGAAAAGCGACGAGTCGCTTGACCCAAGATGACTTGTGCAAGGGTGCCTTTAGATGTTTTACCATTAAGCATGTGCAATTTCCCGACATTTGGACCTATTTTTGGTGGGTGTTAACCCTTTTGGTGATGCCATAATGGGGTGAAATCGTCGAAAACCCGTCTTCCCGTGGAGCGGTCCGGCTATGGTAGCCTTCTTGGGGAAGTAGGAGAGTGACAATTTGAGCCCCGACATCGATTTTCTATGCCAAGAGGTTAAGTGCAAGAGCACTTGTGTCCGGCAATGCTTATTGCTATGTTTTTGTGTTGCATTTTTGTGATGTTTTTGTTGTTTTGATTTTCTTGCTTTGTGTATATGTCATGATTTTATGTTATGCATAATGATTGATGTTGATGGATGCATGCTACTTTATATTGATGTATGCATATGGTATGATAAATGCGATTGTTGTATGTTGATTTATTTTGATGGATGCATATGTTGTGATGAATGCAAATGTTTTTGATTTATATGTGATATGCAGAAATGAAATGGATGGATAGAATTTGTGATGTTTGGCTATGGCACCATAGACTGTTTAGAACTCTGTTATTTTGTCTTTAGGCGATTGTTGTGATGCATGACTTTGTATGTATACATGTGGTTTTTCTTTTTTTGTATTTTTTGATGGTATTGTAAGGATGAAAAGTAGCGCAGATTGGTTTAGAAATGTAGCTAAGGTTTTCTGAGACTCGGACGGTTTTAACTTACTAGCCATGACTGTACTTTATCTTACAAGACTTTTGAACAAGGTATGAATCGGACTTGTTTTTGACCAAGCTATTTCACATCCCTGTGTGTGCAATTGAGTTCATTTATGTGGTATTTGTCAGGATACCGCCAGTGCCAGATGGGCTTTCAACCGAACCTGTACTGAGGATCACCTAATTAGCTCCACTAACTCCTTTGTTGTATTTAGTTAGATTAATCTACGGTGTTATCCAGGATACCATAAGCTAGCTCATCCTTATGCAAACATTGGTCTGCACACATGCAAAGCGAATGTGACAGACATATCGTCATGCGGGTAGGATACCACCATTGCGAGATAGGCTATCAACCAAACCTGTAATGAGGATCACCTAGATGGTTTTCGAATGCTGAGAATTCCAGGGATTCAAGTTCGGGATATTTGTTGGCTGAATGATTTAGAAAGTTGCTCGTCTATATAGTGATGAAAATCACTGTTTATTTTCTATTAATTCTTTTTGAGCAAGGATTTTGAATAGTAGTGATAACCACTATTATTTGATTTTGTATTTTGAGTATTGTGAGTTTGGGCTGGTGAGTGGCCTTGATCCTTGTGGCCTTGGGGACGACTACGCATCCTTTGCAGGGACGTGTAGTACGAATCCTTACGACGTTGGGAACCAAGGGGGTGATGGAGATTATGGAGTAAGGGCATTGATCTTTTAGGCCTTGGGGATGACTACCCATCCTGGTTAGGGGTGGATAGTACGAATCCTTACAACTTGGAGACCAAAGGTGAATGGAAAGTGTTAGGATGATGATTTGTTGGAATTTTGTTTGTGAATGGCGTTGATCCCTTTTAGGTCTTGGGGATGACTACCCATCCTTGGCAGGGACGTGTAGTACAAATCCTTACAACTTTGGGAACCAACTATGATTGGGATTTGGTAGTGGTGAAAACCACTATTTTATGGAGGTGAATGAATAGGAAAGAGCTCGTCCTTTTGTCAATTCTCAGCATTCTAGAACCATTCGCACGGGGGATGAGCAAGATAACCGTTTCACTTATGGTGACCTGGATTACTACGCAGGTTTCATCTTTCGTTCACACAACTTGGGAATTTTTATGTGTTTTAATTTGTGTTGGGATGTTACATAACAAGGCGTATTTCAAGTGTAACTCTACCTTCGTAAAATCTGTTGACTCGGTACATGACGTAGCTAAAAGAAAAATGATGACTGAATCTTGAAAACTCTTGATACATTAAAAGACCAATGACTCTAGTGTGGTAAAAAGCAATGCATGGTGTTTTTGTTGTTTTTGTAAAATGGAACAGTGTGGAACAAGATGGACTAGCAGAGCAATTACAGACCTATGGTGCCTTTGACCTGTACGACCACAAATATGCAATGTATGGATGCAATGCTTTAATGCGGCTATGTATTTTTGTATTTTTGATGGATTGATTTTTGTGAATATGAAGATGAGGTGCGAGAAGAGCTCTCTATTGATGAATTTGAGTATGCCTAGAAATGAGATGCAAAATTTTTGTTGTTTTTGATGATTTTTGAATTTTAACTTTTCTTATTTTTGACCAAGCGATTTTAGAAATCCTTGGAGCATTTTGGGATTTGACCAAGCGATTATAGAATCCTTGGAGCATTTTTGGGATTTGACCAAGCGATTATAGAATCCTTGGAGCATTTTTGGGATTTGACCAAGCGATTATAGAATCCTTGGAGCATTTTTGGGATTTGACCAAGCGATTATAGAATCCTTGGAGCATTTTTGGGATTTGACCAAGCGATTGCGATAATCCTTGGAGCATTTTTGGGATTTGACCAAGCGATTGCGATAAACCTTGGAGCATTTTTGGGAGATTGACCAAGCGATTCGATAAATCCTTGGAGCATTTTGGGATTGACCAAGCGATAGAATCCTTGGAGCATTTGGGTGACCAAGCGATTCGATAATCCTTGGAGCATTTTGGGATTGACCAAGTGATTACGATAATCCTTGGAGCTTTTGGGATTGACCAAGTGATTGCGATAATCCTTGGAGCTTTTTGGGTTTGACCAAGCGATTGTGATAATCCTTGGAGCTTTTTGGTTTGGATTATGGCTCTTCAGGGGATAGAGGTACCCCCAGCTTGATGGTCTTTGCACTCCGGATCTGGCTCTAGAGGGATGGGCATGAATGGATCGTCCCTATGCATGGATAGGAGGACAGGGTCTACCCTCGGCACTGATATTGCTATGGGATCTCTGGGCGGAAATTGATATCTGTATGCCCAAAGTGGCGGATGTAACGCTTGGTCCCACTGCGGTGGGTTAACGTGCCACTCATGCCCTAGTATTATGTTTATCTATTGACATGCTTCATCGATTTTTATGGGATGTCGATGCTGTCGCATGTGATTGTTGTGGGCTATCTCTATTTTATCTTCACCTTCGACCAGTGAGTACAGCTCATCAGAATCTGGAGATTCTGAGACATGGAGGACTGCATCATCAGGTAGCCCTACGGTTAAAGGTTGATCCTCTTCGAAAGGAGCCTCATGTAAGTTGGGCCTTGGGAGCTCCAAAATCTTGGTCTCTACCGACTCTAAGTGCTCTAGCGCTTTGCATGTATCGGGAGATTTGAGCTCCTCCTCTTTGGTTGGTTCTTGTTGAGGAACTTGGGGCTTATGGAGGGGTGGCCAGATAGCACCCCCATGCCTTGGTAGGGCAGTTCATCCCGCTCTTCTTCTCGCTCTGATTCCTTAGAGGCTTCTTGATGAATTTCTAAGGGTGGCCCATAAACCTGAGTGGGTTCCTGAGGAAGGTGCCCATCATTGGTTATAGGAGTAGCCTCCCGCTCATGTCTAGGAGGCATCGGGGGTGGTGCTTGATGAGGTCATGGAGACTTGTCTCGCACCCGGGGGTTGTGCCTCTCATAATGTTTTGTCTTATGTGTGTGAGGGGTTGGAGTCCTCTCCTGCATAGTGTGTTGGAACAACTCATCCTTCTAGTGCTGAAGGTGCTCTTTATTTAGAAGATACCATTGCTCTAACTATTGTCGTTCTAGCTCAAGTTGCGTGAGTTGCATCCGGTGTGCGAAATGCTTGACAGATTCTAAGATAGTTGGTCTTACCGCCTCATGTCTAGAAGGCCTAGATGCCTCTCCTAGATATCTATCTCGGTCGTAGTGATCCAAGATCTCTATAGGCCGCCTCCCTCTATTGGAGGTAGTGGCATTTATCCGAGGCTCTGGCCTCAGTAGGTGATCCTGATAGCTAGCATTTGCGGAGGCGTCTTGCTCCCGTGATGTATATTGTTCTTGAGGAAGGTAAGGGTTTTCCTCTTGCTCTTTGTCATAAGTGAAAAAGGAATGGGTGGAGTTGGCTCGCCCCGCCTGAGGAGCCTTGTGCTCTGGATTTGTCTTTGTAGTCCTGACAACTAGAGGGGGTGAAGGAGGGATAGTGTAATGATGTGGTTCCTCCCGTTGAACCCTATGTTGACCTAGCGCTTCATCGCGCGGTGACCGCTCATAGCGAGCATCTAAGGGAGCTCTCCTATGACTGTACCCCTCATGGAAGGGTGTGTGTTGAGTGCTATGCTGAACAGGAGTGCTCCTCGAAGAGGTGCCCCTATAGTCCCATTCCGTCGGGGCACGGAGGGGACTGCCTTGTGTGTCAGGCCGCCAAGGTGGTATGACCAAATCCTTGGGGCTATACCGGAGGTGACTTGTGCCTCCTTGGATATTCCCCACAGCATCCGCCCGTGATTGGGCTTGGCTATGGGTGAGCACCATTGTGGTGCTCTTCTACTAGCTAAGCAGATTTTTATCTCGTTTATGATGATTTTTCTTTTTGTTACACTAAGCAGAAATGAACACACACATACACAAACAGTGATTATCTCTTTTAAGGATTAATAGTGTGTCCTAAACTGGTTTAGTGCATTTTGATGTTTTGTTTTGTTTTTGCAAGTTTTGAAGAACGTTTAAATGCATAATGTTGGCTCATATGACTCCCATAAATGGTCGCCCCTTCAATATACCATTGTCGGACCGATATACCAACCTCTCTATATACCCGCCCTTACGAGAGGGAAACTATAGGTACGTGAGAGCAGATGGTACGTGGAACATAGGCGGTACGAAAGGGGGGATTGTCCTGTTAATGACACCTACCATAGAAGACTTATCCTCGCACGCATGGGAATCACCCCAGCGACACTCGGTCAGCTTTCGTCAGGATTTACGCCTAACAACAGTGACAATCGGGGTGATGGATGCAAAATCAAGCCAAGGTGGTGATGAACCCACCGTTGGTCTTGCTCAAGGGCTGGGGTCTTACGACCAGCTCCTTGGTTTAATTTTACCACGTGATGTGTGTGGGGTTCATTTTATTTAATAAAAATGAAACAAGCATAAACAACTTTCCCTAAGCAAGTAAAAGTTGACAAAAAAATAGAAACAAAAATAATAATAAATAATAAAAAAAAATGACAGGTACAGTTTTGGAACCTTACCTCTTTTCTGCTCAAATCGGCTGTCTTTTCTGCCCAAATCGGCTATTTTTGATTCGGCCCGGTACCTTTAAGCACAAAAACATAAATTTCAATCAGTTTTTGAATCTAAAAAAAAAATAGGGGACAGGGTCCCACCGTGATCGCCACTGAAAGCATGAGATTTAGAAAAAAAAGAAACACTAATTGCTGCAATGTAAACTAACTAGCTTGATGCATGAAATAAAACAGATATAATCAAATCAAAACCAATAAAAAGAAAGCAGGAGCACAACCCTTTTATATTAATGTGATTCCAACTCGGTTACAATACATCTCCTCCCTTTTTAAGGGCTAGGAGAGTTAGCATGTTTCCATTACAAAAAGTGAATAGTGATCTTCTTTTCCGCATGCCCACATTTGAAATGGGCGGGCCAAAGTGTTGCCGCCGCTTATGCTGATGAATCCTTGCTTCTTGCTTCTCCTACGATCAAAGAAACACAGAGACGTTAGTAGCACCTGTAACAAAAGGATAGAACGTTTGAAAGAAATACATGCAAAGATTGATTAAATACGTGAATAAAATAACTCTATGAACTCGACAAAAATCAAAAACATCACCGAGGGCATAAATACAATCTGAATTACTTACCTCGAGTTAGTGGATAAGAACACGAGAGCATGATATATTCGATAAACGTAATGCATGATATATTCGATAGATATTGTAATACAAGATATATGAATGACAGAATAAATTAATCATTCAACTAAAAAATAGTGTGGGGTGCCCAAGCGGGCCGCCCCCGTTAAAACTTGACTTTGATGCCAATCCACTAGGGATGGGCCCAAAATCTCAGAGAATGTGGTGTCGTCAAATTGATGGATTACTGTGGTCCAATGTCGGGTTCTAAGGTCCAGATTCACCTTTCTAACAGCCACCAATAACCTCTCTTGCGAAAGAGATTACGGGTGTAGAAGAAATGAATCGAAAAGAATGCAATCGGGTGTTTGGTTTGGCAGCACTTCGTTGCTTGGAAATGTCTACCAACTTTTCTTTTTGGGTGGGAAAGTCCACCATTTTATAGACCCATGGGGTCTCTTTGGAGGGGCACGCAGGGATGCCACGTGGCGGCCATGCCTTCCCAAAAGGGAGGAGACTCCTCCTTGACTTGGGCTTACATGACTGCCCTTGTGACAGTCCGCTAACTGCCAATCTGCCCACCTACGCGCGCATGCACAGCAGGCGGCAATAACTGACTGTCCTCGGCTGCCACTTGTTTAACGTCTGCTTTAAATTGTTTTAATGGCACTTTTAAATGTTTTAATGTCTGCCTTTGATTGGTTAAATTCCGCCTTTGATTGGTTAAATTTTTGCCCAGGCGCAAATGCGAAGTTTGTCGCGATATCGCGACACTTCGGCCAAGGCTTTCTTTGGGGCCGAAGTGTCACGATATCGTGACACTTCGGCCAAGGCTTTGCTTTGGGCTCGAAGTGTCACGATATCGACGTCACGATATCGCGACACTTCAGCCAAGGCTTTCCTTTGGGCTCGAAGTGTCGTGATATCGTGACACTTCGGCCAAGGCTTTGCTTTGGGGCCGAAGTGTCGCGATATCGTGACACTTTAGCCAAGGCTTTGCTTTGGGCCTGAAGTGTCACGATATCATGACACTTCGACCAAGGCTTTCCTTTGGGCATCGAAGTGTCACGATATCGTGACGTCGCGATATCGCGACACTTCGGCCAAGGCCTCCTTTGATTAAGGCTTGCTTTTGATTAAGGCTTGCTTTTGATTAAGGCTTTCTTTTGATAAAGGCTTTCTTTTGATTAAGGCTTGCTTTTGATTAAGGCTTTCTTTTGATTAAGGCTTGTTAAAATGACCAACTTTGCTTTGTTTACTTTTTGACCTTCTAAACTATTGTGTAAGTGGCTAGGACCACTGTTTGACCTCTGAGGGCTGCCCTGAAAGTTGTGTGTGTCAATGCGATCAGTGTTTGTAGTCACATAATCGGATTGGTGCTGTTTTGGTGTCTACAAAAATTCTAAAATTTTGCAACTAGTAATGTTGTCCTAATTGCTATCCTTTCTAGTCAATTTCTATACTAAAATGATGTCCATGAAACTCAAAAATTTGGTAGGGAATTCTATCGATTTTTTACTTTAATAACCCTTCAGTATTCTACTAAATATTCAGTAAACCTCCTTTCTTTGAATGAGCCTTATAGCCTTCAAAGGTAATCTTCGAACCTGTTAGGTTTGGTAGTAATTTTTGACTCCTTTATCCATAAAAATCCTTGTCAAATTTTGACTTCAATCAAGATATTCTTCTCAAGAATCTAAAATTCTTTAGGTCCTCCAAAATTTGATAAACTTCTTTCCAAAATTCTTCTCCTTTGGGCTTGTTGTTGGATGGCGATAATTGTCCCAAAAACTTCCTTTATCAGGAACTTCTCTTTGGTGGTAAATCTCTCCAATTATTTCTCCTAGGAACTCCTTTAATGACCTTCTTTGAATCTCCTTTAATGAGGCTCACCAAGCCTTCTCCTTGTTTCTCCTTGATATTTCTTGTAGGTCTCTTCAGCTTCTCAATCTAATTTCTTCTTCTCCTTCACGGTGAATTCTTCAATATTCAATGAAGATCATAAATCTCCTATATTCACCAAGACTCCTTGTTAGAGTCTCTTTAATATACTATTTGTATTTTTCAATGAAGATCACCAACCTCTAATATTCTGTTGGACTCTTCTCTAGAGTCTCTACAATGAATTTACAACAAGGCTCCTATGGATATTTTTTCTTCCACACTTTGTATATCTACAACCTATAGCAATGGGACCTTTTATTTAGACCTCCAAATATTCATTCTTTCTCTTGTTTATTGTGGTGCTGGAATGATTCTAAAGAAGATATTATTCCTAGATATTTTGTAGAAAGATTCCCAACTTCATTTGAAACCCTTTTTCCTGTAACAAAGTTTTAGGACTATAATGGAAGAAATTCTAAATCTAGATATAATGAATCTTCACTAATTTATTTGTCAATCTAGTGGAATCCTTTCTTAGTCCTAGTCTTCATGAGTTATTCTACAACCTTGTAGAAATATTCTATCCAAATGCAATCTCAAAAATTTTGCAAATGAGATTTCTAAATTTCTTTCAATATCACTTGTGGCTCTTCCTATTTTCTATCAATCCATCATGTGCTATGATACCACTATTAGCTTTTTATGGGTATATGATATAGGAAATGCAACCAAAATATGTAATATAAAAAATCTCTAATATCTAGATAATAACAACACTATAATATGTAGGAAAATAATAAGATAAACTTCTACAATAGCTCAAAAATATGTCATTAATGTAAGCTCACAAAAATAGTACAATGCAATATAATGGAGTACATGAACACTCCATAAACTCATATAAAAGGACTACGTTGTATCACACTACTAATCTATACTAACCACACTCTATATTCTCTCCTTACTCTTTCACTCACTATAATATATTTATATAGTAATATAGGTTCCTTGGCTCTCACTCTATCATTGACTCTATCCTATGACTTATGTACATGTGGACCACATGCACATTTACATCATTGCACATTCTAACACTTGTGCATTTATTACATGTTGAATTAACTAGATAACCTTACTATAAGGTAAATCCCTACTCTAGTAATGTACCAAAGGTGGTACATTGATATGTACCCAATAATATAATATATTCTCTAACAATTTTGAGATATATGCATTTTATGTTTTTATAAAAATCTAAATTATAAAAATAGAAAATAAAATTACCATAATTGAAATATTTTACAAATATGATATCCATGTGCATCCTCCATACATGATGAGACACATTTAAACATTTTTAGGCCTTTTAAATACAATCCACTTCCACTTCATGAATATTATCTATATCACATTCTCTTTTTATTATAGTTTCTTCTCAAAAATAAAAAAAAAATAGTTTTAAGCTATAGATTCATAGCCATTAGGTCTCCTTAGTATCAATCCTTACTTAGGATATATATTTCAAAAGTATGAAATAAATAAGATATAATATATTTAAATATATAAAATATCATGAACAACTTTAAATGACTAAATTTATTTAAAGTTATTTTAATACTTATATTAAGATTATATATGTTGAGTCAAAATTGATATGAAGTAAATATATCTAATCTCCTAAGATCTTATTGACCCCATATTCTTCTTCAATATACTTATTTAACAAATATTTTATTTTATTTATAATTTTATTGAAGGACACATCATAATATATTATACATAATATTTTTGGTTTAAGATCAATTCTATGCCTCTAAAACATATCTAGAATAATAATAATAATAATAACCTTACTCATTAAAAGTTTTAACAACAAAAAATATATAAAATATATAGAAAATTTTTAAAATATTTACAAGACACTTTTATCCATTAAAATATTTTCTATAATATTATTCTAATATAATTTTTTAAGGTCTCAATAATGACCTGCTATTATAATACACAAAGCTTAAATGTTGACATAATATCTCATCATATTTATAATAGAAAACTAAATTGCCATAGAGAACATGTTTTCTATATTCATCAAATAAGCCTAGGAAAGGACCATCATATTCTAGATATGATGGACTCTAATATCTACACCTAGACATAGTTTATAATTTATGTAAATTTGCAGATTGAGAATATTCAAGTATAGATACTCAAAGGTTGTATATGACCATTATAGTTGACTAGAGAATAACATGGATCAATGTCATGGTCATGGTTATAGCTATGGGTGAATGAAACAAGGATATAATTTACCACAATATGAAAAGCATTGATGGTCTTGATTAGGGGATGAAGCATATATATGTTGTGTTCATGGTCATGATTGTGTGAAAGTGAAGGAAGGACATTTATGAGTAGGGGAAAGAGAGCATCCATGGGGACTTTAGGGTAGGGTATGGTTGTACTAGATTCTCACCATCATTCAAGAAAATTTTGGGATTATTGTTAATAAAAAATTCTCACCATGGGTACTTTAGGGTAGGGTATGCTTGTACTAGATTCTCACCATCATTCAAGAAAATTCTAGGATTATTGTTAATTCAGGGATCAAATGTTCTTTTTTGGGAGGATTCTTGTGATGGTCACCCTCCTATCTTGAATAAATATCCTATATTATGTTCCCTAAGCATTTTGTTTCTTGGAAGCAAGTTGGTCTCATGTGGAGGACTTTAAAAAAATCCAGTCTTTTGGAAATATGGAGATGTACAGGTGGAAAGATCCACAATAATGGACCCAAGAGGGACTGGCCAATGAAAAAGAGGTGCTTACTCTGATTCTTACAGGGAGGCATTGCTCTTCATTGAGGGGTAAATATATTCTGGCTTTGAACCCTAATCGTAGGGGAACCTACTCGGTAGCCTATGGTTATCAGGTTCTTAATAAGCAAAAGTATGGGAGTCTTCCTATCACTTGGTGGAAAAAGGTGTGGAAAAAATTTTCCTGGCCAAAATGTAACTTATTTCTCTGGTTGGTAGCTCATAATAAATGCCTCACTTGGAATAATGTGATCAAGAGGGGATTTCAGGGTCCCTCTTTTTGTGTCCTTTGTAGTAAGAATGAGGATGACTCTTCTCATTTATTTTTCCAATGCTCCTTTTTCGGAGACATTTGGCATTGTTTGTGGAGCGCTTGGAACCATCCATGTTTTCATGTGTTGTCCCTAGTGGAGTTTTGGAGTAGTCTGGATAGAACTTTGGCCAAGGCCCCCTTCCTTCGGGTGGCTTGGAATTTGGGCCCTTCTTGCATCATCCTGGAAAATTTGGCTTGAACAAAACCAACATATATTTTAGGGCAGTTATTTGGCTGTTTAAAATATGTTGCAAAGGATCATGTATATGGTTCAAGAAAGCATCCATAGCAAATGTGATGCGGACCCTCTTTTGGATTGTAGGAAGGAGAAGGTACAACAAGCCCTTGGTATATTTAGGAATGGTGTGAACTCTTCTAGCCCTAGTAGGGTTCCTCAGCTCAAAAAGAAGGTTCAGAGAGATGGTAGGTGGAGGCCACCCCCTAGAGAAGTTTTAAAAATTAATACTGATGGATCGTCCATGGGTAATCCTGGACATGCTGGAATTGGCGGTGTTGGGAGAGATTCTACTGGTGGTGTCATTTTTTTCTTTTACATTTATAAAGGTGTTCACTCCAACAATTTTATGGAAGCTCTTGAAATTCTTGAGGCCTTGCGTAGTGGATTTTCTCTTGGATGGCATAGGATTATATGTGAGTCTGACTCTCAAATTGTGGTTAATATTTTAAATAGTAAAATGGTGGAGGAAGTTAATTGGCAGTTGGCCTCTGTAGCTGTTTAGATTCTCAGAATGAGTGAAGATTTTGAATTTATATCCTTTGTGTACATTCCAAGGGAATGGAATGTGGTTGTTGATTACCTGGCCAAAAGGGCTTTTGAGCTATTGGATCCTTGGAGTATCAAAAATTGGGAGAGTCTCCCATTTGGGTACTCTTAACGCCTGTGGGAGTTGATCCACAGGGATGTACAAACTTAATGTGGTTTGTTCTTGTTGTATTTTCTAGGTGTCATTATATTCTAGTGGTTTTAGCTTGTTTGGTTGTTTATTTGAGTCCTGGTTGGAAGCTCAGTTGTACTTTGTAATCCAGACTTTTTATTAATAAATTTTAACCCCTTTATTTAATATGCAAAATAATTTTCTTTGTTCATATTTTGAAATAATTTTCTCTTATTATAAAATTCTATCATTAATCATTTATATAATCATTGTAACAAAAAAAATTGCAAGAATTATTAAAAAAAAAAATACTTACTCATGTGTAAAAATATATAAACATAGAAAATTCAATATTTAAATGCATATTACAAGATAGGTGCCCATGTTTTAATTTAGTATTTTAAACAATTGTAGATAATATCCTTGTCCTATCATATAATATAGATTTATATTTCTCTTCCATCTCATAAATCTAGTTCTCATCCTTTGAAGCAATACTCTTAATGGACAATCTTATTGTTGTCAAATTTCTATAATCATAGTAACCAAAAAATTGCATGTATTATAAAAAATTATTTACTCTTGTGTAAAAATATGTAAACTCAAATAATTCAATATTTAAATGCATACTACCAAAAAAATGAATCAAGTAACATTTTAAAACCATTCTAGTCAAGATATATAATCATAAAAAAATTATTTTCTATAAGGGATTCATCAAATTAATCTCTTGCATAAATAAGTAAAATATTTTAATTGATTATGGGATATATTTATTTTAGTCTTTTTATACAAATCTAAATTAAAAAATATAGAAAATAAAAAATGAAATATTTTACAAAAATGATATCCATGTGGATATTCCATACATGATGAGACACCTTCAACATTTTTTAGGCCCTTTAAAGATAATCCACTTCATGAATATTATCTACATGCTCTTTTTTTATGGTTTCTTATCAAATATAAAAAAATAGGTTTTAAGTTATAGAATCATAGCTATTAGGTCTCCTTAGTTTCAATCCCTACTTAGAATATATATTTCAAAAGTATAAACTAAATAAGATATAAATATATTTAAATATAGAATATATATATATATATTGATTGATTGATTGATAGTAGAAGAGATTTTAAAGGTTCACCAAACCTGTTACAAGTAGGGTTTTGAAAGACACCCTCAAAGCTTAGATCTAGCAATAAGACAACAAGAAAGATTAATCTAGATTCTAGTACTCAAACCCTAAAATCCAATGAAGCAACCTCCTAAAAAATAAGCTGCAGATTTTTATCAAGCAAATACAAAAGATTGCCCCATGGTCAAACCACCATGTGCTCAGAAATCTAAAGCAATGGATAAAAACAATAGCATAAAAAAATATTATCGGTTAAAATAATTTTACAAGAAAATATCGCCCAAATCGAAGCATTTTTAGCCTCATAAGAAAGGAAAGTAGGAGAATATTATTATCACAATTAAAAAATCCATCCAAAAAATCATATAACAGGATAACCCCTCATAACAACTAGTTTTAAAAATCAACACTAGAAAATATCGACCAAAAAAATCCACATCATATCAAAAAAACAAGTCCATAGGGCTCACTCTTCTAACCAATGAAATACCCACCAAGATCATAAATAATCACTAAGAAACCCACATATCCCATTCAATAAAACCACTCTTAGGGCATTTAGAAAGAAAAAATAGAAAAACACCCAATGTAGTACCTAAGAGAAAAAAAGGGAGGATAGTAAAAATGTGAGCATTGGAACCCTAGGATCTGACTCATCTACTTGAAAATATATACTAGACTAAAGCTATCCAAATAGAAGCACAACATTAGTACAAAACAAAACCATTTGGAATACAAGATTTACAATAGAGTACCCTGGTGATAGGAAAACCTTCCAATATGAAAATCCATGAAGGCAAAAACCTCACATATCCTTCTAAAT
Organism: Wollemia nobilis; assembly: GCA_028583015.1. Taxonomy (NCBI): domain Eukaryota; kingdom Viridiplantae; phylum Streptophyta; class Pinopsida; order Araucariales; family Araucariaceae; genus Wollemia; species Wollemia nobilis. Next base: position 935,786 of record JAQPPZ010001862.1, read on the forward strand.
TCCAACCATAGCCTAGTATAGCAGTATACCCATAAAAAAAGATACATTTTGAGGTTCCTTCAGCTGAGCCATCGTCCTTTCCCTAGCTCCCCTACTAGTGTTCCAACTACCCAGCCTTCCACATGATGATCCCACCTACATCTATAGTAAAAACGATCAAACCAAAGATATAACGACCCAAAATAAACCAAGATAGAAGACCACCCCATAATACTGCCAGCTATTAATATCCTTCAACCAACCTAGCCTCCTTATCCAACCCCCCAACTGAGGTTCTAGTAGCCTATCCTTCCTCTCAATAATCCAATTGTAGATGCAAAATCATATTCTAACTAGATTCACTATCCAAAAGGGCATATGGGTTGCCAAGGTTTCAAAAAATATCTATAGCTACAACCCTCAGAGTCATGACCCTCTCTGCCATAATGAGGCTCAAGCCCTCTCTACCATGGTGAGGCTTAGGCCCTCACAGGCCCTCTCTACCATGGTGAGGCTCAAGGTCTTTCTACCATGGTAAGTCTTAGGCTCTCAACAACCCTCTCTACCATGGTGAGGCTCAAACTTAATATAGAAAATATTATGAACAAATCTAAATGACTAAATTTATTTACATTTAATTTAATACTTATATTAAGATTATATTTTTTGAGTTGAAACCGATATGAAGCAAATATGTCTAATATCCTAGTATCTTATTGATCCCATTTTATTCCTCAATATCCTTATTTAACCAAGTTTTTTTTTTTCAATTTGATTAAAGGATACACCATAATAGATTATACATAATATTTTTTGTTTAAAACCAATTCTATGCCTCTAGAATCTTTCCACAACAAAAATATTTTTAATCACCTTACTCATTAAAATATTTAACAACAAAAAAAATAGATAAAATATATAGAGAATTTTTAAAATATTTACAAGACACTTTTATCCAATAAAATATTTTCTATAATATTTTTCTAATCCAAAATTTTTAAGGTATCAATTAGGACCTACTATAATAATACACAAAGCTTAAAATTTAAGGTAATATCTCATTATTTTCATAATAGAAAACAAAAATTTTATACTGAACATTTTTTCTATAGTCATGAAAAAAGCCTAGGAAATAATAAGGATAATCAAATTCTAGATATGATGTATCCTCATATCTACACCTAGACATACTTTATATTTTATGTAAATTTGTAGATTGAGTCAAGTATATATACTCAACTGTTGTAGATGACCATTATAATTGACTAGGGAATAATATGGATTGATGCCATAGTCATGGTTATGGCTATGGTTGAATGAAAGAAGGATACAAATAAACATAAGAAGAAGATAATTGATGGTCTTGATCAAGGTATGATGCATTATATGTTGTTTCCATGGTCATAATTGTGTGAAAGTGAAGGAAGGACACTTATGAGTAGGGAAAATACTGAATCCATAGGGACTTGAGGGTAGGGTATGGTTGTAGTAGATCCTCACCATCATTCAAGAAAATTCTTGGATTATTATTAGTAAAAAATATTTTATATAATATATTTCTAATATGGATATTCTTTTCAAGCATTTTCTTGATTGATTCCTTTTTTTCAACTAAATATATATATTTTTTAACAACTTTAAAATTAAAAATACTGTTAAATTAACTTGAACTATAATCATAATGAATTTAAAATTATTTTCATAACTAGAATGGGTTTTATTTCTTCTTTAGTTAACTAAATTTAGAAATAAATTTGCAAGGTTTTTTAAAAAAAGGTTAATTTTAAACCCTAAGGTTAAGATTTGGATTTGTAAAGTCCTTTAACTTTGCAACTGTAATTGTAGTTGTAGTTTGATTGTAATTTTTTTTTAATAAGCTCACACACACATGCACACACACCCCACCATGTTATGGACTTTGGTCTCCCAAAAGATAAACCTAAATCCAAACCACTATGATGTCCCATAGGAATGATTGTAGATTTTAATAGAAAAATTGACTTAGATCCCAACGATTTCAGTTGTCTTTATAAAACCTTACAAGTTTTATGTAAAATTTAATTTTGCATGGATTTTATACAATAATATTAAACCATTAAATGTTAAGTTAAATTTATGAAATCGATACAGTTATACCTAATAATAAAGCATTTTTCCTATGGTCTTCATATATTTATTTTTTATTGCACCGTAAGGTGCTTACTGGTGAGCAACTTATGAAGTGTGGATTGCATGGCCCTTTTATATGTTAAATGTGTGGAAAGAATATAAAAACTCTCATACATATTTTTATTGAGTGTACTTTAGCCTCTGAGCTATGGAGGAGAATGACCACTTTACTTGGATTACAGTGGTCTAACTTTTTTACTTTTGAATAACTTTGGAGGTATTGACCTAAACAAGAGGGTGTTGATAATTTTATTAGGTAGTTAGTTTTGATGGGTTGTACCATTCTTTTTTGGAATATCTGGAATGAAAGGAACAACCAAATTTGTAATCAAGATAGGAAGGATATTTACTATATTTGGAAAAATATCATTACCAACTTATTTGAATCAGTCCAACAACTCCTTAATCACCCCCAAAACTCCCACCAAACATGGTATCAAGTGATGCAAATATTTAATATTGAATTTTCTAAGGGAAACCATTTTAAAGGGAATGTGAGCAATTGCAAGATGGATAGAACAAGGAATTGACAACATCCTCCTAAGGATTTTGGAAAATACAATATTTATGGAGCCTCTAAAGGGAACCATGGAAAATCTAGTGTGGGAGGAATTGGTAGACTTTTATATGGCTCCCTAGTTTTTACTTTTGATAAAACTTTGGGTATTCTTTCCAATAACCTTACTAAGGGATATGGCATCCTTAGAGGTATTCAAGAGGCTACTAAATTTGGATGGGAAAATATGCTAGTTGAGTTTAATTCTCAACTCAAGATTAATATTTTTAAGACTCCTTCTAAGAATCATAAGGTTTATTGGAGTATAACAAGAATTATTGAGAAGATTCAATTAATATGGATGGAGTATATTTGTGTGTTCTTTTTTTTATTTTTTAAGGTTTTCTCCTTGATAATGTCAAATGTGGTAGGCCAGGTGTGAACCCTAGGCAATTTTTGTGAAATAGATACCCCTGCCTCCTTGGGTCTTACCCGAAAGTGGTATTCCTTCTTGGATGTTTTCCATAAAACAAAAATCATCCATGGATGTCTGCATTATTTTTTAAATATATTCTATCCAACCTCTCTTTATTATTACTCCCATTGTTCTATATTATTCTTATTCCATGCATATTTTGGGTTTACGTTTCCAATAAAATTTTTCATTTTTGACAATATGTTGATCATTAGAAGGGGTCACTTGCCTTTGTCCCTAACATATTTGATTTCTATCAAGTAAAAATAAATAAATTAGCAAGTCAATATAATAAATATGAGGGTGGCACAACCCTTGTTTTCTTTTCTAATTTTGACCTAATATTCGTGATTGTTCTATGGTGGATCAAACAAATTCAACTATAGATGTTCATCTCATTTTTAAATGGATTTTATTCAACTTCCTTTTCTTCTTCCTCCCATTGTTGTATATTATTCCTATTTCATGCATATTTAGGGTTTACATTTGCAATAATTTTTTATTTTATTTTGTATAATATGTTGATTATTACAAGTGGTACCTTGAAGTCTTTCTCTCTAACTTATTTGATTTCTATCAAGTAAAAGTAATAAACTATCAGGTCCATGTAATAAATATAATGATGGCATAACCCTTTGTTTTTACTTTTGTTTTGATATAAAATTCATGATTATGCTCTAGTGGCACTACATAATGACACCATAGAGTGATGATTCTATTATTTGGATGATAATTATCATCATAGTAATGTTACAAAGAATTATTATTTGGGAATTATTTTATTCCTATTTGACACATATATTTGTTTTTTATTTCCATCCATATTTTTTAATATTTGATAATATGTTGATCATTACAAATGATCACCCCTAAAATATTTGATTCCTTTAAAGTGAGAAAGGAATAAACAAGTAATTCAATGTAATAAGTGTGAGGGTAGCATATCCCTTGATTTTAATTCTAATATTAACCTAGGGTTCATGATTGGGTAGCATATCCCTTGTTTTTAATTTTAATTTTAACCTAGGGCCCATGATTGTGCTATGGTGGCACTATATAATGACACCATAGAGTGATGCTTCTAATATATTATTGTTAACCAACATTGCACTAATGCCATCAAGAACTATTTTAGATTTTGGTCATGTGATGAATTTCTCTCTAATATCTATGAATTTCTATCAAGTAAAGAAACAATAAACTATTAGGTCCATTTAATAAATGAAAGGTTGACATTATTCTTTTTTTTAATTTTAACCAAGGGTTCATCATTGTGCTATGGTGACACTACATAATATACCATAAATCAACCCTTCTATTATATTGGCATTGACCTACAATTCATGTTGACTGGTCGTTTAATTTTATACACACTTATATTATAAATTTGTGTTGCCTTTTATGCTAACAATTTTATTATGTACTTTTGTGTTACATATTTTACATTATGATCAAGCCTAAACTATCATGAATACAATGACCAAGATTACCTAAAGGTTTAACTTTAATGTAATCTAGTCTTACTAGAAAAATTATTATAATAGAACATAATCCATTGGGTAGGATTACATTTTTCTATAGGTATACTTTCTATTATTTTTGAGCTGGAAATTTTTTGAGGCAAGATAAGTCAAACCTTACTTGCTTGTTGCACCCTTTAGCTAACAAGGTAAATTTTAAGACAATTATCAAATGACACTTAGATATTTGTAATTTACCCTCATATTAAGAATATTTATTAGATCTATTTTTTGGAGCAATACTAGTGGGTTTGTAGCCTCTTCTATTTTTATTACATGAATCATACATATATCATTTGAATCCCATATCTATCACTTGAAAATAGCTAATCTATATAAATATTAATTATTCTTCTACTTGTCTAACTTCCTCAAATTTTAAACTTTATAATATTCAAGTTGTATGCTTATCTTAGATACAACTTAACATAAAAATACTTAACTTATTTTCAATATTAATGATGAATTTATATATCCTTCAATATTGTACATAGTTGAATAATATCGAATATTACCTTATTTCTAATTTATCTCAATCTACATGGGATAAACTAAATAATACTATGGCATAGAACATGCATTTTTATGTTACAAAAGCATATACCTAGATTTTAGTCCTATATTATTACTACCCATCCTAACTCATTTTTAAATTAATATACCTCCTATTTTCCTATTTATTATAGGTACTTAATTTTTTCATGTCAATTTTATACACCTTATTACTTTTAGAATTTCTATAGCAAGGGTAATTTTATTTTCAATAGGTATATTAGCCTCCCTCTATATGAATTGAATATGTACAAGGATATTTTTATTTTCAATGTGAACTTGAATACAATTAGAAATAAAATTCAAATTTTTTAATCTTCTACTTTAGTAATAATAAAAATACTTTTTCTTGATAGGAGAGTTGGTTACAACCACACTATTTTTACTAATAACAATAGCTATTATAACAAAAATTACTCCTTTTAGATGCAGAAATCATGGTTTTTTTTGTTATAATAACCTATTTTTATCAAGGATACAAAGCATTCCACTAATATTTTTATGTATGTAATTGCTTTTATGTTCGAGGAATAAAAATGAGGATGAAATTTTTTCATGTATTTTATATAAACAAAACATTCCACACTCCAAATTAATATCACTTAAATTAAATTTAATCATACCTTATAGTTAAAGGTATCTATTTTCTAATACATTTCATATTAATTGCACCTATATGAACCCTCTTTGTATGATATTAGGTATATTATGGACTCACCATATCTTAATCACAAGTAACACTTAAAAACGATCTTATAATATTAACCATGTAATGAATACTCTAAAATGATTGAATATAAGTAATAAATTATACCAACTTTATTATTTTTACAAGATGCTACCAGCCTTTTAAACTTATAACTTATAAACCCCTCCTACCAAGAAGTAATTAAAAATTTTAATATTTTTAAAGTACTAATTCCACTCTAACCTGCCTTTATAAAATATGCATCCCATTTTTTTCCCTTGATGTATCAATATTTTAGTATATACAAGCAGCTTTAAACGGTTTCTATTCAACCTACATTTCAGGGTGTTTCTTTCGAGTGTGAACGAATGTCCAACTCAGCCATCGACTCGCCCGTAACGTGCGTACTGTCAAACAGGCCTGTAATCGGTCAAATGAAATAGTACTAGTTTATATACTAGATGGCCAAGTATAATACAATTTATTTAACCATAGAATTAAATGACTTTACAACATACCATTGAATCAGTCTTGAGGACCGGGCCATAACAACCGTGTCGTCCATCGTCATCGCCAACTACTACGTGTTTGGATCTAATATGGCTTGGTCTATATATGTTTTTTTATGTTTTACTTTATATATATATATATATATATATATATATATATATATATATATATATAAATTTAAATGGTGAAATTGAAGTTGTCATAAATTTGTTTTTTATGGCTTTATAGTATTTTGTCTTGTCTATATTAAAATTACCACATAGTAATCCACCCCTATTACAATCATTTTAAACCTTTTATCTACATAAAACACTATTCATATCTATATATTATATATTTAATTGAAGATTATATAATATCTTAAAAAGATAATCTTTTTAATTGTATTTATTTTTTATGCTTATGATTGTTTTAATATACAATATTATTATATGGTTGCTTGTTTTTGGATTTATATATTTATTTAGTTTTTTATTTTATAAAGTATTATATGTCTGATTAAGTATAAGATATGATGTACCGTCCACATAAAAATGCTTAACATTTTAATTAAAAAATAATATTTTATTTTAAATCCAATCTACTACTACATTTCATGATTGTATAGTTATGTGGAACATGTTGAACATGTTCCTAGTACCTATGTGATGCCAAACATTCATCATTTTATTTACTTGTTCAATTTGTTATCACTATAATAGTACTAATTATTCATGCTATTATAATACTTAGTTATTGTTCATAAATCCAAAATAATATTTTATAACAATGTTATATTAGCATCAAATAATACTAATGGTAACATCTCTCGATATATATAAATAAATTATACCATTTTTTATAAAGGACATGTATCATAATCTATATGCTATAATGAAATTTTAATTATTAAAAAAAAATGAAGTTTGAATTAAATTTGCTAATGATATTGATTGATCATAAATTAAAACTATGGTAAACCAAATTTTATTATTAGTTAATAGAATTGTTTAGTTTTCATATGTTATTAATGTGTAATATAATTTTTTCTTCAACTTTTGAACTAAGTTTATCTTCTTAGAAAATTCTATCATTGACTCCTTTATATAATCATTGTAACAAAAAAATTGCAATAATTACAACAACAACAAAAAAACACTTTATCTTATATAAAAATATATAAACTTAGAATATTCAATATTTAAATGCATATTACAAGATTGATGGCAAGCCTAGATTTACACAACAGAACTTCAAATTAATTCTCTGCAAATTGCTTAACACAGTCTTTTAATACAGTTTCCAGGCATAGTTCTTCTTCCCTCTCAATCCCGAACTCACCATCTGTTTCCCTTACAATTTTTGAGTTTTTAACGAGGCCTCGGCCCTCCAGGCAATTAATGCCCCACTTGAGAGAATTCACCAAACAAAACAAGAAAATTCCTTTTTCTCCGCCAAGTTTCGAATTTTCTTCCATTAATGGGCTACCGCCCCGATCTGCTACGAAGCTCGCATTAAAGACTTTCTTTGTCCTGCAATCGCCACTTTGGTCAGACCGTTCTTCTGAAAAGCCATCTCACCCATACTGTCCATGCTTTGCAACTGCTATTTTGTTAGAATCTAAAAATATGTGTGGACTTGTCCAAAAATTTCCTTAAGATGATTATCTCCATTTTTTAATATACGCGACCGTCAACTCTGATTTGAATTATGTGGCAATCTGCGTGTCTATTTTTGGCTTTGTCTTCAACTGGCTATGTCACTTTAACACACGTGGTAGCCACGTGTCTATTTCGTCCTTGTCTGGTCGTCCGCGTGTATACTTTTGGCTTGTCTTCTTATTGTCCGTGATATCGCGAAATGTCACGAAATTGCGACATGTCGCGATATCGTGACATGTCGCGATATCGTGACCAAAAGTGCCTTCACTTTGCTGTAGCCCTTTGGGGTCATGATTTCACGACATGTCACGAAATCGTGACATGTCGTGATTTTGTGACCCCCTTTTGCCTTCGCCTTGCCGTAGCCCTTTGCCTTGTCTTTCGCCTTGCCTTAGCCTTAAAGTCCCGATAACATTGCCATGTGGCAGCTTTCAACTGGTCGTAATATCACGACGGGACTCCCCCCTTCGCCTTAGTGACGGGGATCAGAAAATAAATTGCAATCACACTCCTGCAAATTTCAAACTTTTGTTCTATTAATTCAGAAATTTCTATACATTACAGCCCGTAGGCTTACATTAACCGATGCTTGGCTCAGTTCGTCCACTCTCACCCCCTGCCTTATTCTCCAGTCCACCATCCCTACTATTACAAAAATTTGAGTTTTTATCGAGGTCTCGACCCTCTAGCAATTAATGCCTCCCACCTAAAACAAAATTCAAATTTCATTTTCCCCCGGTCGAGATTTCAAATTCTCCGCCATTAATGGGCAACTGCCCGATCCACCATGAAGCTTGCATTAATGGCCTCCCTGCACCGGCCGCTTTGTTCTGACTGTCCTCTGCACTGTTGTCTCCTTCATAAAGCCATCGCCTGTGTCTATTCCATTTCCCGTACCTGTTACTTTGCCAATAATAAATAAAAAAATATATGCAGCCATGGCCCTCATCTTGTTTCAATACACGTAGCTGTCCACGTGTTTGATTCGACCTTCCCTGGTTGTCTGCGTGCATACTTGGCTATGCCTTCTTCTTGCCGCAACATTTTTAAAACACGTGCCCCTCACAACAGTCTAGATACACGTGGCCGTCCACGTGCCAAATTTTGCCTTGCCTGGCCGTCTGTGGGTTCTCTTTTGGTTGTGTCCTCTTATGGCCACGATATCGCAATAGGTCGCGAAATCGTGACATGTCGCGATATCGTGACCAAAAGCGCCTCTCTAAAGCCGCAGCTCTTAGGGGTCGCGATTTCACGACATGTCATGATTTCGTGACCCCCGCTGCCCTCACCTTGTCGAAGCTCCTCGGGGTCGTGATTTCGTGACATGTCACGAAATCGTGACATGTCGTGATTTCGTGACCCCCTCCCCCTTTGTCACCACTTTGCTCTCTGCGCTGCTTCATTTGTTCTTCACCGCGCCTTAGTGACTTTGCCACGTGGTAGCTTCTCACCGGTCGCGATATCGCGACGGGACTCTCTCCCCTTTGCCTTAGGTAAAAGACGTCGCGATATCGCGACGTCGCGATATCATGACCGAAACTCTACTTGGTCTTCATTGTTGAAAGACGTCACGATATTGCGACGTTGCGATATCACGACAAGACTGGCCCTGCCTTTGCCACTGCTTCAGAGGTCGCAATTTCGTGACATATCGCGAAATCGCGACATGTCACAATTTCGTGACCTCCCCAATTTTTGCCTTAACTTTACAAAACTCTCTCCTCTTCTTAACAGAAATGCAGCTGAAGCCGGATGCTCCTACATCAGACACCCTGGGTAAATGGAGAAGTGACCTTCACTTCTGTGATGTTCGGTCCGCGTCCTTTGTAACAGCTCCAAACACTCATCAACCTGCTCAAATCCCGTTTTCTAGCAAAATTTTTGCCCTCCACCAGACAAATTCTGGCATTGTTGCACACCTTCTCATCCACTGTCTGTAATGGATTTAATTTGTGCCGCACTCCATCTTTCACTAAGGAGTATGTATTTGCACGACCATCATGCACCGCACTCCGATCAAACTGCCATGGCCTTCCTAATAGCAAATGGCAAGCATCCATGGGGAAAACATCACACAAGACTTCATCCTGGTATCTCCCAATATTGAACATGACTAAGCACTGTTCACGGACCCAAGCTCTATGGTCCTTTCGCAACCATGCAATCTGGTATGGATGCGGGTGTCTCCTTCTATTCAGCTGTAACTTAGCAACCATCTCCTCAAAAACTAAGTTATCTGTACTCCCATTGTCTATAATAACATTACAGACTTTGCCTGCACTTTTGCACTGTGTGCAGAATAGGCTTCTCCTCTTATCTGGTTTGTCTTCCTCAATCTGCATGGTTCTCCTCACAATCATTGCTTCTCCTTTCTCAGCTTCTTCAGAATGTTCTAAGTCAGCATTTTCAACTGCCACAACAGCTCTAACAGGACCCACTTGTTTCTTGTTCACTCTCTCGGGGTGCTAGGGACACTCATATGCCCGATGCCCCTCTTCTCCATAGTGGAAACATGTTCCTCGAAACACTCCTCTTCCATACCCGCGTCCAGATCTACCTCTTCCTCTTGGGTAGCCATTGTTCTGAACTTGCAATTTGGGTTCTTCCTCTTCTTTTTGATTTCGGTTGTTGCTAGCCTCTTCTTTCTTCTCCTCTTTTCCTTCATATTTTCTTCCACCGGTCTTTCCTCCAGGTCCTTTTACTCTTTGCTTGCTTTCAAACCTTCTGTTCAGTTTTTCTTCAACCTTCAGAGCAAACTGGTAAGCATCTTCAATGGTGCTCACCCGAACCAAGCTCAACTCTTCCTGGACACTGGGTCTCAACCCATTAATATAACGGGCCACCTTTTCCTTGCTTGCTTCTAAATGGCCAGTTCTGATGGAGATTTTGTAAAATTCCTCCGTATATTCTTGGACAGTTTTATTCATCTGTCTCAAACTCTGCATTTTTCTTAGTAGATCCAGTTCATAATCTACGGGAATGAATTGTCTTTTTAATTTTTCTATCATTTTGTCCTATCTTGTTATCCGTTCTTTTCCTCTTATGTTCTGCTCTAGCTGTACCCCCTTCCACCATATGCTGGCATGACCCTTCAGTCTAGTCTTGGTAAATCTGACCCTCTCGGGATCTTCAACCTCTTCATATTCAAAATATTCTTCTAAGTCATTTATCCAGTCAATTAATTCCTCTGGATCCAAGTTCTCGAAATACGTGGAAACTTCTATCTTTAGCCTCTTCCCGATCTGGGATATGGCCTTGTACAGTCTGGATTGTGCCGGATCCACAGCTTCTTCTTCTTCTTCAAACTAATTTTCTTCATCCGCTCCATCCTCACTGTCTGCATCCCTTCTCGGTTCATGTCCTCTACGTAGTTCTTCTTGCAGAGCCTGAACTTGCCGCTGTAAAGTCCAAAAATCTTCTGCTGCCATGCCTCTCCCGCCAACGGGGTTTCTTCTCGAAGGCATCTTCTCACTCTCTCACGAGCCTTCCCATAGATCCTGGTGTTACTGCCTCACGTTCGGTGATCTGTTACACACTCAGGATCATTGGCTCTGATACCACTGACGGGGACTAGAAAATAAATCGCAATCACACTCCTACAAATTTTGAACTTTTGTTCTATTAATTCAGAAATTTCTAAACATTACAGCCCACAGGATTACATTAACCGATGCTCGGCTCGGTTCGTCCACTCTCACCCCCTGCCTTATTCTCCAATCCACCATCCCTACTATTACAAAAATTCAAGTTTTTATCGATGTCTCGACCCTCTAGCAATTAATGCCTCCCACCTAAAACAAAATTCAAATTTCATTTTCCCCCCTATCGAGATTTCAAATTCTTCGCCATTAATGGGCAACTGCCCGATCCACCATGACGCTTGCATTAATGGCCTCCCTACACCGACCGCTTTGTTCTGACTGTCCTCTGCACTGTTGTCTCCTTCATAAAGCCATCGCCTGTGTCTGTTCCATTGCCTGTACCTATTACTTTGCCAACAATAAACAAAAAAAGATACGCGGTCGCGACCCTCATCTTGTTTCAATACACGTAGCTGTCCACGTGTTTGATTCGACCTTCCCTGGTTGTCCGCATGCATACTTGGCTATGCCTTCTTCTTGCCATAACATTTTTTAAACACGTGCCCCTCACAACAGTCTAGATACACGTGGTTGTCCATGTGTCAAATTTGGCCTTGCCTGGCCGTCTGCGGGTTCTCTTTTGGCTGTGTCCTCTTCTGGCCGTGATATCGCGACATGTCGTGATATCACGACCAAAAGCGCCTCTCTAAAGCCGCAGCTCTTAGGGGTCACGATTTCGTGACATGTCGCGAAATCGCGACATGTCACGATTTCGCAACCCCGCTGCCCTCACCTTGTTGAATCTTCTCGGGGTCATGATTTTGTGACATGTCGTGAAATCATGACATGTCACGATTTCACGACCCCATCCCCCTTTGTCACCACTTTGCTCTCTGTCCTGCTTCATTTGTTCTTCGTCGCGCCTTAGTGACTCTGCCACGTGGTAGCTTCTCATCGATCTCGATATCGTGACAGGTCGCGATATCGTGACCCATTGCGATATCGCGACGGGACTCTCTCCCCTTTGCCTTAGGTAAAAGACGTCATGATATCACGATGTCACGATATCATGACTGAAACTCCGCTTGGTCTCCGCTATTGAAAGACGTCGCGATATCGCGACAAGACTGGCCCTGCCTTTGCCACTGCTTTGGAGGTCACGATTTTGTGACATGTCGCGATTTCGCGACCTCCCTAACTTTTTCCTTAACTTTACAAAACTCTCTCCTCTGCTTAACAGAACTGCAGCTGAATTCGGATGCTCCTGCATCACTTAAGTGTTAAAAGACGTCGCAATATCGTGACGTCATGATATCACGACAAAACTGGCCCCTGCCTTTGCCATAGCTTTTGAGGTCACGATTTCGCGACCCCTCCCCAACTTTTGCCTTAGATTTACAAAACTCCCCCCCTGCTTTACAAAATTGTAGCCTTGGGAAAGAACTAAAAATAAATCAAAATACAAAGTACTTAGAAAACATAGAAAAATTTGGAGGATGCAAGATTGCTCTACTGTTGCTGAATGCTCCTGCATCAGACACCCGGGGTAAATTAAAAAAGTGATCCTCACTTTTGTTTTGTTAGGGGAAGACCCAGGCGGTCAACCTCCATCTTCGACAACCAAGTTGCATCTTCAACAGGTCTGCCCTTCCACTTTATCAAATATTCAGAATATTGTTTGTTTCTAGTGCTTCTGCCTTCACGAGTGTCTAATATTTTCTCTACCTCGTCGGTGGTTGGAGTAGATGCTGGAATTTGCCATAATTATGTACTTGGTACCTCTATACTCTCTCCCTCATGATATTCCACTAAATCTAAAATATTAAAAATAGGTGAAATGTCAAGCCAACTTGGCAATTCCACTTCATATGCATTTCCTGACTCTCATTTTTCCAGTATTTTGCATGGCCCAAACTTCATCTTCAATTTGTTGTAAGTTTTGGCAGGAAATCTTTCCTTCCTAAGATGGACCATGACTTCATCTCCTACTTCGAACTCTTTGAACCGTCGCTTCTGGTCTACTCTTGTCTTATATTGAGTATTCATTTTTATAATTTGCCTCCTTACTTCTTCATGCAAACTTTTCATATGTTTCGCAAATTCTTTTGCCTCGGCACTGCACTTTTCTCTCTTATCCAACTTTCTCAGTTTAGACACATTCCTTGGGCTATTTCCATATATTATCTGGAACGGAGATTTATTTGGGCTGTTATTGATTGAATTGTTATATGCAAATTCCGCCTATGGTAAAACTAAATCCCATCCCGTGGGTTGATCTGCTATCAAGCATCTCAGTAAATTACCCAGGCTTCTATTTACCACCTCTGTCTGCCCATCAGTCTGTGGGTGATAGGCAGAACTGAATTTCAGATCTGTCTTCAACTTCTTCCACAAAGTTCTCTAGAAATACCCAACAAACTTTGTATCTCTGTCAGAAACTATGCTTCTTGGTAGATCGTGAAGTCATACCACTTCCTTGAAAAATAACCCTGCAATGTGAACTGCATCACTTGTCTTCGGCAGGGAATAAAATGTGCCATTTTGGAGAATCGGTCAACCACCACAAATACAGAATCATTTCCCCTCTGTGTTCTCGGAAATCCCAGAATAAAATCCATGCTTACGTCCTCCCATGGCCTCTCAGGTACAGGTAACAGCTGGTATAATCTGGTGTTTTGCCTTACGCCTTTTGCCATCTGGCATATTCTACAACTTTGCACAAACTTCCTCACATCTTGCTAAAGTTGCGACCAGTAGTAATTTTCATCTACCAGGGCAATGGTCTTATCCCTACCAAAATGCCCAGCCAGTCCTCCGCTGTGCTTTTCCTTGATTAAGTTCTCTCGCATGGAACTCCTTGGAATGCATAATTTACTTCCCTTGAATAGCATTCCGTCTTGGATTATGAAATCTAACCATTTTGTCCTATCCATAGTAACAGGTGCTAAGCAAGCCGTCCAGGCTGCTGCAAAATCAGGATCTTCAGGATAAAGACCCTTCAGTTCTTCGAATCCAACTACTTCCACTGTCATTTCAATTAGCAAATTTTGCCTTCTACTTAAAGCATCTACAACCTTGTTTGATTTCCCGCTCCTGTGCTTTAATACAAAGGTATAGCTTTGGAGAAACTCGACCCACTTCATGTGCCGTTGATTCAGTTTTGTCTGGCTGTTGATGTACTACAATGCCTGATGATCAGTAAATAGAACAAACTCTTTTGGCAACAAATAATGCCTCCACTTCTTTAGAGCCTGAACTATAGCATAAAATTCTTGGTCATACACTGAATACTTTTTTCGAGCATCATTGATATTTTCACTAAAATAAGCAACAGGTCTGCCTTCTTGACTCAGTATAGCCCCTATTGCACTGCCAATGGCATCACAATCCACCTAAAATACCTTGTTAAAGTCTGGGAGTGCCAAAACAGGTTGTTATGTGACCTTTTTCTTTAATGCTTCAAAGCTCCATTCAGCCCCTAATGTCCACTTGAACTCTTTTTTATCCCCTCTCATTGTTTCTGTGAGAGGTGCACAAATGTTGTTGAAGTTCTTTATGAACTTCCTGTAAAAGCTGGCTAGACATGAAATGACCTTACCTCTGTTGTGCTTCTTGGGGTAGGACATTCGATGATGGCTCTCACCTTCTCTGGGTCCACTTTTAGACCTTCTGCTGAGATTACAAACCCCAGGTATACTAACTCTTTCTTGACAAAATTACACTTTTTCATATTTATTAATAACTGCTCCTCCCATAGCTTTTCAAAAACCCTCCTGATATGCATCAGTTGTTCCTCCAGGGTTCTACTGAATATTAATATATCATCTAAATAAAAAATGACAAACTTTCCCAGAAACTCCTTCAGTACCTCATTCATCAGCCACATGAAGGTACTTGGTGCATTGGACAGCCCAAATGGCATGACCAACCACTCATACAAGCCCTCTCTTTTCTTGAAGGTTGTCTTCCACTCATCCCCTTCTCGGATACGGATCTGATGATAACCACTTTTTAGGTCAATTTTTGTGAAGTACTCAGCTCCACTCAAACAGTCCATGATATCATCCATCCTTGGAAATGGGAATCTGTATTTGATAGTGATCTTGTTGATGGTCCATGAATCTGTACACATTCTCCATTCCCCATCCTTCTTTGGCACCAGCACTACAGGTACTATGCATGGGCTCAAACTTTCCCAAATCAATCCCTTCTCTAGTAACTCCTAGACCTACCTGTTTAACTCCTCAGTCTCTACAAGCGTCATTCTATGTGCAGCTTTATTTGGCAAGCTCGATCCTGGCACCAAATCTATATGGTGGCTAATTTTCCTTACTGGGGGTAAGCCCTCAGGTACATTATCAGACACAATATCTAGAAATTCCTCCAACAGATCTAGGACTTCTGTTGGGGTATCTTGGCATTCTTTCTCCCTAACTCTGAAAATTATTGCATAACATAAATGTTCATGGTTCAATCCATCCAAAAACTTTCTCCGTTCAACTAAACAAATTTTGGAGCTGTTACACACCTTTTCATCCACTTCTTTTAAGGGTTTTAGCTTAGGGCGCACACCATTCTTTGTCAATGAGTAGGTGTTGGCACGATCATCATGCACTGCACTCCGATCGAACTGCCAGGGCCTTCCTAGCAACATATGGCAAGCATCCATAGGCAGGATGTCGCATAGGACCTCATCACAATAATTCCCAATATTAAATTTAACGAAGCACTGCTCACTGACCAAGGCCCTATGGTCCTTCTGTAGCCATGCGACCCGATATGTATGCGGGTGCTTCTTCCTCTCTAACTGTAGTTTGGTAACCATTTCTTTTGAAAATAGGTTATCCGTGCTACCATTATCAATAATAATATTGCAAATCTTGCTCGTGCATTTACACCTTGTGTAGAATAAACTTCTTCTCTGATCTGTGTCCCTCTCCTCATTCAACAGGACTCTCCTTACGATCATTGCTTCCCCTCTCTTTGCTTCTTCAGAATTTTCAGACTCAGCATCTTCCTCTGCCACAACAGCTCTGGCTGGACCCTCAGGCCTCTTGTTCATCCTTTCTCGGTGTTGTGGGCACTCAAATTCCTGATGTCCTTCTTCACCATAGTGGAAACATGTCCCACAAAATACTCCTCTTCCAAACCCTCGTCCAGATCTACCCCGTCCTCTTGGGTAGCTGTTCTGATCATGGGGTTGATAAACATCCTCTTCCCTTTGATCCTGGTTACTACTGGCTTCACCGGTCTTCTTCAGATCTTTATATTTTTCTCCACTGGTTCTCCCACCAGTTCTTCCACCATGGCCCCTTCCTCTTTGCTTGCCTTCAAACCACCTATTTAATTTTTCTTCCACCTTTAAGGCAAACTGGTAAGCATCCTCAATGGTGCTTACTCGAACTAGGCTCAGCTCTTCTTGGATACCGAGCCTCAACCCATTGATATAACGGGCCACATTTTCTTTGTTTGCCTCTAAATGTCTAGTTCTAATAGAGATCTTGTAAAACTCCTCGGTGTATTCTTGGAAAGTTCTATTTGTCTGTCTCAAACTCTGCATTTTCCTTAGCAGATCCAACTCATAATCTGTCGGAATAAACTGTCTTTTCAAATTTTCCACCATTCTGTCCCATCTTGTTATTCTCTCCTTCCCTCTTCTGTTCCTCTCCAACTATATTCTCCTCCACCAAATGTTGGCATGACCCTTCAACTTGGTCTTAGAAAATCTGACCCTATTAGGGTCTTCAACCTCCTCATATTCGAAATACTCTTCTAAGTCATTTATCCAGTCAATCACCTCTTCTGGATTTAGGTTTCTCGAGTATGTAGAAACCTCCATTTTTGGTTGTTTTCCAATCTGAGAGATGGCTTTGTACAACCTGGCTTGTGTAGGATCCATAGCCTCTTCTTCTTCCTCATACTGGCATTCTTCTTCATCAACTTCGTCTTCACTTCCCTCATCCCTTCCAGTCTCGTGCCTTCTACGTAGCTCTTCTTGCAAGGCTTAAACTTGCCTCTGCAAGGCTCGAAAGTCTTCGGTCGACACCACATTTCCTACTCCACCACGGTTTCTTTGTGGAGGCATTTTTATTTCTTCCCTTACAAATCCTTCCACAGATCCTAGTGTAACTGCCTCTCTTTCGGTGATCTGTTACACGCTAAGGAGCTCTCGCTCTGATACCACTTGATGGCAAGCCGAGATTCACACAATAGAACTTCAAATTAATTCTCTAAAAATTGCTTAACACAGTCTTTTAATATAGTTTCTAGGCATAGTTCTTCTCCCCTCTCAATCCCGAACTCACCATCCCTTTCCCTTACAATTTTTGAGTTTTTAACGAGGTCTCGGCCCTCCAGGAAATTAATGCCCCACCTGAGAGAATTCACCAAACAAAACAAGAAAATTCCTTTTTCCCTGCCAAGTTTCAAATTTTCTTCCATTAATGGGCCACCGCCCCGATCTGCTACGAAGCTCGCATTAAAGACTTCCTTTGTCCTGCAATCACCGCTTTGGTCAGACCGTTCTTCTGAACCGCCATCTCGAATTAAATACTTCTCTGAAAATTTCTTTAAGATGATTATCTCCATTTTTTAATATACACGACCGTCAACTCTGATTTGAATTATGTGGTAGTCTGTGTCTATTTCTGGCTTTGTCTTCAACTGGTTGTGTCGCTTTAACACACATGGCAGCCACGTGTCTATTTCAGCCTTGCCTGGCCATCCACGTGTATACTTTTGGCCTGTCTTCTTATTGGCCTCGATATCATGACCAAAAGCACCTTCACTTCGCCGTAGCCCTTTGGGGTCATGATTTCGTGACATGTCGCGAAATCGTGACATGTCACGATTTTGCGACCCCCTTTTGCCTTCGCCTTGCCATAGCCCTTTGCCTTGTCTTTCGCCTTGCCTTAGCCTTAAAGTCCCGATAAAATTGCCACGTGGCAGATTTCAAATGGTTGCGATATCACAACCTATCGCGATATCGTGACGGGACTCCCCCCTTCGCCTTAGTTGTTAAAATACATCATGATATTGCGACGTCGCGATATCGCGACATCGCGATATCGTGATGAAAACTCCCCTTTGTCTTAGTTGTTAAAAGACGTCGCGATATCACGACAAAACTGGCCCCCGCATTTGCCATAGCTTTTGAGGTCACGATTTCGTGACCCCTCCCCAACTTTTGCCTTAGCTTTACAAAACTCCCCCCCTGCTTTACAAAACTACAGCCTTGGGAAAGAACTGAAATAAATCAAAATACAAAGTACTTAGAAAACTTAGAAAAATTTGGAGGATGCAGGATTGCTCTACTGTCGTCGGATGCTCTTGCATCAAAGATAGATACCCATGTTTCAATTAAGTCTTTTAAAAATTGTAGATAATATATCTAGTCATGAAATTTTATTTTATATAATTTTTTTCTCCAAATTCAAACTCTTTTATAAAATAATCTTTGTCCTTATCATCTAATATAGATTTATATTCCTCCTTCATCTCATCAATATAGTCCTCATCCTCTCTTCATCCTTTGAAGTAATACTATTCATAGATAATCCTATCATTGTCGACTTTCCATAATCATAGTAACAAAAAAATTGCATGTATTATAAAAGAATATTTACTCTTGTGTAAAAATATGTAAACTCAAATAATTTAATATTTAAATGTATACTACAAAATAAATGAATATTTTCTCAACATTTTTAAACCATTCTAGTCAAGATTTGTAATCATAAAAAAAATATTTTCTATAATTGATTCACCAAATTAATCTTTTGCATAAATAATTAAAATATTTTAATTGATTATTTTTAGCTTTTGTTGAGTATATAATATAGAAAATACAACCAAAATATGCAATACAAGCAAGCTATAATATATATATGATAATGGCACTATAGTATGCATAAAAATAATAAAAGAAACTTCGTAATAACTCATAAATATGCCATTAATGTAAGATCATAAAAATAGTACAATGTATTATAATGGAGGACATGAACACTCCATAAACTCGTATGAAAGGACTACATCGTATCACATTAATCTATTCTAACCACACCCTATATTCTCTCCTAACTCTTTCACTCACTATAAGGCCTTTATATAGGAAGATAGGTTCCCTAGCCCTCACTCTACCTTTGACAATATATTATAACTTACGTACATGTGGACTATATGGACATTTACATCATTGAATATTCTAACACTTTTGCATTTATTACATGATAAAGTAACTACAAGACTTTACTTTAAGGTAATATCCTACTCTAGTAATGTACCAAAGGTGGCACATTGATATGTACCCAATAATATAATATATTCTCTAACACCCTATTGTATTACATTATTTGGGTATGGATCTTCATCTTGATTTTGGATTTTGCATTCTCCTTCTCTACTTTATGTATTCTACTTCTTGTCTATATCATGTTCGAGCAGGTAGTTATTATCTTCATAAAATGCTATCTTTGTTGAGAGAGATCTAACTTCATATTCCTTTGGTTTCATCTTTGCTATCTTTATTATACATTTATTTTGTATCCATATTAGGATAATTATCTTATTCTCTTCTACCATATTTTCTCTTCCTCCATCTTCTTTTTTTCTATATTGTTACAAGAGGAATATATGCTTCATGATGAGTTAGTCTATTATCACAATAATATCGACTTGGATTCAAGGATTCACTACCAGCATTCACTTTCTTTTGTTTCATTACATGAAAGAACTCAAAAGTGATTAATGATAAATAGAACATTAATCACTCTTTTGAAGAAATAATAATCATATTTTGAGTATTCCACCAAGTCCTGAATAGAGTTTCATGACGATATCGAATTAATATTGTAAAGTTCTTTTTCTTTGCTTCTTTCAATAACAAAGAGAATCTTTCTTTAAACATCGTAGATAAGATATTGAATCCATTCAATTTTTCTATTAGATATTGCGAATATAACATAAGTTCATGAAATATCACATTATTTTCATTGAATGTATTCTTAATTATTTCATCCATAATAAACCTTTTGATGTTTATGTATTTTATTACCTTTGAAATTATCTTCCTTATGTCTCCTTAGTTTAGAGTATGCAAACTATTTTGATAAAACTTTTATAAGAGTTAGGTTTTTATAGGATTATTATGTCTCCCTAGTGATTAGAATATATTCTAATCTTGATAATAGTTCATCTTTTGGGTTGATTTTGTAATATTCTGGGAATCAAATTCTATTTCAACTTATTTCTCCTATTGAATTATGCACTTGTCAATTTGGTGAAGTTCTCTATGGTTGGATTTTTTTTATCCCTTTAATATGAGTATGATATAAGTGTAAGTAAATAATTCCAAATCTTTTAAGTAAATAATTAACATCTTATTATACCCCTTAATATCCAAATGTTTAATATTTCTAAATTCCAATATTCTATGTTTGATGTAGTATACCTTATAACTCCTTGATTTGAAATATTAAAAAATAATATTTGCAATAATAATTTGGTTTACTAAGTAGAAACCCTTATATCTCCTATGATATTTAATTATAAATGTAATTGTATTTCAATTAATGTTCTTTGATTTTATCCAAACCCCATAAGGGGATGGAGGTGCAAGGTTCAAATCTTGAGCCTCACTAGACTGTACGATTTTCCCTTTCCTACTGCTTTCAATGGCGTAAAAGGTTTAAAATGATTGTGGCATGGCGGTTATAGTGGTGGACTATGCAAAGATCTATGTGGCGACTTCTGGGGTGAACAATGCAAAATACTATGGTGGCCATAAAAGCTGGACAGCCTACCTGGATTTATGGCAGCCATAAAAGCTGGACAGCCTGCCTGGATTTGTGGCGGCTACCAATTCCACCATGTTCAAAAAAAAAAAATAATGTGCTTCAAAAATTCCTTTGATTTGTTTTCCAGTGTATTAAGGTTGATTTTTTCTCTACTATAAATAATAAATTCAACCTTATGATATACCCCTTATTACTCCTTTCATGAAAGCAATGTTAATCAAGGTGAAACCTTACCTTTATAATGTTGAAACTCCTAAATAGTAGGCATTGTATTCCTTCAACGATGGACATATGATAGTGATGGCGGTGAGGCTTAAATGCTCCTTTGACTCCTCTTCAACTCCTTGGATACTTTCTCTTAATCATACCTATAATTTAGTCTTAATACCACTTAAATTTACCTTGACTCCTTTGCATTCAATGCTCACACTGAATACTCTTTATTTACTATATGATTTCAATCTTCTCACTTTGATATTGTCACCTCAATATGTACGTGTCTTTCAACATAGGCTATTAATAGTATAGCCTCCTTAACTTTGCATGTTACTAAACCTTCTACCTTGTTTATGCTCTTAATACTTTTTGTATATATTTCTCGAACAAGTAGGTGGTAGATAAATATTATAGTCTTTTTCTGTGTTGGTTGATGAGTCTTCAATACTCTCTATTTGGATGAAATAATTACTACATATTTCAATATTAAAAATATATCTTCAACACTTTCACAATGAGTGTTACATATATTTTGAATGATTTCTTCCTATGTAGACATTAGTCGAGTTATGTAGCACTTCCTTTCATTATTTCAAATGATATTTGCATGAGAGGACATCCTCGATGTCTCCTTATACTTCAATATTTCTTCCCTAATAGATGCAATCTATTCAATCTTGGATTTAATGCTCTTTTCCTTCTTCTCAGCGAGTATAAGTTCTACATTTTCTAGTGAACTGATGATGATATCTTCCTCAAGGTTGGCTCTAGCTATGGATCTAATACAACCCTTTTATTTGATGATATGTCTTCAATGGGTGGTTGTTCTTGATATCTATGATTGCACTCTTCCTATTATATGATTGTTATTATTATATGATTGTTATTATTATATGGTTGCTTGTTTTTGGATTTATATATTTATTTAGTTTTTTATTTTATAAAGTATTATATGTCTGATTAGGTATAAGATATGATGTACCGTCCACATAAAAATGCTTAACATTTTAATTAAAAAATAATATTTTATTTTAAATCCAATCTACTACTACATTTCATGATTGTATAGTTACGTGGAACATGTTGAACATGTTCCTAGTACCTATGTGATGCCAAACATTCATCATTTTATTTACTAGTTCTATTCGTTATCACTATAATAGTACTAATTATTCATGCTATTATAATACTCAATTATCGTTCATAAAGCCAAAATAATATTTTATAACAATGTTATATTAGCATCAAATAATACTAATTGTAACATCTCTCGATATATATAAATAAATTATACCATTTTTTATAAAGGACATGTATCATAATCTATATGCTATAATGAAATTTTAATTATTAAAAAAAAATGAAGTTTGAATTAAATTTGCTAATGATATTGATTGATCATAAATTAAAACTATGGTAAACCAAATTTTATTATTAGTTAATAGAATTGTTTAGTTTTCATATGTTATTAATGTGTAATATAATTTTTTCTTCAACTTTTGAACTAAGTTTATCTTCTTAGAAAATTCTATCATTGACTCCTTTATATAATCATTGTAACAAAAAAATTGCAATAATTAAAAAAAAAAAAAAAAAAAAACACTTTATCTTATATAAAAATATATAAACTTAGAATATCCAATATTTAAATGCATATTACAAGATAGATACCCATGTTTCAATTAAGTCTTTTAAACATTGTAGATATATATCTAGTCATAAAATTTTATTTTATATAATTGTTTTCTCCAAATTCAATCTCTTTTATAAAATAATCTTTGTCCTTATCATCTAATATAGATTTATATTGCTCCTTCATCTCATCAATATAGTCCTCATCCTCTCTTCATCCTTTGAAGTAATACTATTCATAGATAATCCTATCATTGTCAAATTTCCATAATCATAGTAACAAACAAATTGCATGTATTATAAAAGAATATTTACTCTTGTGTAAAAATATGTAAACTCAAATAATTTAATATTTAAATGTATACTACAAAATAAATGAATATTTTCTCAAAATTTTTAAACCATTCTCAATATTTTCTATAATTGATTCACCAAATTAATCTTTTGTGTAAATAATTAAAATATTTTAATTGATTATTTTTAGCTTTTGTTGAGTATATAATATAGAAAATACAACCAAAATATGCAAGACAAGCAAGCTATAATACATATATGATAATGGCACTATAGTATGCATAAAAATAATAAAAAAACTTCTGTAATAACTCATAAATATGCCATTAATGTAAGATCCTAAAAATAGTACAATGTATTATAATGGAGGACATGAACACTCCATAAACTCGTATGAAAGGACTACATCGTATCACATTAATCTATACTAACCACACCCTATATTCTCTCCTAACACTTTCACTCACTATAAGGCATTTATATAGGAAGATACGTTCCCTGGCCCTCACTCTACCTTTGACAATATATTATAACTTACGTACATGTGGACTATATGGACATTTACATCATTGAATATTCTAACACTTGTGCATTTATTACATGCTAAAGTAACTACAAGACTTTACTTTAAGGTAATATCCTACTCTAGTAATGTACCAAAGGTGGCACTTTGATATGTACCCAATAATATAATATATTATCTAACACCGTATTGTATTACATTATTTGGGTATGGATCTTCATCTTGATTCTCGATTTTGCATTCTCCTTCTCTACTTTATGTACTCTACTTCTTGTCTATATCATGTTCGATCAAGTAGTTATTATCTTCATAAAATGCTATCTTTGTTGAGAGAGATCTAACTTCATATTCCTTTGGTTTTGTCTTTGTGCTATCTTTATTATACTTTTTTTTTGTATCCAGATTAGGATAATTATCTTATTCTCTTCTACCATATTTTATCTTCCTCCATATTATTTTTTTCTATATTGTTACAAGATGAATATATGCTTCAAGATGAGTTAGTCTATTATCACAATAATATCGACTTGGATTCAAGGATTCACTACCAACATTCACTTTCTTTTGTTTCATTACATGAAAGAACTCAAAAGTGATTAATGATAAATAGAACATTAATCACTCTTTTGAAGAAATAATAATCATAGTTTGAGTATTCCACCAAGTCTTGAATAGAGTTTCATGAAGATATCGAATTAATATTGTAAAGTTCTTTTTCTTTGCTTATTTCAATAACAAAGAGAATCTTTCTTTAAACATCGTAGATAAGAGATTGAATCCATTCAAGTTTTCTATTAGATATTGCGAATATAACATAAGTTCATGAAATATCACACTATTTTCATTGAATGTATTCTTAATTATTTCATCTGTAATAAACCTTTTGATGTTTATGTATTTTATTACCTTTGAAATTATCTTCCTTATGTCTCCTTAGTTTAGAGTATGCAAACTATTTTGATAAAACCTTTATAAGAGTTAGGTTTTTATAGGATTATTATGTCTCCCTAGTGATTAGAATATATTCTAATCTTGGTAATAGTTCATATTTTGGGTTGATTTTGTAATATTCTGGGAATCAACTTCTACTTCAACTTATTTCTCCTATTGAATTATGCACTTGTCAATTTGGTGAAGTTCTCTATGGTTGGATTTTTTTTATCCCTTTAATATGAGTATGATATAAGTGTAAGTAAATAATTCCAAATATTTTAAGTAAATAATTAAATTTTTATTATACCCCTTAATATCCAAATGTTTAATATTTCTAAATTCCAATATTCTATGTTTGATGTAGTATACCTTATAACTCCTTGATTTGAAATATTAAAAAATAATATTTGAAATAATAATTTGGTTTACTAAGTAGAAACCCTTATATCTCCTATGATATTTAATTATAAATGTAATTGTATTTCAATTAATGTTCTTTGAGCTTATCCAAACCCCATAAGGGGACGAAGGTCCAAGTTTCAAATCTTGAGCCTCACTAGACTGAACGCTTTTCTCTTTCCTTGTGCTTTCAGTGACGTAAAAGGTTTAAAATGATTGTGGCATGGCAGTTATATGGGTGGAATATGCAAAGATCTATGTGGCGACTTCTGGGGTGAACAATGCAAAATACTATGGTGGCCATAAAAGCTGGACAGCCTGCCTGGATTTATGGCAACCATAGAAGCTGGACAACCTGCCTCGATTTGTGGCGGCTACCGATTCCACCATGTTCAAAAAAAAAAAATAATGTGCTTCAAAAATTCCTTTGATTTTTTTTCCAGTGTATTAAGGTTGATTGTTTCTCTACTATAAATAATAAAGTCAACCTTATGATATACCCCTTATTACTCCTTTCATGAAAGCAATGTTAATCAAGGTGAAACCTTACCTTTATAATGTTGAAACTCCTAAATAGTAGGCATTGTATTCCTTCAACGATGGACATATGATAGTGATGGCAGTGAGTCTTACTTGATCCTTTGAATCCTCTTCAATTCCTTGGATACTTTCTCTTAATCATACCTATAATTTAGTCTTAATACCACTTAAATTTACCTTGACTCCTTTGCATTCAATGCTCACATTGAATACTCTTTATTTACTATATGATTTCAATATTCTCACTTTGATATTGTCACCTCAATATGTACGTGTCTTTCAACATAGGCTATTAATAGTATAGCCTCCTTAACTTTGCATGTTACTAAACCTTCTACCTTGTTTATGCTCTTAATACTTTTGTGTGTTGGTTGATGAGTCTTCAATACTCTCTGTTTGGATGAAATAATTACTACATATTTCAATATTAAAAATATATCTTCAACACTTTCACAATGAGTGTTACATATATTTTGAATGATTTCTTCCTATGTAGGCATTAGTCGAGTTATGTAGCACATCCTTTCATTATTCCAAATGATACTTGCAGGAGAGGACATCCTCGATGTCTCCTTATCCTTCAATATTTCTTCCCTAATAGATGCAATATATTCAATCTTGGATTTAATGCTCTTTTCCTTCTTATCAGCGAGTATAAGTTCTATATTTTCTAGTGAACCGATGATGATATCTTCTTCAAGGTTGGCTCTAGCTATGGATCCAATACAAGCCTTTTATTTGATGATATGTCTTCAATGGGTGGTTGTTCTTGATATCTATGATTGCTCTCTTCCTATATGGTGATTTATCTCTAATAAGTGGTAGCTTTCAATAGCTTTAGATAGTAGTTTATCCAAGCAATCAATTTAGTAATGTACTCCCTATCTAACTTTTATTTTAACATAGATTACTCTCTTTAGTTTTGTTAACCTAATAATGAGTGCTATGTATCCTTCAATGCTATAGGTTTCCGATGTGGCATTGGTCCTTTGCAATCATGTTGCTCACATGTAGTTAGTTACAACAAGCTATGGTATATTCTAACACCTTTATGAGGCATATACTGAGCCCTATGGATGGCTCTTCTATGAGAATATTTTTCATGTTTCTCCTCTACCAATGGTGATTGCGTGTAGTTAGGATGATAGGCTATGTAGAGTATCTTTAAGAAACTTAACTTTTATCTCCCTTTGATGTAATAATATATATAATTTCGGTGCTTGTATATATTTGTAATTTTATTCTTAGTTGCACCTAAAACTTGAGACTCTTCTAGTCTCATTTTATAGCTCTCTTCATTGGTTTTTATGGTGTCTTTCTTCTCCACACATTGTAGGAATATAACCCTATAAGGTGGCTTCTCTAGACCACAATAAGTTGTTGGTTTTGTGCACCAAATAGTATCTTTAGACACTTTGATATATGTTGATTTTTTTACTTTGGTTTTCCACTCTAGCTTAACAACTAATGCATATACTAATCCTTTGAGAGTAGCTAGTTTTATGAATAACTAGAACAGTGTAATCAATCCTTAATGTATTAATAATATGTCTAACACAATGCACTTAAGGATAATAATATTTTCACCTTATTTCTCTTGTAAATGAACCCTCAAAGTAATTTTAAATACATGCTTAGTTTTCAATGCAACTTAAAATACATAGTGCACCTTAAAACTCTTTTAATAACAACTAGTATAGTGCAATATTGATCTCATCTTATTACTCCCTCAAATAAAACTTAAATCATGCACTAGTAATTGCTCCTAAATGCACTATAATCTCTATAACTTAATGTAAGATTTTTTATTGTAAATAGATAATAAGAGGATGAGATTTTTATTTCTATAAAAAAATATATAACTCCTATTTTATTGTGTAGGTATAAATCTTAAAATAAACTACCTTTTGCACTCTCTGTGATGACTATAATATGCAATCTTCTCTTTGCAACTTCTTAAAACTCTAATATGGTCCTTAATGAAACTAACTAATGAACTAAATATATTTGTTCATAAAATTAACCCTTTATTCCTAAGTTTCTTATATTTAAGGTCTCTAAAGATAAAGGATTGCTACGTGATTAGATTCACTATATTACTATCTTTAACTGGAAAACTTGTAACTATTCTTGTATGTTCTAAACAACTCCTCAAATTACTATTTCATAGCTTAGTAACTCCTCTATCGTGCTGTGTGAAACAATAGTGTGGTGGTTTCAATTTTATTTCAGTATGCTCTCTATAAAACTAAATTTTTGCAACTAGTAATGTTGTCCTAATTGCTATCCTTTCTAGTCAATTTCTATACTAAAATGATGTCCATGAAACTCAAAAATTTGGTAGGTAATTCTACCGATTTTTTACTTTAATAACCCTTTAGTATTCTACTAAATATTCAGTAAACCTCCTTTCTTTGAATGAGCCTTATAGCCTTCAAATGTAATCTTCGAACCTGATAGGTTTGGTAGTAATGTTTGACTCCTTTATCCATAAAAATCCTTGTCAAATTTTGACTTCAATCAAGATCTTCTTCTCAACAATCTAAAATTCTTTAGGTCCTCCAAAATTTGGTAAACTTCTTACCAAAATTCTTCTCCTTTGGGCTTGTTGTTGGATGGCGATAATTGTCCCAAAAACTTCCTTTATCAGGAACTTCTCTTTGGTGGTAAATCTCTCCAATTATTTCTCCTAGGAACTCCTTTAATGACCTTATTTGAATCTCCTTTAATGAGGCTCACCAAGCATTCTCCTTGTTTCTCCTTGATATTTCTTGTAGGTCTCTTCAACTTCTCAAGCTAATTTCTTCTTCTCCTTCACGGTGAATTCTTCAATATTCAATGAAGATCATAAATCTCCTATATTCACCAAGACTCCTTGTTAGAGTCTCTTTAATATACTATTTGTATTTTTCAATGAAGATCACCAACCTCTAATATTCTTTTAGACTCTTCTCTAGAGTCTCTACAATGAATCTACAACAAGGCTCCTATGGATATTTTTTCTTCCACACTTTGTATATCTACAACCTATAGCAATGGGACCTTTTATTTAGACCTCCAAATATTCATTCTTTATCTTGTTTATTGTGGTGCTGGAATGATTCTAAAGAAGATATTATTCCTAGATATTTTGTAGAAAGATTCCCAACTTCATTTGAAACCCTTTTTCCTGTAACAAAATTTTAGGACTATAATGGAAGAAATTCTAAATCTAGATATAATGAATCTTCACTAATTTATTTGTCAATCTAGTGGAATCCTTTCTTATTCCTAGTCTTCATGAGTTATTCTACAACCTTGTAGAAATATTCTATCCAAATGCAATCTCAAAAATTTTGCAAATGAGATTTCTAAATTTCTTTCAATCTCACTTGTGGCTCTTCCTATTTTCTATCAATCCATCATGTGCTATGATACCACCATTAGCTTTTTATGGGTATATGATATAGGAAATGCAACCAAAATATGTAATGTAAAAAATCTCTAATATCTAGATAATAACAACACTATAATATGTAGGAAAATAATAAGATAAACTTCTACAATAGCTCAAAAATATGTCATTAATGTAAGCTCACAAAAATAGTACAATGCAATATAATGGAGTACATGAACACTCCATAAACTCATATAAAAGGACTACGTTGTATCACACTACTAATCTGTAGACACCAAAATAGTACCAATCCGATTATGTGACTACAAACACTAATCGCATTAACACACACAGCTTTCAGGGCAGCCCTCAGAGGTCAAACAGTGGTCCTAGCCACTTACACAGTAGTTTAGAAGGTCAAAAAGTAAACAAGGCAAAGTCAAAAGAAAGCCTTGGCCGAGGGTGTCACGAAATCGTGACATCGCGAAATCGCGACACCAAAAGCCTAAAATAAAGCCTTGGCCGAGGGTGTCGCAAAATCGCGACGTCACAATTTCGTGACGTCGCGAAATCGCAACACCAAAAGCCTAAAAGAAAGCCTTGGCCGAGGGTGTCGCGATATCGCGACGTCATGATATCGTGACACCAAAGCCTAAAAGAAAGCCTTGGTCGAGGGTGTCGTGATATCACAACGTCGCGATATCATGACACCAAAGCCCAAAAGAGGGCCTTTGCCAGAAGTGTCACGAAATCGTGACACTTCTGGCCAAAAGAGGGCCTTTTCCAGAAGTGTCGTGAAATCACGACACTTCTGGCCAAAATAGGGCCTTTGCCAGAAGTGTCATGAAATTGTGACACTTCTGGCCAAAAGAGGGCCTTTGCCAGAAGTGTCACGAAATCGTGACACTTCGGCCAAAAAGAAACCTAAGGCTTAGGTGTCGTGATATTGCGACGTCATGACACTTCTAGCCAAAAGAGGGCCTTTGCCAGAAGTGTCATGAAATCATGACACTTCTGGCCAAAAAGAAACCCAAGTCTTAGGTGTCACGATATTACGACATCGCGATATCGCGACATCGTGATATCGTGACAAACTCTCGTATTTGCACCTAGGCAGGCATCAACCAATAAATGCGGACTTTAAACCAATCAAAGACAAAATTTAAACCAATTAAAGTAGACATTAAACGAGTAGCAGCCAGAGACAGTCAATTATTGCCTCCTACCATGCAGGCACGCGTAGGTGGGCAGATTGGCAGTTAGAGGACTGTCACAAAGGTAGTCATGGAAGCACAAGTCAAGGAGGAGTCTCCTCCCTCTTGGGAAGGCATGGCCGCCATGTGGCATCTTTGCATGCCCCTCCAAAGAGACCCCCTGGGTCTATAAAATGGTGGACTTTCCCACCCGAAAGAGACAAGTTGGTAGACATTTCAAGTGATGAAGTGCTGCCAAATTGAACACCCTATTGCACCTCTTTTCGATTCATCTCTTTTACATCCGTAATCTCTTTCGCAAGAGATTTTATTGGTTGGATACTGGAAGGGTGAATCCGGACCTTAGAACCTGACATTTGACCACATTAAAGCATCAATTTGATGATAATTCAACCTAAGAGTTTTTGGGCCTATCCCTAGTGGATTGGCACCAAAATCACGTTCCAACGGTGGGTGGCCCATTCAGGCACCCCGCACATTTTAAAATTCATTCTAATTCATTATCTATCATTTATTCATTCCTCATTCCATTCTATGCTGACCAGATAGTCACGTATTCAATTTCATAATATGTTAATCAGATTTCATCATATGTTTGTCATTTTTGTTGCTTTTTGTCATCCCACTGACTTGCAGATATCGACGCTAAATTCCCGTTGATGGAGGTGTGACATTTGAGCGACAACATTTCAGCTTTTCATCACAGGCAAAGTCGTCTCACCTGGGGATGAATTACAACAGACTTTCACCGACTGTATCACTGGCAGTAGCCTTTCGGTGATGTTTTCTAGTCTCTGTTAGAGTTGCAGGTTGATTAGAGTTATTTTATTCACTAGCTTAATCAATATTTTGCATTCATTTCTCATTGATTTCTAAATTTAAACGCTTTATCCTTTTGTTACATGTGCTACTAACGCATTTGTGTTTCTTTGATTGCAAGAGAAGCAGCAAACATCAAGGATTCATCAGCATAAGCGACGACAATACTTTGGCCTGCCCATTTCAAATGTGGGCATGCGAAAATAAGATCACTATTCACTTTTTGTAATGGAAACATGCTAACTCTCCTAGCCCCTAAAAAGGGAGGAGATGTATTGTAACCGAGTTGGAATCACATTAATAAAAAGGGCTATGCTCCTGCTTTCTCCTTTTACATTTGGTTTTGATTCGATTATATCCACTTTATTTTGTGCATCAAGTTAGTTAGTTTACATTGCAACAATTAGTGTCTCTTTTTATTTTTGGAATCTCATGCTTTCAGTGGCGATCACGGTGGGACCGTTCCCTGGTTTTAAGATCAAGAAACTGATCAGATTTTTTTTGTTCTGTTGTTGACAGGTACCATTTAAAAAAAAAAAAATGCAGACTGTAATTCGTCTTTTCCTGCGACGATTACTATACTGTAATTTTTGTCTGTAAATTTTCAGAGCCAAAGATAAAAAAAAACAGCCAATCCAGGCAGAGAAGAGGTAGGGATTTTTATAATCTCTATTAAATTTTTTTGTTTCTGTTTCTGTTTCTGTTTCTTTTTTTGTTTTCAGTTTATCCTTCTTGCTTAGGGAAAGTTGTTTATGCTTGTTTCATTTTTATTAAATAAAATGAACCCCACACACATCACGTGGTAAATTAAACCAAGGAGCTGGTTGTAAGACCCCAACCCTTAAGCAAGACCAACGGTGGGTTCATCACCACCTTGGATTAGCTTTGCATGCATTTCCTTGATTGTCACTGTTGTTAGGCATAAATCCTGACGAAAGCTGACCGAGTGTCGCTGGGGTGATTCCCATGCACGTGAGGATAAGTCTTCTATGCTAGGTGTCATTAACATGACAATCCCCCCTTTCATACCGCCTATGTTCCACGTACCATCTTCTCTCACGTACCTATAGTTTCCCTCTCGTAAGGGCGGGTATATAGAGAGGTTGGTATATCGGTCCGACAATGGTATATTGAAGGGGCGACCATTTATGGGAGTCATATGAGCCAACATTATGCATTTAAACATTCTTCAAAACTTGCAAAAACAAAAAAAAACATCAAAATGCACTAAACCAGTTTAGGACACACTATTAATCCTTAAAAGAGATAATCACTATTTGTGTATGTGTGTGTTCATTTTTTCTTAGTGTAACAAAAAAAAAATCATCATAAACGAGATAAAAATCTGCTTAGCTAGTAGAAGAGCACCACAATGGTGCTCACCCACAGCCAAGCCCAATCACGGGTGGATGCTGTGGAGAATATCCAAGGAGGCACAAGTCACCTTCGGTATAGCCCCAAGGATTTTGTCATACCACCTTGGCGGCCTGACACACAAGGCAGTCCCCTTCGTGCCTCTATGGAACGGGACTATAGGGGCACCTCTTCGAGGAGCACTCCTATTCAGCATAGCACTCAACACACACCCTTCCATGAGGGGTACATTCATAGGAGAGCTCCCTTAGATGCTCGCTATGAGCGGTCATTGCACGATGAAGTGCTAGGTCAACATAGGGTTCAATGGGAGGAACCACATCATTACACTATCCCTCTTTCACCCCCTCTAGTTGTCAGGACTACAAAAACAAATCCAGAGCACAAGGCTCCTCAGGCGGGGTGAGCCAACTCCACCCGTTCCTTTTTCACTTATGACAAATAACAAGAGGAAAACCCTTACCTTCCTCAAGAACAATATACATCGCGAGAGCAAGACACCTTCGCAAATGCTAGCTATCAGGATCACCTACTGAGGCCAGAGCCTCAGATAAATGCCACTACCTCCAACAGAGGGAGGCGACCTATAGAGATCTTGGATCACTACGACCGAGATAGACATCTAGGAGAGGCATATAGGCCTTCTAGACATGAGGCGGTAAGACCAACTATCTTAGAATCTGTCAAGCATTTCGCACACGAGATGCAACTCACGCAACTTGAGCTAGAACGACAATAGTTAGAGCAATGGTATCTTCTAAATAAAGAGCACCTTCAGCACCAGAAGGATGAGTTGTTCCAACACACTATGCAGAAGAGGACTCCAACCCCTCACATGCATAGGACAAAACATTATGAGAGGCACAACCCCCGGGTGCAAGAAAAGTCTTTGCGACCTCATCAAGCATCGCCCCTGATGCCTCCCAGACATGAGCGGGAGGCTACTCCTATAACCAATGATGGGCACCTTCCTCAGGAACCCACTCAGGTTTCTGGGCCACCTTTAGAAATTCATCAATAATCCTCTAAGGAATTAGAGCGAGAAGAAGAGTGGGATGAACTGCCCTACCAAGGCATGGGGGTGCTATCTGGCCACCCCTCCATAAGCCCCTAGTTCCTCAACAAGAACCAACCAAAGAGGAGGAGCTCAAATCTCCCAATACATGCAAAGCGCTAGAGCACTTAGAGTCGGTAGAGACCAAGATTTTTGAGCTCCCAAAGCCCAACTTACATGAGGCTCATTTTGAATAGGATCAACCTTTAACCATAGGGCTACCTGATGATGCAGTCCTCCATGTCTCAGAATCTCTATATTATGATGAGTTGTACTCACTGGTCGAAGGTGAAGATAAAATAGAGATAGCCCACAACAATCACATGTGACAGCATTGACATCCCATAAAAATTGAGGAAGCATGTCAACAGATAAACATAATACTAGGGCATGAGTGGCGCGTTAACCCACCATAGTGGGACCAAGCGTTACATCTGCCACTTTGGGCATATTGAGATCAAATTCCACACAGAGATCCCATAGCAACATCAGTACCGAGGGCGGACCCTGTCCTCATCTCCACACATAGGGCAGATCCGTTCATGCCCGTTCCCCTAGAGCCAGATCCGAAGTGTAAAGACCATCAAGCTGGGGGTACCTCTATCCCCTAAAGAGCCATAATCCAAACCAAAAAGCTCCAAGGATTATCATAATTGCTTTGTCAAAAACCAAAAAGCTCCAAGGATTATCACAATCACTTGGTCAAAACCCCAAAAGCCCCAAGGATTATCGCAATCTCTTGGTCAAACCCAAAAGCCCCAAGGATTCTTGTAATCACTTGGTCAAACCCAAATGCTTCAAGGATCCATCAGATCGCTTGGTCAAACCTAAAAATGCTCCAAGGATCCATCAGATCGCTTGGTCAAACCCAAAAATGCTCCAAGGATCCATAAAATTGCTCGGTCAATCCCAAAAATGCTCCAAGGATTATTGCAATCGCTTGGTCAATCCCAAAATGCTCCAAGGATTATCGTAATCGCTTGGTCAATCCCAAAATGCTCCAAGGATTCTATAATCGCTTGGTCAATCCCAAAAATGCTCCAAGGATTCTATAATCGCTTGGTCAATCCCAAAATGCTCCAAGGATTCTATAATCGCTTGGTCAATCCCAAAATGCTCCAAGGATTCTATAATCGCTTGGTCAATCCCAAAAATGCTAAAATGCTCCAAGGATTCTATAATCGCTTGGTCAATCCCAAAATGCTCCAAGGATTCTATAATCGCTTGGTCAATCCCAAAAATGCTCCAAGGATTCTATAATCGCTTGGTCAATCCCAAAAATGCTCCAAGGATTATCGCAATTGCTTGGTCAATCCCAAAATGCTCCAAGGATTCTATAATCGCTTGGTCAATCCCAAAATTGCTCCAAGGATTATCGCAATCGCTTGGTCAATCCCAAAAATGCTCCAAGGATTATTGCAATCGCTTGGTCAATCCCAAAAAAGCTCCAAGGATTATCGCAATCGCTTGGTCAATCCCAAAATGCTCCAAGGATCCATAAAATTGCTTGGTCAATCCCAAAAATGCTCCAAGGATTATCGCAATCACTTGGTCAATCCCAAAATGCTCCAAGGATTATCGCAATCGCTTGGTCAATCCCAAAATGCTCCAAGGATTCTATAATCGCTTGGTCAATCCCAAAAATGCTCCAAGGATTCTATAATCGCTTGGTCAATCCCAAAATTCTCCAAGGATCCCTACAATTGCTTGGTCAATCCCAAAATGCTCCAAGGATTTCCACAATCGCGTGGTCCAAAATAAGAAAAGTTAAAATTCAAAAATCATCAAAAACAACAAAAAAAAATTTGCATCTCATTTCTAGGCATACTCAAATTCATCAATAGAGAGCTCTTCTCGCACCTCATCTTCATATTCACAAAAATCAATCCATCAAAAATACAAAAATGCATAGTTACATTAAAGCATTGCATCCATACATTGCATATTTGTGGTCGTACAGGTCAAAGGCACCATAGGCTGTAATTGCTCTGCTAGTCCATCTTGTTCCACATTGTTCCATTTTACAAAAACAACAAAAACACCATGCATTGCTTTTTACCACACTAGAGTCAGTGGTCTTTTAATGTATCAAGAGTTTTCATAATTCAGTCATCATTTTGCTCTTTAGCTACGTAATGTACCGAGTCAGACAGATTTTATGAAGGTAGAGTTACACTTGAAATACGCCTTGTTACGTAACATCCCAACACAAATTAAAACACATAAAAATTCCCAAGTTGTGTGAACGAAATATGAAACCTCGCAGTAATCTAGGTCACCATAAGTGAAACGGTTATCTTGCTCATCCCCCTGTGCGAATGGTTCCAGAATGCTAAGAATTGACAAAAGGACGAGCTCTTCCCCATTCATTCACCTCCATATACAGTGGTTTTCACCACTACCAAATCCCAATCATAGTTGGTTCCCAAATTTGTAAGGATTCATACTACACGTCCCTACCAAGTATGGGTAGTCATCCCCAAGACCCAAAAGGGATCAACGCCATTCACAAACAAAATTCCAACAAATCATCATCCTAACACTTTCCATTCACCTTTGGTCTCCAAGTTGTAAGGATTCGTACTATCTGCCCCTAACCAGGATGGGTAGTCATCCCCAAGGCCTAAAATATCAATGCCCTTACTCCATAATCTTCATCACCCCCTTGGTTCCCAACGTCGTAAGGATTCGTACTACACGTCCCTGCAAAGGATGCGTAGTCGTCCCCAAGTCCACAAGGATCAAGGCCACTCACCATCCCAAACTCACAATACTCAAAATACAAAATCAAATAATAGTGGTTATCACTACTATTCAAAATCCTTGCTTAAAAAGAATTAATAGAAAATAAACAGTGATTTTCATCACTATATAGACGAGCAACTTTCTAAATCATTCAGCCAACAAATATCCTGAACTTGAATCCCTGGAATTCTCAACATTCGAAAACCATCTAGGTGATCCTCATTACAGGTTTGGTTGACAACCTATCTGGCAATGGTGGTATCCTACCCGCATGACGATATGTCTATCACATTCGCTTTGCATATGTGCAGACCAATGTTTGCATAAGGATGAGCTAGCTTATGGTATCTTGGATAACACCGCAGATTAATCTAACTAAATACAACAAAGGAGTTAGTGGAGCTAATTAGGTGATCCTCAGTACAGGTTCGGTTGAAAGCCCATCTGGCACTGGTGGTATCCTGACAAATACCACATAAATGAACTCAATTACACACACAGGGATGTGAAATAGCTTGGTCAAAAACAAGTCCGATTCATACCTTGTTCAAAATTCTTGTAAGATAAAGTACAATCGTGGCTAGTGAGTTAAAACCGTCTGAGTCTCAGAAAACCTTAGCTACATTTTTTTAACCCACTGCGCTACTTTTCATCATCACATTATCATCAGGAAATACACAAAATACCGCATGCACAAAAGCAAAGTCATCCACTACAGCAATCGCATAAAAACAAAATCACAAAGTCCTAAAAAGTATATGGTGCCCTAACCAAACAACACAAATTCATTTCATCCATTACATTTTGCATATCACATATATATCAAAAACATTCGTATTTATCATACCATGTGCATACATCAATACAAAGTAGCATGCATCCATAAACATCAATAATTGTGCATAACATAAAATCATGACATATACACAAAGCAAGAAAATCAAAACAACAAAAACATCACAAAAATGCAACACAAAAACATAGCAATAAGCATTGTCGGACACAAGTTCTCTTGCACTTAACCTCTTGGCATAGAAAATTGATGTCGGGGCTCAAATTGCCACTCTCCTACTTCCCCAAGAAGGCTACCATAGCTGGACCGCTCCAAGGGAAGATGGGTTTTCAACTATTTCACCCCATTATGGCATCACCAAAAGGGTTAACACCCACCAAAAATAGGTCCAAATATCGGGAAATTGCACATGCTTAACGGTAAACCATCTAAAGGCACCCTTGCACAAGTCATCTTGGATCAAGTGACTCGTTGCTTTTCTCATGAAGGTCATTCCCTCATCGATTCGTCGCTTGAGGGGGTAGTCACACTTAGTCACAAATCAACAAGCACATACCCAATCAAAGCAATGACATGCATTCAAAGAATCATTGACAAAGACAATCACACTCCTGCTTGGGGTAGTAAATAGGCAGAAATCAAATTGATCATACACTTGGCATTCTCGAAGCATGAACACAAGGTTCCCCTGTGGACAAAAGGTTGCGCCCTTTGCCTAATCATGACTGATCAATGTCCAAGCTCAAGTCACACCTCACCAAAGCAAGTTAACACTTGAAATAAAATTCCTTAGCTCGTTAGAAGCAAGAATTCAAGAATGCATGCCCTTTCCATACTTGGGGCATCAAAAGTTGGTTAGGTTACCAAGAAACCCTAATCATTAGTGCTTTGGTTATCCATTTTTGCTCAACACTACGTCATCCGCAATGCTTCCCAAAAAGAGGCATATGTAGACACTAAAATAGCACCAATCCGATTATGTGACTACAAACACTGATCGCATTAACACACACAGCTTTCAGGGCAGTCCTCAAAGGTCAAACAGTGGTCCTAGCCACTTACACAGCAGTTTAGAAGGTCAAAAAGTAAACAAGGCAAAGTCAAAAGAAAGCCTTTGCCGAGGGTGTCGTGAAATCACGACGTCACGATTTCACGACACCAAAAGCCTAAAAGAAAGCCTTTGCCGAGGGTGTCATGATATCGCGACATCACGATATCGCGACACCAAAGCCTAAAAGAAAGCCTTGGCCGAGGGTGTCGTGATATCGCGATGTCGTAATATCACGATGTCGCGATATCGTGACACCAAAGCCCAAAAGAGGGCCTTTGCCAGAAGTGTCACGAAATCGTGACACTTCTGGACAAAAGAGGGCCTTTGCCAGAAGTTTCATGAAATCGTGACACTTTTGGACAAAAGAGGGCCTTTGCCAGAAGTGTCACGAAATCACAACACTTATGGCCAAAAGAGGACCTTTGCCAGAAGTGTTGCGAAATTGCGACACTTTTGGCCAAAAGAGAGCCTTTGCCAGAAGTGTCACGAAATCACGACATCATGAAATCACGACACTTATGGCCAAAAAGAAACCTAAGGCTTAGGTGTCGTGATATCACGATGTCGCGATATCGCGACAAACTCCCATCTTTGCACCTGGGCAGACATCAACCAATAAAAGCAGACTTTAAACCAATCGAAGACGAACTTTAAACCAATTAAAGCAGACATTAAAGCAGACATTAAACGAGTAGATGCCATAGATAGTCAATTATTGCCTCCTGTCATGCAGGCGTGCATAGGTGGGTAGATTGGCAGTTAGAGGACTGTCACAAAGGCAGTCATGGAAGCACAAGTCAAGGAGGAGTCTCCTCCCTCTTGGGAAGGCATGGCTTCCATGTGGCATCTTTTCATGCCCCTCCAAAGAGACCCCCTGGGTCTATAAAATGGTGGAATTTCCCACCCAAAAGAGACAAGTTGGTAGACATTTCAAGCAACGAAGTGCTGCCAAATTGAACACCCTATTGCACCTCTTTTCGATTCATCTCTTTTACATTCGTAATATTTTTTTCAAGAGAGGTTATTGGGTGGATACTGGAAGGGTGAATCCGGACCTTAGAACCTGACATTTGACCACATTAATCCATCAATTTGACAACAATTCAACCTAAGATTTTTTGGGCCTATCCCTAGTGGATTGGCACTGAAATCACATTCCAATGGTGGGTGGCCCATTCGGGCACCCCGCACCTTTTAAATTTCATTCTAATTTGTTATCTATCATTTATTCATTCCTCATTCCATTCTATGCTGACCAGATAGTCACGTATTCAATTTCATAATATGTTAATCAGATTTCATCCTATGTTTGTTGTTTTTGTCGCTTTTTGTCGTCCCACTGACTTGCAGATATCGACGCTAAATTCCTGCTGATGGAGGTGTGACATTTGAGCGACAACATTTCAGCTTTTCATCACAGGTGAAGTCGTCTCACCTGGGGACGAATTACAGCATACTTTCACCGACTGTATCACTAGCAGCAGCCTTTCGATGATGTTTTCTGGTCTCTGTCAGAGTTGCAGGTTGATTATAGTTATTTTATTCATTGGCTTAATCAATATTTTGCATGCATTTCTCATTGATTTCTAAAGTTAAACGCTTTATCCTTTTGTTACAGGTGCTTCTAACGCATTTGTGTTTCTTTGATCGTAGGAGAAGCAGCAAACATCAAGGATTCATTAGCATAAGCGACGACAACACTTTGGCCCGCCCATTTCAAATGTGGGCATGCGGAAAGAAGATCACTATTCACTTTTTGTAATGGAAACATGCTAACTCTCCTAGCCCCTAAAAAGGGAGGAGATGTATTGTAACCGAGTTGGAATCACATTAATAAAAAGGGTTGTGCTCTTGCTTTCTCCTTTTATGTTTGGTTTTGATTCGATTATATCTGCTTTATTTTGTGCATCAAGTAAGTTAGTTTACATTGCAGCAATTAGTGTCTCTTCTTATTTCCCAAATGTCATGCTTTCATAATCTATACTAACCACACTCTATATTCTCTCCTTACTCTTTCACTCACTATAATATATTTATATAGTAATATAGGTTCCTTGGCTCTCACTCTATCATTGACTCTATCCTATGACTTATGTACATGTGGACCACATGCACATTTACATCATTGCACATTCTAACACTGTGCATTTATTACATGTTGAATTAACTAGATAACCTTACTATAAGGTAAACCCCTACTCTAGTAATGTACCAAAGGTGGTACATTGATATGTACCCAATAATATAATATATTCTCTAACAATTTTGAGATATATGCATTTTATGTTTTTATAAAAATCTAAATTATAAAAATAGAAAATAAAATTTCCATAATTGAAATATTTTACAAATATGATATCCATGTGCATCCTCCATACATGATGAGACACATTTAAACATTTTTAGGCCTTTTAAATACAATCCACTTCCACTTCATGAATATTATCTATATCACATGCTCTTTTTATTATAGTTTCTTCTCAAAAAAAAAAAAAAAAAAATAGCTTTAAGCTATAGATTCATAGCCATTAGGTCTCCTTAGTATCAATCCTTACTTAGGATATATATTTCAAAAGTATGAAATAAATAAGATATAATATATTTAAATATATAAAATATCATGAACAACTTTAAATGACTAAATTTATTTAAAGTTATTTTAATACTTATATTAAGATTATATATGTTGAGTCAAAATTGATATGAAGTAAATATATCTAATCTCCTAAGATCTTATTGACCCCATATTCTTCTTCAATATACTTATTTAACAAATATTTTATTTTATTTATAATTTTATTGAAGGACACATCATAATATATTATACATAATATTTTTGGTTTAAGATCAATTCTATGCCTCTAAAACATATCTAGAATAATAATAATAATAATAACCTTACTCATTAAAAGTTTTAACAACAAAAAATATATAAAATATATAGAAAATTTTTAAAATATTTACAAGACACTTTTATCCATTAAAATATTTTCTATAATATTATTCTAATATAATTTTTTAAGGTCTCAATAATGACCTGCTATTATAATACACAAAGCTTAAATGTTGACATAATATCTCATCATATTTATAATGGAAAACTAAATTTCCATAGAGAACATGTTTTCTATATTCATCAAATAAGCCTAGGAAAGGACCATCATATTCTAGATATGATGGACTCTAATATCTACACCTAGACATAGTTTATAATTTATGTAAATTTGTAGATTGAGAATATTCAAGTATAGATACTCAAAGGTTGTATATGATCATTATAGTTGACTAGAGAATAACATGGATCAATGTCATGATCATGGTTATAGCTATGGGTGAATGAAACAAGGATATAATTTACCACAATATGAAAAGCATTGATGGTCTTGATTAGGGGATGAAGCATATATATGTTGTGTTCATGGTCATGATTGTGTGAAAGTGAAGGAAGGACATTTATGAGTAGGGGAAAGAGAGCATCCATGGGGACTTTAGGGTAGGGTATGGTTGTACTAGATTCTCACCATCATTCAAGAAAATTTTGGGATTATTGTTAATAAAAAATTCTCACCATGGGCACTTTAGGGTAGGGTATGCTTGTACTAGATTCTCACCATCATTCAAGAAAATTCTAGGATTATTGTTAATTCAGGAATCAAATGTTCTTTTTTGGGAGGATTCTTGTGATGGTCACCCTCCTATCTTGAATAAATATCCTATATTATGTTCCCTAAGCATTTTTTTCTTGGAAGCAAGTTGGTCTCGTGTGGAGGACTTTAAAAAAATCTAGTCTTTTGGAAATATGGAGATGTACAGGTGGAAAGATCCACAATAATGGACCCAAGGGGGACTGGCCAATGAAAAAGAGGTGCTTACTCTGATTCTTACAAGGAGGCCTTGCTCTTCATTGAGGGGTAAATATATTCTGGCTTTGAACCCTAATCGTAGGGGAACCTACTCGGTAGCCTATGGTTATCAGGTTCTTAATAAGCAAAAGTATGGGAGTCTTCCTATCACTTGGTGGAAAAATGTGTGGAACAAATTTTCCTGGCCAAAATGTAACTTCTTTCTCTGGTTGGTAGCTCATAATAAATGCCTCACTTGGGATAATGTGATCAAGAAGGGATTTCAGGGTCCCTCTTTTTGTGTCCTTTGTAGTAAGAATGAGGATGACTCTTCTCATTTATTTTTCCAATGCTCCTCTTTTGGAGACATTTGGCATTGTTTGTGGAGTGCTTGGAACCATCCATGTTTTCATGTGTTGTCCCTAGTGGATTTTTGGAGTAGTCTGGATAGAACTTTGGCCAAGGCCCCCTTCTTTCAAGTGGCTTGGAATTTGGGCCCTTCTTGCATCATCTGGAAAATTTGGCTTGAATGGAACCTACATATATTTTAGGGAAGTTATTTGGTTGTTTAAAATATGTTGCAAAGGATCATGTATATGGTTCAAGAAACCATCCATAGCAAATGTGATGCAGAACCTCTTTTGGATTGTAGGAAGGAGAAGGTACAACAAGCCCTTGGTATTTTTAGGAATGGTGTGAAATCTTCTAGCCCTAGTAGGGTTCCTCAGCTCAGCAAGAAGGTTCAGAGAGATGGTAGGTGGAGGCCACCCCCTAGAGAAGTTTTAAAAATTAATACTGATGGATCGTCCATGGGTAATCCTGGACATGCTAGAATTGGCGGTGTTGGGAGAGATTCTACTGGTGGTGTCATTTTTTTCTTTTACATTTATAAAAGTGTTCACTCCAACAATTTTATGGAAGCTCTTGCAATTCTTGAGGCCTTGTGTAGTGGATTTTATCTTGGATGGCATAGGATTATATGTGAGTATGACTCTCAAATTGTGGTTAATATTTTAAATAGTAAAAGGGTGGAGGAAGTTAATTGGCAGTTGGCCTCTGTAGCTGTTTAGATTCTCAGAATGAGTGAAGATTTTGAATTTATATCCTTTGTGTACATTCCAAGGGAATGGAATATGGTTGTTGATTACCTGGCCAAAAGGGCTTTTGAGCTACTGGATCCTTGGAGTATCAAAAATTGGGAGAGTCTCCCGTCTGGGTACTCTTAACGCTTGTGGGAGTTGATCCACAGGGATGTACAAACTTGACGGGGACGAGAGAAAACACTGTTCAACATACACACATTTACGTAAACAATGTTCCGAATCCAAAGTCACAAAACCACGTAAATGCACAAAATATCTTGATTTAAATTCTGTTCTTTTACATTCACTGATATTACAGCCCGCAGGCATACAATAACCAGAGGTGCTCTGGTATTTTCCACACTCTCTCTCTCTCTATTTCCTCGACCTTCCCATCCACCATCTCGAACTCTTCCCAAATTCATGTTTTTATCGAGGTCTCGGCCCTCTAGGTCATTAATGACCCACCCGCATAAAAAGAATTAAATAAAACCTCCAAAATCGGCTTCCCCATCGAGATTTAAATTTTCCTTTCGTAAATCACCCACTCCCTGATCCACCATCTCACCCCATACTGTCCATCCCTGCAACTATTGCCTTTCCAGACCGTCCCTCAGGAACTGTTGTCGCTTTATCAAAAAATCTTTAACTGCCCCCGCTACCTTTTTTCTCGCGCGCGAGCCTTTCCTCGTGTCCAATTTTGAATTTGACTTCGACTGGTTATGTCGCTTAACCACACGTGGCAGCCATGTGTCTATTTTGGCCCTGCCTGGTCGTCCATGAGTAAACTTGGCCCCTGTCTTCTTATTGGCCGCGATACCGCGACATGTCGCGATATCACGACATATCGCGATATCGCAAC
This sequence comes from Wollemia nobilis, assembly GCA_028583015.1. Lineage (NCBI taxonomy): Eukaryota > Viridiplantae > Streptophyta > Pinopsida > Araucariales > Araucariaceae > Wollemia > Wollemia nobilis. The sequence continues at coordinate 979,942 of JAQPPZ010001862.1, forward strand.
CCCAACTGTCTCCCTGCGCCTTGGTTCGCAAAAAGCCACGATATCGTGACATGTCATGATATCACGACCCAAACCGCCCCGCCTTAGCTTTTCCCTTTGGGAGCCACGATTTTGCGACATGTCGTGAAATCGCAACATGTTGCAATTTCGCGACATGTCACGAAATCGCAACATGTTGCGATTTCGTGACATGTCACGAAATCGTGGCTCCCAAAGGGAAAAGCTAAGGCGGGGCAGTTTGGGTCGTGATATCGCGACATGTCACGATATCGTGACCCAAACTGCCCCCGCCTTAGCTTTTCCTTTGGGAGCCACGATTTCATGACATGTTGCTGAACTTTGCTTGTTTTAAAAGTTTCCAGACCACGCCACATGGTGACTTTTCACTGGTCACGATATCGCGATCGATCGCGATATCGTGACCTGTCACGATATCACGACAGGATCCCCCCAATTCCTCGTTCTGAGAAATTGTCACGATATCGCGATGTCGCGATATTGCGACAACACAACCGCTCCACTCTGCATTCCCAAATACGTCGTGATATCACGACGTTGCGATATCGTGACGTCACGATATTGCGACAAAACTGGCCCCCACCTTTGCCATCGCTTTTGAGGTCATGATTTCGTGACCCCTCTCCTCCATGCTTTGCAAACACTTCCCCCTTGGGAAAAACAGAAGGAAAGTACTTAGAAAAATTAGAAAAATTCTGGAGATGCAAGATTATGCTGCTGTCGTTGGATGCTCCTGCATTAGACACCCCGAGTAAAAAGGAGAAGTGACCTTCACTTCTATGTTGTTCGGTCCGCATCCTTTGTAATACCTCTGAACACTCTTCAACCTTTACAGCCTGCTCAAATCCCGTTTCCTGGCAAAATTTTTTGCCCCCTACTAGACAAATTCTAGCATTGCTGTACACCTTCTCATCTACTGTTTGCAATGGCTTCAACTTGTGCCGCACTCCATCTTTCATCAAGGAGTACGTATTTGCACGACCATCATGCACTGCACTCCGATCAAACTGCCATGGCCTCCCTAACAGCAAATGACAAGCATCCATGGGGAAAACATCACACAGGACCTCATCCTGGTACTTCCCAATATTGAATGTGACTAAAAACTGTTCACAGACCCATGCCCTGTGGTCCTTTCGCAACCACGCGATCCGGTATGGATGTGGGTGCCTCCTCCTTTCCAGCTGCAACTTAGCAACCATTTCCTTAGAAACGAAGTTGTCTATACTCCCATTGTCTATAATAACATTACAGACTTTGCCTGCACTTTTGCACCGAGTGCAGAACAGGCTTCTCCTTTGTTTAGATTTGTCTTCCTCCACCAGCATGGTCCTCCTCACAATCATTGCTTCTCTTTTTTTAGCTTCTTCATAATGTTATGAGTCAGCATCTTCAACTGCCACAACTTCTCTGGAAGGACACACTTGCTTCTTGTTTACTCTCTCGGGGTGCTGGGGACACTCATATGCCCGATGCCCCTCTTCTCCATAGTGGAAACATGTTCCTCGAAACACTCCCCTTCCATACCCGCATCCAGATCTACCTCTTCCTCTTGGGTAGCCATTGTTCTGAACTTGCGGTTTGGGTTCTTCATCTTCTTCTTTCTGACCTCGGCTGCTGCTCACCTCTTCTTTCTTCTCTTCCTTTCCTTCCTCTTTCTTTCCACCAGTCTTTCCTCTAGGTCCTTTTACTCTTTGCTTGCTTTCAAACCTTCTGTTCAGTTTTTCTTCAACCTTCAGAGCAAACTGGTAAGCATCTTCAATGGTGCTCACCCGCACTAAGCTTAGCTCTTCCTGAACACTGGGTCTCAACCCATTAATATAACGGGCCACATTTTCCTTGCTTGCTTCTAAATGACCGGTTCTGATGGAGATTTTGTAAAATTCCTTCGTATATTCTTGGATAATTTTATTCATCTGTCTTAAGCTCTGCATTTTTCATAGCAGATCCAGTTCATAATCTATGGGAATAAACTGCCTCTTCAATTTCTCCACCATTCTGTCCCATCTTGTTATCCATTTTTTTTCCTCTTCTTTTCCGCTCTAGCTGTACTCCCTTCCACCATATGCTGGCATGACCCTTTAATTTGGTTTTAGCAAACCTGACCCGCTTGGGATCTTCAACCTCTTCATATTCAAAGTATTCCTCCAGGTCATTTATCCAATCTATTAATTCCTTCGGATTCAAGTTCTCGAAATACGTAGAAACTTCCATCTTCGGCCTCTTCCCGATCTGGGATATGGCCTTGTACAGTCTGGCTTGTGCCGGATCCATAGCTTCTTCTTCTTCTTCTTCAAACTAATTTTCTTCATCCACTTCATCCTCACTGTTTGCATCTCTTCTCGGTTCATGTCCTTTGCGCAGTTCTTCTTGCAGGGCCTGAACTTGCCGCTGCAAGGCCCAAAAATATTCTGTTGCCATGCCTCTTCCACCAATAGGGTTTCTCCTTGGAGGCATTCTGCTCACCTGATCTCAAGCCCTCCCATAAGTCCTGGTACAACTGCCTCTCCTTTAGTGGTCTGCTGTACGCTCAAGAACCATTGGCTCTGATACCACTGATGGGGACGAGAGAAAACAATTCACTAAGATTACAGCCCACAGGAATACAATAACCAGAGGTGCTCTGGTATTTTCCCCACTCTCTCTCTCTATTTCCTCGACCTTCCTGTCCACCGTCCCGAACTCTTCCCAAATTCAAGTTTTTATCGAGGTCTCGGCCCTCTAGGTCATTAATGACCCACCTGCAAAAGAATTAAATAAAACCTCCAAAATTGGCTTCCCCATCGAGATTTAAATTTTCCTTCCGTAAATCACCCACTCCCTGATCCGCCATCTCACCCCATACTATCCATCCCTGCAACTGTCGCCTTTCCAGACCGTCCCTCGGGAACTGCTATCGCTTTGTCAAAAAATATTTAACTGCCCTCGCTACCTCTTTTCCCGCACGCAGGCCTTTCCTCGTGTCCAATTTCAAATTTGACTTCGACTGGTTACGTCACTTAACCACACGTGGCAGCCACGTGTCTATTTTGGCCCTGCCTGGCCATCCGTGAGTAAACTTGACCCTTGTCTTCTTATTGGCCACGATACCACGACATGTCGCGATATCGTGACCCCAACTGTCTCCCTACGCCTTGGTTCGCAAAAATCCGCGATACCGCGACATGTCACGATATCGCGACATGTCACGATATCGTGACCCAAACCGCCCCGGCTTATCTTTTCCCTTTGGGAGCCGCGATTTCGTGACATGTCGCGAAATCACGACATGTCGAGATTTCGTAGCTCCCCATACGCCTTCGCCTTTACTGAACTTTGCTTGTTTTAAAAGTTTCCAGACCATGCCATGTGGCAACTTTTCACTGGTCGCGATATGAATATTATCTACATGCTCTTTTTTTATGGTTTCTTATCAAATATAAAAAAATAGGTTTTAAGTTATAGAATCATAGCTATTAGGTCTCCTTAGTGTCAATCCCTACTTAGGATATATATTTCAAAAGTATAAACTAAATAAGATATAAATATATTTAAATATAGAATATATATATATATATATATATATTGATTGATACTAGAAGAGATTTTAAAGGTTCACCAAACCTGTTACAAGTAGGGTTTTGAAAGACACCCTCAAAGCTTAGATCTAGCAATAAGACAACAAGAAAGATTAATCTAGATTCTAGTACTCAAACCCTAAAATCCAATGAAGCAACCTCCTAAAAAATAAGCTACAAATTTTTATCAAGCAAATACAAGATATTGCCCCATGGTCAAACCACCATGTGCTCAGAAATATAAAGCAATGGAGAAAAACAATAGCATAAAAAAATATTATCGGTTAAAATAATTTTACAAGAAAATATCGCCCAAATCGAAGCATTTTTAGCCTCATAAGAAAGGAGAATAGGAGAATATTATTGTCACAATAAAAAAATCCATCCAAAAAATCATATAACAGGATAACCCCTCATAACAACTAGTTTTAAAAATCAACACTAGAAAATATCGACCAAAAAAATCCACATCATATCAAAAAAACAAGCCCATAGGGCTCACTCTTCAAACCAATGAAATACCCACCAAGATCATAAATAATCACTAAGAAACCCACATATCCCATTCAATAAAACCACTCTTAGGGCATTTAGAAAGAAAAAATAGAAAAACACCCAATGTAGTACCTAAGAGAAAAAAAGGGAGGATAGTAAAAATGTGAGCATTGGAACCCTAGGATCTGACTCATCTACTTGAAAATATATACTAGACAAAAGCTACCCGAATAGAAGCACAACATTAGTACAAAACAAAACCATTTGGAATACAAGATTTACAATAGAGTACCCTGGTGATAGGAAAACCTTCCAATATGAAAATCCATGAAGGCAAAAACCTCACATATCCTTCTAAATTCCAACCATAGCCTAGTATAGCAGTACACCCATAAAAAAAGCTAGATTTTGAGGTTCCTTCAGCTGAGCCATCCTCCTTTCCCTAGCTCCCCTACTAGGGTTCCAACTACCCAGCCTTCCACCCGATGATCCCACCTATATCTATAGTAAAAATGATCAAACCAAAGATATAACGATCCAAAATAAACCAAGATAGAAGACCACCCCATAATACTGCTAGCTATTAAGATCCTTCAACCAACCTAGCCTCGTTATCCAACCCCCCAACTGAGGTTCTAGTAGCCTATCCTTCCTCTCAATAATCCAATTGTAGATGCAAAATCATATTCTAACTAGATTCACTATCCAAAAGGGCATATGGGTTGCCAAGGTTTCAAAAAATATCTATAGCTACAACCCTCAGAGTCATGACCCTCTCTACCATAATGAGGCTCAAGCCCTATCTACCATGGTGAGGCTTAGGCCCTCACAGGCCCTCTCTACCATGGTGAGGATCAAGGTCTCTCTACCATGGTAAGTCTTAGGCCCTCAACAACCCTCTCTACCATGGTGAGGCTCAAACCTAATATAGAAAATATTATGAACAAATCTAAATGACTAAATTTATTTAAATTTAATTTAATACTTATATTAAGATTATATTTGTTTATTTGAAACCGATATGAATCAAATATGTCTAATATCCTAGTATCTTATTGATCCCATTTTATTCCTCAATATCCTTATTTAACCAAGTTTTTTTTTTTCAATTTTATTAAAGGATACACCATAATAGATTATACATAATATTTTTTGTTTAAAACCAATTCTATGCCTCTAGAATATTTCCACAACAAAAATATTTTTAATCACCTTACTCATTAAAATATTTAACAACAAAAAAAATAGATAAAATATATAGAGAATTTTTAAAATATTTACAAGACACTTTTATCCAATAAAATATTTTCTATAATATTTTTCTAATCCAAAATTTTTAAGGTATCAATTAGGACCTACTATAATAATACACAAAGCTTAAAATTTAAGGTAATATCTCATTATTTTCATAATAGAAAACAAAAATTTTATACTGAACATGTTTCCTATAGTCATGAAAAAAGCCTAGGAAATAATAAGGATAATCAAATTCTAGATATGATGTATCCTCATATCTACACCTAGACATACTTTATATTTTATGTAAATTTGTAGATTGATTCAAGTATATATACTCAACTGTTGTAGATGACCATTATAATTGACTAGGGAATAATATGGATTGATGCCATAGTCATGGTTATGGCTATGGTTGAATGAAGTAAGGATACAAATTAACATAAGAAGAAGATAATTGATGGTCTTGATCAAGGTATGATGCATTATATGTTGTTTCCATGGTCATAATTGTGTGAAAGTGAAGGAAGGACACTTATGAGTAGGGAAAATACTGAATCCATAGGGACTTGAGGGTAGGGTATGGTTGTAGTAGATCCTCACCATCATTCAAGAAAATTCTTGGCTTATTATTAATAAAAAATATTTTATATAATATATTTCTAATATGGATATTCTTTTCAAGCATTTTCTTGATTGATTCCTTTTTTTTCAACTAAATATATATATTTTCTAACAACTTTAAATGTAAAAATACTGTTAAATTAACTTGAACTATAATCATAATGAATTTAAAATTATTTTCATAACTAGAATGGGTTTTATTTCTTCTTTAGTTAACTAAATTTAGAAATAAATTTGCAAGGTTTTTAAAAAAAAGGTTAATTTTAAACCCTAAGGTTAAGATTTGGATTTGTAAAGTCCTTTAACTTTGCAACTATAACTGTAGTTGTAGTTTGATTGTAATTTTTTTTTAATAAGCTCACACACACATGCACACACACCCCACCATGTTATGGACTTTGGTCTCCCAAAAGATAAACCTAAATCCAAACCACTATGATGTCCCATAGGAATGATTGTAGATTTTAATAGAAAATTTGACTTAGATCCCAAGGATTTCAGTTGTCTTTATAAAACCTTATAAGTTTTACTTAAAATTTAATTTTGCATGGATTTTATACAATAATATTAAGCCATTAAATTTTAAGTTAAATTTATGAAATCGATACAGTTATACCTAATAATAAAGCATTTTTCCTATGGTCTTCATATATTTATTTTTTATTGCACCGTAAGGTGCTTACTGGTGAGCAACTTATGAAGTGTGGATTTCATGGCCCTTTTATATGTTAAATGTGTGGAAAGAATATAAAAACTCTCATACATATTTTTATTGAGTGTACTTTAGCCTCTGAGCTATGGATAATGACCACTTTACTTGGATTACAGTGGTCTAACTTTTTTACTTTTGAATAACTTTGGAGGTATTGACCTAAACAAGAGGGTGTTGATAATTTTATTAGGTAGTTAGTTTTGATGGGTTGTACCATTCTTCTTTGGAATATCTGGAATGAAAGGAACAACCAAATTTGTAATCAAGATAGGAAGGATATTTACTATATTTGGAAAAATATCATTACCAACTTATTTGAATCAGTCCAACAACTCCTTAATCACCCCCAAAACTCCCACCAAACATGGGATCAAGTGATGCAAATATTGAATATTGAATACTCTAAGGAAAACCATTTTAAAGGGACTGTGAGCAATTGCAAGATGGACAGAACAAGGAATTGACAACATCCTCCTAAGGATTTTGGAAAATACAATATTTATGGAGCCTCTAGAGGGGACCATGGAAAATCTAGTGTGGGAGGAATTGGTAGACTTTTATATGGCTCCCTAGTTTTTACTTTTGCTAAAACTTTGGGTATTCTTTCCAATAACCTTACTGAGGGATATGCTATCCTTAGAGTTATTCAAGAGGCTACTAAATTTGTATGGGAAAATATGCTAGTTGAGTTTAATTCTCAACTCAAGATTAATCTTTTTAAGACTCCTTCTAAGAATCATAAGGTTTATTGCAGTATAACAAGAATTATTGAGAAGATTCAATTAATTTGGATGGAGTATATTTGTGTGTTCTTTTTTTTGTTGTTTAAGGTTTGCTCCTTGATAATGTTAAAGGTGGTAGGCCAGGTGTGAACCCTAGGCAATTTTTGCGAAATAGATACCCCTGCCTCCTTAGGTCTTACCCGAAAGTGGTATTCCTTCTTGGATGTTTTCCATAAAACAAAAATCGTCCATGGATGTCTACATTATTTTTTAAATATATTCTATCCAACCTCTCTTTATTATTACTCCCATTTTTCTATATTATTCTTATTCCATGCATATTTCGGGTTTACGTTTCCAATAATTTTTTTCATTTTTGACAATATGTTGATTATTAGAAGGGTTCACTTGCCTTTGTCCCTAACATATTTGATTTCTATCAAGTAAAAATAAATAAATTAGCAAGTCAATATAATAAATATGAGGGTGGCACAACCCTTGTTTTATTTTCTAATTTTGACCTAATATTCGTGATTGTTCTATGGTGGATCAAACAAATTCAACTATAGATGTTCATCTCATTTTTAAATGGATTTTATTCAACTTCCTTTTCTTCTTCCTCCCATTGTTGTATATTATTCCTATTTCATGCATATTTAGGGTTTACATTTCCAATAATTTTTTATTTTATTTTGTATAATATGTTGATTATTACAAGTGGTACCTTGAAGTCTTTCTCTCTAACTTATTTGATTTCTATCAAGTAAAAGTAATAAACTATCAGGTCCATGTAATAAATATAATGATGGCATAACCCTTTGTTTTTACTTTTTTTTTTATATAAAATTCATGATTATGCTCTAGTGGTAGTACATAATGACACCATAGAGTGATGATTCTATTATTTGGATGATAATTATCATCATAGTAATGTTACAAAGAATTATTATTTGGGAATTATTTTATTCCTATTTGACACATATATTTGTTTTTTATTTCCATCCATATTTTTTAATATTTGATAATATGTTGATCATTACAAATGATCACCCCTAAAATATTTGATTCCTTTTAAGTGAGAAAGGAATAAACAAGTAATTCAATGTAATAAGTTTGAGGGTAGCATATCCCTTGATTTTAATTCTAATATTAACCTAGGGTTCATGATTGGGTAGCATATCCCTTGTTTTTAATTTTAATTTTAACCTAGGGCCCATGATTGTGCTATGGTGGCACTATATAATGACACCATAGAGTGATGCTTCTTATATATTATTGTTAACCAACATTGCACTAATGCCATCAAGAAATATTTTAGATTTTGGTCATCTGATGAATTTCTCTCTAATATCTATGAATTTCTATCAAGTAAAGAAACAATAAACTATTAGGTCCATTTAATAAATGAAAGGTTGACATTATTCTTTTTTTTTAATTTTAACCAAGGGTTCATCATTGTGCTATGGTGACACTACATAATATACCATAAATCAACCCTTCTATTATATTGGCATTGACCTACAATTCATGTTGACTGGTCGTTTAATTTTATACACACTTATATTATAAATTTGTGTTGCCTTTTATGCTAACAATTTTATTATGTACTTTTGTGTTACATATTTTACATTCTGTTAATAAAATGATCAAGCCTAAACTATCATGAATACAATGACCAAGATTACCTAAAGGTTTAACTTTAATGTAATCTAGTCTTACTAGAAAAATTATTATAATAGAACATAATCCATTGGATAGGATTACATTTTTCTATAGGTATACTTTCTATTATTTTTGAGCTGGAAATTTTTTGAGGCAAGATAAGTCAAACCTTACTTGCTTGTTGCACCCTTTAGCTAACAAGGTAAATTTTAAGACAATTATCAAATGACACTTAGATATTTGTAATTTACCCTCATATTAAGAATATTTATTAGATCTATTTTTTGGAGCAATACTAGTGGGTTTGTAGGCTCTTCTATTTTTATTACATGAATCATACATATATCATTTGAATCCCATATCTATCACTTGAAAATAGCTAATCTATATAAATATTAATTATTCTTCTACTTGTCTAACTTCCTCAAATTTTAAACTTTATAATATTCAAGTTGTATGCTTATCTTAGATACAACTTAACATAAAAATACTTAACTTATTTTCAATATTAATGAGGAATTTATATATCCTTCAATATTGTACATAGTTGAATAATATTGAATATTACCTTATTTCTAATTTATCTCAATCTACATGGGATAAACTCAATATTACTATGGCATAGAACATGCATTTTTATGTTACAAAAGCATATACCTAGATTTTAGTCCTATATTATTACTACCCATCCTAACTCATTTTTAAATTAATATACCTCCTATTTTCCTATTTATTATAGGTACTTAATTTTTTCATGTCAATTTTATACACCTTATTACTTTTAGAATTTCTATAGCAAGGGTAGTTTTATTTTCAATAAGTATATTAGCCTCCCTCTATATGAATTGAATATGTACAAGGATATTTTTATTTTCAATGTGAACTTGAATACAATTAGAAATAAAATTCAAATTTTTTAATCTTCTACTTTAGTAATAATAAAAATAGTTTTTCTTGATAGGAGAGTTGGTTACAACCACACTATTTTTACTAATAACAATAGCTATTATAACAAAAATTAATCCTTTTAGATGCACAAATCATGGTTTTTTTGGTTATAATAACCTATTTTTATCAAGGATACAAAGCATTCCACTAATATTTTTATGTATGTAACTGCTTTTATGTTCGAGGAATAAAAATGAGGATGAAATTTTTTCATGCATTTTATATAAACAAAGCATTCCACACTCCAAATTAATATCACTTAAATTTAATTTAATCATACCTTATAGTTAAAGGTATCTATTGTCTAATACATTTCATATTAATTGCACCTATATGAACCCTCTTTGTATGATATTAGGTATATTATGGACTCACCATATCTTAATCACAAGTAACACTTAAAAACGATCTTATAATATTAACCATATAATGAATACTCTAAAATGATTGAATATAAGTAATAAATTATACCAGCTTTATTATTTTCACAAGATGCTACCAGCGTTTTAAACTTATAACTTATAAACCCCTCCTACTAAGAAGTAATTAAAATTTTTAATATTTTTAAAGTACTAATTCCACTCTAACCTGCCTTTATAAAATATGCATCCCATTTTTTTCCCTTATGTATCAATATTTTAGTATACTTTATATTATATAAGAACTAAACTAATTAATATATAAAAAGAAAGGTCAACTTTTTACATAATTGTTAAAGAGTTTGTTTGTTAAAGGTTGAAAGGTAGTCGAGTATTATTATTGTGGTCACGTCATGTCAATACCGCGACAGCGTAACCTTCCTTTATACAAGCAGCTTTAAACGGTTTCTATTCAACCTACATTTCAGGGTGTTTCTTTCAAGTGTGAACGAATGTCCAACTCAGCCATCGACTCGCCCGTAACGTGCGTACTGTCAAACAGGCCTGTAATCGGTCAAATGAAATAGTACAATTTATATACTAGATGGCCAAGTATAATACAATTTATTTAACCATAGAATTAAATGACTTTACAACATACCATTGAATCAGTCTTGAGGACCGGGCCATAACAACCGTGTCGTCCATCGTTATCGCCAACTACTACGTGTTTGGATCTAATATGGCTTGGTCTATATATGTTTTTTTATGTTTTACTTTATTTATATATATATATATATATATATTTTAAATTTAAATGGTGAAATTGAAGTTGTCATAAATTTGTTTTTTATGGCTTTATAGTATTTTGTCTTGTCTATATTAAAAATACCATATAGTAATCCACCCCTATTACAATCATTTTAAACCTTTTATCTACATAAAACACTATTCATATCTATATATTATATATTTAATTGAAGATTATATAATATCTTAAAAAGATAATCTTTTTTATTGTATTTATTTTTTATGCTTATGATTGTTTTTGGATTTATATATTTATTTAGTTTTTTATTTTATAAAGTATTATATGTCTGATTAAGTATAAGATATGATGTACCGTCCACATAAAAATGCTTAACATTTTAATTAAAAAATAATATTTTATTTTAAATCCAATCTACTACTACATTTCATGATTGTATAGTTACGTGGAACATGTTGAACATGTTCCTAGTACCTATGTGATGCCAAACATTCATCATTTTATTTACTAGTTCAATTTGTTATCACTATAATAGTACTAATTATTCATGCTATTATAATACTCAGTTATCGTTCATAAAGCCAAAATAATATTTTAAAACAATGTTATATTAGCATCAAATAATACTAATGGTAACATCTCTCGATATATATAAATAAATTATACCATTTTTTATAAAGGACATGTATAATAATCTATATGCTATAATGAAATTTTAATTATTAAAAAAAAATGAAGTTTGAATTAAATTTGCTAATGATATTGATTGATCATAAATTAAAACTATGGTAAACCAAATTTTATTATTAGTTAATAGAATTGTTTAGTTTTCATATGTTATTAATGTGTAATATAATTTTTTCTTCAACTTTTGAACTAAGTTTATCTTCTTAGATAATTCTATCATTGACTCCTTTATATAATCATTGTAACAAAAAAATTGCAATAATTACAACAACAAACAAAAAACACATTATCTTATATAAAAATATATAAACTTAGAATATTCAATATTTAAATGCATATTACAAGATAGATACCCATGTTTCAATTAAGTCTTTTAAACATTGTAGATAATATATCTAGTCATAAAATTTTATTTTATATAATTGTTTTCTCCAAATTCAATCTCTTTTATAAAAAAATCTTTGTCCTTATCATCTAATATAGATTTATATTCCTCCTTCATCTCATCAATATAGTCCTCATCCTCTCTTCATCCTTTGAAGTAATACTATTCATAGATAATCCTATCATTGTCAACTTTCCATAATCATAGTAACAAACAAATTGCATGTATTATAAAATAATATTTACTCTTGTGTAAAAATATGTAAACTCAAATAATTTAATATTTAAATGTATACTACAAAATAAATGAATATTTTCTCAACATTTTTAAACCATTCTAGTCAAGATTTGTAATCATAAAAAAAATATTTTCTATAATTGATTCACCAAATTAATCTTTTGCATAAATAATTAAAATATTTTAATTGATTATTTTTAGCTTTTGTTGAGTATATAATATAGAAAATACAACCAAAATATGCAATACAAGCAAGCTATAATATATATATGATAATGGCACTATAGTATGCATAAAAATAATAAAAGAAACTTCTGTAATAACTCATAAATATGCCATTAATGTAATATCATAAAAATAGTACAATGTATTATAATGGAGGACATGAACACTCCATAAACTCGTATGAAAGTACTACATCGTATCACATTAATCTATACTAACCACACCCTATATTCTCTCCTAACTCTTTCACTCACTATAAGGCCTTTATATAGGAAGATAGGTTCCCTAGCCCTCACTCTACCTTTGACAATATATTATAACTTACGTACATGTGGACTATATGGACATTTACATCATTGAATATTCTAACACTTGTGCATTTATTACATGCTAAAGTAACTACAAGACTTTACTTTAAGGTAATATCCTACTCTAGTAATGTACCAAAGGTGGCACATTGATATGTACCCAATAATATAATATATTCTCTAACACCCTATTGTATTACATTATTTGGGTATGGATCTTCATCTCGATTCTAGATTTTGCATTCTCCTTCTCTACTTTATGTATTCTACTTCTTGTCTATATCATGTTCGAGCAGGTAGTTATTATATTCATTAAATGCTATCTTTTTTGACAGAGATCTAACTTCATATTCCTTTGGTTTTGTCTTTGTGCTATCTTTATTATACTTTTTTTTTGTATCCAGATTAGGATAATTATCTTATTCTCTTCTACCATATTTTCTCTTCCTCCATCTTGTTTTTTTCTATATTGTTACAATAGGAATATATGCTTCATGACGAGTTAGTCTATTATCACAATAATATCGACTTGGATTCAAGGATTCACTACCAGCATTCACTTTCTTTTTTTTCATTACATGAAAGAACTCAAAAGTGATTAATGATAAATAGAACATTAATCACTCTTTTGAAGAAATAATAATCATAGTTTGAGTATTCCACCAAGTCCTGAATAGAGTTTCATGAAGATATCGAATTAATATTGTAAAGTTCTTTTTCTTTGCTTCTTTCAATAACAAAGAGAATATTTCTTTAAACATCGTAGATAAGATATTGAATCCATTCAAGTTTTCTATTAGATATTGCGAATATAACATAAGTTCATGAAATATCACACTATTTTCATTGAATGTATTCTTAATTATTTCATCCATAATAAACCTTTTGATGTTTATGTATTTTATTACCTTTGAAATTATCTTCCTTATGTCTCCTTAGTTTATATTATGCAAACTATTTTGATAAAAAATTTATAAGAGTTAGGTTTTTATAGGATTATTATGTCTCCCTAGTGATTAGAATATATTCTAATCTTGGTAATAGTTCATATTTTAGGTTGATTTTGTAATATTCTGGGAATCAACTTCTATTTCAACTTATTTCTCCTATTGAATTATGCATTTGTCAATTTGGTGAAGTTCTCTATGGTTGGATTTTTTTCATCCCTTTAATATGAGTATGATATAAGTGTAAGTAAATAATTCCAAATCTTTTAAGTAAATAATTAACTTCTTATTATACCCCTTAATATCCAAATGTTTAATATTTCTAAATTCCAATATTCTATGTTTGATGTAGTATACCTTATAACTCCTTGATTTGAAATATTAAAAAATAATATTTGCAATAATAATTTGGTTTACTAAGTAGAAACCCTTATATCTCCTATGATACTTAATTATAAATGTAATTGTATTTCAATTAATGTGCTTTGAGTTTATCCAAACCCCATAAGGGGACGGAGGTCCAAGGTTCAAATCTTGAGCCTCACTAGACTGAATGCTTTTCCCTTTCCTATTGCTTTCAGTGGTGTAAAAGGTTTAAAATGATTGTGGCATGGTGGTTATAGGGGTGGACTATGCAAAGATCTGTGTGGTGACTTCTGGGGAGAACAATGCAAAATACTATGGTGGCCATAAAAGCTGGACAGCCTACCCAGATTTATGGTGGCCATAAAAGCTGGACAGCCTGCCTGGATTTGTGGCGGCTATCGATTCCACCATGTTCAAAAAAAAAATAATGTGCTTTGAAAATTCTTTTGATTTGTTTTCCAGTGTATTAAGGTTGATTGTTTCTCTACTATAAATAATAAATTCAACCTTATGATATACCCCTTATTACTCCTTTCATGAAAGCAATGTTAATCAAGGTGAAACCTTACCTTTATAATGTTGAAACTCCTAAATAGTAGGCATTGTATTCCTTCAATGATGGACATATGATAGTGATGGCAGTGAGTCTTAAATTATCCTTTGAATCCTCTTCAATTACTTGGATACTTTCTCTTAATCATACCTATAATTTAGTCTTAATACCACTTAAATTTACCTTGACTCCTTTGCATTCAATGCTCACACTGAATACTCTTTATTTACTATATGATTTCAATCTTCTCACTTTGATATTGTCACCTCAATATGTATGTGTATTTCAACATAGGCTATTAATAGTATAGCCTCATTAACTTTGCATGTTACTAAACCTTCTACCTTGTTTATGCTCTTAATACTTTTTGTATATATTTCTCGAACAAGTAGGTGGTAAGTAAATATTATAGTCTTTTTGTGTGTTGTTTGATGAGTCTTCAATACTCTCTGTTTGGATGAAATGATTACTACATATTTCAATATTAAAAATATATCTTCAACACTTTCACAATGAGTGTTACATATATTTTGAATGATTTCTTCCTATGTAGGCATTAGTCGAGTTATGTAGCACTTCCTTTCATTATTCCAAATGATACTTGCATGAGAGGACATCCTCGATGTCTCCTTATCCTTCAATATTTCTTCCCTAATAGATGAAATCTATTCAATCTTGGATTTAATGCTCTTTTCCTTCTTCTCAGAGAGTATAAGTTCTACATTTTCTAGTGAACCGATGATGATATCTTCCTCAAGGTTGGTTCTAGCTATGGATCTAATACAACCCTTTTATTTGATGATATGTCTTCAATGGGTGGTTGTTCTTGATATCTATGATTGCACTCTTCCTATTATATGATTGTTATTATTATATGATTGTTATTATTATATGGTTGCTTGTTTTTAGATTTATATATTTATTTAGTTTTTTATTTTATAAAGTATTATATGTCTGATTAAGTATAAGATATGATGTACCGTCCACATAAAAATTCTTAACATTTTAATTAAAAAATAATATTTTATTTTAATTCCAATCTACTATTACATTTCATGATTGTATAGTTACGTGGAACATGTTGAACATGTTCCTAGTACCTATGTGATGCCAAACATTCATAATTTTATTTACTAGTTCAATTTGTTATCACTATAATAGTACTAATTATTCATGCTATTATAATACTCAGTTATCGTTCATAAAGCCAAAATAATATTTTAAAACAATGTTATATTAGCATCAAATAATACTAATGGTAACATCTCTCGATATATATAAATAAATTAACCATTTTTTATAAAGGACATGTATAATAATCTATATTCTATAATGAAATTTTAATTATTAAAAAAAAATGAAGTTTGAATTAAATTTGCTAATGATATTGATTGATCATAAATTAAAACTATGGTAAACCAAATTTTATTATTAGTTAATAGAATTTTTTAGTTTTCATATGTTATTAATGTGTAATATAATTTTTTCTTCAACTTTTGAACTAAGTTTATCTTCTTAGAAAATTCTATCATTGACTCCTTTATATAATCATTGTAACAAAAAAATTGCAATAATTACAACAACAAACAAAAAACACTTTATCTTATATAAAAATATATAAACTTAGAATATTCAATATTTAAATGCATATTACAAGATAGATACCCATGTTTCAATTAATTCTTTTAAACATTGCAGATAATATATCTAGTCATAAAATTTTATTTTATATAATTGTTTTCTCCAAATTCAATCTCTTTTATAAAATAATCTTTGTCCTTATCATCTAATATAGATTTATATTGCTCCTTCATCTCATCAATATAGTCCTCATCCTCTCTTCATCCTTTGAAGTAATACTATTCATAGATAATCCTATCATTGTCAACTTTCCATAATCATAGTAACAAACAAATTGCATGTATTATAAAAGAATATTTACTCTTGTGTAAAAATATGTAAACTCAAATAATTTAATATTTAAATGTATACTACAAAATAAATGAATATTTTCTCAACATTTTTAAACCATTCTAGTCAAGATTTGTAATCATAAAAAAAATATTTTCTATAATTGATTCACCAAATTAATCTTTTGCATAAATAATTAAAATATTTTAATTGATTATTTTTAGCTTTTGTTGAGTATATAATATAGAAAATACAACCAAAATATGCAATACAAGCAAGCTATAATATATATATGATAATGGCACTATAGTATGCATAAAAATAATAAAATAAACTTCTGTAATAACTCATAAATATGCCATTAATGTAAGATCATAAAAATAGTACAATGTATTATAATGGAGGACATGAACACTCCATAAACTCGTATGAAAGGACTACATCGTATCACATTAATCTATACTAACCACACCCTATATTCTCTCCTAACTCTTTCACTCACTATAAGTCCTTTATATAGGAAGATAGGTTCCCTAGCCCTCACTCTACCTTTGACAATATATTATAACTTACGTACATGTGGACTATATGGACATTTACATCATTGAATATTCTAACACTTGTGCATTTATTACATGCTAAAGTAACTACAAGACTTTACTTTAAGGTAATATCCTACTCTAGTAATGTACCAAAGGTGGCACATTGATATGTACCCAATAATATAATATATTCTCTAACACCCTATTGTATTACATTATTTGGGTATGGATCTTCATCTCGATTCTGGATTTTGCATTCTCCTTCTCTACTTTATGTATTTTACTTCTTGTCTATATCATGTTCGAGAAGGTAGTTATTATCTTCATAAAATGCTATCTTTGTTGAGAGAGATCTAACTTCATATTCCTTTGGTTTTGTCTTTGTGATATCTTTATTATACTTTTTTTTTGTATCCAGATTAGGATAATTATCTTATTCTCTTCTACCATCTTTTCTCTTCCTCCATCTTCTTTTTTTCTATATTTTTACAAGAGGAATATATGCTTCATGATGAGTTAGTCTATTATCACAATAATATCAACTTGGATTCAAGGATTCACTACCAGCATTAACTTTCTTTTGTTTCATTACATGAAAGAACTCAAAAATGATTAATGATAAATAGAACATTAATCACTCTTTTGAAGAAATAATAATCATAGTTTGAGTATTCCACCAAGTCCTGAATAGAGTTTCATGAAGATATCGAATTAATATTGTAAAGTTCTTTTTCTTTGCTTCTTTCAATAACAAAGAGAATCTTTCTTTAAACATCGTAGATAAGATATTGAATCCATTCAAGTTTTCTATTAGATATTGCGAATATAACATAAGTTCATGAAATATCACATTATTTTCATTGAATGTATTCTTAATTATTTCATCCATAATAAACCTTTTGATTTTTATGTATTTTATTACCTTTGAAATTATCTTCCTTATGTCTCCTTAGTTTAGAGTATGCAAACTATTTTGATAAAACTTTTATAAGAGTTAGGTTTTTATAGGATTATTATGTCTCCCTAGTGATTAGAATATATTCTAATCTTGGTAATAGTTCATATTTTGGGTTGATTTTGTAATATTCTGGGAATCAACTTCTATTTCAACTTATTTCTCCTATTGAATTATGCACTTGTCAATTTGGTGAAGTTCTCTATGGTTGGATTTTTTTCATCCCTTTAATATGAGTATGATATAAGTGTAAGTAAATAATTCCAAATCTTTTAAGTAAATAATTAACTTCTTATTATACCCCTTAATATCCAAATGTTTAATATTTCTAAATTCCAATATTCTATGTTTGATGTAGTATACCTTATAACTCCTTGATTTGAAATATTAAAAAATAATATTTGCAATAATAATTTGGTTTACTAAGTAGAAACCCTTATATCTCCTATGATATTTAATTATAAATTTAATTGTATTTAAATTAATGTGCTTTGATTTTATCCAAACCCCATAAGGGGACGGAGGTTCAAGGTTCATATTTTGAGCCTCACTAGACTGAATGCTTTTCCCTTTCCTACTGCTTTTAGTGGTGTAAAAGGTTTAAAATAATTATGGCATGGTGTTTATAGGGGTGGACTATGCAAAGATCTGTGTGGCGACTTCTATGGAGAACAATGCAAAATACTATGGTGGCCATAAAAGCTAGACAACCTGCTCGGATTTATGGCGGCCATAAAAGCTGGACAGCCTTCTTGGATTTGTGGCAGCTATCGATTCCACCATGTTCAAAAAAAAAAATAATGTGCTTCGAAAATTCCTTTGATTTGTTTTCCAGTGTATTAAGGTTGATTGTTTCTCTACTATAAATAATAAATTCAACCTTATGATATACCCCTTATTACTCCTTTCATGAAAGCAATGTTAATCAAGGTGAAACCTTACCTTTATAATGTTGAAACTCCTAAATAGTAGGCATTGTATTCCTTCAACGATGGACATATGATAGTGATGGCAGTGAGTCTTAAATGATCCTTTGAATCCTCTTCAATTACTTGGATACTTTCTCTTAATCATACCTATAATTTAGTCTTAATACCACTTAAATTTACCTTGACTCCTTTGCATTCAATGCTCACACTGAATACTCTTTATTTACTATATGATTTCAATCTTCTCACTTTGATATTTTCACCTCAATATGTACGTGTCTTTCAACATAGGCTATTAATAGTATAGCCTCATTAACTTTGCATGTTACTAAACCTTCTACATTGTTTATGCTCTTAATACTTTTTGTATATATTTCTCGAACAAGTAGGTGGTAGATAAATATTATAGTCTTTTTGTGTGTTGTTTGATGAGTCTTCAATACTCTCTGTTTGGATAAAATAATTACTACATATTTCAATATTAAAAATATATCTTCAACACTTTCACAATGAGTGTTACATATATTTTGAATGATTTCTTCCTATGTAGGCATTAGTCGAGTTATGTAGCACTTCCTTTCATTATTCCAAATGATACTTGCATGAGAGGACATCCTCGATGTCTCCTTATCCTTCAATATTTCTTCCCTAATAGATGCAATCTATTCAATCTTGGATTTAATGCTCTTTTCCTTCGTCCTACATTTTCTAGTGAACCGATGATGATATCTTCCTCAAGGTTGGCTCTAGCTATGGATCTAATACAACCCTTTTATTTGATGATATGTCTTCAATGGGTGGTTGTTCTTGATATCTATGATTGCACTCTTCCTATTATATGATTGTTATTATTATATGATTGTTATTATTATATGGTTGCTTTTTTTTTTATTTATATATTTATTTAGTTTTTTATTTTATAAAGTATTATATGTCTAATTAAGTATAAGATATGATGTACCGTCCACATAAAAATGCTTAACATTTTAATTAAAAAATAATATTTTATTTTAAATCCAATCTACTATTACATTTCATGATTTAATAGTTACGTGGAACATGTTGAACATGTTCCTAGTACCTATGTGATGCCAAACATTCATCATTTTATTTACTAGTTCAATTTGTTATCACTATAATAGTACTAATTATTCATGCTATTATAATACTCAGTTATCGTTCATAAAGCCAAAATAATATTTTAAAACAATGTTATATTAGCATCAAATAATACTAATGGTAACATCTCTCGATATATATAAATAAATTATACCATTTTTTATAAAGGACATGTATCATAATCTATATGCTATAATGAAATTTTAATTATTAAAAAAAAATGAAGTTTGAATTAAATTTGCTAATGATATTGATTGATCATAAATTAAAACTATGGTAAACCAAATTTTATTATTAGTTAATAGAATTGTTTAGTTTTCATATGTTAATAATGTGTAATATAATTTTTTCTTCAACTTTTGAACTAAGTTTATCTTCTTAGAAAATTCTATCATTGACTCCTTTATATAATCATTGTAACAAAAAAATTACAATAATTACAACAAAAAAAAAGAAACACTTTATCTTATATAAAAATATATAAACTTAGAATATTCAATATTTAAATGCATATTACAAGATAGATACCCATGTTTCAATTAAGTCTTTTAAACATTGTAGATAATATATCTAGTCATAAAATTTTATTTTATATAATTGTTTTCTCCAAATTCAATCTCTTTTATAAAATAATCTTTGTCCTTATCATCTAATATAGATTTATATTGCTCCTTCATCTCATCAATATAGTCCTCATCCTCTCTTCATCCTTTGAAGTAATACTATTCATAGATAATCCTATCATTGTCAACTTTCCATAATCATAGTAACAAACAAATTGCATGTATTATAAAAGAATATTTACTCTTGTGTAAAAATATGTAAACTCAAATAATTTAATATTTAAATGTATACTACAAAATAAATGAATATTTTATCAACATTTTTAAACCATTCTAGTCAAGATTTGTAATCATAAAAAAAATATTTTCTATAATTGATTCACCAAATTAATCTTTTACATAAATAATTAAAATATTTTAATTGATTATTTTTAGCTTTTGTTGAGTATATAATATAGAAAATACAACTAAAATATGCAAGACAAGCAAGCTATAATATATATGTGATAATGGCACTATAGTATGCATAAAAATAATAAAAGAAACTTCTGTAATAACTCATAAATATGCCATTAATGTAAGATCATAAAAATAGTACAATGTATTATAATGGAGGACATGGACACTCCATAAACTCGTATGAAAGGACTACATCGTATCACATTAATCTATACTAACCACACCCTATATTCTCTCCTAACTCTTTCACTCACTATAAGGCATTTATATAGGAAGATAGGTTCCCTGGCCCTCACTCTACCTTTGACAATATATTATAACTTACGTACATGTGGACTATATGGACATTTACATCATTGAATATTCTAACACTTGTGCATTTATTACATGCTGAAATAACTACAAGACTTTACTTTAAGGTAATATCCTACTCTAGTAATGTACCAAAGGTGGCACATTGATATGTACCCAATAATATAATATATTCTCTAACACCCTATTGTATTACATTATTTGGGTATGGATCTTCATCTTGATTCTAGATTTTGCATTCTCCTTCTCTACTTTATGTATTCTACTTCTTGTCTATATCATGTTCGAGCAGGTAGTTATTATCTTCATAAAATGCTATCTTTTTTTAGAGAGATCTAACTTCATATTCCTTTGGTATTGTCTTTGTGCTATCTTTATTATACTTTTTTTTTGTATCCAGATTAGGATAATTATCTTATTCTCTTATACCATATTTTCTTTTCCTCCATCTTCTCTTTTTCTATATCGTTACAAGAGGAATATATGCTTCATGATGAGTTAGTCTATTATCACAATAATATCGACTTGGATTCAAGGATTCACTACCAACATTCACTTTCTTTTGTTTCATTACATGAAAGAACTCAAAAGTGATTAATGATAAATAGAACATTAATCACTCTTTTGAAGAAATAATAATCATAGTTTGAGTATTCCACCAAGTCTTGAATAGAGTTTCATGAAGATATCGAATTAATATTGTAAAGTTCTTTTTCTTTGCTTATTTCAATAACAAAAAGAATATTTCTTTAAACATCGTAGATAAGAGATTGAATCCATTCAAGTTTTCTATTAGATATTGTGAATATAACATAATTTCATGAAATATCACACAATTTTCATTGAATGTATTCTTAATTATTTCATCCATAATAAACCTTTTTATGTTTATGTATTTTATTACCTTTGAAATTATCTTCCTTATGTCTCCTTAGTTTAGAGTATGCAAACTATTTTGATAAAACCTTTATAAGAGTTAGGTTTTTATAGGATTATTATGTCTCCCTAGTGATTAGAATATATTCTAATCTTGGTAATAGTTCATCGTTTGGGTTGATTTTGTAATATTCTGGGAATCAACTTCTATTTCAACTTATTTCTCCTATTGAATTATGCACTTGTCAATTTGGTGAAGTTCTCTATGGTTGGATTTTTGTTATCCCTTTAATATGAGTATGATATAAGTGTAAGTAAATAATTCCAAATATTTTAAGTAAATAATTAACTTCTTATTATACCCCTTAATATCCAAATGTTTAATATTTCTAAATTCCAATATTCTATGTTTGATGTAGTATACCTTATAACTCCTTGATTTGAAATATTAAAAAATAATATTTGCAATAATAATTTGGTTTACTAAGTAGAAACCCTTATATCTCCTATGATATTTAATTATAAATGTAATTGTATTTCAATTAATGTGCTTTGAGTTTATCCAAACCCCATAAGGGGACGAAGGTCCAAGGTTCAAATCTTGAGCCTCACTAGACTGAACTCTTTTCCATTTCCTGGTGCTTTCAATGGCGTAAAAGGTTTAAAATGATTGTGGCATGGCGGTTATAGGGGTGGACTATGAAAAGATCTGTGTGGCGACTTTTGGGGTGAACAATGCAGAATACTATGGCGGCCATAAAAGCTAGACAACCTGCCTGGATTTGTGGCGGCTACCAATTCCACCATGTGCAAAAAAAAAAATAATGTGCTTCGAAAATTCCTTTGATTTTTTTTCCAGTGTATTAATGTTGATTTTTTCTCTACTATAAATAATAAATTCAACCTTATGATATACCCCTTATTACTCCTTTCATGAAAGCAATGTTAATCATGGTGAAACCTTACCTTTTGTAGACACCAAAAATAGCACCAATCCGATTATGTGACTGCAAAAACTGATCGCTTTGACACACACAGCCCCCAGGGCAGCCCTTAGAGGTTAAACAGTGGTCCTAACCACTTTCATAGCAATTTTGTAAGGTCAATTTCCCAGTATTCGTCTCACCCAGGGACAAATATTAACTGGGATTCATCTCACCTAGGGACGAATTCTAAAATCGTCTCTGGTCAGGATGAATTCTAGGTTTAACGGGCAAAAAGGAAAATGTCGCCAAGTGGTAGCCAAGGACAGTCAATTATTGCCTCTTGTCGTGCATGCGCGTGTAGGTGGGTAGGTTGGAAGTTAGTAGACTATCACAAGGGCAGTCATGGAAGCCCAAGTCAGGGAGGAGTCTCCTCCATCTTGGGAAGGCATGGCCGCCACATGGCATCCCTGCATGCCCCTCCAAAGAGACCCCACGGGTCTATAAAATGGTGGACTTTCCCACCCAAAGGAGGACAGATTGGAGGCATTTTCAAGCAACGAAGTGCTACCCAATTGAACACCCATTTGCATCCTTTTTTATTCACCTTCTCACATCCATTAATCTCTTTCGCAAGAGAGGTTATTGGGTGGCTTTTGGAAGCGTGGATCCGAACCCAAACCCAACATTTGACCACTTTAATCCACCAATTTGCCGACACCCCAATCCTAAGAGGTTTTGGGCCCATCCCTAGTGGATTGGCACCGAAATCAAGTGCCAACGGTGGGAGGCCCACTCGGGCACCCCGCATTTTCTAAGTTTCATTCTAAAGTATTCTAGATCATTTGTTCATTTTGCATTTCATGTTATGTTGTCTAGCGACATCGAATTCCCGAGGATAGAGGCCAAATTGGGAAAATCTAACCATTTGGGTCATCCCAAAATGGCCCCAATTACTTAACCCCCTTGTCTGTAGGTGTTTTGGAGACCTCAAGGTGTGACATTGGAGCAATAGCAACTCGACGTTCTAACACAGTCGAATTCATCCCACCCGAGGACGAATAACAGTCAAAATTCATCCTGCCCAAGGATAAATTCCAGTTGAAAGTATATTGGCTGACTGTTTCAATGGCAGTGGCCCTATGGTAATGTCTTATGTCCTCTATCAGATTTACAGGTCATTTAGGACCATTTCATGTATCATTTTAGTCAGTCTTAGGCATACATCTTTCACTAATTTCAAGGAACAAATGTTTCACATTTGTAGCAGGTGCTACTAATGCCTTTATTGTTTCTTTGATTGCAAGGGAAGTAGCAAGAACCAAGGACTCATCAACATTAACGGCGGCAACACTTTGGCCTGCCCATTTTGCATGTGGGCATGCGGAAGGAGGAAGACTAAGTTACAATTGTAACCAAGATTTATTTAATGCTCCTAGCCCCTAAAAAGGTAGGAGACGTCTTTGTAACCGAGGATAAGAAAATTGAATAAAAAGGGTTGTGCTTTCCATACATCTCTCTTTCATTTTCGATTTATCTCATTTCTTTGTTTTGTGCATTTCATAGGCATAGGATTAAAGCGTTATATTTTTTCTTACATTGCATAGCTATAGTTTTCCTTTTATTTTTGGAATCTCGTGCTTTCAGTGGTGATCACGATGGGACTCTATCCCCTGGTTTTTAAAATCAAGTAATTGATCCATTTTGTGTTTTGTCCTTGACAGGTACAATTTTTTTTAAAGCAGACTGTTATTCGTCTCTGTCTGTGACGAATACTTTACTGTAATTCATCTGACCCTGAGACGAATTCAAATTCATCTCTGGTAGGGACGAATTCTATTCTGCAATTCATCTCACAGAGGGACGAATTCCTACCTATAAATTTTTAGAGCCGAGGATCAAAAACAGCAAGTCTGGGCAGAGAAAGGTAAGGGTTCCAAACTGTCTTTGTCTTTTTTCTAATTTTTTGATTTCACTTTCTGTCAAATTCTTGTGTGCTTAAATAAAATAGTGGTTGCTTGCATGTTTCATTTTTTAAGTAAAATAAACCACACACACATCACATGGCACGTTTTTAACCAAGGAGCTGGTCGTAAGACCCCAGCCCTTGAGCAAGACCAATGGTGGGTTCATCACCACCTTGGCTTGACTTTGCATCCATTTCCCCTGATTGTCACTGTTGTTAGGCGTAAATCCTGATGAAAGCTGACCGAGTGTCATTGGGGTGATTCCCATGCGCACAAGGATAAGTCTTCTATGGTAGGTATCATTAACAGGACAATCCCCCTTTCGTACCACCTATGTTCCACATACCATCTGCTCTCATGCACCTATAGTTTCCCTCTCATAAGGGTGGGTATATAGAGAGGTTGGTATATCGGTCCAGCAATGGTATATTGAAGGGGCGACCATTTATGGGAGTCATATGAGCCAACATTATGCATTTAAATGTTCTTCAAAACTTGTAAAAACAAAAAAAACATCAAAATGCACTAAACCAGTTTAGGACACACTATTAATCCTTAAAAGAGATAATCACTGTTTTTGTATGTGTGTGTTCATTTCTGCTTAGTGTAACAAAAATAAAATCATCATAAACGAGATAAAAATCTGCTTAGCTAGTAGAAGAGCACCACAATGGTGTACACCCGTAGCCAAGCCCAATCAAGGGCGGATGCTACGAAAGGTGCACAAAGAGAGGGAACTGGTCGCCTTCACTTTAGCCCTGAGGACTTGGCCATACCGCCTTGGCGGTCTGACCTACAAGAGAGTCCACATCAGGCCACATCAAGAAGGAATTATTGGGACCCCCCTCTGTGGGGTATGCCCATTCAACACAGCCCCTTTCGGGAAGAAGCTTTACATGTGGCACTCGACATAAATAGAAAACCACCTTTTGAGGCTAGATCTAAGTGGACATAGCACGATGAAGCGCTAGAGAGGCACAGTGTCCATGAAGAGAGATAGTGTCAATATGGCACCTCTCCTTTGCCTCCCATTAGAACTGAAAGACAAAACCCATAGCGCAGGGCTCTCCACACAGGGCAAGCTAACTCCGCCCGCCCCTTTCACACCCATGAAAGGGAGTACAAGGAATATCATTGCATTCCTTGGGAACAACATACAGTGCGGGAACCTTGCGTTTCTACACCTGCTAGATATCATGGTCACCCATCGAGGCTAGAGCCTCAAGTAAATTCCACCAACCTCGACAAAGGGAAGCGACCCATTGAAATTTTAGATCATCAAGACCGAGGTAAATACATAAGAGAAACATTCAAGCCTCATGAGCAAAATATGGCAGACCAAATTGACCCGACAGTCACCAGACATGCCGCCCGCCAAGCCCGAATTATGTAGCTTGAGCAAGGTCAACAGGAGTTAGAGTACTTATACCGCCTTAATAAAGAGCGCATGCAGCACAAATCGGATGAGCTACATTATAAACTACTTGAGAGGGTTCCAACCCCTCGCACCCAAAAAGCAGAACAATATGAGAGGCATAACCCTTTGGTGTAGGACAGGTCTCCGCGACCTTGTCAAGCTTTGCCTCTGAGACCTTACAGACCTAAGAGGGAGGCCACTCCCCGAAACAATGATGGGTACCCTCAACGGTGACTCACTCAGGGCCATAGGTCTCACTTAGAGACTCCTCAAGAAGTTCATGAGGAATATGAACCAGAAATAGAACGGGTCGAAACGCCCTATCAAGGCAGGAGGGTTGCCATTCGACCACCCCCCCATAGGCCTCCAGTCTCCCATAACTCACAATGAGAGCAAAAAAAAGAGGAAGAAATTAAATCTTTCGATGCATACAAAGTGCTATTAGAGCGTTTGGAGTTTGTGGAGACAAAATCTTCTGGGCATCAAAATCCCACGTTACGTCAAATCTGCAGTCATCCAGTGCATCCCTCAGTGCCCACACCTCTTTACCCCGAACATTTCAAGTTGCCTCAATTGGCAGTCTTTAAAGGTGAAGAGGATGCACAAGAACATGTCACAAGATTCCTAAGCCAATGCTTCGGCATCCAAGATAATGATGCATTGTTGCTTAGGACATTCATAACCACATTCATAGGTCTTGTCTCAGATTGGTTCACACAATTACCAAAACACAGTATAAATAACCTAGATCAATTAGTAGATGTGTTCCTTGAACGCTTTGCCTTCAACACCAAGAAGAAGGCATCGCTGAGTGATCTGGCCAGCCTCAAGCAATATGAGGAAGAGACAATGGTAGCATATGGGAATCGATGGAGGGCTTTGCTTTCTAAGCTACCTTACCTTCCCCCTATGTCTGACCTCACATAGATGTTTGCACGGAGTTGTCTAAAATCGATCTCTAGGCTATTGCTGCTACAACAATACGCCAACCTAGAAGAAGCTTTGGCGCAATCCAGAGTTATAGAAGAGATCAAAATAGGAGAGGGCACAATCGCCAAGCCTAAAAATAAATAATGGAACAAAAACACTAAGACTGGGACTATGCAATCACAACCCGCTACAGTTAATCAAGTCACTATAAATGTCCCCAAGCTAGTGCTAGAAATACAGCCCCAAAAGGCTAATTATCAGGCAGTGCCTCCTACTTATGAAAGAGAAAATAAAAAATAGGAGAAAAATTAGCAACGTCGCCCTATGCGACAATTCACCCCTTATGCGGAGTCTAGGGACTCCCTATTTGACTGCTTGTCAGCGACAAATTTAGTCACCCTTCCAGAAATCCAAACTGTAGATCCTAATGCTCCCAATCCTAAGGGATACAAAGAGGAATTATATTGCAGGTTCCATAGGCGAAGGGGACATGACCTGAATGGATGTTGAAAATTCAAGGGATTAATCCAAGATTTGATCGACAATAAAATATTGGCAGTGGACAACCCCATAGCGCCAAATAATCAACAAATGGGGGTTTTCAAGGACCCTTTGCCTGCCCACAAGGCACAGGCAAAACCTCTTCAGGACAATGATGTGCGACAGAATCTTCCTATGCAAGGATTTGTGGGAATGATCAGCATAGTGACTAGGAACAAAAAGTATCCAGGAGTTGCTCCTAAGGCAGCTACAAGAAAATTTCCAACAACGTCGCAACCTCAACAACACCCTGTGTAGTTGCCTCCGCCTAGACCCGAGGTCACGATACAGACCAAACTCACGTAGAGTTTGCAGACCTCATCAGCTAGGCTTTTCATTTACGAGCTTATTCAACAGTCAACACCTCATAAGGAAGCTCTTATGGAAATTTTAAAAGCCATCGAGTTACAGCCTCACGAAGAAAATTCTTTCAATAACTTCATGGGACATGTGAAACGATGTATGGAGCCGATCGTTACCTTTAGAGAGGATGAAGTTAAAACAATATCAAATGACATGGCAGATCCACCCCTACACGTTATCACGCGGGTCAACGGGATCCTGTACAAGAGAGTGTTGGTAGATACTGGCTCGTCCAGTAACATCATTACTACCACAGCATTAAAACATCTAAAGCTGCCAGCCTCTCATATCACGGCTTCCACATACACACTGTGAGCATTCAATGATGCAATATGCTCGACAGTTGGCACAATCATTTTGCCCATCCAGGTAGGACAAAATACAATACCAACATTTTGCCATGTTTTTGAAGGCAAGATGGCCTACAACATACTGCTAGGGCGGCCATGGATCAGGGACATGAAGTGTGTCCCTTCGATCGCTCACCAGTGTCTAAAGTATGCATTTGAAGGAGAAGTGCATGTAGTCTCGATGGACTTAGAACCCTTCAAATATTACAATGTGGTGCAATTAATGCCTCAGTCGACCTTCCCTTCAACGCATTGGGATTTCTAGTTAAATCCATCTAGACAGGGTCCAATACCGCGGGCACCACTGGTGACCAAATCATCAAAATCCTAGCCAGGTGAGTCTTCATCATCTGCTCCTTCACTACCAATGCCATCTGTCATGGCTAAATAGAAGGACAAAGGAAAACAGATCCTAGAAGAGGTTCAGCCCCTAGAAGAGGGGTTGCCAACAATATCAACTGTATCAACAGAAGAAATACCTAGCACAACGAAAGCTGAGACTCCTAAATCACCAAACATGGAATGGACTCAGGAATGCCTCCCGTTCTCTCCCTCCCAAGCATAAAAAAATACTTTTGAAATGGCCAGTATGGTCCTGGGGGAGTATCTAGTGCAGAATGTTGTGGCAACGCCAACATTAGAATCAATACAGGACATGGGGAGACCTCACCTTCCCATAGGGATAGTTTTTCCTCTAGGTTACCCACCAAACCAGACTAATTTTGTGTATGGGGGCCTTGATCATGGTCCTAAACCATGCAAGCAAAAGGATGAGGACGAAGAGCCTTTTGTCAAAAATGTCAATTATCTGTCAAACCCAGACTTTGCTCTAAGATATCTTGGTCAATGCAATTAGCACGGATATGGGCTAGGCAGGTATGAGCAAGGGGTGCGGGTCCTTTTCCAGCAAAGATACCAAATGCCATATGATAAGTCAGGAGTAGGGTTCAACCACCCCCTGCCCTTAGAAATCTTGGTGGAAAACATGCAAGGCCTAGGAATAGGCAACAAGGGTGGATTGGCATTAGATCCTTATGCCAACCCAAATACAGAATATACATTGGGAGATTACCTTCCATGGTCAAAAAACACCCTTGGCAACATCAGTAATCCCTCTCCTTTGCTAGAGAAAGGTGAAAGTTTGGACACTAACTCCCAAGGAGAGCACAAACAGTGTCCAGATATCTTTTTGAAACTGTTCCCTTTAGAGGTTCCAGTTGAGCCAATACAGTTTCAACAGAATCAGGTCCCCCCATCGAGTGTGGAACAACAGCGATGGGATCATATTAATTTACTTGAACAAGATGAGCATGATATGTCACCAACGGCTATTGGGGCCAATGAGGGCCTTTGGATCATCGACGATGATTATGAAGACGAAATAGAGATGGACTATCTTGATCATGCATGACGGCACAATCACCCTTTAACTCATGAAGATCTGATGGGACAATTAGGCATAAGGTTAGGGCACGAATGGTACGTAGACCTAGCGGGGTGGGACCAAGTGTTGGATCCATGGTTCCAAATCTACGATGAGCATCGTCCACCCCGAGACCCTATAATGACATCAATGTTGAGGGAAGACCCTGTCCTCCTATCAGCACATAGGGCAGATCTGTTTGTGCCTGTTCCCCTAGAGCCAGATCCAGAGTATAGGGAGCATCCAGAATGTTCGAGTTATCATACCCGTGGTAATGGAGACCAAATTCATTCCATCCACAATCTGGTCGATCCAGCACGGTCATTGCATCTAGACACAGATGCCATCGACTGGGATCATGTCAATTCACCTTTATCACCATCATAGTATTGGCCTTTTGGTAAGATGCCTCATTTTACCCCTAGGACAACTCAGGATATTTTTTAGGCTGAATAGGAACCCGAGGTTCCCAACACAGACTTAAATTCAGCTGATGATATCCATTTGATCCTGACTCCACATCAGTTGGAGGACAGATCCCACATGTCAGTCGAGGAGACGATTGACGTAGATATCAGCACAGATCCAATGAATCCACAAATTCTCAAGCTGGGGGTAAGTCTTTCCCTCGAAGAGCAAGCTGACTACATTGCCCTTATCAAAGAGAAGGAGGTTTTTGCATGGTCATACAAGGATATTCTAGGACTAGACCCGCAGCTAGTCATGCATAATTTAATGCTTGATCCGACAATCAAGCCCGTAAAGCAAAAACTATGTAATATGCACCCAACAATGGCCTTGATGGTAAAATATGAATTGCAAAAGTTGTTGGATGCACAGTTTCTGTGTGGATTATCCGCCATGGCTATCTAACATGGTACCCGTCAAAAATCCCAATGGGAGGATTCGCATATGCACTAATTTTTGAGATCTAAACAAAGCGAGTCCTAAGGATGATTTCCCCTTGCCAAGCATCGACGTGTTGGTAGACGCTATAGTAGGTCACAAAATGCTCTCCCTCATGGATGGTTTCTTAGGATACAATCAGATTCATATCAATCTTGAAGACCAACTAAAAACGGTGTTCACAACACCTTGGGGGACATTTTGTTATAAGGTCATGCCTTTTGGCCTTAAAAATGCTGGTGCCACCTACCAACGTGCCATGACGTATATCTTCCATGACTACATGCATAAAACATTGGAAGATTACATGGATGATTTGTTAGCCATGTCTCTATTGCGCTCAAATCATATCGATGACTTAAGCAAGATCCACGATCGCCTCATAGAGCATAAAGTTACACTAAATCCCAAGAAGTGCGTATTTGGCGTCACATCTGGAAAACTCTTGGGTTTCATAGTCTCAAAGCAAGGAATCGAGGTGGACCCAAAGAAAGTCAAGGCAATCCTTGAAATGGTTCCCCCAACTACCATCAAGCAGCTCAGAAGTCTGCAGGGAAAGGTCGCATCGATTAAGCATTTCATAGCGCAATTATCTGAAAAGTGTCGACCCATGAACAAATTATTGCACAAGGGGGTTACCTTTCACTAGGATGACGAGTGCTAGTCAGCCTTTGATGAAATCAAACAATACTTGGCTTCATCGCCAGTATTGGCACCACCTAGACTAGGAGTGTCGTTCTACTTATACATCTCAGCTACTAAGGTGGCACTGGGCGCCATGTTAGCCCAGAAGAATGAACTTCACAAGGAACAGGCTACTTACTATCTTAGCCGCACCCTGGTTAGTTATGAACTTAACTATGCATACGTCAAGAAACTCTACTTGGCAGTGGTGTTTGCTACCAAAAAGCTACGCCACTACATGCTGAGCAACACTACGTATGTTGTGTCTAAGGAGAATCCATTGCGATACATGATGAGTCGTACTTATCATAGTAGCCGCACGGTGAAATGGATCATGTTGTTGACGGAATTTGACATAGATTTTATTGGAAAAAAATCTATCAAAGGACAGGTCATAGCCGATCAACTAGCAGAGGCTCCTCTTGAAGACGATCAGCCTCTAGTCATAGAACTACCCGATGTGGGGTCTTCCATGTCTCAGAATTGCCAGATTCTGATGAGCCTGAGTCACAGGCCAACATAAGCCTATTTTTTTATGGTTCTAAATGTGAGCAAGGTGGTGGCATGGGAATAGTATTCTTCACACTGCAGGGCGCTCCAATGCCCCTGTCATTTAAATTAAACTTCTCGTGCACCAACAATAATGAAGAGTATGAAGCCTTGCTCATAGGTCTTCAGACAACAATCGCCATGAACATCAAATGATTGAACATCTTTGGTGATTCGCTGTTAATAGTCAATCAATTCAAAGGGGTATATCAATGCAAATGCCCAGTTATGTAGGCTTATAAAGCCCTTGTGGACAAATTCCTGGCAAAACTTGAGTGGTATGACATCGAGGCACTCCCTCGATCATCGAATCATTTTGTGGACACAATGGCCTCCTTGGGGTCACTAATCCCATAAGACATTTTCGGTGATATGACAACTATTCAAGTTAAAACCTTATCATAATCCACGATGGAGCATGCAATCTCAGACTTGACTCTAGGAATCCACATGATCCAGATTGAACCATCCTCGGATAAGTTCTCTCAAATCCACAATCATTTGAAGCATGCTAATTGGGGATCCTTGTTTCCCCTACTCCCATAAATAGCAACACAACGCTATTCTTACAAGTTCTATCTCGTTCAACGTTTTCTAGGGATGAAATTCAAGAGGGATTGGTTGTTCATACTGTCGAGGTTTCTGATCAACAGGACTGGTATTTACCCATTAGAGACTACCTCAAGTTAGGTAATCTCCCACTTGGATTGACTCATGCCGTAAAATGAGCACTCAAGCAGAAAGCAGCTAAGTATGTCTTGATAGGAGACATTTTGTATCGTCACAGCTATGAAGGAATCCTCCTTCTTAGCTTGGACCAACAAGAGTCCACTTGGGCAGTCACCCAAGCATACAATGGTACATGTGGTGGCCACTTCAGTGGTATGGCCATCGCAAAGCGCATTCTTCGCATGGGCTATTATTGGCCATATTTAGAGCGATATTGTTACCCATATGTCAAGAAGTGCGTGAAGTGTCAACATCATGCCAATTTGATGCACACACCTTCCCAGGCCCTACAGACAGTTCAGTCTGCTTGGCCATTTTTGCAATGGGGCTTCGATCTAATTGGGAAGATCTCCCCTGCATCGTCAGGCTATCACACGTTTATCATAATGGCCACAGAGTATTTTACCAAGTGGGTGGAAGCAGTTCGGCTTACCTCTACGATAGGACCCCGCATTGTGGAGTTCATTTTGCATAACATCATATGTTGTTTTGGTATTCCATCCAAAATAGTCTCGGATAATGGGATGCCTTTCAAGAACAAAGATGTGCGTGCTTTGACCACAAAGTACAAAATTCAGCATAGTTTTTTGACACCTATTATCCATAGGTGAATGGGCAAGCAGAAGCGTCAAACAAAATGCTAGTTGCCATCCTTAAATAGACGGTCACAGACAGTCATAAGGATTGGCACATCCAAATCCCACTTGCCCTATGGGCTTATCACACTAGCATTCGGACGCCCACTGGGGCCACCTTGTTTTTGCTCGTGTATGGCTCTGAGGCAGTCATGCCTCTAGAGTTGGAGATTCCTTCCCTGCACATATCAATGCAGGAGTTCATCGATGATGACACTGCATGACAGGCCCAGTTAGACCAGCTTATGTTGCTTGACGAATGACGCGTTAATGCTCTCGAGCATTTATGTATTTATCAAGAGTGACTTAAGAAATCTTACAACATGAAAGTTCATCTGAGAGACTTTCAGGTTGGTGATTTGGTTTTGAAGGAAAACCAACATAATTCTAGTTTGCTATCCCACCTAAGGGACAAGTTTGCGGAAAATTGGTTAGGTCCATATGTTATTGATAGAAAAATAGGACCCGGGACATACCGGCTAGCTTCTCTTAATGGAATCAAGGAAACAGAACCCTTGAACATCAGTCATTTGCACCCATTTCATATCTAAGAGAGTCAATCCCCAAAAATGCTCCAAGGATCCCTAAAATCACTTGATCAATCCCAAAAATGCTCCAAGGATCTCTAAAATTGCTTGGTCAATCCCAAAATGCTCCAAGGATTATCGCAATCTCTTGGTCAACCCAAAGGCTCCAAGGATTATCGTAATCGCTTGGTCAAACCCAAAAAGCTCCAAGGATTATCGCAATCGCTTGGTCGTCCCAAAATGCTCCAAGGATTCTCACAATCGCTTGGTCAATCCCAAAAATGCTCCAAGGATTATTGCAATTGCTTGGTCAATCCAAAAATGCTCTAAGGATCTCTTTAAATCGCTTGGTCAATTCCAAAAATGCTCCAAGGATCTCTAAAATCGCTTGGTCAATCCCAAAAATGCTCCAAGGATCCCCAAAATCGCTTGGTCAATCCCAAAACGCTCCAAGGATCTCTAAAATCGCTTGGTCATCCCAAAATGCTCCAAGGATCCCTAAAATCACTTGGTCAAATCCCAAAATTCTCCAAGGATTTCCATAATCGCTTGGTCAAAAATCAAAAATCATCAAAAATAACAAAAAATTGCATCTCATTTCTAGGCATGCTCAAATTCATCAATAGAGAGCTCTTCTCGCATCTCATCTTCATACTCACAAAAATCAATCTATCAAAAATACAAAAAAATGTAGCTACATTAAGCATCGCACCAATACATTGCATATTTGTGGTCGTACAGGTCAAAGGCACCATAGGCTATAATTACACCACCAGTTCATCTTGTTCCACACTTTTCCATTTTACAAAACAGCAAACAAACGCCATTTACTGTTGTTTACCACACTAGAGTCAGTGGTCTTATAATGTATCAAGAGTTTTCGTCTTTCAGTCATAATTTTGCTTTCTAAGCCATATACTGTACCAAGTCAGGAAAATTTTACGAAGGTAGAGTCATACTTGCAATACGCCTTGTTACGTAACATCCCATCACAAGCTAAAACACATAAAACAATTCCTAAGTTGTGTGAACGAAAGATGAAACTTGCACAATAATCCAGTTCACCATAAGCGAAACGGTTATCTTGCTCATCCCCCTGTGTGAATGACCCAAAGAATGCTGAGAGTTGGCAAAAGGACAAGCATCCTCCCTACCCAATTCCCTAAGAATCCCAAAAGTTCTCAATAGTTGCAAAACATCAAAAATTTGCAAATGTCAAACTCCAAAAAAAATTTGACTCCCC
Organism: Wollemia nobilis; assembly: GCA_028583015.1. Classification (NCBI taxonomy): domain Eukaryota; kingdom Viridiplantae; phylum Streptophyta; class Pinopsida; order Araucariales; family Araucariaceae; genus Wollemia; species Wollemia nobilis. The sequence goes on from JAQPPZ010001862.1 coordinate 1,015,604, forward strand.
ATAGTGCATACATCAAAAAGCACATACAATAGTGATTCTCGTCACTCCATATCCAAATCCCTTGCTCAAAAGAAAAACAAATAAAAATAAACAGTGATTTTATCACTACAAACGAGCAAGTATCCCAATACAATTGAAGAAAAGAAGGGAGTTGAACTTGAATCCCTAGAACTCTTAGCATTTTGACAAGTCATGAGGCAAACTTCAGTATCGGTTTGGTTGATAGCCTATTGATCACTGGCGGTAAACCTCCCGCATGACAATATATCTGTCACATTAACTTGTGTACAGATCAATGTTTGCATGTGGATGAGCTAGCTTATGGTATCCTAGATAGCACCGCAGATTAATCTAACTAAATACAACAGAGTTAGTGGAGCTAATTAGGTGATCCTCAGTACAGGTTCGGTTGAAATCCCATCTGGAACATGCAGTATCCTGACAAATACCACATAAATGAACTCAATTGCACACACAAGGATGTGAAATAGCTTGGTCAAAAACAAGTCCGATTCATACCTGGTCCAAAAGTCTTGTAAGATAAAGTACAGTCGTGGCTAAGGAGTTAAACCATCTGAGTCTCAGAAAACCTTAGCTACATTTCTAAACCAACTGCGCTACTTTTCATCTTTGCAATACCATCAAAAAATACAAAAAGAGAGAAAAACCACATGTATACATACAAAGTCATCCATCACAGCAATTGCCTAAAAACAAAATAATAGAGTGCTAAACAGTCTATGGTGCCATAGCCGAACTCACAAATTCCATTCATCCATTTCATTTCTTCACATCACATATAAATCAAAAACATTTGCATTCACCATAGCATATGCATCCATAAAAATAAATAAACATGCATACATACATATTCATCAACCAAAAAAAAAGCATAAGATTAAATCATCACATATGCATAACCACAATAAAATTGGTATATATATATATATATCGTAAAAAAAATGCCCGTAGGCTACAAAACTGGTCCTTAGACCCCGCAAACATATAACAAAAACCACCCAACATAAGGCGTCGACCACCATGATCATGCAATATCGGTGCGACAGGAACTACCCCCCATGGTGTGGGTCCTATGGGACCCTGTAGGGCGGCTACTACTAGCCCCTGCATCACGCCTGCTGTCGCCTCCCTCATCCAATCGCCTGTGATGAGATGATGTTGACTGCTCAGTAGCATTGTCTCTCATCCGACATGAAGATCCACTTCTTGACGACTCAGGTAGCCGCCCGTCGAGGCGGATGACCTCCCTCTCCAAATCTAACCATTTTCAGAACCACTATGCCTCGCATCGATGGTAGTAAGCTACTGCATCATCGCGCTGAACCAAAGCCCTATCTCGCTTTGCTAGCTAAGCCCATAGGAGATCCCCCAGCTCTTGATCTTGTATCCATAGCAGCTTTGCCAACCGTGCATTCTCAGTGCATACCCCAGACTCCATATCCTCTGTATCTGCCTGAAGCACAAGACTCTCTGGAATAGCAGCTTGCTCTAGCTCCCACTACTCCTCCATGTCCTGCATGTCCGGCTGATCCGGAGCTCCCAAATCTACATCCTCATCCCCCACCTCAACCATGTCTGCATCCTCCAACGGAGCTCCCCAATAATCCCATGGTACCTCAACACCCTCTGTTGCAGCCTCTGCGCCTCCCAGTGGACCCTCTCCTCGCCATCATCGTAGTACCCACCATGAGTCATACTCAGTGGTAGTCCCGATGTCATCCATGTCCGGGACGTCGATCACCGCATCTGACTCCTCGCCCAATGGCGCGATGATCGACCGATCTAGAGTCCTCTCATCTCCCCAACGTCGATAGACCACGGGCTCACCAGGCAACCCTTGGCGCACCCCAAACTGTCGGGTAACCTGGCTATATGAGAAGAACTCATGCTCGGTCCCATGCCGCCCAATCAGCCACCACTCCCTGCGTACCTATCGGAGCCACTCTCTAGCCTCCGACTAAGCTGGACAATTGTGATAAGGGTGCCAAACCACCTCCCCTGGAGTGACCAAAGAGAAGGCATCAGTATAGTGCCCTATGGAACCTTCCCACTGTCGACTCTGCCCCTGCTCTATAGACCGCCACCACAAAATTGCATACCCTAGCTCCTTATCCTCCATCGTCGCCTGAGTCATCCATGGTAACCTAGTTGGCCTCTCAACTGCTATGTGCTGCCAACCCCAACACTGCAATAGATAACTACAGCTGACCCCCTTTCACTTTTAGTAGCGGACCCCATACAGCTCCCCGTAGAGCTGTGCCAACAATGTCTGTCCCCATCTCAAGACCAGCGGTGCCTCTATCGGGCACTCTACCAACTGCCACACCAAATCCAGAAGGTTCCATGGGAACCTTGCGCTTGATGAGTCAGGTAATAACATGTTAGAAATGAAGCCCATTAAGAATGCGTGCCTCACTCCTAACACACCCCTCTCCTGCCACCATCCAACCAAAATCTTGCCAACCTGGCAGTCCACCTCGGCCGTCTCCACCAGGTTCTCTACACCCAACCGCTCCCCATGCCCAAATCATCTCATTAGTATAGCAGTCCGCTGATCACGCGACGATGTCCTGATGGGCAGTCCATCTATCAAAATCCGAAGAAGTCGATAGACATCCTCTAGAGTCACAGTCATCTCCCCTATCGGGAGATGGAAGGTGTTGGTCCGCAAATCCCAAAGTTTGATCAGGGCCGTCAAATAGGCCTGATCTGGGACCATAGGCTCCATTTGAGCCACCTGCTTGAGCCCAAGGGCATCAAGCCACTCCCAGTCAACCTCAGTTAGTGCCCCCTGTGCCTCAGTGAAAGCAGTGGGTACACGGTACCGGCTCCTAACAACTTGCAAAAAACAAAAAAAAACACACCATAAAAATTAATTAAAATCATGGAAAAGAACTGTATAGAAAAACAACACACTTATAGTTTAAAACAAACAAAAAAAAAAAACTCTAGGGAGCACTTATAGGTCTCGCTTCGGCTCTGCCGCTCAAACCAGTTTGTGTACTCATGATGGCAGGGAAAATCTCAGCAGCGCTTCGCTTCGTAGAATTTACCTCCTCCTCCTAGAGCTCCAAATCGTAATAAAAATTAGATGCAAATGAGCCCAAACTAAAGTTTTGGCCTTTAAATAGGCCTTTTGAGCTAGAATTCATTGTTTATTGGGATGAGATCTCTGGTTAGTGCTCGTCCCACCCAGGGACGAATTCTAAATCTGGAATTCATCCCACCCTGGGATGAATTCAGGCCAGAAACTTCAAAAACATCAAAAAAATGAACAAAAATACACAAAAATAGATAATAAATTTGCCCGATGAGAGTGCTATTGCAGTTGACATCTTGGGTATACAAAATAGACATTGGGGTCACAAATTGTCATTATCCCACTCCCTAAGAAGGCTATCTTAGCCAGACTTCTCCATGAGAAGACGGATTTTCGCTAATTTCAGCTCCAAACAGCGTCGCAAAAAGGGTTAACACCCACCAAAAATAGGTCTAAATGTTGAAAAAATTGCACATGCTTAACGATAAACCATATAAAGGCACCCTTACATAAGTCACCTTGGGTCAAGCGACTCGTCGTTTTTCTCATGAAGGTCATTCCCTCATCGATTCATCGCTTGAGGGGGTAGTCACACTTAGTCACCAATCAGCAAACACACACCCAATCAAGGCAATGACATGCATTCAAAGAATCATTGACAAATACAATTACACTCCTGCTTAGGGCAGTAAAAAAGCAATCATAAAATTGATCAAACACTTGGAATTCCTGAAGCATGAACACAAGGTTCCCCTGGGGACAAAAGGTTGCGCCCTTTGCCTAATCATGATTGATCAATATTCAAGCTCAAGTCACACCTCACCAAAATAGGTTAATACTTGAAATCAAATTCCTTAGCTCGTCAGAAGCAAGGATTCAAGAATGCATGCCCTTTCCATGCTTGGGGCATCAAAAGTTGGTTAGGTTACCAAGAAAACCTAATCATTAGTGCTTTGGTTATCTATTTTTGCTCAGCGCTGCGCCATGCACAGTGCATCCCAAAAAGGGGCGTCTATAGACACCAAAAACAGCACCAATCCGATTATGTGACTGCAAACACTGATCGCTTTGACACACATAGCCCCCAGGGCAGCCCTCAGAGGTTAAACAGTGGTCCTAACCACTTTCATAGAAATTTTGTAAGGTCAAGGAGCAATTTGGCACATTCAAACACTTTGCCCAGTATTCATCTCACCCAGGGACGAATTCTAAAATCATCTCTGGTCAGGATGAATTCCAGGTTTAACGGGCAAAAAGGAAAATGCCACCAAGTGGCAGCCAAGTATAGTCAATTATTGCCTCCTATCATGCATGCACATGTAGGTGGGTAGGTTGGCAATTAGTAGACTATCACAAGGGCAGTCATGGAAGCCCATGTCAGGGAGGAGTCTCCTCCCTCTTGGGAAGGCATGTCCGCCACATGGCATCCCTGCATGCCCCTCCAAAGAGACCCCATGGGTCTATAAAATGGTGGACTTTCCCACACAAAGGAGGACAGATTGGAGGCATTTTCAAGCAATGAAGTGCTGCCCAATTGAACACCCATTTGCATCCTTTTTTATTCACCTTATCACATCCATTAATCTCTTTCGCGAGAGGTTATTGGGTGGCTTTTGGAAGCGTGGATCCGAACCCAAACCCAACATTTGACCACTTTAATCCACCAATTTGCTGACACCCCAATCCTAAGAGGTTTTGGGCCCATCCTTAGTGGATTTGCGCTGAAATCAAGCACCAATGGTGGGAGGCCCACTCGGGCACCCCGCATTTTCTAAGTTTCATTCTAAAGTATTCTAGATCATTTGTTCATTTTGCATTTCATGTTATGTTGTCTAGCGACATCGAATTCCCAAGGATAGAGGCCAAATTGGGAAAATCCAACCATCTGGGTCATCCCAAAATGGCCCCAATTACTTAACCCACTTGTCTACAGGTGTTTTGGAGACCTCAAGGTGTGACATTGGAGTAGCAGCAACTCGACGTTCTAACACAGTCGAATTCGTCCCACCCGGGGACGAATAATAGTTGAAATTCATCCTGCCCAGGGACGAATTCCATTTGAAAGCAGATTGGCCAACTGTTTCAATGGCAGTGGCCCTCTGGTAATGTCTTCTGTCCTTTGTCAGATTTGCAGGTCATTTAGGACCATTTCATGTATCATTTTAGTCAGTCTGAGGCATACATATTTCACTAATTTCAAGGAAAAAATGTTTCACGTTTGCAGCAGGTGCTACTAACGCCTTTATTTTTTCTTTGATTGCAGGGGAAGTAGCAAGAACCAAGGACTCATCAACATCAGCGGCAGCAACACTTTGGCTCGCCCATTTTGCATGTGGGAATGCGGAAGGAGGAAGACTAAGTCACAATTGTAACCAAGATTTATTTAACGCTCCTAGCCCCTAAAAAGGGAGGAGACGTCTTTGTAACCGAGGATAAGAAAATTGAATAAAAAGGGCTGTACTTTCCATACATCTCTCTTTCATTTTTGATTTATCTCCTTTCTTTGTTTTGTGCATTTCAGAGGCATAGGATTAAAGCGTTATATTTTGTCTTACATTGCATAGCTATAGTTTTCCTTTTATTTCCGAAATCTCATGCTTTCACCTTTATAATGTTGAAACTCCTAAATAGTAGGCATTGTATTCCTTCAACGATGGACATATGATAGTTATGGCAGTGAGTCTTAAATGATCCTTTGAATCCTCTTCAATTCCTTGGATACTTTCTCTTAATCATACCTATAATTTAGTCTTAATACCACTTAAATTTACCTTGACTCCTTTGCATTCAATGCTCACACTGAATACTCTTTATTTACTATATGATTTCAATCTTCTCACTTTGATATTGTCACCTCAATATGTACGTGTCTTTCAACATAGGCTATTAATAGTATAGCCTCCTGTTGTGGCTAGTCCACAACACACCCCAAAATTGGGGACCCACCTTTTTTTTGCAGGCTTGCAGAAGAAATCTCAGTGACCCAGATGCTAAAAATGAAGAAAAGAGAAAAAAATGCATGTGTTGAAAGTGTCACGAAATCGCGACCTGTCGCGCCATCGCTGCCGAAAAATAGAAAAACGTCGCGATATCGCGACATGTCGCTCCATCGCTGGTAAAAGTGAAAAGTGTCGCGATATCGCGACATATCGCTGAAAAAAAAGAAAAGTTGTCGCGATATCGCGACATGTCGCTGGAAAAAATGAAAAGGTGTCGCGAAATCGCGACATGTCGCTGGCAAAAATGAAAAGGTGTCGCGAAATCGTGACATGTTGCTCCGTCGCGGCCCAGGCAGGAGAGAGAAAGGCAAGAATGAAAATCGTCGCGATTTCGCGACATGTCGCGTCATCGCTGCCAGAAATGAGAAGTGTCGCGATTTTGCGACGTGTTGCTGCGAAGGGTGTACGGAATGAAAACGGTAGCGATTTCGCGACAGGAAGCAGGAAGAAGGTGCCAAGCGAGAAAAGCGTCACGATATCGCGATAGAAAGCTACAAAGCACGTCGAAGAGAAACGTCGCGATTTCGCGACAAGGTGCAGTCGAAGGTGTACGGAATAGAAAATGGTCGCGATTTCGCGACAGGAAAATAGCATGGCGTACGGAGAAGAGAAACGTCGCGAAATCGCGACAACATTGAGCAAAGAGGTGCCGAGTGAAAAGCGTCACGAAATCGCGACAGATTGCAGGTGGAAGGCATGAAACGAGAAATCGTCGCGATATCGCGACATGTCGCATTTTCGCGACTCCAAGTAGCCAAAGGTGTACGGAACAAAAATGGTAGCGATTTCGCGACAGGAAGCAGGAAGGTAGTGCGAGCAAGAGGGGCGTCGCGAAATCGCGACAGGTCGCGTTTTCGCGGCTCCGAAGCAGCAAAGTGTACGGAGATGTAAAACTGCCGCGATATCGCGACAGAATCGATCGAAGGGCATGAAGTGCAGAAATGGTCACGAAATCGTGCAACTTTTGGGAAAGCATGCTCGATAGAGAAAAGCATCGCGAAATCACGACAGGTTGAGGCCCAAGCAGTACGGATGAGAAGGACGTCGCGAAATCGCGACAGAATCAAGCGAAAGAGTCCGAGACATAAAGACGTCGCGAAATCGCGACAGCATGCAGCAAAGGTGCCCGAAGCAGAAAAGCGTCGCGAAATCGCGACAGGTTGCAGCGAAGGAGCAAGAAGCGAGGTAGCGGTAGCGAAATCACGACGGATTGCGGCAAGAGGGCCCGAAGGAGAAAATGGTCACGAAATCGCGACAAGAAGCAGCCGAGGGCGTACGGACAGGGAAAGCGTCGCGATTTCGCGACATGTCACGAAATCGTGACATGTTGCGTTTTCACTGGGAGTGGCTGCAAGAAAGGTTGCTGACAGAAAAGCGTCGCGATATCGTGACATGTCGCGATTTCGTGACATGTCACGTTTTCGCGGCCAGGAAGGTGAACAGGCTGCATGCCATTTTTGTCATGATTTTCGTAGAAAGACGTTACAGAAGGCGCAGAGAGAACATGTGACACGTGGCATACAGGTGTCAGAGTTGCAGAAGCGTTACATGCAATGGAAGATTTTAAACGTTTCGGCATAAAGCATGGAATAAAAGCATCGAAAGGGCAAGAATTTGAAAAGAAGCAAAGGGAGGTGAAACGAAGCGACGCAGGGGAACTGAAAGGCCACGCCAGACAGTATAAAACCAGAAGTGCAGATTGAAGATAGGGTTGGAAATTGCTGCTTGCAGAGTTGCAGAGACAAGGGCTTTATGCCATTCTGGGCCTGCACTTTGGCAATTTCCTTCATTTGTTCTGGATTTGTTACACCTGGAACACTCTGTCATTGTAACTGTTATATCATTGTAATACAGAGATACAGAAAGTTGGCATCTCATTGATGAGAAAGAAGGAGTTATTTTTGCATGCATGATTTAATGTTTTATCTTTCTCTTTCAGATTTCTAGGCTTTTAGGTGAAGTTTAATGCAAGTGTTCTTGGTTACTTCATGCGAATGTCTAAATCTGAAATTACTTTAGAAACCCCAGAAACCAGCACCTAGCTTATCTGGATTGTGCGAATTTGCAGGTTCTATAGGTTAGGTTGCATGCAAAAACCTCATTATCTTCGGTTTCATCAATCAAGATGGTAGCATTCTGGACATAGTTTAGTTGCATCTTCATTTGCATGTATTTTATTTTCAAATCCTTATTTTATTTTCTGCATTTTAATTACAATCATTTAAATAAATAACTGAAAATCTAGTTGAATTATTCATTTTGAGTCCACTGTAAATTCAAAGTAAATTAAACTACAGTGCCCCTTGTTAACATCTACTTGCAACCCTAAGGTATTCCCAGCAACTATATTGAACAATATCATTGGTGTTAAAGAAACAACATAACAGGAACCTTGGAGAAATTACTTTCTTTGCAAGCAGAGGATTTTAGGACTCAGATCCTACCGGAGAGTGTGCTTTCACAATTGGGTGAAAACACAACTCAACAGATTGGCGCTAGAAGGAGGGCACAAATTGGTTTATTTTATTTTGATTTTCATACCTGAATATTATCTTTTGATCTGATTTTGAAATCATTTGTTAAATCTCACAAACGGCTAAACTGCAACATTGGTTTTTGTTTTTGTTGCAGGTTTTCTTTGAAATAGCCGAGGGTTTCATCAGGCAGGCTGGACCCACCGCGTCGTATTGCGACCAGGTCCCAAACAACCGGGGAAACCATTTTTCATGACCTTACTGGTACTCCCAAGAACAAAGCCAAGCAAGTCGTAAGCTCACCAGTCACAAAAGACCTGTTTTCTCTAGGAACATCGAGTGGACCTACGCCAGTAATATCCGTTGCCCCTAGTGTGCCTATAGTAAGTAATATTTCTACTGCTATTGTAGGTCTGTCTTCATCAATTTTGAGTCAAATGGCTCAAGCTCCAATAACTCCTTGGTATGGAGCTAACAATACTCCTTTGAATATTGCTGGGGATATCCATGAAATCCCCAAGAACATTGAAATATTTTTGCCTAAATACAAACCAGATGGCCCAAGAACAACAGAAGAACATATCCAAGCCTATAGGGATGTTTTAATTAGGCTACAAGTTCAATATGAAGATGTGGCCTGCAGACTGTTCCCCATGAGCTTAGATCCAATAGCATATGAATGGTATATATGCTTGCCAACTGGTTCAATCACCTCTTGGACACAAATGGAAAATGCCTTTGTCAATCAATTTAGGTCACCCTTAGATCCCGCAACTATTTACAATCAGTTTATTACATGCAAAAGGGGCCAAGGGGAACCGATCAGAATGTTTAATCAGAGATTCCAAAAGTGCTATAATAGAGCAATTAGGCACTTTGCTATTGATCCCGTAGTGGCTTTGCAGATATATTTTGGGGCATTGGACCCCATGACAGCCATGTTTGCAAGACGCAACCCTCAGGTTACCACGCTGGCTTTGGCCTATAATGAAGCCATGACTATCGAGCAGCAAATGACACCACAAGGCTACGGGTTTACCCAGATGCCTGTGATGGGACAGTATGCTCCATATGGTCAAGCTCCCCAGGCAAATCAACTCATGGCACCACAAATGCCAAGCATGAACGCCTTCCCATATCAGCAGCTGTATCCACCAACACCCGCGTATGCACCCATCCCAATCCAACCAATCACATCCATTCCACCTGTCCCTGCATTTTTGCAGAACAGTCAATCAACTATGCAAGGAACTAGCCAAGTCAATCCTCAGGCCATAGTTCCTTTTCCAAATCCAACCCCGATTCAAAGTGTCAATCCATACGGGAATCAAATTCCTCAGAACCCGACCCAAGTGTTGAATCAAGACCCCATTAATTATGCGAATCCAACGGGGGTTAACAACAATGTGATTCCACCGAAGGAGATTTATTCAGAAGTCGAAGAGCTCAAGAAATTAGTTCATAAACTGAGCAATGACAGGGTTCAATAGTAGAAGTATGAGTCCCATGCCCATCACCCAAATCAAAATTTTAACAATAGAGGGAGGCATTGGAACACCAAGCCAAACAATGGGGGAGTTCCCGCTCCCATTGCTAATCAACTAGATACTTCTACAGGACCTAGCCAATCCAATTCTCTTTTGAATCTTTCAGATTTGGCGTGGGAAAGGGGGTGCAGGTTGCACAACACAAAAGAACACAATGAGAGGAATTGTCCTGAGATCGCTAGATACACTCATTGTCTTCAGGCACAAGTTGATGATTTGGAACTGGTATCAAATGAGGGTCCATCACAACATCAAGATGATAATATTATGGTGATGGAAACTGTATATCATCAAGAAGGTGAGAGTGAGGAAGAAGAAGACGAAATTCTGGAACAGGAGGTGCAAGCTTTTCGAGATTTTAGGAAGGGGAATCATGGATACCATTTGAGAAGTAAATCTAAAACCCCTAAAACCTCATCAACACCTCCAAACAACTCTATTCTTCCTCCCGATACTAAGGCAAATAATAATCCTCCCCCTCCACTTAGAAGAGAAATGTCTAATGATGTGCAGAAGACAGTCAAATTCGAAAAGCCAAACTATGACATAGTGGAGGATCTAAAGAAGTCCAAATCTAGCCTTTCGTTCTTGGACGCAGCTAGATTGTCGGGCCAAAAGGAGGCATTGATAAAAGCTTTGAACTCACCTGATCAAACGTGGAAAGGAAAAGGAGTCGAATCCCATCTCATTTTGCGAAAGGAGAGAAGGGATGTCCCGCCATTCTTACTGACTCTGAGAATTGCGGGTAAGAATTTGCATAACTATTTGGTGGACACAGGTGCCACGAGCAACCTCATGCCTACAAAAATATGTAAAATGCTAGGTCTGCAACCTGTTTCATCCAAATGTACAGTCCTGCAACTGGACAGATCAGAGGTAAATGTAGTGGGGACTCTATATGATGTCAAGATTCAATTGAATTCTGAACCCAGGGTTCAGCAGGTTGTGGACATTCTGGTGGTTAATATCCCAAGTAGGTATGGAATGCTACTTGCGAGGGATTGGATGAAAACTCTGAATGGCTATTTTTCAACAGACTGCTCACATATGTGGTTACCATGGAAGGGAATTGCAAACCAAATCAGAGTGGAAAATGAACCGAGGCTTAAGGAGATTATAACAGATTTTAACAAGCCGAATGAAGTTCAATTTTCTGAGCCAGAACTAGGAGTTTATGCATTTGATGTTGAGGAAGCTGTTGAAGAGCCTAAAGAGGAGGCGTGTCAAGGTGGCTCTTCTGAGGAAAATGATTACACGTGGTTGCTCAGGTTCGATGGATCAAAATCTAGACAGGGAGCAGGAGCTGGAGTCGAGCTCACTGGTCCAGGAGGTAAACCATTATTAGCTGCTTACAGACTGCAATTTCCTTGCACGAACAATGTGGCAGAATACGAAGCATTGATTTTTGGTTTACGTCTAGCATTGAGCAAACATGTTAAATGCTTGAAGGTTTTGGGAGATTCTGAGTTGGTAGTCAAGCAAATCAAAGGACAATATACATGCCGTGACAGGAGACTGAGCCTTTATAGAACTAGGGTTATGGACCTCATTGAGGAATTCGATGCATTCAATATAGCCCTTATTTCTAGGAAAGGAAATCGAATAGCAGACTCTCTTGCAGTCGTCACGGGCATGTTAAACCCGGTTGATATAAAAAGATGTAAAAAGTTTTCTATTGAGCTGGTTCCTTGTCCATCAATACCCGATAATGTAAAGAATTTCCAGGTTTTTGAAAGTGACAGACATATTTTCAAATTTGTCACGAACTCGGGCATTTTTGAAAATCAGGTGATTGATGAGGAGCAAAGGTGGCAGGATGAAACAGAAGATGAAATTGAAACTGCGTATCAATCCAACAAAATTCCTAAAGACGTGGTTTCATTGGAAAAGATGTTCGACATGGGATGCAAGACCAAGAAAGGAAAAAGAGTCCCACTCCCTAAAGAGGCATGTGATTCAATTAATCTAGGGAGTGCAGACAATCCAAAGGAGGTGTACATAGCAAAGGCATGTACAGAGGAAGAAAGGAGCAATATAATGCAGGCATTGAAACATTACATAGATTGTATTGCTTGGAACTACAATGAGCTGAAGACATACAACCAAAACATTATCACACATACCATCCCTTTGAAGCCAGACTCCAAGCCTTTTAGGCAAAGACAACGAGTTGTTAACCCGCTATTGGAGCCTTTGATCGAAAAGGAGGTTAAAAGATTATTGGAAGCGAAAATCATTTTTCCTGTTAGGCACTCAACCTGGGTGGCTAACCTCGTTCCAGAGAGAAAAAAGAGTGGAGAGATTAGGCTGTGCATAGATTTTCGAAATCTTAATAAAGCCTCTCAAAAAGATAATTATCCACTGCCATCAATCGATGAAATTCTACAAATGGTAAATGGATCTGAAATGATGTCCTTTCTCGATGGGTATTCTGGGTACAACCAGATTCTTATACATCCAGATGACAGGATGAAAACAGCCTTCACTACCAAGTGGGGGACATTTGCATATAAGAGAATGTCGTTCGGACTGTTAAATGCTGGTGCAACTTTTCAACGCGCCATGGATTATGCATTCAAAGGGCTCATAGGCAAATGCATCATCGTGTATGTGGATGATATCCCAGTTTTCTCGAAAAAGAGAGAGGAACATGTCAAAGATTTAAAGAAAGTGCTTCAAAGATGCAGAGAACATGGAATTTCCTTAAATCCCAAAAAGTGCATTTTCGGAGTAACAGAAGGAAAATTGCTGGGTCACATTATTTCAAAAGAGGGCATATCCATCGACCCAGAAAGGATACAAGCTATCCAAAACCTACCTCTCCCGAGTAGTAAGAAAGAATTGAGATCTTTCTTTGGGAAAGTTAATTTTGTGAGGAAGTTTATCTCTAGCTTTGCTGAGATAGCCAAGCCTCTGAACAAGATGCTCAAGAAAGATGTGGATGTAAAATGGAACGAGGAAAGTAGAGTGGCCTTCCAGAACATCAAAGATGCCATTTCCAGAGCCCCTGTCCTTATAAGTCCGGACTACTCCAAGCCTTTCTATATTTATGCTTTTGCATCAAAACACTCCTTTGCGAGTGTCTTAACCCAAAAAGGCGAGGATAGTGCCGAAAAACCCATAGCATTTTTAAGTGCCCCCTGAAAGATGCTCAATTAAGGTATTCAATCCTTGATAAGCAAATGTACGCACTTTTTAAAACGGTGAAAAAATTTAGGCATTACATTGTGCACAACAGAGTTATTGCCATCGTGCCCGACTCTGCTGTCAAGACCATGTTTTTACAAAATGAACTAGGTGAGAAGAGAGGAAAATGGATTTCCACCATCCAAGAATTTGATCTCGAAATCCAACCTATGAAACTAGTTCGAGGACAGGGACTGGCGAAGGCGATCGCAGAAAATAATCCGCAAATAACAGGCCAATGCTCGAATACAGAATACATTGCTAAGGATGACTCGTATGTTGATATTGTGCAATTTTTATTGATCGGTAAGTGTCCTTCTAATCTGAATTCAACACAGAGAAGAGCTTTGAGGCTTAAGTCTATCAATTATCTGATGAAATCTGGTGTGCTTTACAAGAAGAATCATGAAGGTATCTACCTGAGGTGCTTGAACAAAGAAGAAGCCGCCAAGGTGTTGCAGGAATTTCACGGGAAACATGGAACTGGTCATGGTGCGGCCAATGCTACAGCACATCAAATCCTGAGAGCAGGATTCTACTGGCCCCATATTTTCAAAGATGCACATGCCCATGTACGATCTTGTCATATCTGTCAAGTGGCTGCCAATAGAGAGAGAAATGCAGCCATGCCCCTACAACCTGTAGTTGAAATGAGACCATTTGCACAGTGGGGACTAGATTTCATCGGGGTTATTAACCCAAATTCTTTTGATTCTCATAAATTCATATTGACAGCTACAGATCATCGTACAAGGTGGACATGAAGCGATTCCTACTAAACATGCCACCACAGACGTTGTAATTAAATTCCTTGAGGACCATATTATAACAAGATTTGGAATGCCTAATTCTATTGTCAGTGACAATGGTAAAGCATTTATTTCTACGCAATTTGCAGATTGGGCATATGATAACAAAGTGAGCTTAAAATTTGCATCCAATTATTATCCTCAAGGAAATGGGTTGGCCGAATCTTCAAATAAGAATTTGTTGAATACCATCAAGAAATTGCTGGAAAAGAACCCTCGGGACTGGCACAGCCAATTGAAGTTTGCCCTTTGGGCAGATAGGACCAGAGTGAAAGAATCTATAGGGAATACTCCCTATCATTTGGTCTATGGGCAAGACCCGATATTTCCTGCAAATTTGAAGTTGCAGACCTTACATTTCATACAAGAGTACTTGGGGACAGATGATCAAGTTGAAGCTAGGTCAAGTCATTTGCTGCACCTTGATGAAAAGAGAGAAGAGGCCATGAATCACATGAATAAACACCAGGAAGTTATCAAAAGATGGTTTGACAGAAGGGCCAAAGTTAAATCATTCAGAATTTCAGATTTGGTATTACTATGGGACAAAAGACATGAGGAAAAAGGGAATCATCAAAAGTTTGATTGTCTTTGGTTAGGCCCATATCAGATTTCAGAGATTCTTGGGAAGAATACCTTCAGAGCTAAAAACTTTAGAAGGGAGAGATTTCATGCTACCGGTTAATGGGCAGATTTTAAAGCATTATTTTAGCCCTTAGGTTGTGAGATTTTGATATTATTCTTTCGGTTTTGGTGGGGATTTGCAGTTTTTGTTTTTATTGTTTAGGATTGTTAGTCTAGCTAGGATTTTGGTGGTGGTTTTGATTTCAATTGGCATGTTTTGTTAATTTTGATAAAAAATAAAAATAATAATAAAAAAATAAAAAAAAGTATTGAGATGTCAACTTATGCTTAAGGTTAGGAGAATATGAAATATTGGAATTGTCCTGTAAAAGCTCCACAAGTAACACAAACATCTTAAGTTATATTGTTTGATTTTGTGATGCATGAAAGAGTCAGTTTTGCATGACAAATCATTTCATTTGCAATTCAAGAGATAATGCATTCATGTTCCATCTCACCTTACATACATTTCATCTTAGTTGCATATGCATCTTAGGTACAAATCATTAAAGTATGTCAAATCCTCTTAGGGTTGTGTTATAACATAAATGTAAATAAATCCTAAGGTTGGAAACTGAGTCTTGAGGTATCTCGAACCAAGCACGTCTCATACATTAAGAAGGATCTTGAGCAAAATGGTCAAAACCTAACTTGGAAGAAAAGGTTGGGCGAAAGAGGTTTTTCATGTCTATCCTATTATGCAACATGATCCTTAAAACAGTGGTTTTGACCACTTCCATAGAGCTTAAAGCCTAAAATCAGAGTAGTAAGGATAGGGTTAAATCCTCATCGAACTTAGGTTGAGGATCCAATTCCCCAAAGCTTTGATTTGACCTACATGGAGTAGTAAGGATAGGGCATAAATTCTCATCTCGCTTAGGTTGAGAATCTGATTCCCCAAAGCTCTTATGTCTCATTTCATAGTAAATCTTGGATTGTAAGGATCGTACTACTTGTCCTCTACAAAGGATGGGTAGTCATCCCCAAGGTCTAAGCAACAAAATTAATATTTTTCATCTAAAGTTTGGATTGTAAGGATCGTACTACATGTCCCTAGCCAGGATGGGTAGTCATCCCCAAGGTCCAAGAAGTAAAAAATAAATTTTTCCCATCTCATCTTTATATTGGATTGTAAGGATTGTACTACTTGTCCTCTCGCAAAGGATGGGTAGTCATCCCCAAGGTCCAAAGAAATGAAGATAAGTTTTGGATTGTGGGGTTAGATATGCCCATGCATGGCATCATGTCTTGCCTCAAAAACAAGACCACTGATTGTCTAGAGGGTTAGACTAGCATGACCATTTCTTCCATAATTGGTTTAATTATTTTGCTCAAAGTGAGGTAATGAACTCTAAATCAGAATAGTAAGGATAGGGTTAAACTCTCATCTCGGTTGGTTGGGAGTCTGATTCCCCAAAGTTCTGATTTCACATTCACTTGCACATGGGTTCCAGATAGTAGGGACTCATAACCAACTTTGGGATACAATAAGGTAATGAATTAGTGGATCCTAAGAGGGTTTGGCAATCTTGAATGCTTGTACATAATAATAGAAGAATGACTATGCCTTTTACGAAAGCAAAATCTCTTAGCATATTCATTAGGGTACACAAATCATTCACCATCTCACATATGCATTCATGCAAAACTGACAATGGAGTGTGGATCAATTTCAAACGATAGGAAAAGAAATCCATTGCACACACTGAGCTAATACTTGATGATTCTAATGATTCATGTACTTCTGATCTTTGGGCATTTGTTTGTATTGCTTATGTGCTAACACATGTTTTCGAGTTTGTGATATGTTTCAGGTTGGGTTCTTACTAAAAATGCTCAAGAGCATTTTACAGCAGAGTCGCCATTTGTTGTGGCTAGTCCACAACACACCCCAAAATTGGGGACCCACCTTTTTGCAGGCTTGCAGAAGAAATCTCAGTGACCCAGATGCTAAAAATGAAGAAAAGAGAAAAAAATGCATAAGTGTTGAAAGTGTCGCGAAATCGCGACATGTCGCGAAATCGCGACCTGTCGCGCCATCGCTGCCGAAAAATAGAAAAACGTCGCGATATCGCGACATGTCGCTCCGTCGCTGGTAAAAGTGAAAAGTGTCGCGATATCGCGACACATCGCTGAAAAAAAAGAAAAGTTGTCGCGATATCGCGACATGTCGCTGGCAAAAATGAAAAGGTGTCGCGAAATCGCGACATGTCACTGGAAAAAATGAAAAGGTGTCACGAAATCGTGACATGTTGCTCCGTCGCGGCCCAGGCAGGAGAGAGAAAGGCAAGAATGAAAATTGTCATGATATCGTGACATATGGAGTCATCAACGTTGGAAATGAGAAGTGTCGCGATTTCGCGACGTGTTGCTGCGAAGGGTGTACGGAATGAAAATGGTAGCGATTTCGCGACATAAAGTAGGAAGAAGGTGCCAAGCGAGAAAAGCATCACGATATCACGACAAAAAGCTACAAAGCATGTCGAAGCGAGAGAAACGTCACGATTTCGCGACAGGGTGCAGCCGAAGGTGTACGAAATAGAAAATGGTCATGATTTCATGACAGGAAAATAGCATGGCGTACGGAGAAGAGAAACGTCGCGAAATCGTGACAACATTGAGCAAAGAGGTGCCGAGTGAAAAACGTCGTGAAATCGTGACAGATTGCAGGTGGAAGGCATGAAATGAGAAATCGTCGCGATATCGCGACATGTCGCATTTTCGCGACTCCAAGTAGCCAAAGGTGTACGGAACAAAAATGGTAGCGATTTCATGACAGGAAGCAGGAAGGTAGTGCGAGCAAGAAGGGCGTCACGAAATCGTGACAGGTCACGTTTTCGTGGCTTCGAAGCAGCAAAGTGTACGGAGATGTAAAACTATCGCGATATCGCGACAGAATCGACCGAAGGGCATGAAGCACAGAAATGGTCGTGAAATCGTGCAACTTTTGGGAAAGCATGCTCGATAGAGAAAAGCGTCACGAAATCGTGACAGGTTGAGGCCCAAGCAGTACGGATGAGAAGGACGTCACGAAATCACGACAGAATCAAGCGAAAGAGTCCGAGACATAAAGACGTCGCGAAATCGCGACAACATGCAACAAAGGTGCCCGAAGCAGAAAAGCGTCATGAAATCGTGACAGGTTGTAGCGAAGGAGCAAGAAGTGAGGTAGCGGTAGCAAAATCGTGACGGATTGCGGCAAGAGGGCCCGAAGGAGAAAATGGTCACGAAATTGCGACAAGAAGCAGCCGAGGGCGTACGGACAGGGAAAGCGTCGCGATTTCGCGACATGTCGCGAAATCGTGACATGTTGCATTTTCGCTGGGAGTGGCTGCAAGAAAGGTTGCTGACAGAAAAGCGTCGCGATATCGCGACATGTCACGATTTCGTGACATGTCGCGTTTTCGCGGCCAGGAAGGTGAACAGGCTGCATGCCATTTTTGTCATGATTTTCATAGAAAGACGTTACAGAAGGCGCAGAGAACGTGTGACACGTGGCATACAGGTGTCAGAGTTGTAGAAGCGTTACATGCAACGGAAGATTTTAAACGTTTCGGCATAAAGCATGGAATAAAAGCATCGAAAGGGCAGGAATTTGAAAAGAAGCAAAGGGAGGTGAAACGAAGCGACGCAGGGGAACTGAAAGGCCATGCCAGACAGTATAAAACCAGAAGTGCAGATTGAAGATAGGGTTGGAAATTGCTGCTTGCAGAGTTGCAGAGACAAGGGCTTTATGCCATTCTGGGCCTGCACTTTGGCAATTTCCTTCATTTGTTCTGGATTTGTTACACCTGGAACACTCTGTCATTGTAACTGTTATATCATTGTAATACAGAGATACAAGAGAGTTGGCATCTCATTGATGAGAAAGAAGGAGTTATTTTTGCATGCATGATTTAATGTTTTATCTTTCTCTTTCAGATTTCTAGGCTTTTAGGTGAAGTTTAATGCAAGTGTTCTTGGTTACTTCATGCGAATGTCTAAATCTGAAATTACTTTAGAAACCCCAGAAACCAACACCTAGCTTATCTGGATTGTGCGAATTTGCAGGTTCTATAGGTTAGGTTGCATGCAGAAACCTCATTATCTTCGGTTTCATCAATCAAGATGGTAGCATTCTGGACATAGTTTAGTTGCATCTTCATTTGCATGTATTTTATTTTCAAATCCTTATTTTATTTTCTGCATTTTAATTACAGTCATTTAAATAAATAACTGAAAGCTCATCAAAATCCAAGTTTGGAATAGATTTATTCATTTTGAGTCCACTGTAAATTCAAAGTAAATTAAACTACAGTGCCCCTTGTTAACATCTACTTGCAACCCTAAGGTATTCCCAGCAACTATATTGAACAGCATCATTGGTGAATGAAGAAACATCACAACAGGAACCTTGGAGAAACTATTTAGTCATAATTTCTTTGCAAGCAGAGGATTTTAGGACTCAGATCCTACCGGAGAGTGTGCTTTCACAATTGGGTGAAAACACAACTCAACACCTCCTTAAATTTGCATGTTACTAAACCTTCTACCTTGTTTATGCTCTTAATAATTTTTGTATATATTTCTCGAAAAAGTAGGTGGTAGATAAATATTATAGTCTTTTTGTGTGTTGGTTGATGAGTCTTCAATACTCTCTGTTTGGATGAAATAATTACTACATATTTCAATATTAAAAATATATCTTCACCACTTTCACAATGAGTGTTACATATATTTTGAATGATTTCTTCCTATGTAGGCATTAGTCGAGTTATGTAGCACTTCCTTTCATTATTCCAAATGATACTTGCATGAGAGGACATCCTCGATGTCTTCTTATCCTTCAATATTTCTTCCCTAATAGATGCAATCTATTCAATCTTGGATTTAATGCTCTTTTCCTTCTTCTCAACGAGTATAAGTTCTATATTTTCTAGTGAACCGATGATGATATCTTCTTCAAGGTTGGCTCTAGCTATGGATCCAATACAACCCTTTTATTTGATGATATGTCTTCAATGGGTGGTTGTTCTTGATATCTATGATTGCTCTCTTCCTATATGGTGATTCATCTCTAATAAGTGGTAGCTTTCAATAGCTTTAGCTAGTAGTTTATCCAAGCAATCAATTTAGTAATGTACTCCCTATCTAACTTTTATTTTAACATAGATTACTCTCTTTAGTGTTGTTAACCTAATAATGAGTGCTATGTATCCTTCAATGCTATAGGTTTCCGATGTGGCATTGGTCCTTTGCAATCGTGTTGCTCACATGTAGTTAGTTACAACAAGCTATGGTATATTCTAACACCTTTATGAGGCATATACTGAGCCCTATGGATGGCTCTTCTATGAGAATATTTTTCATGTTTCTCCTCTACCAATGGTGATTGCATGTAGTTAGGATGATAGGCTATGTAGAGTATCTTTAAGACACTTAAATTTTATCTCCCTTTGATGTAATAATAAAGATAATTTCGGTGCTTGTATATCTTTTTAATTTGATTCTTAGTTGCACCTAAAACTTGAGACTCTTCTAGTCTCATTTTATAGCTCTCTTCATTGGTTTTTATGGTGTCTTTCTTCTCCACACATTGTAGGAATATAACCCTGTAAGGTGGCTTCTCTAGACCACAATAAGTTGTTGGTTTTGTGCACCAAATAGTGTCTTTAGACACTTTGATATATGTTGATTTTTTTACTTAGGTTTTCCACTCTAGCTTAACAACTAATGCATATAATAATCCTTTGAGAGTAGCTAGTTTTATGAATAACTAGAATAGTGTAATCAATCCTTAATGTATTAATAATATGTCTAACTCAATGCACTTAAGGATAATAATATTTTCACCTTATTTCTCTTGTAAATGAACCCTCAAAGTAATTTTAAATACATGCTTTGTTTTCAATGCAACTTAAAATACATAGTGCACCTTAAAACTCTTTTAATAACAACTAGTATAGTGCAATATTGATATCATCTTATTACTCCCTCAAATAAAACTTAAATCATGCACTAGTAATTGCTCCTAAATGCACTATAATCTCTATAACTTAATGTAATATTTTTTATTGTAAATAGATAATAAGAGGATGAGGTTTTTATTTCTATAAAAAAATATCTAACTCCTATTTTATTGTGTAGGTATAAATCTTAAAATAAACTACCTTTTGCACTCTCTATGATGACTATAATATGCAATATTCTCTTTGCAACTTCTTAAAACTCTAATATGGTCCTTAATGAAACTAACTAATGAACTAAATATATTTGTTCATAAAATTAACCCTTTATTCCTAAGTTTCTTATATTTAAGGTCTCTAAAGATAAAGGATTGCTACGTGATTAGATTCACTGTATTACTATCTTTAACTGGAAAAACTTGTAACTATTCTTGTATGTTCTAAACAACTCCTCAAATTACTATTTCATAGCTTAGTAACTCCTCTATCTTGTTGTGTGAAACAATAGTGTGGTGGTTTCAATTTTATTTCAGTATGCTCTCTATAAAACTAAAGTTTTGCAACTAGTAATGTTGTCCTAATTTCTATCCTTTCTAGTCAATTTCTATACTAAAATGATGTCCATGAAACTCAAAAATTTGGTAGGGTATTCTACCAATTTTTTACTTTAATAACCCTTCAGTATTCTACTAAATATTCAGTAAACCTCCTTTCTTTGAATGAGCCTTATAGCCTTCAAAGGTAATCTTCGAACATGTTAGGTTTAGTAGTAATGTTTGACTCCTTTATCCATAAAAATCCTTGTCAAATTTTTACTTTAATCAAGATCTTCTTCTCAAGAACCTAAAATTCTTTAGGTCCTCCAAAATTTGGTAAACTTCTTACCAAAATTCTTCTCCTTTGGGCTTGTTGTTGGATGGCGATAATTGTCCTAAAAACTTCCTTTATCAAGAACTTCTCTTTGGTGGTAAATCTCTCCAATTATTTCTCCTAGGAACTCCTTTAATGACCTTCTTTGAATCTCCTTTAATGAGGCTCACCAAGCCTTCTCCTTGTTTCTCCTTGATATTTATTGTAGGTCTCTTCAGCTTCTCAAGCTAATTTCTTCTTCTCCTTCATGGTGAATTCTTCAATATTCAATGAAGATCATAAATCTCCTATATTCACCAAGACTCCTTGTTAGAGTCTCTTTAATATACTATTTGTATTTTTCAATGAAGATCACCAACCTCTAATATTCTTTTGGACTCTTCTCTAGAGTCTCTACAATGAATCTACAACAAGGCTCCTATGGATATTTTTTCTTCCACACTTTGTACATCTACAACCTATAGCAATGGGACATTTTATTTAGACCTCCAAATATTCATTCTTTCTCTTGTTTATTGTGGTGCTGGAATGATTCTAAAGAAGATATTATTCCTAGATATTTTGTAGAAAGATTCTCAACTTCATTTGAAACCCTTTTTCCTGTAACAAAGTTTTAGGACTATAATGGAAGAAATTCTAAATCTAGATATAATGAATCTTCACTAATTTATTTGTCAATCTAGTGGATACTTTCTTAGTCCTAGTCTTCATGAGTTATTCTACAACCTTGTAGAAATATTCTATCCAAATGCAATCTCAAAAATTTTGAAAATGAGATTTCTAAATTTCTTTCAATCTCACTTGTGGCTCTTCCTATTTTCTATCAATTCATCATGTGCTATGATACCACTATTAGATTTTTATGGGTATATGATATAGGAAATGCAACCAAAATATGTAATATAAAAAATCTCTAATATCTAGATAATAACAACACTATAATATGTAGGAAAATAATAAGATAAACTTCTACAATAGCTCAAAAATATGTCATTAATGTAAGCTCACAAAAATAGTACAATGTAATATAATGGAGTACATGAACACTCCATAAACTCATATAAAAGGACTACGTAGTATCACACTACTAATCTATACTAACCACACTCTATATTCTCTCCTTACTCTTTCACTCACTATAATATATTTATATAGTAATATAGGTTCCTTGGCTCTCACTCTATCATTGACTCTATCCTATGACTTATGTACATGTGGACCACATGCACATTTACATCATTGCACATTCTAACACTTGTGCATTTATTACATGTTGAATTAACTAGATAACCTTACTATAAGGTAAACCCCTACTCTAGTAATGTACCAAAGGTGGTACATTGATATGTACCCAATAATATAATATATTCTCTAACAATTTTGAGATATATGCATTTTATGTTTTTATAAAAATCTAAATTATAAAAATAGAAAATAAAATTTCCATAATTGAAATATTTTACAAATATGATATCCATGTCCATCCTCCATACATGATGAGACACATTTAAACATTTTTAGGCCTTTTAAATACAATCCACTTCCACTTCATGAATATTATCTATATCACATGCTCTTTTTATTATAGTTTCTTCTCAAAAATTAAAAAAAATAGTTTTAAGCTATAGATTCATAGCCATTAGGTCTCCTTAGTATCAATCCTTACTTAGGATATATATTTCAAAAGTATGAAATAAATAAGATATAATATATTTAAATATATAAAATATCATGAACAATTTTAAATGACTAAATTTATTTAAAGTTATTTTAATACTTATATTAAGATTATATATGTTGAGTCAAAATTGATATGAAGTAAATATATCTAATCTCCTAAGATCTTATTGACCCCATATTCTTCTTCAATATACTTATTTAACAAATATTTTATTTTATTTATAATTTTATTGAAGGACACATCATAATATATTATACATAATATTTTTGGTTTAAGATCAATTCTATGCCTCTAAAACATATCTAGAATAATAATAATAATAATAACCTTACTCATTAAAAGTTTTAACAACAAAAAATATATAAAATATATAGAAAATTTTTAAAATATTTACAAGACACTTTTATCCATTAAAATATTTTCTATAATATTATTCTAATATAATTTTTTAAGGTCTCAATAATGACCTGCTATTATAATACACAAAGCTTAAATGTTGACATAATATCTCATCATATTTATAATAGAAAACTAAATTGCCATAGAGAACATGTTTTCTATATTCATCAAATAAGCCTAGGAAAGGACCATCATATTGTAGATATGATGGACTCTAATATCTACACCTAGACATAGTTTATAATTTATGTAAATTTGTAGATTGAGAATATTCAAGTATAGATACTCAAAGGTTGTATATGACCATTATAGTTGACTAGAGAATAACATGGATCAATGTCATGGTCATGGTTATAGCTATGGGTGAATGAAACAAGGATATAATTTACCACAATATGAAAAGCAATGATGGTCTTGATTAGGGGATGAAGCATATATTTGTTTTCATGGTCATGATTGTGTGAAAGTGAAGGAAGGACATTTATGAGTAGGGGAAAGAGAGCATCCATGGGGACTTTAGGGTAGGGTATGGTTGTACTAGATTCTCACCATCATTCAAGAAAATTTTGGGATTATTGTTAATAAAAAATTCTCACCATGGGTACTTTAGGGTAGGGTATGCTTGTACTAGATTCTCACCATCATTCAAGAAAATTCAAGGATTATTGTTAATTCAGGGATCAAATGTTCTTTTTTGGGAGGATTCTTGTGATGGTCACCCTCCTATATTGAATTAATATCCTATATTATGTTCCCTAAGCATTTTTTTCTTGGAAGCAAGTTGGTCTCGTGTGGAGGACTTTAAAAAAATCTAGTCTTTTGGAAATATGGATATGTACAGGTGGAAAGATCCACAATAATGGACCCAAGGGGGACTGGCAAATGAAAAAGAGGTGCTTACTCTAATTCTTACAGGGAGGCCTTGCTCTTCATTGAGGGGTAAATATATTCTAGCTTTGAACCCTAATCATAGGGGAACCTACTCGATAGCCTATGGTTATTAGGTTCTTAATAAGCAAAAGTATGGGAGTCTTCCTATCACTTGGTGGAAAAAGGTGTGGAACAAATTTGCATGGCCAAAATGTAACTTCTTTCTCTGGTTGGCAGCTCATAATAAATGCCTCACTTGGGATAATGTGATCAAGAGGGGATTTTAGGGTCCTTCTTTTTGTGTCCTTTGTAGTAAGAATGAGGATGACTCTTCTCATTTATTTTTCCAATGCTCCCTTTTTGGAGACATTTGGCATTGTTTGTGGAGTGCTTGGAACCATCCATGTTTTCATGTGTTGTCCCTAGTGGAGTTTTGGAGTAGTCTGGATAGAACTTTGGCCAAGGCCCCCTTCTTTCGGGTGGCTTGGAATTTGGGCCCTTCTTACATCATCTGGAAAATTTGGCTTGAATGGAACCTACATATATTTTAGGGAAGTTATTTGGCTATTTAAAATATGTTGCAAAGGATCATGTATATGGTTCAAGAAACCATCCATAGCAAATGTGATGCGGACCCTCTTTTGGATTGTAGGAAGGAGAAGGTACAGCAAGCCCTTGGTATATTTAGGAATGGTGTGAACTCTTCTAGCCCTAGTAGGGTTCCTCAGCTCAGCAAGAAGGTTCAGAGAGATGGTAGGTGGAGGCCACCCCCTAGAGAAGTTTTAAAAATTAATACTGATGGATCGTCCATGGGTAATCCTGGACATGCTTTGGAATTGGCGAGTGTTGGGAGAGATTCTACTGGTGGTGTCATTTTTTTCTTTTACATTTTTAAAGGTGTTCACTCCAACAATTTTATGGAAGCTCTTGCAATTCTTGAGGCCTTGCGTAGTGGATTTTCTCTTGGATGGCATAGGATTATATGTGAGTCTAACTCTCAAATTGTGGTTAATATTTTAAATAGTAAAATGGTGGAGGAATTTAATTGGCAGTTGGCCTCTGTAGCTGTTTAGATTCTCAGAATGATTGAAGATTTTGAATTTATATCCTTTGTGTACATTCCAAGGGAATGGAATATGGTTGTTGATTACCTGGCCAAAAGGGATTTTGAGCTACTGTATCCTTGGAGTATCAAAAATTGGGAGAGTCTCTCATTTGGGTACTCTTAACGCCTGTGGGAGTTGATCCACAGGGATGTACAAACTTAATGTGGTTTTTTCTTGTTGTATTTTCTGGGTTTCATTATATTCTAGTGGTTTTAGCTTGTTTGGTTGTTTATTTGAGTCCTGGTTGGAAGCTCAGTTGTACTTTGTAATCCATACTTTTTATTAATAAATTTTAACCCCTTTATTTAATATGCAAAATAGTTTTCTTTCTTCATATTTTGAAATAAGTTTCTCTTATTATAAAATTCTATCATTAATCATTTATATAATCATTGTAACAAAAAAAATTGCAAGAATTATTAAAAAAAAAATACTTACTCTTGTGTAAAAATATATAAACATAGAAAATTCAATATTTAAATGCATATTACAAGATAGGTGCCCATGTTTTAATTTAGTATTTTAAACAATTGTAGATAATATCCTTGTCCTATCATATAATATAGATTTATATTGCTCTTCCATCTCATCAATCTAGTTCTCATCCTTTGAAGCAATACTCTTAATGGACAATATTATTGTTGTCAAATTTCTATAATCATAGTAACCAAAAAATTGCATGTATTATAAAAAATTATTTACTCTTGTGTAAAAATATGTAAACTCAAATAATTCAATATTTAAATGCATACTACAAAATAAATGAATCAAGTAACATTTTAAAACCATTCTAGTCAAGATCTATAATCATAAAAAAATTATTTTCTATAAGGGATTCATCAAATTAATCTCTTGCATAAATAATTAAAATATTTTAATTGATTATGGGATATATTTATTTTAGTCTTTTTATACAAATCTAAATTAAAAAATATAGAAAATAAAAAATGAAATATTTTACAAAAATGATATCCATGTGGATATTCCATACATGATGAGACACCTTCAACATTTTTTAGGCCCTTTAAAGACAATCCACTTCATGAATATTATCTACATGCTCTTTTTTTATGGTTTCTTATCAAATATAAAAAAAATAGGTTTTAAGTTATAGAATCATAGCTATTAGATCTCCTTAGTGTCAATCCCTACTTAGAATATATATTTCAAAAGTATAAACTAAATAAGATATAAATATATTTAAATATAGAATATATATATATATATATATATATATATATATATATACATATATATATATATATATATATATATACATATATATATATATATATACATATATATATATATATATATATATATATATTGATTGATTGATTGATTGATAGTAGAAGAGATTTTAAAGGTTCACCAAACCTGTTACAAGTAGGGTTTTGAAAGACACCCTCAAAGCTTAGATCTAGCAATAAGACAACAAGAAAGATTAATCTAGATTCTAGTACTCAAACCCTAAAATCGAATGAAGCAACCTCCTAAAAAATAAGTTGCATATTTTTATCAAGAAAATACAAGATATTGCCCCATGGTCAAACCACCATGTGCTCAGAAATCTAAAGCAATGGAGAAAAACAATAGCATAAAAAAATATTATCGGTTAAAATAATTTTACAAGAAAATATCGGCCAAATCGAAGCATTTTTAGCCTCATAAGAAAGGAGAATAGGAGAATATTATTATCACAATCAAAAAATCCATCCAAAAAATCATAACAGGATAACCCCTCATAACAACTAGTTTTAAAAATCAACACTAGAAAATATCGACCAAAAAAATCCACATCATATCAAAAAAACAAGCCCATAGGGTTCACTCTTCTAACCAATGAAATACCCACCAAGATCATAAATAATCACTAAGAAACCCACATATCCCATTCAATAAAACCACTCTTAGGGCATTTAGAAAGAAAAAATAGAAAAACACCCAATGTAGTACCTAAGAGAAAAAAAGGGAGGATAGTAAAAATGTGAGCATTGGAACCCTAGGATCTGACTCATCTACTTGAAAATATATACTAGACTAAAGCTACCTAAATAGAAGCACAACATTAGTACAAAACAAAACCATTTGGAATACAAGATTTACAATAGAGTACCCTGGTGATAGGAAAACCTTCCAATATGAAAATCCATGAAGGCAAAAACCTCACATATCCTTCTAAATTCCAACCATAGCCTAGTATAGCAGTATACCCATAAAAAAATCTAGATTTTGAGGTTCCTTCAGCTGAGCCAGCATCATTTCCCTAGCTTCCCTACTAGTGTTCCAACTACCTAGCCTTCCACCTGATGATCCCACCTACATCTATAGTAAAAATGATCAAACCAAAGATATAATGACCAAAAATAAACCAAGATAGAAGACCACCCCATAATACTGCCAGCTATTAAGATCCTTCAACCAACCTAGCCTCCTTCTCCAACCCCCCAACTGAGGTTCTAATAGCCTATCCTTCCTCTCAATAATCCAATTGTAGATGCAAAATCATATTCTAACTAGATTCACTATCCAAAAGGGCATATGGGTTGCCAAGGTTTCAAAAAATATCTATAGCTACAACCCTCAGAGTCATGACCCTCTCTGCCATAATGAGGCTCAAGCCCTCTCTACCATGGTGAGGCTTAGGCCCTCACAGGCCCTCTCTACCATGGTGAGGCTCAAGGTCTCTCTACCATGGTAAGTCTTAGGCCCTCAACAATCCTCTCTACCATGGTGATGGCAAGCCAAGATTCACACAATAGAACTTCCAATTAATTTTCTGCTAATAGCTTAACATAGTCTTACATTACCGTTTCCAGGCATCTTTCTTTTCCCTCTCAATCCCGAACTCACCATCCCTTTCCCTTACAATTTTTGAGTTTTCATCGAGGTCTCGACCCTTCAGGCAATTAATGCCCCACCTGAGAGAATTCACCAAACAAAACAAAAAAATTCCTTCCCTCCGCCAAGTTTTTGAATTTTCTTCCATTAATGGGCCCCCTGCCCCGATCCGCTACGAACTCGCATTAAAGACCTCCCTTGTCCTGCAACCGCCGCTTTGGTCAGACCGTTCTTCTGAACCGTCGTCTAACCCATACTGTCCATGCTCTGCAACTGTTGTTTTGTCAAAATTTAAAAATATGCGTGGTCGATATACTTGTGGTTATCTCCATTATTTTTTAATATACGCGATCGTCAACTCTGTTTTAATTTACGTGGCAGTATGCGTGTCCAATTCTGGCTTTGTCTTCAACTAGCTATGTCACTTTATCACACATGGCAACCATGTGTCATTTTTGGCCTTGCCTGGCCATCCACGTGTAAACTTTGGTCTATCCTTTTCTTTGGCCGCGATATCGCGACATGTCACGATATCACGACATGTCATGATATCGCGACCCAAAGCCCCCTGTGCTTTAGTTCATTTCTTGGCTATGATACCGTGACATGTCGCAATATCGTGACATGTCGTGATATCGCGACCCAAACTGCTCCCTGTGCCTTAGTCTGCTTCTTGGCAGTGTGACGGGGCACCAAAAAAAAAAAAAAAATAGGGACCTTACGAACTCTGCATTCTCCTTCAAATTTCAAATATTTACATGCATTTAAAATAAAATAGCCCGCAGGCTTACAATGGCCGGTCTCGGCTTCGGCTCTGTTCTCCCCTCTCTGTTCTACTTCCTCCTCTGTTCTCCGGTCCGTCGTCCTCTGAAAACAAAAATTTTGTCTTTTTAACGAGGTCCCGGTCCCTCCAGGCAATCAATGCCTCCACCAAATATAATTTCAAATTCAAATTTCCCTCCTCCGGGATTTTTGAAATATCAGTCTTAAACGGCCATCTGCCCGATCTACCAAGGTACCAACATTAATGGTCTTCTGCCTGCACTGGCCGCATCGTTCTGACCGTCCTTGTACTGTCAGCTCCTCCATAATGGCCATCGCCTGTGTCTGGTTCAATGTTCGTACCTGTCACTCTACCAACAATAAAATATACGTGGCCGTGGCCCTTCTCTGGTTTCAACACACGCAACTGTTTTCATGTAGAACTGGCCACGCCTTCTCTTTGACGTAAAAATTTGAAACACGCGCCCTTCTCAAATGTTAAGTTACACGCGGCCGTCCACGTGTCAACTCTGTCCTTTGCGACCGCCACGTGTCCCCCTTCACGACCGCCACGTGTCGCCCCTTTACTGGCCGCGATATCGCGACCGAACTCCAACTCCACTGCTTCATACTTCTCCCCCTCCTTTCTTTTCTGTGCCTTCACTTTAATGATACCTTGCCATGCCTTTCGCTTGCCACGTGTCGGCTTTACACTGGCCACGATATCGCGACCTGTCGCGATATCGCGACAGGACTCCTTCCTCCGCTTTGCCTTCGAAGACCGTCGCGATATCGCGACGTCTAGAGCTCCTCCTCCCCTTATTTGTATTACCATCGCGATATCGCAACGTCGCGATATCGTGACATTTGAAGACTTCTCGCCTCCTCCTTTTATTACTGTCGCGATATCACGACGTCACGATATTGCGACAAAACTTCACCAAAGTTGCAACGCTGCATTGGGGTCACAAAATCGTGACATGTCACGATTTCATGACCCCTCCCTTCCTTGTCTCTCAAAACCTTCCAAACCAAAACTTGCTTCACAAACCTTTCACAGTACTTGAAAATAATAGATCTAAGTGCAAAGAACTTAGAAAGGAAACTAAAAATATTTGGAAGATGCAAGATTGCTTTTCCCTCACCGGATGCTCCTGCATCAGACACCCCGGGTAAGAAGGAGAAGTGACCTTCACTTCTACGCTGTTCGGGCTGCGTCCCTTGCAATATCTCCGAACATTCATCAACCTTTATATCCGGCTCAAATCCTGCTTCTTGGCAAAGTTTTCTGCCCTCTACCAGGCAAATTATGGCATTACTGCACACCTCATCTTCGGTCTGTAATGGCTTCAACTTGTGCTGCATTCCATCTTTCACCAAGGAATAAGTATTTGCACGGCCATCATGCACTGCACTCCGATCAAACTACCATGGCCTTCCTAATAGCAAATGGCATGCATCCATAGGGAATACATCACACAGGACTTCATCCTGGTATCTCCCAATCTGGAACGTGACTAAAAATTGTTCCCGAACCCAAGCTCTGTGGTCCTTCCGCAACCACGCAATCCGATACGGGTGCGGGTGTCTCCTTCTCTCCAGCTGCAACTTAGTAACCATATCCTCGGAAACCAAGTTGTTTGTACTCCCATTGTCAATAATGACATTACAGACTTTGCCCGCACTTTTGCACCGGGTGCGGAACAGGCTTCTCCTTTGCTCAGACTGGTCTTCATCCACCAGCATGGTCCTTCTCACAATCATGGCTTCCCCCTTTTCAGCTTCTTCAGAATGTTCTGAGTCAGCATCCTCAACTGCCACAACTGCTCTAGCAGGACCCACTGGCCTCTTGTTTGTATTTTCCTGGTGTTGTGGGCACTCAAATGCCCGAGGTCATTCTTCTCCACAATGGAAACATGTTCCACAAAATATTCCTCTTCCATACCCGCGTCCAGATCTACCCCTTCCTCTCGGGTAGTTATCATTCTGAACTTGCGATTTTGGGTCTTCATATTCTTCTTTCTGATCCCGACTGCTGCTCTCCTCTTCTTTCTTCTCTTCCTTTCCTTCTTTCTTTCCACCGTTCTTTCCTCCCGGTTCTTTCACTTTTTGCTTGCTGTCAAACTTTCGGTTCAGCTTTTCTTCCACTTTCAAAGCAAATTGGTAAGCATCTTCGATGGTGTTTACCCGAACCAAGCTCAACTCCTCCTGCACACTCGATCTCAACCCATTAATATAACGGGCCACATTTTCTTTGCTGGCTTCTAAGTGTCCGGTTCTGATAGAAATTTTATAAAAATCCTCCGTATATTTTTGAACTGTTCTGTTCATCTGCCTCAAGCTTTGCATTTTGCATAACAGATCCAGCTCATAGTCAACAGGGATGAACTGTCTTTTTAATTTCTCCACCATTCTGTCCCACCTGGTAATCCGTTCTTTTCCTCTTCAGTTTCTCTCCAGCTGTACCCCCTTCCACCAAATGCTAGCATGACCCTTCAGTCGGGTCTTAGCAAATCTGACCCTGTTAGGGTCTTCAAATTCTTCGTATTCGAAGTATTCTTCTAATTCATTCACCCAGTCTATCAATTCCTCTGGGTTCAAGTTCTCAGAATACGTGGGAACCTCTAACTTCGGCCTCTTCCCGATCTGGGATATGGCCTTGTATAGCCGGGCCTGTGTCGGGTCTACATCTTCCTCCTCTTCTTCAAACTCATTCTCCTCTTCCACCTCATCCTCACTGTCTGCATCCCTTCCCGGTTCACGTCCTCTGCGTAGCTCTTCTTGCAGGGTCTGGACTTGCCGCTGCAAAGCCCAAAAATCTTCCACTGCCATGCCTCTGTCACCCACCGGGTTTCTTCTCGGAGGCATCTTCTCTGAACTCAAGCCCTCCCACACGTCCTGGTACAACTGCCTCTCTCTTTCGGTGGTCTATTGTACGCTCAGGAGCTACGGGCTCTGATACCACTGACGGGGCACCGAAAAAAAAAAAAAAAAGGACCTTACGAACTCTGCATTCTCCTTCAAATTTCAAATATTTACATGCATTTAAAATAAAATAGCCCGCAGGCTTACAATGGCCGGTCTCGGCTTCGGCTCTGTTCTCCCCTTTCTGTTCTGCTTCCTCCTTTGTTCTTCGGTCTGCCGTCCTCCTGAAAACAAAAATTTCATCTTTTTAACGAGGTCCCGGTCCCTCCAGGAAATCAATGCCTCCACCAAATATAATTTCAAATTCAAATTTCCCTCCTCCGGGATTTTTGAAATATCAGTCTTAAACGGCCATCTGCCCGATCTACCAAGGTACCGACATTAATGGTCTTCCTGCACTGGCCGCGTCGTTCTGACCGTCCTTGTACTGTCAGCTCCTCCATAATGGCCATCGCCTGTGTCTGGTTCAATGTCCGTACCTGTCACTCTACCAACAATAAAATATACGTGGTCGTGGCCCTTCTCTGGTTTCAACACACGCAACTATTTTTTTTTTTTTGTAGAACTGGCCACGCCTTCTCTTTGACGTAAAAATTTGAAACACGCGCCCTTCTCAAATGTTAAGTTACACACGGCCGTCCATGTGTCAACTCTGTCCTTTGCGACCGCCACGTGTCCCCCTTCACGACCGCCACGTGTCGCCCCTTTACTGGCCGCGATATCGTGACCGAACTCCAACTCCACTGCTTCATACTTCTCCCCCTCCTTTCTTTTTTGTGCCTTCACTTTAATGATACCTTGCCATGCCTTTCGCTTGCCATGTGTCGGCTTAACACTATCTGCGATATCGCGACAGGTCACGATATCGTGACAGGACTCCTTCCTCCGCTTTGCCTTCGAAGACCGTCATGATATCGCGACGTCTAGAGCTCCTCCTCCCCTTCTTTGTATTACCGTCGTGATATCGCAATGTCACGATATCGCGACATTTGAAGACTTCTCGCCTCCTCCTTTCATTACTGTCACGATATCGCGACGTCGCGATATCGCGACAAAACTTCACCAAAGTTGCAACGCTGCGTTGGGGTCATGATTTCGCAACATGTCACGATTTCACGACCCCTCCCTTCCTTGCCTCTCAAAACCTTCCAAACCAAAACTTGCTTCACAAACCTTTCACAGTACTTGAAAATAATAGATCTAAGTGCAAAGAACTTAGAAAGGAAACTAAAAATATTTGGAAGATGCAAGATTTCTTTTCTCTCATCGGATGCTCCTACATCACTGTGATACCGCAACATGTCACGATATCGTGACATGTCACAATATCGTGACCCAAACTGCCCCTCCTGTGCCTTAGTCCGCAAAGCGTCGCGATATCGTGACGTCGCGATATCGCGACCAAACTGCGCCCGCCTTTGCTTTTGAAACTGTCTCGAACATCACCACGTGGCAACCTTCAACTGGTCACGATATCGCGACCAGGACCTGTCACGATATCGCGACGGGACTCCCCCCTCGCCTTTGCTGAGAAATATCGTCACGATATCGCGACGTCGTGATATCGCGACGAAACTCGTCTAAGTCTTGCCATAGCCTTTTGAGGTCGCGATTTCGTGACCCCTCCCCCTTGCTTTACGAAACTTCCCTCCTTGCTTCACAAAACTTCCTCCTTGGGAAATAACTGAAAATAAATCAAATGCAAAGTACTTGGAAAATTTTGGAATACAAAGTACTTAGAAAATCTAGAAAAAAAAAATTTGGAAGATGCAAGATTGCTCTACTGTCGTCGGATGCTCCTGCATCAGACACCCGGGGTAAATAAAAAAAAGTGATCCTCACTTCTGTTTTGTTAGGGGAAGACCCAGGCGGTCAACCTCCGTCTTCGACAACCAAGTTGCATCTTCAACAGGTCTGCCCTTCCACTTTATCAAATATTCAGAATATTGTTTGTTCCTGGTGCTTCTGCCTTCACGAGTGTCTAATATTTCCTCGACCTCGTCTATGGTTGGAGTAGATGCTGGAATTTGCCATAACTTTGTACTTGGTGCCTCTGTACTATCTTCCTCATGGTATTCCACTAAATCTGAAATATTAAAAATAGGTGAAATGTCAAGCCAAATTGGCAATTCCACTTTATATGCATTGCCCGACTCCTGTTTTTCCAGTATTCTGCATGGCCCAAACTTCTTCATCTTTAATTTGTTATAAGTCTTGGCAGGAAATCTTTCCTTCCTGAGATGGACCATGACCTCATCTCCTACCTTGAACTCTTTGAATCGCCGCTTCTGGTCTGCTCTTGTCTTATATTGAGTATTCATTTTTATAATTTGTTTCCTTACTTCTTCATGCAGACTTTTCATATGTTCCGCAAATTCTTCTGCCTCGACACTGCACTTTTCTCTCTTATCCAACTTTCTCAGTTCAGACACATTTCTTGGGCTGTTTCCATAGATTATCTAGAACGGAGATTTATTTGTGCTCTTATTGACTGAATTGTTATATGCAAATTCTGCACGCGGTAAAACTAAATCCCATCCCGTGGGTTGATCTGCTATCAAGCATCTCAGTAAATTACCTAGGCTTCTATTTACCACCTCTGTCTGTCCATCAGTCTGTGGGTGGTATGCAGAACTGAATTTCAGATCTGTCTTCAACTTCTTCCACAAAGTTCTCCAGAAATACCCAACAAACTTTGTATCTCTGTCAGAAACTATGCTTCTTGGTAGACCGTGAAGTCGTACCACTTCCTTGAAAAATAACCCTACAATGTGAACTGCATCACTTGTCTTCTGGCAAGGAATAAAATGTGCCATTTTGGAGAATCGATCAACCACCACAAATACAGAGTCATTTCCCCTCCGTGTTCTCGGCAATCCAAGAATAAAATCCATGCTTATGTCCTCCCATGGCCTCTCAGGTACGAGTAACGGTTGGTATAATCCTGTGTTTTGCCTTACGCATTTTGCCATCTGGCATATTCTACAACTTTGCACAAACTTCCTCACATCTTGCTAAAGTTGCGGCCAGTAGTAATTTTCATCCACTAGGGCAATGGTCTTATCCCTACCAAAGTGCCCACCAAGTCCTCCGTTGTGCTTTTCCTTGATTAAGTTCTCTCGCATGGAACTCCTTGGAATGCATAATTTACTTCCCTTGAACAACATTCCATCTTGGATTAGGAAATCTAACCATTTTGTCCTGTCCATAGTAACAGGTGCCAAGCAAGCCGTCCAGGCTGCTGCAAAATCAAGATCTTCAGGATAAAGACCCTTTAGTTCTTCGAATCCAACTACTTCCACTGTCATTTCAATTAGCAGATTCTGCCTTCTGCTTAAAGCATCTGCAACCCTATTTGATTTCCCGCTCCTGTGCTTTAATACAAAGGTATAGCTTTGGAGAAACTCAACCCACTTCATGTGCCGTTGATTCAGTTTTGTCTGGCTGTTGATGTACTGCAATGCCTGATGATCAGTAAATAGAACAAACTCTTTTGGCAACAAATAATGCCTCCACTTCTTCAGAGCCTGAACTATAGCATAAAATTCCTGGTCATACACTGAATACTTTTTCTGAGCATCATTGAGCTTTTCACTAAAATAAGCAACAGGTCTGCCTTCTTGACTCAGTACAACCCCTATTGCACTGCCACTGGCATCACAGTCCACCTGAAATACTTTGTTAAAGTCTGGGAGTGCCAAAATAGGCTATTCTGTGACCTTTTTCTTTAATGCATCAAAGCTCCTTTCAGCCCCTAATGTCCACTTGAACTCTTTTTTATCCCCTCTAATTGTTTCTGTGAGAGGTGCACAAATGCTGCTGAAGTTCCTTATGAACTTCCTGTAAAAGCTAGCTAGACCATGAAATGATCTTACCTCTATTGTGCTTCTTGGGGTAGGCCATTCGATGATGGCTCTCACCTTCTCTGGGTCCATTTTTAGACCTTCTGTTGAGATTACAAATCCCAGGTATACTAACTCTTTCTTGACAAAATTACACTTTTTTAGATTTATTAATAACTGCTCCTCCCACAGCTTTTCAAAAACCTTCTTGATATGAATCAGGTGTTCCTCTAGGGTTTTGCTGAATATTAATATATCATCTAAATAAACAATGACAAACTTTCCTAGAAACTCCTTCAGTACCTCATTCATCAGTCGCATGAAGGTACTTGGTGCATTGGACAGCCCAAATGGCATGACCAACCACTCATACAAGCCCTCTCTCATTTTGAAGGCTGTCTTCCACTCATCTCCTTCTCGGATACGAATCTGATGATAACCACTTTTTAGGTCAATCTTCGTGAAGTACTCAGCTCCACTCAAACAGTCCATGATATCATCCATCCTTGGCAATGGGAATCTGTATTTGATAGTGATCTTGTTGATGGCCCGTGAATCTGTACACATTCTCCATTCTCCATCCTTCTTTGGCGCCAGAACTGCAGGTACTGCGCATGGGCTCAAACTTTCTCGAATCAATCCCTTCTCCAAAAACTCCTGGACCTGCCTATTTAACTCCTTAGTCTCTACAGGCATCATTCTGTGTGCAGCTTTATTTGGCAAGCTCGATCCTGGCACCAAATCTATATGGTGGCTAATTTTCCTTATTGGGGGTAAACCCTCAGGCACATTATCAGACACAATATCTAGAAATTCCTCCAACAGATCTAGGACTTCTATTGGGGTATCTTGGCATTCCTTCTCCCTAACTCTCGAAATTATTGCATAACATAAATGTTCATGCTTCAAACCGTCCAAAAACTTTCTCCCTTCAACTAAACAGATTTTGGAGCTGTTACACACCTTTTCATCCGCTTCCTTTAAGGGTTTCAACTTATGGCACACGCCATTCTTCGTCAATGAGTAGGTGTTGGCATGGCCGTCATGCACTGCACTCCGATCGAACTGCCGAGAGCCTTCCCAGCAACATATGGCAAGCATCCATAGGCAGGATGTCGCACAGGACCTCATCACAATAATTCCCAATATTAAATTTAACGGAGCACTGCTCACTGACCAAGGCCCTATGGTCCTTCTGTAGCCATGCGACCCGATATGGATGCGAGTGCTTCTTCCTTTCTAACTGTAGCTTGGTAACCATTTCTTCTAAAACCAGGTTATCCGTGCTACCATTATCAATAATAATATTGCAAATCTTGCCCGTGCATTTACACCTTGTGCAGAATAAACTTCTTCTCTGATCTGTGTCCTTCTCCTCATTCAACAGGACTCTCCTTACGATCATTGCTTCCCCTCTCTCTGCTTCTTCAGAATGTTCAGACTCAGCATCTTCCTCTGCCACAGTAGCCCTGGCTGGACCCTCAGGCCTCTTGTTTGTCCTTTCTCGGTGTTGTGGACACTCAAATGCCCGATGCCCTTCTTCACCACAATGGAAACATGTCCCACGAAATACTCCTCTTCCAAACCCTCGTCTAGATCCACCCCGTCCTCTTGGGTAGCTATTCTGATCATGGGGCTGATAAACATCCTCTTCCCTTTGATCCTGGTTACTACTGGCTTCACCAGTCTTCTTCAGATCTTTATATTTTTCTCCATTGGTTCTCCCACCAGTTCTTCCACCATGGCCCCTTCCTCTTTGCTTGCCTTCAAACCGCCTATTCAATTTTTCTTCCACCTTTAAGGCAAACTGGTAAGCATCCTCAATGGTGCTTACCCAAACTAGGCTCAACTCTTCCTGGATACCGAGTCTCAACCCATTGATATAACGGGCTACCTTTTCTTTGTTTGCCTCTAAATGTCCAGTTCTAATAGAGATCTTGTAAAACTCCTCGATGTATTCTTGGACAGTTTTGTTTGTTTGTCTCAAACTCTGCATTTTCCTTAGCAGATCCAACTCGTAATCTGTCGAAATAAACTGTCTTTTCAGCTTTTCCACCATTCTATCCCATCTTGTTATTCTCTCCTTCCCTCTTCTGTTCCTCTCCAACTGTATTCCCCTCCACCAAATGCTGGCATGACCCTTCAACTTGGTCTTAGCAAATCTGACCCGATTAGGGTCTTCAACCTCCTCATATTCAAAATATTCTTCTAAATCATTTATCCAGTCAATCACCTCTTACGGATTTAGGTTTCTAGAATATGTAGAAACCTCCATTTTTGGTTGCTTTCCAATGCGAGAGATGGCCTTGTACAACCTGGCTTGTGCAGGATCCACAACCTCTTCTTCTTCCTCAAACTGGTCTTCTTCTTCATCAACTTCGTCTTCACTTCCCTCATCCCTTCCGGGCTCGTGCCTTCTACGTAGCTCTTCTTGCAGGGCTTGAACTTGTCTCTGCAAGGCTTGGAAGTCTTCGACCGGCACCACATTTCCTACTCCACCATGGTTTCTTCGTGGAGGCATTTTTTTCTTCCCTTACAAATCCTTCCACAGATCCTGGTGTAACTGCCTCTCTTTCGACGATCTGTTACACGCTCAAGAGCTCCCACTCTGATACCACTTGATGGCAAGCTGAGATTCACACAACAGAACTTCAAATTAATTCTCTACAAATTGCTTAACACAGTCTTACAATACCGTTTCTAGGCATAGTTCTTTTCCCTCTCAATCCCGAACTCACCAT
The DNA here is from genome assembly GCA_028583015.1 of Wollemia nobilis. Classification (NCBI taxonomy): domain Eukaryota; kingdom Viridiplantae; phylum Streptophyta; class Pinopsida; order Araucariales; family Araucariaceae; genus Wollemia; species Wollemia nobilis. The sequence goes on from JAQPPZ010001862.1 coordinate 1,054,286, forward strand.
CCCTTTCCCTTACAATTTCTGAGTTTTTATCGAGGTCTCGGCCCTCCAGGAAATTAATGCCCCACCTGAGAGAATTCACCAAACAAAACAAGAAAATTCCTTCCCTCCGCCAAGTTTTCAAATTTTCTTCCATTAATGGGCCCCCTGCCCCGATCCGCTACGAACTCGCATTAAAGACCTCCCTTGTCCTGCAACCGCCGCTTTGGTCAGACCGTTCTTCTGAACCACCGGCTAACCCATACTGTCCATGCTCTGCAACTACTATTTTGTCAAAATTTAAAAATATGCGTGGTCGATATACTTGTGGTTATCTCCATTCTTTTTTTAATATACGCGACCGTCAACTCTGTTTTAATTTACGTGGCAGTCTGCGTGTCCAATTCTGGCTTTGTCTTCAACTGGCTGTGTCGCTTTATCACACGTGGCAGCCACGTGTCATTTTTGGCCTTGCCTGGCCGTCCGCATGTAAACTTTGGTCTGTCCTTTTCTTTGGCCGCGATACCGCGACATGTCGCGATATCGTGACCCAAACTGCCCCCTGTGCTTTAGTCCGCTTCCTGGCCATGATACCACGACATGTCACGATATCGCGACATGTCGCGATATCACGACCCAAACTGCTCCCTGTGCCTTAGTCTGCTTCTCGGCCGTGATACCGACATGTCACGATATCGTGACATGTCACGATATCGCGACCCAAACTGCCCCTCCTGCGCCTTAGTCCGCAAAGCGTTGCAATATCGCGACGTCGCGATATCGTGACCAAACTGCGCCCGCCTTTGCTTTTGAAACTGTCTCGAACATCACCACGTGGCAACCTTCAACTGGTCGGATATCGCGACAAAACTCGTCTAAGTCTTGCCATAGCCTTTTGAGGTCACGATTTCGTGACCCCTCCCCCTTGCTTTACGAAACTTCCCTCCTTGCTTCACAAAACTTCCTCCTTGGGAAATAACTGAAAATAAATCAAATGCAAAGTACTTGGAAAAATTTGGAATACAAAGTACTTAGAAAATCTAGAAAAAAAATTTTTTTTGGAAGATGCAAGATTGCTCTACTGTCGTCGGATGCTCCTGCATCACATGGTGAGGCTCAAACCTAATATAGAAAATATTATGAACAAATATAAATGACTAAATTTATTTAAATTTAATTTAATACTTATATTAATATTATATTTGTTGAGTTGAAACCGATATGAAGCAAATATGTCTAATATCCTAGTATCTTATTGATCCCATTTTATTCCTCAATATCCTTATTTAACCAAGTTTTTTTTTTTCAATTTGATTAAAGGATACACCATAATAGATTATACATAATATTTTTTGTTTAAAACCAATTCTATGCCTCTAGAATATTTCCACAACAAAAATATTTTTAATCACCTTACTCATTAAAATATTTAACAACAAAAAAAATAGATAAAATATATAGAGAATTTTTAAAATATTTACAAGACACTTTTATCCAATAAAATATTTTCTATAATATTTTTCTAATCCAAAATTTTTAAGGTATCAATTAGGACCTACTATAATAATACACAAAGATTAAAATTTAAGGTAATATCTCATTATTTTCATAATAGAAAACAAAAAATTTATACTGAACATGTTTTCTATAGTCATGAAAAAAGCCTAGGAAATAATAAGGATAATCAAATTCTAGATATGATGTATCCTCATATCTACACCTAGACATACTTTATATTTTATGTAAATTTGTAGATTGAGTCAAGTATATATACTCAACTGTTGTAGATGACCATTATAATTGACTAGGGAATAATATGGATTGATGCCATAGTCATGGTTATGGCTATGGTTGAATGAAGGAAGGATACAAATTAACATAAGAAGAAGATAATTGATGGTCTTGATCAAGGTATGATGCATTATATGTTGTTTCCATGGTCATAATTGTGTGAAAGTGAAGGAAGGACACTTATGAGTAGGGAAAATACTGAATCCATAGGGACTTGAGGGTAGGGTATGGTTGTAGTAGATCCTCACCACCATTCAAGAAAATTCTTGGATTATTATTAATAAAAAATATTTTATATAATATATTTCTAATATGGATATTCTTTTCAAGCATTTTCTTGATTGATTCCTTTTTTTCAACTAAATATATATATTTTCTAACAACTTTAAATGTAAAAATACTATTAAATTAACTTGAACTATAATCATAATGAATTTAAAATTATTTTCATAACTAGAATGGGTTTTATTTCTTCTTTAGTTAACTAAATTTAGAAATAAATTTGCAAGGTTTTTAAAAAAAAGGATAATTTTAAACCCTAAGGTTAAGATTTGGATTTGTAAAGTCCTTTAACTTTGCAACTGTAATTGTAGTTGTAGTTTGATTGTAATTTTTTTTTAATAAGCTCACACACACATGCACACACACCCCACCATGTTATGGACTTTGGTCTCCCAAAAGATAAACCTAAATCCAAACCACTATGATGTCCCATAGGAATGATTGTAGATTTTAATAGAAAAATTGACTTAGATCCCAAGGATTTAAGTTGTCTTTATAAAACCTTATAATTTTTACTTAAAATTTAATTTTGCATGGATTTTATACAATAATATTAAACCATTAAATGTTAAGTTAAATTTATGAAATTGATACAGTTATACCTAATAATAAAGCATTTTTCCTATGGTCTTCATATATTTATTTTTTATTGCACCGTAAGGTGCTTACTGGTGAGCAACTTATGAAGTGTGGATTTCATGGCCCTTTTATATGTTAAATGTGTGGAAAGAATATAAAAACTCTCATACATATTTTTATTGAGTGTACTTTAGCCTCCGAGCTATGGAGGAGAATGACCACTTTACTTGGATTACAGTGGTCTAACTTTTTTACTTTTGAATAACTTTGGAGGTATTGACCTAAACAAGAGGGTGTTGATAATTTTATTAGGTAGTTAGTTTTGATGGGTTGTACCATTATTCTTTGGAATATCTGGAATGAAAGGAACAACCAAATTTTTAATCAAGATAGGAAGGATATTTACTATATTTGGCAAAATATCATTACCAAATTATTTGAATCAGTCCAACAACTCCTTAATCACCCCCAAAACTCCCACCAAACATGGGATCAAGTGATGCAAATATTGAATATTGAATCCTCTAAGGGAAACCATTTTAAAGGGAATGTGAGCAATTGCAAGATGGATAGAACAAGGAATTGACAACATCCTCCTAAGGATTTTGTAAAATACAATATTTATGGAGCCTCTAAAATCTAGTGTGGGAGGAATTGGTAGACTTTTATATGGCTCCCTAGTTTTTACTTTTGCTAAAACTTTGGGTATTCTTTCCAATAACCTTACTGAGGGATATGGTATCCTTAGAGGTATTCAAGAGGCTACTAAATTTGGATGGGAAAATATGCTAGTTGAGTTTAATTCTCAACTCAAGATTAATCTTTTTAAGACTCCTTCTAAGAATCATAAGGTTTATTGGAGTATAACAAGAATTATTGAGAAGATTCAATTAATCTGGATGGAGTATATTTGTGTGTTCTTTTTTTTATTGTTTAAGGTTTTCTCCTTGATAATTTCAAAGGTGGTAGGCCAGGTGTGAACCCTTGGCAATTTTTGCGAAATAGATACCCCTGCCTCCTTGGGTCTTACCCGAAAGTTGTATTCCTTCTTGGATGTTTTCAATAAAACAAAAATCATCCATGGATGTCTGCATTATTTTTTAAATATATTCTATCCAACCTCTCTTTATTATTACTCTCATTGTTCTATATTATTCTTATTCCATGCATATTTTGGGTTTACGTTTCCAATAAATTTTTTCATTTTTGACAATATGTTGATCATTAGAAGGGGTCACTTGCCTTTGTCCCTAACATATTTGATTTCTATCAAGTAAAAATAAATAAATTAGCAAGTCAATATAATAAATATGAGGGTGGCACAACCCTTGTTTTCTTTTCTAATTTTGACCTAATATTCGTGATTGTTCTATGGTGGATCAAACAAATTCAACTATAGATGTTCATCTCATTTTTAAATGGATTTTATTCAACTTCCTTTTCTTATTCCTCCCATTGTTGTATATTATTCCTATTTCATGCATATTTAGGGTTTACATTTCCAATATTTTTTTATTTTATTTTGTATAATATGTTGATTATTACAAGTGGTACCTTGAAGTCTTTCTCTCTAACTTATTTGATTTCTATCAAGTAAAAGTAATAAACTATCAGGTCCATGTAATAAATATAATGATGGCATAACCCTTTGTTTTTACTTTTGTTTTGATATAAAATTCATGATTATGCTCTAGTGGCACTACATAACGACACCATAGAGTGATGATTCTATTATTTGGATGATAATTATCATCATAGTAATGTTACAAAGAATTATTATTTGGGAATTATTTTATTCCTATTTGACACATATATTTGTTTTTTATTTCCATCCATATTTTTTAATATTTGATAATATGTTGATCATTACAAATGATCACCCCTAAAATATTTGATTCCTTTAAAGTGAGAAAAGGAATAAACAAGTAATTCAATGTAATAAGTGTGAGGGTAGCATATCCCTTGATTTTAATTCTAATATTAACCTAGGGTTCATTATTGGGTAGCATATCCCTTGTTTTTAATTTTAATTTTAACCTAGGGCCCATGATTGTGCTATGGTGGCACTATATAATGACACCATAGAGTGATGCTTCTAATATATTATTGTTAACCAACATTGCACTAATGCCATCAAGAACTATTTTAGATTTTGGTCATGTGATGAATTTCTCTCTAATATCTATGAATTTCTATCAAGTAAAGAAACAATAAACTATTAGGTCCATTTAATAAATGAAAGGTTGACATTATTCTTTTTTTTTAATTTTAACCAAGGGTTCATCATTGTGCTATGGTGACACTACATAATATACCATAAATCAACCCTTCTATTATATTGGCATTGACCTACAATTCATGTTGACTGGTCGTTTAATTTTATACACACTTATATTATAAATTTGTGTTGTCTTTTATGCTAACAATTTTATTATGTACTTTTGTGTTACATATTTTACATTCTGTTAATAAAATGATCAAGCCTAAACTATCATGAATACAATGACCAAGATTACCTAAAGGTTTAACTTTAATGTAATCTAGTCTTACTAGAAAAATTATTATAATAGAACATAATCCATTGGATAGGATTACATTTTTCTATAGGTATACTTTCTATTGTTTTTGAGCTTGAAATTTTTTGAGGCAAGATAAGTCAAACCTTACTTGCTTGTTGCACCCTTTAGCTAACAAGGTAAATTTTAAGACAATTATCAAATGACACTTAGATATTTGTAATTTACCCTCATATTAAGAATATTTATTAGATCTATTTTTTGGAGCAATACTAGTGAGTTTGTAGCCTCTTCTATTTTTATTACATGAATCATACATATATCATTTGAATCCCATATCTATCACTTGAAAATAGCTAATCTATATAAATATTAATTATTCTTCTACTTGTCTAACTTCCTCAAATTTTAAACTTTATAATATTCAAGTTGTATGCTTATCTTAGATACAACTTAACATAAAAATACTTAACTTATTTTCAATATTAATGATGAATTTATATATACTTCAATATTGTACATAGTTGAATAATATCGAATATTACTTTATTTCTAATTTATCTCAATCTACATAGGATAAACTCAATAATACTATGGCATAGAACATGCATTTTTATGTTACAGAAGCATATACCTAGATTTTAGTCCTATATTATTACTACCCATCCTAACTCATTTTTAAATTAATATACCTCCTATTTTCCTATTTATTATAGGTACTTAATTTTTTCATGTCAATTTTATACACCTTATTACTTTTAGAATTTCTATAGCAAGGGTAGTTTTATTTTCAATAGGTATATTAGCCTCCCTCTATATGAATTGAATATGTACAAGGATATTTTTATTTTCAATGTGAACTTGAATACAATTAGAACTAAAATTCAAATTCTTCTACTTTAGTAATAATAAAAATAGTTTTTCTTGATAGGAGAGTTGGATACAACCACACTATTTTTACTAATAACAATAGCTATTATAACAAAAATTACTCCTTTTAGATGCACAAATCATGGTTTTTTTGGTTATAATAACCTATTTTTATCAAGGATACAAAGCATTCCACTAATATTTTTATGTATGTAATTGCTTTTATGTTCGAGGAATAAAAATGAGGATGAAATTTTTTCATGTATTTTATATAAACAAAGCATTCCACACTCCAAATTAATATCACTTAAATTTAATTTAATCATACCTTATAGTTAAAGGTATCTATTGTCTAATACATTTCATATTAATTGCACCTATATGGACCCTCTTTGTATGATATTAGGTATATTATGGACTCACCATATCTTAATCACAAGTAACACTTAAAAACGATCTTATAATATTAACCATATAATGAATACTCTAAAATGATTGAATATAAGTAATAAATTATACCAGCTTTATTATTTTCACAAGATGCTACCAGCCTTTTAAACTTATAACTTATAAACCCCTCATACTAAGAAGTAATTAAAATTTTTAATATTTTTAAAATACTAATTCACTTGATGTATCAATATTTTAGTATACTTTATATTATATAAGAACTAAACTAATTAATATATAAAAAGAAAGGTCAACTTTTTACATAATTGTTAAAGAGTTTGTTTGTTAAAGGTTGAAAGGTAGTCGAGTATTATTATTGTGGTCACGTCATGTCAATACCGCGACAGCGTAACCTTCCTTTATACAAGCAGCTTTAAACGGTTTCTATTCAACCTACATTTCAGGGTGTTTCTTTCAAGTGTGAACGAATGTCCAACTCAGCCATCGACTCGCCCGTAACGTGCGTACTGTCAAACAGGCCTGTAATCGGTCAAATGAAATAGTACAATTTATATACTAGATGGCCAAGTATAATACAATTTATTTAACCATAGAATTAAATGACTTTACAACATACCATTGAATCAGTCTTGAGGACCGGGCCATAACAACCGTGTCGTCCATCGTCATCGCCAACTACTACGTGTTTGGATCTAATATGGCTTGGTCTATATATGTTTTTTTATGTTTTACTTTATATATATATATATATATATTTTAAATTTAAATGGTGAAATTGAAGTTGTCATAAATTTGTTTTTTATGGCTTTATAGTATTTTGTCTTGTCTATATTAAAATTACCACATAGTAATCCACCCCTATTACAATCATTTTAAACCTTTTATCTACATAAAACACTATTCATATCTATATATTATATATTTAATTGAAGATTATATAATATCTTAAAAAGATAATCTTTTTTATTGTATTTATTTTTTATGCTTATGATTGTTTTAATATACAATATTATTATATGGTTGCTTGTTTTTGGATTTATATATTTATTTAGTTTTTTATTTTATAAAGTATTATATGTCTGATTAAGTATAAGATATGATGTACCGTCCACATAAAAATGCTTAACATTTTAATTAAAAAATAATATTTTATTTTAAATCCAATCTACTACTACATTTCATGATTGTATAGTTACGTGGAACATGTTGAACATGTTGAACATGTTCCTAGTACCTATGTGATGCCAAACATTCATCATTTTATTTACTAGTTCAATTTGTTATCACTATAATAGTACTAATTATTCATGTTATTATAATACTCAGTTCATAGAGCCAAAATAATATTTTATAACAATGTTATATTAGCATCAAATAATACTAATGGTAACATCTATCGATATATATAAATAAATTATACCATTTTTTATAAAGGACATGTATCATAATCTATATGCTATAATGAAATTTTAATTATTAAAAAAAAATGAAGATTGAATTAAATTTTCTAATGATATTGATTGATCATAAATTAAAACTATGGTAAACCAAATTTTATTATTAGTTAATGTGTAATATAATTTTTTCTTCAACTTTTGAACTAAGTTTATCTTCTTAGAAAATTCTATCATTGACTCCTTTATATAATCATTGTAACAAAAAAATTGCAATAATTACAACAACAAACAAAAAACACTTTATCTTATATAAAAATATAAAAACTTAGAATATTCAATATTTAAATGCATATTACAAGATAGATACCCATGTTTCAATTAAGTCTTTTAAACATTGTAGATAATATATCTAGTCAAAAAATTTTATTTTATATAATTGTTTTCTCCAAATTCAATCTCTTTTATAAAATAATCTTTGTCCTTATCATCTAATATAGATTTATATTCCTCCTTAATCTCATCAATATAGTCCTCATCCTCTCTTCATCATTTGAAGTAATACTATTCATAGATAATCCTTTCATTGTCAACTTTCCATAATCATAGTAACAAACAAATTGCATGTATTATAAAAGAATATTTACTCTTGTGTAAAAATATGTAAACTCAAATAATTTAATATTTAAATGTATACTACAAAATAAATGAATATTTTCTCAACATTTTTAAACCATTCTAGTCAAGATTTGTAATCATAAAAAAAATATTTTCTATAATTGATTCACCAAATTAATCTTTTGCATAAATAATTAAAATATTTTAATTGATTATTTTTATCTTTTGTTGAGTATATAATATAGAAAATACAACCAAAATATGCAATATAAGCAAGCTATAATATATATATGATAATGGCACTATAGTATGCATAAAAATAATAAAAGAAACTTCTGTAATAACTCATAAATATGCCATTAATGTAAGATCATAAAAATAGTACAATGTATTATAATGGAGGACATGAAAACTCCATAAAATCGTATGAAGGGACTACATCGTATCACATTAATCTATACTAACCACACCCTATATTCTCTCCTAACTCTTTCACTCACTATAAGGCCTTTATATAGGAAGATAGGTTCCCTGGCCCTCACTCTACCTTTGAAAATATATTATAACTTACGTACATGTGGACTATATGGACATTTACATCATTGAATATTCTAACACTTATGCATTTATTACATGCTAAAGTAACTACAAGACTTTACTTTAAGGTAATATCCTACTCTATTAATGTACCAAAGGTGGCACATTGATATGTACCCAATAATATAATATATTCTCTAACACCCTATTGTATTACATTATTTGGGTATGGATCTTCATCTTGATTATGGATTTTGCATTCTCCTTCTCTACTTTATGTATTCTACTTCTTGTCTATATCATGTTCGAGCAGGTAGTTATTATCTTCATAAAATGTTATCTTTGTTGAGAGAGATCTAACTTCATATTCCTTTGGTTTTGTCTTTGTGCTATCTTTATTATACTTTTTTTTTGTATCCATATTAGGATAATTATCTTATTCTCTTCTACCATATTTTCTCTTCCTCCATCTTCTTTTTTTCTATATTGTTACAAGAGGAATATATGCTTCATGATGAGTTAGTCTATTATCACAATAATATCGACTTGGATTCAAGGATTCACTACCAGCATTCACTTTCTTTTGTTTCATTACATGAAAGAACTCAAAAGTGATTAATGATAAATAAAACATTAATCACTCTTTTGAAGTAATAATAATCATAGTTTGAGTATTCCACCAAGTCCTAAATAGAGTTTCATGAAGATATCGAATTAATATTGTAAAGTTCTTTTTTTGTGCTTCTTTCAATAACAAAGAGAATCTTTGTTTAAACATCGTAGATAAGATATTGAATCCATTCAAGTTTTCTATTAGATATTGCGAATATAACATAAGTCCATGAAATATCACACTATTTTCATTGAATGTATTCTTAATTATTTCATCCATAATAAACCTTTTGGTGTTTATGTATTTTATTACCTTTGAAATTATCTTCCTTATGTCTCCTTAGTTTAGAGTATGCAAACTATTTTGATAAAACCTTTATAAGAGTTAGGTTTTTATAAGATTATTATGTCTCCCTATTGATTAGAATATATTATAATCTTGGTAATAGTTCATATTTTGGGTTGATTTTGTAATATTCTGGGAATCAACTTCTATTTCAACTTATTTCTCCTATTGAATTATGCACTTGTCAATTTGGTGAAGTTCTCTATGGTTGTATTTTTTTTATCACTTTAATATGAGTATGATATAAGTGTAAGTAAATAATTCCAAATCTTTTAAGTAAATAATTAACTAATTATTATACCCCTTAATATCCAAATGTTTAATATTTCTAAATTCCAATATTCTATGTTTGATGTAGTATACCTTATAACTCCTTGATTTGAAATATTAAAAAATAATATTTGCAATAATAATTTGGTTTACTAAGTAGAAACCCTTATATCTCCTATGATATTTAATTATAAATGTAATTGTATTTCAATTAATGTGCTTTGAGTTTATCCAAACCCCATAAGGGGACGAAGGTCAAAGGTTCAAATCTTGAGCCTCACTAGACTGAATGCTTTTCCCTTTCCTAGTGCTTTCAGTGGCGTAAAATTTTTAAAATGATTTTGGCATGGCGGTTATAGGGGTGGACTATGCAAAGATCTATGTGGCGAGTTCTGGGGTGAACAATGCAAAATACTATGGTGGCCATAAAAGTTAGACAGCCTGCCCGGATTTATGGTGGCCATAAAAGCTGGACAACCTGCCTGGATTTGTGGCGGCTACCGATTCCACCATGTTCAAAAAAAAATAATAATGTGCTTCGAAAATTCCTTTGATTTTTTTTCCAGTGTATTAAGGTTGATTGTTTCTCTACTATAAATAATAAATTCAACCTTATGATATACCCCTTATTACTCCTTTCATGAAAGCAATGTTAATCAAGGTGAAACCTTACCTTTATAATGTTGAAACTCCTAAATAGTAGGCATTGTATTCCTTCAACGATGGACATATGATAGTGATGGCAGTGAGTCTTAAATGATCCTTTGAATCCTCTTCAATTCCTTGGATACTTTATCTTAATCATACCTATAATTTAGTATTAATACCACTTAAATTTTCCTTGACTCCTTTGCATTCAATGCTCACACTGAATACTCTTTATTTACTATATGATTTCAATCTTCTCACTTTGATATTGTCACCTCAATATGTACGTGTCTTTCAACATAGGCTATTAATATTATAGCCTTCTTAACTTTGCATGTTACTAAACCTTCTACCTTGTTTATGCTCTTAATACTTTTTGTATATATTTCTCAAACAAGTAGGTGGTAGATAAATATTATAGTCTTTTTGTGTGTTGGTTGATGAGTCTTCAATACTCTCTCTTTGGATGAAATAATTACTACATATTTCAATATTAAAAATATATTTACACTTTCACAATGAGTGTTACATATATTTTGAATGATTTCTTCCTATGTAGGCATTAGTCGAGTTATGTAGCACTTCCTTTCATTATTCCAAATGATACTTGCATGAGATAACATCCTCGATGTCTCATTATCCTTCAATATTTCTTCCCTAATAGATGGAATCTATTCAATCTTGGATTTAATGCTCTTTTCCTTCTTCTCAGCGAGTATAAGTTCTACATTTTCTAGTGAACCGATGATGATATCTTCCTCAAGGTTGGCTCTAGTTATGGATCTAATACAACCCTTTTATTTGATGATATGTCTTCAATGGGTGCTTGTTCCTGATATCTATGATTGCACTCTTCCTATTATAGGATTGTTATTATTATATGGTTGCTTGTTTTTGTATTTATATATTTATTTTTTATTCTTTTTATAAAGTATTATATGTATGATTAAGTATAAGATATGATGTACCGTCCACATAAAAATGCTTAACATTTTAATTAAAAAATAATATTTTATTTTAAATCCAATCTACTACTACATTTCATGATTGTATAGTTACGTGGAACATGTTGAACATGTTCCTAGTACCTATGTGATGCCAAACATTCATCATTTTATTTACTTGTTAAATTTGTTATCACTATAATAGTACTAATTATTCATGCTATTATAATACTCAGTTATCGTTCATAAAGCCAAAATAATATTTTATAACGATGTTATATTAGCATCAAATAATACTAATGGTAACATCTCTCAATATATATAAATAAATTATACCATTTTTTATAAAGGACATGTATCATAATCTATATGCTATAATGAAATTTTAATTATTAAAAAAAAATGAAGTTTGAATTAAATTTGCTAATGATATTGATTGATCATAAATTAAAACTATGGTAAACCAAATTTTATTATTAGTTAATAGAATTGTTTAGTTTTCATATGTTATTAATGTGTAATATAATTTTTTCTTCAACTTTTGAACTAAGTTTATCTTCTTATAAAATTCTATCATTGACTCCTTTATATAATCATTGTAACAAAAAAATTGCAATAATTACAACAAAAAAAAAAAAAAACTTTATCTTATATAAAAATATATAAACTTAGAATATTCAATATTTAAATGCATATTACAAGATAGATACCCATGTTTCAATTAAGTCTTTTAAACATTGTAGATAATATATCTAGTCATAAAATTTTATTTTATATAATTGTTTTCTCCAAATTCAATCTCTTTTATAAAATAATCTTTGTCCTTATCATCTAATATAGATTTATATTGCTCCTTCATCTCATCAATATAGTCCTCATCCTCTCTTCATCCTTTGAAGTAATACTATTCATAGATAATCCTATCATTGTCAACTTTCCATAATCATAGTAACAAACAAATTGCATGTATTATAAAAGAATATTTACTCTTGTGTAAAAATATGTAAACTCAAATAATTTAATATTTAAATGTATACTACAAAATAAATGAATATTTTCTCAACATTTTTAAACCATTCTAGTCAAGATTTGTAATCATAAAAAAAATATTTTCTATAATTGATTCACCAAATTAATCTTTTGTATAAATAATTAAAATATTTTAATTGATTATTTTTAGCTTTTTTTGAGTATATAATATAGAAAATACAACCAAAATATGCAAGACAAGCAAGCTATAATATATATATGATAATGGCACTATAGTATGCATAAAAATAATAAAAGAAACTTCTCTAATAACTCATAAATATGCCATTAATGTAAGATCATAAAAATAGTACAATGTATTATAATGGAGGACATGAACACTCCATAAACTCGTATGAAAGGACTACATCATATCACATTAGTCTATACTAACCACACCCTATATTCTCTCCTAACTCTTTCACTCACTATAAGGTCTTTATATAGGAAGATAGGTTCTCTGGCCCTCACTCTACCTTTGACAATATATTATAACTTACGTACATGTGGACTATATGGACATTTACATCATTGAATATTCTAACACTTGTGCATTTATTACATGCTAAAGTAACTACAAGACTTTACTTTAAGGTAATATCCTACTCTAGTAATGTACCAAAGGTGGCACATTGATATGTACCCAATAATATAATATATTCTCTAACACCCTATTGTATTACATTATTTGGGTATGGATCTTCATCTTGATTATGGATTTTGCATTCTCCTTCTCTACTTTATGTATTCTACTTCTTGTCTATATCATGTTCGAGCAGGTAGTTATTATCTTCATAAAATGCTATCTTTGTTGAGAGATATCTAACTTCATATTCCTTTGGTTTTGTCTTTGTGCTATCTTTATTATACTTTTTTTTTTGTATCCAGATTAGGATAATTATCTTATTCTCTTCTACCATATTTTCTCTTCCTCCATCTTCTTTTTTTCTATATTGTTACAAGAGGAATATATGCTTCATGATGAGTTAGTCTATTATCACAATAATATCGACTTGGATTCAAGGATTCACTACCAACATTCACTTTCTTTTGTTTCATTACATGAAAGAACTCAAAAGTGATTAATGATAAATAGAACATTAATCACTCTTTTGAAGAAATAATAATCATAGTTTGATTATTCCACCAAGTCTTGAATAGAGTTTCATGAAGATATCGAATTAATATTGTAAAGTTCTTTTTCTTTGCTTATTTCAATAACAAAGAGAATCTTTGTTTAAACATCGTAGATAAGAGATTGAATCCATTCAAGTTTTCTATTAGATATTCTGAATATAACATAAGTTCATGAAATATCACACTATTTTCATTGAATGTATTCTTAATTATTTCATCCATAATAAACCTTTTGATGTTTATGTATTTTATTACCTTTGAAATTATCTTCCTTATGTCTCCTTAGTTTAGAGTATGCAAACTATTTTGATAAAACCTTTATAAGATTTAGGTTTTTATAGGATTATTATGTCTCCCTAGTGATTAGAATATATTCTAATCTTGGTAATAGTTCATCTTTTGGGTTGATTTTGTAATATTCTGGGAATCAACTTCTATTTCAACTTATTTCTCCTATTGAATTATGCACTTGTCAATTTGGTGAAGTTCTCTATGGTTGGATTTTTTTTATCCCTTTAATATGAGTATGATATAAGTGTAAGTAAATAATTCCAAATATTTTAAGTAAATAATTAACTTCTTATTATACCCCTTAATATCCAAATTTTTAATATTTCTAAATTCCAATATTCTATGTTTGATGTAGTATACCTTATAACTCCTTGATTTGAAATATTAAAAAATAATATTTGCAATAATAATTTGGTTTACTAAGTAGAAACCCTTATATCTCCTATGATATTTAATTATAAATGTAATTGTATTTCAATTAATGTGCTTTGAGTTTATCCAAACCCCATAAGGGGACGGAGGTTCAAGGTTCAAATCTTGAGCCTCACTAGACTGAACTCTTTTCCCTTTCCTAGTGCTTTCAGTGGCGTAAAAGGTTTAAAATGATTGTGGCATGGCGGTTATAGGGGTGGACTATGCAAAGATCTGTGTGGCGAGTTTTGGGGTGAACAATGCAAAATACTATGGTGGCCATAAAAGTTGGACAGCCTGCCCGGATTTATGGTGGCCATAAAAGCTGGACAACCTGCCTAGATTTGTGGCGGCTATCGATTCCACCATGTTCAAAAAAAAAAAAAATAATGTGCTTCAAAAATTCCTTTGATTTTTTTTCCAGTGTATTAAGGTTGATTTTTTCTCTACTATAAATAATAAAGTCAACCTTATGATATACCCCTTATTACTCCTTTCCTGAAAGCAATGTTAATCAAGGTGAAACCTTACATTTATAATGTTGAAACTCCTAAATAGTAGGCATTGTATTCCTTCAACGATGGACATATGATAGTGATGGTAATAAGTCTTAAATGATCCTTTGAATCCTCTTCAATTCCTTGGATACTTTCTCTTAATCATACCTATAATTTAATCTTAATACCACTTAAATTTACCTTGACTCCTTTGCATTCAATGCTAACACTGAATACTCTTTATTTACTATATGATTTCAATCTTCTCACTTTGATATTGTCACCTCAATATGTACGTGTCTCTCAACATAGGCTATTAATAGTATAGCCTCCTTAACTTTGCATGTTACTAAACCTTCTACCTTGTTTATGCTCTTAATACTTTTTGTATATATTTCTCGAACAAGTATGTGGTAGATAAATATTATAGTCTTTTTGTGTGTTGGTTGATGAGTCTTCAATACTCTCTGTTTGGATGAAATAATTACTACATATTTCAACATTAAAAATATATCTTCAACACTTTCACAATGAGTGTTACATATATTTTTAATGATTTCTTCCTATGTAGGCATTAGTCGAGTTATGTAGCACTTCCTTTCATTATTCCAAATGATACTTGCATGAGAGGACATCCTCGATGTCTCCTTATCCTTCAATATTTCTTCCCTAATAGATGCAATCTATTCAATCTTGGATTTAATGCTCTTTTCCTTCTTCTCAAAGAGTATAAGTTCTATATTTTCTAGTGAACCGATTATGATATCTTCTTCAAGGTTGGCTCTAGCTATGGATCCAATACAACCCTTTTATTTGATAATATGTCTTCAATGGGTGGTTGTTCTTGATATCTATGATTGCTCTCTTCCTATATGGTGATTCGTCTCTAATAAGTGGTAGCTTTCAATATCTTTAGCTAGTAGTTTATCCAAGCAATCAATTTAGTAATGTACTCCCTATCTAAATTTTATTTTAACATAGATTACTCTCTTTAGTGTTGTTAACCTAATAATGAGTGCTATGTATCCTTAAATGCTATAGGTTTTCGATGTGGCATTGGTCCTTTGCAATTGTGTTGCTCACATGTAGTTAGTTACAACAAGCTATGGTATATTCTAACACCTTTATGAGGCATATACTGAGCCCTATGGATGGCTCTTCTATGAGAATATTTTTCATGTTTCTCCTCTACCAATGGTGATCGCGTGTAGTTAGGATGATAGGCTATGTAGAGTATCTTTAATACACTTAACTTTTATCTCCCTTTGATGTAATAATAAAGATAATTTCGGTGCTTGTATATCTTTGTAATTTTATTCTTAGTTGCACCTAAAACTTGAGACTCTTCTAGTCTCATTTTATAGCTCTCTTCATTGGTTTTTATGGTGTCTTTCTTCTCCACACATTGTAGGAATATAACCCTATAAGGTGGCTTCTCTAGACCACAATAAGTTGTTGGTTTTGTGCACAAAATAGTGTCTTTAGACACTTTGATATATGTTGTTTTTTTTACTTTGGTTTTCCACTCTAGCTTAACAACTAATGCATATAATAATCCTTTGAGAGTAGATAGTTTTATGAATAACTAGAACAGTGTAATCAATCCTTAATGTATTAATAATATGTCTAACTCAATGCACTTAAGGATAATAATATTTTCACCTTATTTCTCTTGTAAATGAAACCTCAAAGTAATTTTAAATACATGCTTAGTTTTCAATGCAACTTAAAATACATAGTGCACCTTAAAACTCTTTTAATAA
The DNA here is from genome assembly GCA_028583015.1 of Wollemia nobilis. Classification (NCBI taxonomy): domain Eukaryota; kingdom Viridiplantae; phylum Streptophyta; class Pinopsida; order Araucariales; family Araucariaceae; genus Wollemia; species Wollemia nobilis. The sequence goes on from JAQPPZ010001862.1 coordinate 1,071,208, forward strand.
CAACTAGTATAGTGCAATATTGATCTCATCTTATTACTCCCTCAAATAAAACTTAAATCATGCACTAGTAATTGCTCCTAAATGCACTATAATCTCTATAACTTAATGTAATATTTTTTATTGTAAATAGATAATAATAGGATGAGGTTTTTATTTCTATAAAAAAATATCTAACTCCTATTTTATTGTGTAGGTATAAATCTTAAAATAAACTACCTTTTGCACTCTCTGTGATGACTATAATATGCAATCTTCTCTTTGCAACTTCTTAAAACTCTAATATGGTCCTTAATGAAACTAACTAATGAACTAAATATATTTGTTCATAAAATTAACCCTTTATTCCTAAGTTGATTATATTTAAGGTCTCTAAAGATAAAGGATTGCTACGTGATTAGATTCACTGTATTACTATCTTTAATTGGAAAAACTTGTAACTATTCTTGTATGTTCTAAACAACTCCTCAAATTACTATTTCATAGCTTAGTAACTCCTCTATCTTGCTGTGTGAAACAATAGTGTGGTGGTTTCAATTTTATTTCAGTATGCTCTCTATAAAACTAAAGTTTTGCAACTAGTAATGTTGTCCTAATTGCTATCCTTTCTAGTCAATTTCTATACTAAAATGATGTCCATGAAACTAAAAAATTTGGTAGGGAATTCTACCGATTTTTTACTTTAATAACCCTTCAGTATTCTACTAAATATTCAGTAAACCTCCTTTCTTTGAATGAGCCTTATAGCCTTCAAAGGTAATCTTCGAACCTGTTAGGTTTGGTAGTAATGTTTGACTCCTTTATCCATAAAAATCCTTGTCAAATTTTGACTTCAATCAAGATCTTCTTCTCAAGAATCTAAAATTCTTTAGGTCCTCCAAAATCTGGTAAACTTCTTACCAAAATTCTTCTCCTTTGGGCTTGTTGTTGGATGGCGATAATTGTCCCAAAAACTTCCTTTATCAGGAACTTCTCTTTGGTGGTAAATCTCTCCAATTATTTCTCCTAGGAACTCCTTTAATGACCTTCTTTGAATCTCCTTTAACGAGGCTCACCAAGACTTCTCCTTGTTTCTTCTTGATATTTCTTGTAGGTCTCTTTAGCTTCTCAAGCTAATTTCTTCTTCTCCTTCACGGTGAATTCTTCAATATTCAATGAAGATCATAAATCTCCTATATTCACCAAGACTCCTTGTTAGAGTCTCTTTAATATACTATTTGTATTTTTCAATGAAGATCACCAACCTCTAATATTCTTTTGGACTCTTCTCTAAAGTCTCTACAATGAATCTACAACAAGGCTCCTATGGATATTTTTTCTTCCACACTTTGTATATCTATAACCTATAGCAATGGGACCTTTTATTTAGACCTCCAAATATTCATTCTTCCTCTTGTTTATTATGGTGCTGGAATGATTCTAAAGAAGATATTATTCCTAGATATTTTGTAGAAAGATTCCCAACTTCATTTGAAACCCTTTTTCCTATAACAAAGTTTTAGGACTATAATGGAAGAAATTCTAAATCTATATATAATGAATCTTCACTAATTTATTTGTCAATCTAGTGGAATCCTTTCTTAGTCCTAGTCTTCATGAGTTATTCTACAACCTTGTAGAAATATTCTATCCAAATGCAATCTCAAAAATTTTGAAAATGAGATTTCTAAATTTCTTTCAATCTCACTTGTGGCTCTTCCTATTTTCTATCAATCCATCATGTGCTATGATACCACTATTAGCTTTTTATGGGTATATGATATAGGAAATGCAACCAAAATATGTAATATAAAAAATCTCTAATATCTAGATAATAACAACACTATAATATGTAGTAAAATAATAAGATAAACTTCTACAATAGCTAAAAAATATGTCATTAATGTAAGCTCACAAAAATAGTACAATGCAATATAATGGAGTACATGAACACTCCATAAACTCATATAAAAGGACTACGTTGTATCACACTACTAATCTATACTAACCACACTCTATATTCTCTCCTTACTCTTTCACTCACTATAATATATTTATATAGTAATATAGGTTCCTTGGCTCTCACTCTATCATTGACTCTATCCTATGACTTATGTACATGTGGACCACATGCACATTTACATCATTGCACATTCTAACACTGTGCATTTATTACATGTTGAATTAACTAGATAACCCTACTATAAGGTAAACCCCTACTCTAGTAATGTACCAAAGGTGGTACATTGATATGTACCCAATAATATAATATATTCTCTAACAATTTTGAGATATATGCATTTTATGTTTTTATAAAAATCTAAATTATAAAAATAGAAAATAAAATTTCCATAATTGAAATATTTTACAAATATGATATCCATGTGCATCCTCCATACATGATGAGACACATATAAACATTTTTAGGCCTTTTAAATACAATCCACTTCCACTTCATGAATATTATCTATATCACATGCTCTTTTTATTATAGTTTCTTCTCAAAAATTAAAAAAAATTAGTTTTAAGCTATAGATTCATAGCCATTAGGTCTTCTTAGTATCAATTCTTACTTAGGATATATATTTCAAAAGTATGAAATAAATAAGATATAATATATTTAAATATATAAAATATCATGAACAACTTTAAATGACTAAATTTATTTAAAGTTATTTTAATACTTATATTAAGATTATATATGTTGAGTCAAAATTGATATGAAGTAAATATATCTAATCTCCTAAGATCTTATTGACCCCATATTCTTCTTCAATATACTTATTTAACAAATATTTTATTTTATTTATAATTTTATTGAAGGACACATCATAATATATTATACATAATATTTTTGGTTTAAGATCAATTCTATGCCGCTAAAACATATCTAGAATAATAATAATAATAATAACCTTACTCATTAAAAGTTTTAACAACAAAAAATATATAAAATATATAGAAAATTTTTAAAATATTTACAAGACAGTTTTATCCATTAAAATATTTTCTATAATATTATTCTAATATAATTTTTTAAGGTCTCAATAATGACCTGCTATTATAATACACAAAGCTTAAATGTTGACATAATATCTCATCATATTTATAATAGAAAACTAAATTGCCATAGAGAACATGTTTTCTATATTCATCAAATAAGCCTAGGAAAGGACCATCATATTCTAGATATGATGGACTCTAATATCTACACCTAGACATAGTTTATAATTTATGTAAATTTGTAGATTGAGAATATTCAAGTATAGATACTCAAAGGTTGTATATGACCATTATAGTTGACTAGAGAATAACATGGATCAATTTCATGGTCATGGTTATAGCTATGGGTGAATGAAACAAGGATATAATTTACCACAATATGAAAAGCATTGATGGTCGTGATTAGGGGATGAAGCATATATATGTTGTGTTCATGGTCATGATTGTGTGAAAGTGAAGGAAGGACATTTATGCGTAGGGGAAAGAGAGCATCCATGGGGACTTTAGGGTAGGGTATGGTTGTACTAGATTCTCACCATCATTCAAGAAAATTTTGGGATTATTGTTAATAAAAAATTCTCACCATGGGTACTTTAGGGTAGGGTATGCTTGTACTAGATTCTCACCATCATTCAAGAAAATTCTAGGATTATTGTTAATTCAGGGATCAAATATTCTTTTTTGGGAGGATTATTGTGATGGTCACCCTCCTATCTTGAATAAATATCCTATATTATGTTCCCTAAGCATTTTTTTCTTGGAAGAAAGTTGGTCTCGTGTGGAGGACTTTAAAAAAATCTAGTCTTTTGGAAATATGGAGATGTACAGGTGGAAAGATCCATAATAATGGACCCAAGGGGGACTGGCCAGTGAAAAAGAGGTGCTTACTCTGATTCTTATAGGGAGGCCTTGCTCTTCATTGAGGGGTAAATATATTTTGGATTTGAACCCTAATCGTAGGGGAACCTACTCGATAGCCTATGGTTATCAGGTTCTTAATAAGCAAAAGTATGGGAGTCTTCCTATCACTTGGTGGAAAAAGGTGTAGAACAAATTTGCCTGGCCAAAATGTAACTTCTTTCTCTGGTTGGTAGCTCATAATAAATGCCTCACTTGGGATAATGTGAGGAAGAGGGGATTTCAAGGTCCCTCTTTTTGTGTCCTTTGTAGTAAGAATGAGGATGACTCTTCTCATTTATTTTTCCAATGCTCCTTTTTTGAAGACATTTGGCATTGTTTGTGCAGTGCTTGGAACCATCCATGTTTTCATGTGTTGTCCCTAGTGGAGTTTTGGAGTAGTCTAGATAGAACTTTGGCCAAGGCCCACTTCTTTCGAGTGGCTTGGAATTTGGGCCCTTCTTGCATCATCTGGAAAATTTGGCTTGAATGGAACCTACATATATTTTAGGGAAGTTATTTGGCTGTTTAAAATATGTTGCAAAGGATCATGTATATGGTTCAAGAAACCATCCATAGAAAATGTGATGTGGACCCTCTTTTGGATTGTAGGAAGGAGAAGGTACAGCAAGCCCTTGGTATATTTAGGAATGGTGTGAACTCTTCTAGCCCTAGTAGGGTTCCTCAGCTCAGTAAGAAGGTTTAGAGAGATGGTAGGTGGGGGCCACCCCCTAGAGAATTTTTAAAAATTAATACTGATGGATAATCCATGGGTAATCCTGGACATGCTGGAATTGGTGGTGTTGGGAGAGATTCTACTGGTGGTGTCATTTTTTTCTTTTACATTTTTAAAGGTGTTCACTCCAACAATTTTATGGAAGCTCTTGCAATTCTTGAGGCCTTGCGTAGTGGATTTTCTCTTGGATGGCATAGGATTATATGTGAGTTTGACTCTCAAATTGTGGTTAATATTTTAAATAGTAAAAGGGTGGAGGAAGTTAATTGGCAGTTGGCCTCTGTAGTTGTTTAGATTCTCAGAATGAGTGAAGAGTTTGAATTTATATCCTTTGTGCACATTCCAAGGGAATGGAATATGGTTGTTAATTACCTGGCCAAAAGGGCTTTTGAGCTACTGGATCCTTGGAGTATCAAAAATTGGGAGAGTCTCCCGTCTGGGTACTCTTAACGCCTGTGGGAGTTGATCCACAGGGATGTACAAACTTAATGTGGTTTTTTCTTGTTGTATTTTATGGGTGTCATTATATTCAAGTGGTTTTAGCTTGTTTGGTTGTTTATTTGAGTCCTGGTTGGAAGCTCAGTTGTACTTTGTAATCCAAACTTTTTATTAATAAATTTTAACCCCTTTATTTAATATGCAAAATAATTTTCTTTGTTCATATTTTGAAATAAGTTTCTCTTATTATAAAATTCTATCATTAATCATTTATATAATCATTGTAAAAAAAAAATTGCAAGAATTATTAAAAAAAAAAATACTTACTCTTGTGTAAAAATATATAAACATAGAAAATTCAATATTTAAATGCATATTACAAGATAGGTGCCCATGTTTTAATTTAGTATTTTAAACAATTGTAGATAATATCCTTGTCCTATAATATAATATAGATTTATATTGCTCTTCCATCTTGATGGCAAGCCGAGATTCACAAAAAAAAAAAACTTCAAATTAATTTTCTATAAATTGTTTAACATAGTCTTCAATATCGTTTCTAGGCATTCTCTCCCCACTCGATCTCAAACTCGCCATACCTTCCCTTACAATTTTTTGAGTTTTTATCGAGGTCTTGACCCTCTAGGAAATTAATGCCCCCACCCAAATGAATTCATGAAATAAAATAAGAAAGTCTGCTTCCTCTGCAAGTTTTTGAATTTCTCTCCATCAATGGGCAACTACCCCGATCTGCTATGGAAGCTTACATTAAAGACGCCCCCCTGCCCTGCAACACCATTTTGGTCAGACTATTCCTCTGCACCACTATCTCATCCCATACTGTCTATGGCCTGCAACTATCGCCTTGTCAGAATATTTCCTTGAGATGGTTATCCTTGTTTTAATACACGCGACTGTCATCTCTATTTTAATATATGTGGCCTTCATATTTATTTTAATACACGTGGCTGCCCGCATGTCTATTTTAGCATGTCTTCTTCTTGGCCATGATATCTTAATCCTCGTGGCAGCCTTCAACTGGTCGTGATATCGTGACATGTCACGATATCGCGACATGTCGCGGTATCACAACCTCTGTGCCCTTCTGCCTTTGCCTTGCCTTTGGAGCTACGATTTCGTGACATGTCATGAAATCATGATATGTCATGATTTCGTGACTCCCTTGCCTTTGCCTTCTGCCTTTGCCTTTGGAGCCGTGATTTCGCGGCTCCGTTGCCTTTGCCTTCTGTCTTTGCCTTTGGAGCCATGATTTCGTGACATGTCACGAAATCGCGACATGTCACAATTTTGTGGCTCCCCACCTTTGCCTTCTGCATTTGCCTTTGGAGCCACGATTTCGTGACATGTCACGAAATCATGACATGTCACAATTTCGTGGCTCCCCTGCCCTTGCCTTCTGCCTTTGCCTTTGGAGCCGCAATTTCGTGAAATGTCACGAAATCGTGACATGTCACGAAATTGTGACATGTCACGATTTTGCGGCTCCCCCGCCTTTGCCTTATACCTTTGCCTTTGGAGCTGCGATTTTGTGACATGTCGCAATTTTTTGACTCCCCAACTTGCTTTACAAAATTGAAACTTCCCCCTTGCTTTACAAAACTTCAACCTTGGGAAAGAACCGAAATAAATCAAAATACAAAGTACTTAGAAAACTTAGAAAAATTTGGAGGATGCAAGATTGCTCTACTGTCGTCGAATGCTCCTGCATCAAACACCTGGGGTAAATTAAAAAAGTGATCCTCACTTCTGTTTTGTTAGGGGAAGACCCAGGCGGTCAACCTCCATCTTCGACAACCAAGTTGCATCTTCAACAGGTCTGCCCTTCCACTTTATCAAATATTTAGAATACTGTTTGTTTATGGTGCTTCTGCCTTCACGAGCGTCTAATATTTCTTTGACCTCGTCTGTGGTTGGAGTAGATGCTGGAATTTGCCAGAATTTCGTACTTGGCTCCTCTGTACTTTCTCCCTCATGATATTCCACTAAATCTGAAATGTTAAAAATAGGTGAAATGTCAAGCCAACTTGGCAATTCCACTTCATATGCATTGCCTGACTCTCGTTTTTCCAATATTTTGCATGGCCCAAACTTCTTCATCTTTAATTTGTTATAAGTTTTGGCTGGAAACCTTTCCTTCCTGAGATGGACCATGACTTCATCTCCTACTTAGAACTCTTTGAACCATCGCTTTTGGTCTACTCTTGTCTTATATTGAGTATTCATTTTTATAATTTGTTTCCTTACTTCTTCATGTAGACTTTTCATATGTTCCGCAAATTCTTCTGCCTCGGCACTGCACTTTTCTCTCTTATCCAACTTTCTCAGTTCAGACACATTTCTCGGGATGTTTCCATATATTATCTGTAATGGATATTTATTTGTGCTCTTATTGACTGAATTGTTATATGCAAATTCCATCTGCGATAAAACTAAATCCCATCCCTTGGGTTGATCTACTATCAAGCATCTTAGTAAATTACCCAGGATTCTATTTACCACCTTTGTCTGTCCATCATTTTGTGGGTGGTATGCAGAACTGAACTTCAGATCTGTCTTCAACTTCTTCCACAAAGTTCTCCAGAAATACCCAACAAATTTTGTATCTCTGTCAGAAACAATGCTCTTCGGTAGACCATGAATTCGTACCACTTCCTTGAAAAATAACCCTGCAATGTGAACCGCATCAATTATTTTCTAGCATGGAATAAAGTGTGCCATCTTGGAAAATCTGTCAACTACTACAATTACAGAGTCATTTCCCCTCTGTGTTCTTGGCAATCTGAGGACGAAGTCCATGCTGACGTCCTCCCATGGCCTCTCAGGTACTGGTAACGACTGATACAATCCCGTGTTCTGTCTTCTGCCCTTTGCCATCTAGCATATTCTACAACTTTGTACAAAATTTTTCACATGTTGCTGTAGTTGTGGCCAATAGTAATTTTCACTCACCAGGGCAATTATCTTATCCCGACCAAAATGTCTGGCCAGTCCTCTGCTGTGTTTCTCCTTGACTAAGTTTTCTCGCATGGAACTCCTTAGAATGCATAATTTACTTCCTCTGAACAACATTCCATCTTGGATTAGAAAATCCAACGATCTTGTCCCGTCCACGATGAATAGTGTCAAGCAAGCCGTCCAGGCTTCTGCAAAATCCGAATCTTCAGGGTACAAACCCTTCAGTTCTTCAAATCCCACTACTTCCACTGTCATTTTAATCAGTAAATTATGCCTTCTACTTAAGGCATCTACAACTCTATTTGATTTCTCGCTTCTATGCTTCAGCACAAAGGTATAGCTTTGGAGGAACTCAACCCACTTCAAGTGCCTTTGATTTAGTTTTGCTTGGCTATTAATGTACTGTAATGCCTGATGATCAGTGAATAGGACAAACTCTTTTGGCAACAAATAATGCCTCCACTTCTTTAAAGCTTGAACTATAGCATAAAATTCCTAGTCATAAACTGAATACTTTTTTCGAGCATCATTTAGCTTCTCACTAAAATAGGCAATAGGTCTACCTTCCTGACTCAGTACAGCCCCTATTGCACTACCACTGGCATCACAGTCTACCTGAAATACTTTGTTAAAGTCTAGAAGTGCCAAAATAGGCTGTTCTGTGACCTTTTTCTTTAATGCATCAAAGCTCCTTTCAGCCCCTAAGGTCCACTTGAATTCTTTCTTATCCCCTCTCATTGTTTCTGTGAGGGGTGCACAAATGCTGCTGAAATTTTTAATGAATTTTTTGTAAAAGCTAGCTAGACCATGAAATGATATTACCTATGTTGTGCTTCTTGGAGTAGGCCATTCCATGATGGCTCTCACTTTCTCTAGGTCCATTTTCATACCATCTGCTAAGATTACAAATCCCAGGTACACTAACTCCTTTACAAAATTACACTTTTTTAGATTTATTAATAACTACTCCTCCCGCAGCTTATCAAAAACCCTTCTGATATGCATCAGGTGTTCCTCCAAGGTTCTGCTAAATATTAATATGTCATCTAAATAGACTAAGACAAATTTTCCTAAAAACTCCTTCAGTACCTCATTCATCAGCCGCATGAAGGTACTCGGTGCATTGGATAGCCCAAAGGGCATGACCAACCACTCATACAAGCCCTCTCTAGTCTTGAAGGCTATCTTCCACTCATCTCCCTCTCTGATACGAATCTTATGGTAATCACTTTTGAGATCAACCTTGGTGAAGTACTTGGCTCCACTTAAACAATCCATTATGTCATCCATTCTTGGCAATGGAAATCTGTATTTTATTGTGATCTTGTTGATGGCCCATGAATCTGTACACATTCTCCATTCTCCATCCTTCTTTGGCGCTAGCACTGTAGGTACCGTGCATGGGCTCAAACTTTCTTGAATCAATCCCTTCTCCAACAACTCCTAGACCTGCCTGTTTAACTCCTCAGTCTCTATAGGCATCATTCTTTGTGCAGCTTTATTTGGCAAGCTCGATCCTGGCACCAAGTCTATATGGTGGCTGATTTTCCTTACTGGGGGTAAACCCTCAGGCACATTATCAGAAATAATATTTAGAAATTCCTCCAACAGATCTAGGACTTCTGCTGGGGTATCTTGGCATTCTTTCCCCATAACTCTAGGAATTATTGCATAACATAAATGCTCATGCTTCAATCCGTCCAAAAATTTTCTCCCTTCAACTAAACAGATTCTGGAGCTGTTAGACACCTTTTCATCCGCCTCCTTCATGGGCTTCAGCTTATGGTGCACACCATTCTTCATCAATGAGTAGGTGTTGGCACGGCCGTCATGCACTGCACTCCGATCGAATTTCCAGGGCCTTCCCAGCAACATATGGCAAGCATCCATAGGCAGGATGTTGCACAAGACCTCATCACAATAATTCCCAATGTTAAATTTAATGGAGCACTACTCATTGACCAAAGCCCTATGGTCCTTCTATAACCATGCGACCCGATATGGATGCGGGTGCTTCTTCCTCTCTAACTATAACTTGGTAAGCATTTCTTCTGAAACTAGGTTATTTGTGCTACCATTATCAATAATAATATTGTAAATCTTGCCTACGCATTTACACCTTGTGTAGAAAAAACTTCTTCTCTGATCTGTGTCCTTCTCCTCATTCAATAGGACTCTCCTTACGATCATTGCTTCCCCTCTCTCCACTTCTTCAAAATATTCAGATCCAGCATCTTCCTCTGCCATAGCAGCTCTGGCTGGACCCTCAGGCCTCTTGTTCATCCTTTCTTGGTGTTGTGGACACTCGAATGCTCGATGTCCTTCACCACAATGGAAACATGTCCCACGAAATACTCCTCTTCCAAATCCTCGTCTAGATCCACCTCGTCCTCTTGGGTAGCTGTTCTGATCACGGGGCTTATAAACATCCTCTTCCCTTTGATCCTGGTTACTCCTGGCTTCACCAGTCTTCTTCAAATATTTACATTTTTCTCCATTGGTTCTCCCACCAGTTCTTCCACCATGGCCCCTTCCTCTTTGCTTTCCTTCAAACCGCCTATTCAGTTTTTCTTCCACCTTTAAGGCAAACTGGTAAGCATCCTCAATGGTGCTTACCCAAACTAGGCTCAGCTCTTCCTAGATACCGAGTCTCAACCCATTTATATAATGGGCTACCTTCTCTTTGTTTGCCTCTAAATGTCCAGAATAATAGAGATCTTGTAAAAATCCTTGATGTATTCTTGGACAGTTTTGTTTGTCTGTCTCAAACTTTGCATTTTCCTTAGCAGATCCAACTTGTAATCTATCGAAATAAATTGTCTTTTTAGATTTTCCACCATTCTATCCCATATTGTTATTCTTTCCTTCCCTCTTATGTTCCTTTCCATCTGTATTCCTCGCCACAAAATGCTAGCATGACCCTTCAACTTGGTCTTAGAAAATCTGACCCGATTAGGGTCTTAAACCTCCTCATATTTGAAATATTCTTCTAAGTCATTTATCCAATCAATCACCTCTTCTGGATTTAGGTTTCCCGAATATGTAGAAACCTCCATTTTTGGTTGCTTTCCAATCTAAGAGATGGCTTTGTACAACCTGGCTTGTGCAGGATCCATAGCCTCTTCTTCTTCCTCAGACTAGTCTTCTTCTTCATCAACTTCATCTTCACTTCCCTCATCTCTTTCGGGCTTGTGCCTTCTGCGTAGCTCTTCTTGTTGTGCCTTATGCGTAGCTCTTCTTGTAGGGCTTGAACTTGCCTCTGCAAGGTTTAGAGGTCTCAACCCTCGAAGATGGAGTTATACCTAATAATAAAGCATTTTTCCTATGGTCTTCATATATTTATTTTTTATTGCACCGTAAGGTGCTTACTGGTGAACAACTTATGAAGTGTGGATTTCATGGCCCTTTTATATGTTAAATGTGTGGAAAGAATATAAAAACTCTCATACATATTTTTATTGAGTGTACTTTAGCCTCTGAGCTATGGAGGAGAATGACCACTTTACTTGGATTACAGTGGTGTAACTTTTTTACTTTTGAATAACTTTGGAGGTATTGACCTAAACAAGAGGGTGTTGATAATTTTATTAGGTAGTTAGTTTTGATGGGTTGTACCATTATTATTTGGAATATCTGGAATGAAAGGAACAACCAAATTTGTAATCAAGATAGGAAGGATATTTACTATATTTGGCAAAATATCATTACCAACTTATTTGAATCAGTCCAACAACTCCTTAATCACCCCCAAAACTCCCACCAAACATGGGATCAAGTGATGCAAATATTGAATATTGAATCCTCTAAGGGAAACCATTTTAAAGGGAATGTGAGCAATTGCAAGATGGATAGAACAAGGAATTGACAACATCCTCCTAAGGATTTTGTAAAATACAATATTTATGGAGCCTCTAAAATCTAGTGTGGGAGGAATTGGTAGACTTTTATATGGCTCCCTAGTTTTTACTTTTTCTAAAACTTTGGGTATTCTTTCCAATAACCTTACTGAGGGATATGGTATCCTTAGAGGTATTCAAGAGGCTACTAAATTTGGATGGGAAAATATGCTAGTTGATTTTAATTCTCAACTCAAGATTAATATTTTTAAGACTCCTTCTAAGAATCATAAGGTTTATTGGAGTATAACAAGAATTATTGAGAAGATTCAATTAATCTGGATGGAGTATATTTGTGTGTTCTTTTTTTTATTTTTTAAGGTTTGCTCCTTGATAATTTCAAAGGTGGTAGGCCAGGTGTGAACCCTTGGAATTTTTTGCGGAATAGATACCCTTGCCTCCTTGGGTCTTACCTGAAAGTTGTATTCCTTCTTGGATGTTTTCCATAAAACAAAAATCATCCATGGATGTCTGCATTATTTTTTAAATATATTCTATCCAACCTCTCTTTATTATTACTCCCATTGTTCTATATTATTCTTATTCCATGCATATTTTGGGTTTACATTTCCAATAATTTTTTTCATTTTTGACAATATGTTGATCATTAGAAGGGGTCACTTGCCTTTGTCCCTAACATATTTGATTTCTATCAAGTAAAAATAAATAAATTAGCAAGTCAATATAATAAATATGAGGGTGGCACAACCCTTGTTTTCTTTTCTAATTTTGACCTAATACTCGTGATTGTTCTATGGTGGATCAAACAAATTCAACTATAGATGTTCATCTCATTTTTAAATGAATTTTATTCAACTTCATTTTCTTCTTCCTCCCATTGTTGTATATTATTCCTATTTCATGCATATTTAGGGTTTAAATTTCCAATAATTTTTTATTTTATTTTGTATAATATGTTGATTATTACAAGTGGTACCTTGAAGTCTTTCTCTCTAACTTATTTGATTTCTATCCAGTAAAAGTAATAAACTATCAGGTCCATGTAATAAATATAATGATGGCATAACCCTTTGTTTTTACTTTTGTTTTGATATAAAATTCATGATTATGCTCTAGTGGCACTACATAATGACACCATAGAGTGATGATTCTATTATTTGGATGATAATTATCATCATAGTAATGTTACAAAGAATTATTATTTGGGAATTATTTTATTCCTATTTGACACATATATTTGTTTTTTATTTCCATCCATATTTTTTAATATTTGATAATATGTTGATCATTACAAATGATCACCCCTAAAATATTTGATTCCTTTAAAGTGAGAAAGGAATAAACAAGTAATTCAATGTAATAAGTGTGAGGGTAGCATATCCCTTGATTTTAATTCTAATATTAACCTAGGGTTCATGATTGGGTAGCATATCCCTTGTTTTTAATTTTAATTTTAACCTAGGGCCCATGATTGTGCTATGGTGGCACTATATAATGACACCATAGAGTGATGCTTCTAATATATTATTTTTAACCAACATTGCACTAATGCCATCAAGAACTATTTTAGATTTTGGTCATGTGATGAATTTCTCTCTAATATCTATGAATTTCTATCAAGTAAAGAAACAATAAACTATTAGGTCCATTTAATAAATGAAAGGTTGACATTATTCTTTTTTTTTAATTTTAACCAAGGGTTCATCATTGTGCTATGGTGACACTACATAATATACTATAAATCAACCCTTCTATTATATTGGCATTGACCTACAATTCATGTTGACTGGTCGTTTAATTTTATACACACTTATATTATAAATTTGTGTTGCCTTTTATGCTAACAATTTTATTATGTACTTTTGTGTTACATATTTTACATTCTGTTAATAAAATGATCAAGCCTAAACTATCATGAATACAATGACCAAGATTACCTAAAGGTTTAACTTTAATGTAATCTAGTCTTACTAGAAAAATTATTATAATAGAACATAATCCATTGGATAGGATTACATTTTTCTATAGGTATACTTTCTATTATTTTTGAGCTGGAAATTTTTTGAGGCAAGATAAGTCAAACCTTACTTGCTTGTTGCACCCTTTGGCTAACAAGGTAAATTTTAAGACAATTATCAAATGACACTTAGATATTTGTAATTTACCCTCATATTAAGAATATTTATTAGATCTATTTTTTGGAGCAATACTATTGGGTTTGTAGCCTCTTCTATTTTTATTACATGAATCATACATATATCATTTGAATCCCATATCTATCACTTGAAAATAGCTAATCTATATAAATATTAATTATTCTACTACTTGTCTAACTTCCTCAAATTTTAAACTTTAAAATATTCAAGTTGTATGCTTATCTTAGATACAACTTAACATAAAAATACTTAACTTATTTTCAATATTAATGAGGAATTTATATATCCTTCAATATTGTACATAGTTGAATAATATCGAATATTACCTTATTTCTAATTTATCTCAATCTACATGGGATAAACTCAATAATACTATGGCATAGAACATGCATTTTTATGTTACAAAAGCATATACCTAGATTTTAGTCCTATATTATTACTACCCATCCTAACTCATTTTTAAATTAATATACCTCCTATTTTCCTATTTATTATAGGTACTTAATTTTTTCATGTCAATTTTATACACCTTATTACTTTTAGAATTTCTATAGCAAGGGTAGTTTTATTTTCAATAGGTATATTAGCCTTCCTCTATATGAATTGAATATGTACAAGGATATTTTTATTTTCAATGTGAACTTGAATACAATTAGAACTAAAATTCAAAAATTTTAATCTTCTACTTTAGTAATAATAAAAATACTTTTCCTTGATAGGAGAGTTGGTTACAACCACACTATTTTTACTAATAACAATAGCTATTATAACAAAAATTACTCCTTTTAGATGCACAAATCATGGTTTTTTTTTGTTATAATAACCTATTTTTATCAAGGATACAAAGCATTCCACTAATATTTTTATGTATGTAATTGCTTTTATGTTCGAGGAATAAAAATGAGGATGAAATTTTTTCATGTATTTTATATAAACAAAGCATTCCACACTCCAAATTAATATCACTTAAATTTAATTTAATCATACCTTATAGGTAAAGGTATCTATTGTCTAATACATTTCATTGCACCTATATGAACCCTCTTTGTATGATATTAGGTATATTATGGACTCACCATATCTTAATCACAAGTAACACTTAAAAACGATCTTATAATATTAACCATGTAATGAATACTCTAAAATGATTGAATATAAGTAATAAATTATACCAGCTTTATTATTTTCACAAGATGCTACCAGCCTTTTAAACTTATAACTTATAAACCCCTCCTACTAAGAAGTAATTAAAAATTTTAATATTTTTAAAGTACTAATTCCACTCTAACCTGCCTTTATAAAATATGCATCCCATTTTTTTCCCCTGATGTATCAATATTTTAGTATACTTTATATTATATAAGAACTAAACTAATTAATATATAAAAAGAAAGGTCAACTTTTTACATAATTGTTAAAGAGTTTGTTTGTTAAAGGTTGAAAGGTAGTCGAGTATTATTATTGTAGATTGTAGTAGTTTCCCTCCGCCGCCGATTGTGGTCACGTCATGTCAATACCGCGACAGCGTAACCTTCCTTTATACAAGCAGCTTTAAACGGTTTCTATTCAACCTACATTTCAGGGTGTTTCTTTCAAGTGTGAACGAATGTCCAACTCAGCCATCGACTCGCCTGTAATCGGTCAAATGAAATAGTACTAGTTTATATACTAGATGGCCAAATGGCCAAGTATAATACAATTTATTTAACCATAGAATTAAATGACTTTACAACATACCATTGAATCAGTCTTGAGGACCGGGCCATAACAACCGTGTCGTCCATCGTCATCGCCAACTACTACGTGTTTGGATCTAATATGGCTTGGTCTATATATGTTTTTTTATGTTTTACTTTATTTATATATATATATATTTTTTAAATTTTAATGGTGAAATTGAAGTTGTCATACATTTGTTTTTTATGGCTTTATAGTATTTTGTCTTGTCTATATTAAAATTACTACATAGTAATCCACCCCTATTACAATCATTTTAAACCTTTTATCTACATAAAACACTATTCATATCTATATATTATATATTTAATTGAAGATTATATAATATCTTAAAAAGATAATCTTTTTTATTGTATTTATTTTTTATGCTTATGATTGTTTTAATATACAATATTATTATATGGTTGCTTGTTTTTGGATTTATATATTTATTTAGTTTTTTATTTTATAAAGTATTATATGTCTGATTAAGTATAAGATATGATGTACCGTCCACATAAAAATGCTTAACATTTTAATTAAAAAATAATATTTTATTTTAAATCCAATCTACTACTACATTTCATGATTGTATAGTTACGTGGAACATGTTGAACATGTTCCTAGTACCTATGTGATGCCAAACATTCATCATTTTATTTACTTGTTCAATTTGTTAATACTACTAATTATTCATATTATAATACTCAGTTAACGTTCATAAAGCCAAAATAATATTTTATAACAATGTTATATTAGCATAAAATAATACTAATGGTAACATCTCTCGATATATATAAATAAATTATACCATTTTTTATAAAGGACATGTATCATAATCTATATGCTATAATGAAATTTTAATTATTAAAAAAAAATGAAGTTTGAATTAAATTTGCTAATGATATTGATTGATCATAAATTAAAACTATGGTAAACCAAATTTTATTATTAGTTAATAGAATTGTTTAGTTTTCATATGTTATTAATGTGTAATATAATTTTTTCTTCAACTTTTGAACTAAGTTTATCTTCTTAGAAAATTCTATCATTGACTCCTTTATATAATCATTGTAACAAAAAAATTGCAATAATTACAACAACAAACAAAAAACACTTTATCTTATACAAAAATATATAAACTTAGAATATTCAATATTTAAATGCATATTACAAGATAGATACCCATGTTTCAATTAAGTCTTTTAAACATTGTAGATAATATATCTAGTCATAAAATTTTATTTTATATAATTGTTTTCTCCAAATTCAATCTCTTTTATAAAATAATCTTTGTCCTTATCATCTAATATAGATTTATATTGCTCCTTCATCTCATCAATATAGTCCTCATCCTCTCTTCATCCTTTGAAGTAATACTATTCATAGATAATCCTATCATTGTAAACTTTCCATAATCATAGTAACAAAAAAATTGCATGTATTATAAAAGAATATTTACTCTTGTGTAAAAATATGTAAACTCAAATAATTTAATATTTAAATGTATACTACAAAATAAATGAATATTTTCTCAACATTTTTAAACCATTCTAGTCAAGATTTGTAATCATAAAAAAAAATATTTTCTATAATTGATTCACCAAATTAATATTTTGCATAAATAATTAAAATATTTTAATTGATTATTTTTAGCTTTTGTTGAGTATATAATATAGAAAATACAACCAAAATATGCAATACAAGCAAGCTATAATATATATATGATAATGGCACTATAGTATGCATAAAAATAATAAAAGAAACTTCTATAATAACTCATAAATATGCCATTAATGTAAGATCATAAAAATAGTACAATGTATTATAATGGAGGACATGAACACTCCATAAACTCGTATGAAAGGACTACATCGTATCACATTAATCTATACTAACCACACCCTATATTCTCTCCTAACTCTTTCACTCACTATAAGGCATTTATATAGGAAGATAGGTTCTCTGGCCCTCACTCTACCTTTGACAATATATTATAACTTACATACATGTGGACTATATGGACATTTACATCATTGAATATTCTAACACTTGTGCATTTATTACATGCTGAAGTAACTACAAGACTTTACTTTAACGTAATATCCTACTCGAGTAATGTACCAAAGGTGGCACGTTGATATGTACCCAATAATATAATATATTATCTAACACCCTGTTGTATTACATTATCTTCATAAAATGCTATCTTTGTTGAGAGAGATCTAACTTCATATTCCTTTGGTTTTGTCTTTGTGCTATCTTTATTATACTTTTTTTTTGTATCCAGATTAGGATAATTATCTTATTCTCTTCTATCATCTTTTCTCTTCCTCCATATTTTTTTCTATATTGTTACAAGAGGAATATATGCTTCATGATGAGTTAGTCTATTATCACAATAATATCGACCTGGATTCAAGGATTCACTACCAGCATTCACTTTCTTTTGTTTCATTACATGAAAGAACTCAAAAGTGATTAATGATAAATAGAACATTAATCACTCTTTTGAAGAAATAATAATCATAGTTTGAGTATTCCACCAAGTCCTGAATAGAGTTTCATGAAGATATCGAATTGATATTGTAAAGTTCTTTTTCTTTGCTTCTTTCAATAACAAAGAGAATATTTCTTTAAACATCGTAGATAAGATATTGAATCCATTCAAGTTTTCTATTAGATATTGCGAATATAACATAAGTTCATGAAATATCACACTATTTTCATTGAATGTATTCTTAATTATTTCATCCATAATAAACCTTTTGATGTTTATGTATTTTATTACCTTTGAAATTATCTTCCTTATGTCTCCTTAGTTTAGATTATGCAAACTATTTTGATAAAACTTTTATAAGAGTTAGGTTTTTATAGGATTATTATGTCTCCCTAGTGATTAGAATATATTCTAATCTTGGTAATAGTTCATATTTTGGGTTTATTTTGTAATATTCTGGGAATCAACTTCTATTTCAACTTATTTCTCCTATTGAATTATGCACTTGTCAATTTGGTGAAGTTCTCTATGGTTGGATTTTTTTTATCCCTTTAATATGAGTATGATATAAGTGTAAGTAAATAATTCCAAATATTTTAAGTAAATAATTAACTTCTTATTATACCCCTTAATATCCAAATGTTTAATATTTCTAAATTCCAATATTCTATGTTTGATGTAGTATACCTTATAACTCCTTGATTTGAAATATTAAAAATTAATATTTGCAATAATAATTTGGTTTACTAAGTAGAAACCCTTATATATCCTATGATATTTAATTATAAATGTAATTGTATTTCAATTAATGTGCTTTGAGTTTATCCAAACCCCATAAGGGGACGGAGGTCCAAGGTTCAAATCTTGAGCCTCACTAGACTGAACGCTTTTCTCTTTCCTACTACTTTCATTGGCGTAAAAGGTTTAAAATGATTGTGGCATGGCGGTTATAGGGGTGGACTATGCAAAGATCTGTGTGGTGACTTCTGGGGAGAACAATGCAAAATACTATGGTGGCCATAAAATTTGGACAGCCTACCTGGATTTATGGCGGCCATAAAAGCTGGAAAGCCTGCCTAGATTTGTGGCGGCTACCGATTCCACCATGTTCAAAAAAAAATAATAATGTGCTTCGAAAATTCCTTTGATTTGTTTTCCAGTGTATTAAGGTTGATTGTTTCTCTACTATAAATAATAAAGTCAACCTTATGATATACCCCTTATTACTCCTTTCATGAAAGCAATGTTATTCAAGGTGAAACCTTACCTTTATAATGTTGAAACTCCTAAATAGTAGGCATTGTATTCCTTCAACGATGGGCATATGATAGTGATGGCAGTGAGTCTTAAATTATCCTTTGAATCCTCTTCAATTACTTGGATACTTTCTCTTAATCATACCTATAATTTAGTCTTAATACCACTTAAATTTACCTTGACTCCTTTGCATTCAATGCTCACACTGAATACTCTTTATTTACTATATGATTTCAATCTTCTCACTTTGATATTGTCACCTCAATATGTACGTGTCTTTCAACATAGGCTATTAATAGTATAGCCTCCTTAACTTTGCATGTTACTAAACCTTCTACCTTGTTTATGCTCTTAATAATTTTTGTATATATTTCTTGAACAAGTAGGTGGTAGATAAATATTATAGTCTTTTTGTGTGTTGGTTGATGAGTCTTCAATACTCTCTATTTGAATGAAATAATTACTACATATTTCAATATTAAAAATATATCTTCAACACTTTCACAATGAGTGTTACATATATTTTGAATGATTTCTTCCTATGTAGGCATTAGTCGAGTTATGTAGCACTTCCTTTCATTATTCGAAATGATTCTTGCATGAGAGGACATCCTCGATGTCTCCTTATCCTTCAATATTTCTTCCCTAATAGATGCAATCTATTCAATCTTGGATTTAATGCTCTTTTCCTTCTTCTCAGCGATTATAAGTTCTACATTTTCTAGTGAACCGATGATGATATTTTCCTCAAGGTTGGCTCTAGCTATGGATCTAATACAACCCTTTTATTTGATGATATGTCTTCAATGGGTGGTTGTTCTTGATATCTATGATTGCACTCTTCCTATTATATGATTGTTATTATTATATGATTGTTATTATTATATGGTTGCTTGTTTTTAGATTTATATATTTATTTAGTTTTTTATTTTATAAAGTATTATATGTCTGATTAAGTATAAGATATGATGTACCTTCCACATAAAAATTCTTAACATTTTAATTAAAAAATAATATTTTATTTTAAATCCAATCTACTACTACATTTCATGATTGTATAGTTACGTGGAACATGTTGAACATGTTCCTAGTACCTATGTGATGCCAAACATTCATCATTTTATTTACTAGTTCAATTTGTTATCACTATAATAGTACTAATTATTCATGCTATTATAATACTCAGTTATCGTTCATAAAGCCAAAATAATATTTTAAAACAATGTTATATTAGCATCAAATAATACTAATGGTAACATCTCTCGATATATATAAATAAATTATACCATTTTTTATAAAGGACATGTATCATAATCTATATGCTATAATGAAATTTTAATTATTAAAAAAAAATGAAGTTTGTATTAAATTTGCTAATGATATTGATTGATCATAAATTAAAACTATGGTAAACCAAATTTTATTATTAGTTAATAGAATTGTTTAGTTTTCATATGTTATTAATGTGTAATATAATTTTTTCTTCAACTTTTGAACTAAGTTTATCTTCTTAGAAAATTCTATCATTGACTCCTTTATATAATCATTGTAACAAAAAAAATGCAATAATTACAACAAAAAAAAAAAAACACTTTATCTTATATAGAAATATATAAACTTAGAATATTCAATATTTAAATGCATATTACAAGATAGATACCCATGTTTCAATTAAGTCTTTTAAACATTGTAGATAATATATCTAGTC
This sequence comes from Wollemia nobilis, assembly GCA_028583015.1. NCBI lineage: Eukaryota > Viridiplantae > Streptophyta > Pinopsida > Araucariales > Araucariaceae > Wollemia > Wollemia nobilis. The sequence goes on from JAQPPZ010001862.1 coordinate 1,092,428, forward strand.
ATAAAATTTTATTTTATATAATTGTTTTCTCCAAATTCAATCTCTTTTATAAAATAATCTTTGTCCTTATCATCTAATATAGATTTATATTGCTCCTTCATCTCATCAATATAGTCCTCATCCTCTCTTCATCCTTTGAAGTAATACTATTCATAGATAATCTTATCATTGTCAACTTTCCATAATCATAGTAACAAACAAATTGCATGTATTATAAAAGAATATTTACTCTTGTGTAAAAATATGTAAACTCAAATAATTTAATATTTAAATGTATACTACAAAATAAATGAATATTTTCTCAACATTTTTAAACCATTCTAGTCAATATTTGTAATCATAAAAAAAATATTTTCTATAATTGATTCACCAAATTAATCTTTTGCATAAATAATTAAAATATTTTTATTGATTATTTTTAGCTTTTGTTGAGTATATAATATAGAAAATACAACCAAAATATGCAATACAAGCAAGCTATAATATATGATAATGGCACTATAGTATGCATAAAAATAATAAAAGAAACTTCTATAATAACTCATAAATATGCCATTAATGTAAGATCATAAAAATAGTACAATGTATTATAATGGAGGACATGGACACTCCATAAACTCGTATGAAAGGACTACATCGTATCACATTAATCTATACTAACCACACCCTATATTCTCTCCTAAATCTTTCACTCACTATAAGGCATTTATATAGGAAGATAGGTTCCCTGGCCCTCACTCTACCTTTGACAATATATTATAACTTACGTACATGTGGACTATATGGACATTTACATCATTGAATATTCTAACACTTGTGCATTTATTACATGCTGAAGTAACTACAAGACTTTACTTTAACGTAATATCCTACTCTAGTAATGTACCAAAGGTGGCACGTTGATATGTACCCAATAATATAATATATTCTCTAACACCCTATTGTATTACATTATTTGGGTAGGGATCTTCATCTTGATTCTAGATTTTGCATTCTCCTTCTCTACTTTATGTATTCTACTTCTTGTCTATATCATGTTCGAGCAGGTAGTTATTATCTTCATAAAATGCTATCTTTGTTGAGAGAGATCTAACTTCATATTCCTTTGGTTTTGTCTTTGTGCTATCTTTATTATACCTTTTTTTTGTATCCAGATTAGGATAATTATCTTATTCTCTTCTACAATATTTTCTCTTCCTCCATATTATTTTTTCTATATCGTTACAAGAGGAATATATGCTTGATGATGAGTTAGTCTATTATCACAATAATATCGACTTGGATTCAAGGATTCACTACCAGCATTCACTTTATTTTGTTTCATTACATGAAAGAAATCAAAAGTGATTAATGATAAATAGAACATTAATCACTCTTTTGAAGAAATAATAATCATAGTTTGAGTATTCCACCAAGTCTTGAATAGAGTTTCATGAAGATATCGAATTAATATTGTAAAGTTCTTTTTCTTTGTTTATTTCAATAACAAAGAGAATATTTCTTTAAACATCGTAGATAAGAGATTGAATCCATTCAAGTTTTCTATTAGATATTGCGAATATAACATAAGTTCATGAAATATCACACTATTTTCATTGAATGTATTCTTAATTATTTCATCCATAATAAACCTTTTTATGTTTATGTATTTTATTACCTTTGAAATTATCTTCCTTATGTCTCCTTAGTTTAGAGTATGCAAACTATTTTGATAAAACCTTTATAAGAGTTAGGTTTTTATAGGATTATTATGTCTCCCTAGTGATTAGAATATATTCTAATCTTGGTAATAGTTCATCTTTTGGGTTGATTTTGTAATATTCTAGGAATCAACTTCTATTTCAACTTATTTCTCCTATTGAATTATGCACTTGTCAATTTGGTGAAGTTCTCTATGGTTGGATTTTTTTTATCCCTTTAATATGAGTATGATATAAGTGTAAGTAAATAATTCCAAATCTTTTAAGTAAATAATTACCTTCTTATTATACCCCTTAATATCCAAATGTTTAATATTTCTAAATTCCAATATTCTATGTTTGATGTAGTATACCTTATAACTCCTTGATTTGAAATATTAAAAAATAATATTTGCAATAATAATTTGGTTTACTAAGTAGAAACCCTTATATCTCCTATGATATTTAATTATAAATGTAATTGTATTTCAATTAATGTGCTTTGAGTTTATCCAAACCCCATAAGGGGACGGAGGTCCAAGGTTCAAATCTTGAGCCTCACTAGACTGAACTCTTTTCCCTTTCTTGGTGCTTTCAATGGCGTAAAAGGTTTAAAATGATTGTGGCATGGCGGTTATGGGGGTGGACTATGCAAAGATCTGTGTGGCAACTTTTGGGGTGAACAATGCAGAATACTATGGTGGCCATAAAAGCTGGACAACCTACCCAGATTTATGGCGGCCATAAAAGCTGGACAACCTGCCTGGATTTGTGGCGGCTACCAATTCCACCATGTTCAAAAAAAAAATAACATGCTTTGAAAATTCCTTTGATTTGATTTCCAGTGTATTAAGGTTGATTGTTTCTCTACTATAAATAATAAATTCAACCTTATGATATACCCCTTATTACTCCTTTCATGAAAGCAATGTTAATCAAGGTGAAACTTTACCTTTTTTAGACACCAAAACAACACCAATCCGATTATGTGACTGCAAACACTGATCGCTTTGACACACACAGCCCCCAGGGCAGCCCTCAGAGGTTAAACAGTGGTCCTAACCACTTTCATAGCAATTTTGTAAGGTCAAGAAGCAATTTGGCACATTCAGGCACTTTGCCCAGTATTCGTCTCACCCAGGGACGAATACTAACTGGGATTCGTCTCACCCAGGGACGAATTCTGAAATCGTCTCCGAGTCAGGACGAATTCCAGGTTTAACGGGCAAAAAGAAAAATGCCGCCAAGTGGCAGCCAAGGACAGATCAATTATTGCCTCCTGCCGTGCATGCGCGTGTAGGTGGGTAGGTTGGCAGTTAGAGGACTGTCACAAGGGAAGTCATGGAAGCCCAAGTCAGGGAGGAGTCTCCTCCCTCTTGGGAAGGCATGGCCGCCACATGGCATCCCTGCATGCCCCTCCAAAGAGACCCCATGGGTCTATAAAATGGTGGACTTTCCCACCCAAAGGAGGAGAGATTGGAGGCATTTTCAAGCAACGAAGTGCTGCCCAATTGAACACCCATTTGCATCCTTTTTGATTCACCTTCTCACATCCATTAATCTCTTTCGCAAGAGAGGTTATTGGGTGGCTTTTGGAAGCGTGGATCCGAACCCAAACCCAACATTTGACCACCTTAATCCACCAATTTTCCGACAACACAATCCTAAGAGGTTTTGGGCCCATCCCTAGTGGATTGGCGCCGAAATCAAGTGCCAACGGTGGGAGGCCCACTCGGGCACCCCCGCATTTTCTAAGTTTCATTCTAAAGTATTCTAGATCATTTGTTCATTTTGCATTTCATGTTATGCTTGTCTAGAAATCACTCAATTACCATTCAATTCAGCTTTTGACTGCGCTTTGTTGTCCCCCTAACTTGCAGGGGGGCGACATCAAATTCTCGGGGATAGAGGCCAAATTGGGAGAATCCGACCATCTGGGTCATCCCAAAATGGCCCCAATTACTTAACCCTTTTGTCTGTAGGTGTTTTGGAGATCTCGAGGTGTGACATTGGAGTGGCATCAACTCGGCTTTCCTAACACAATCGAATTCGTCCCACCCGGGGACGAATAATAGTCGAAATTCGTCCCGCCCAGGGATGAATTCCAGTTGAAAGTAGATTGGCCGACTTGTTTCAATGGCAGTGGCCCTCTGGTAATGTCTTTTGACCTCTGTCAGATTTGCAAGTCATTTAGGATCATTTCATGCATCATTTTAGTCAATCTTAGGCATACATCTTTCACTAATTTCAAGGAACAAATGTTTCACGTTTGCAGTAGGTGCTACTAACGCCTTTATTGTTTCTTTGATTGCAGGGGAAGTAGCAAGAACCAAGGACTCATCAACATCAGCGGCGGCAACACTTTGGCCCGCCCATTTTGCATGTGGGCATGCGGAAGGAGGAAGACTAAGTCACAATTGTAACCAAGATCTATTTAACGCTCCTAGCCCCTAAAAAGGGAGGAGACGTCTTTGTAACCGAGGATAAGAAAATTGAATAAAAAGGGTTGTGCTTTCCATACATCTTTCTTTCATTTTTGATTTATCTCCTTTCTTTGTTTCGTGCATTTCAGAGGCATAGGATTAAAGCGTTATATTTTGTCTTACATTGCATAGCTATAGTTTTCCTTTTATTTCCGGAATCTCGTGCTTTCAGTGGCGATCACGGTGGGACTCTGTCCCCTGGTTTTTAAGATCAAGTAACTGATCCATTTCTGTGTTTTGTGCTTGATAGGTACAATTTTTTTAAAGCAGACTGTTATTCGTCTCTGACTGTGATGAATACTTTACTGTAATTCGTCTGACCCTGAGACGAATTTAAATTCGTCTCTGGCAGGGACGAATTCTGTTCTGTAATTCGTCTCACAGAGGGACGAATTTTTGTCTGTAAATTTTTAGAGCCGAAGATCAGAAACAGCAAGTCTGGGCAGAAAAGAGGTAAGGTTCCAAAACTGTCTTTGTCATTTTTTTGATTTTTTGCTTTCACTTTCTGTCAAATTCTTGCGTGCTTAAAGAAAATAGTGGTTGCTTGCATGTTTCAATTTTAAGTAAAATAAACCACACACACATCACGTGGCACGTTTTTAACCAAGGAGCTGGTCGTAAGACCCCAGCCCTTGAGCAAGACCAACGGTGGGTTCATCACCACCTTGGCTTGACTTTGCATCCATTTCCCCGATTGTCACTATTGTTAGGCGTAAATCCTGATGAAAGCTGACCGAGTGTCACTGGGGTGATTCCCATGCGTGCGAGGATAAGTCTTCTATGGTAGGTGTCATTAACAGGACAATCCCCCTTTCGTACCGCCTATGTTCCACGTACCATCTGCTCTCACGTACCTATAGTTTCCCTCTCGTAAGGGCGGGTATATAGAGAGGTTGGTATATCGGTCCCGCAATGGTATATTGAAGGGGCGACCATTTATGGGAGTCATATGAGCCAACATTATGCATTTAAACGTTCTTCAAAACTTGCAAAAACAAAACAAAACATCAAAATGCACTAAACCAGTTTAGGACACACTATTAATCCTTAAAAGAGATAATCACTGTTTGTGTATGTGTGTGTTCATTTCTGCTTAGTGTAACAAAAAAAAAATCATCATAAACGAGATAAAAATCTGCTTAGCTAGTAGAGGAGCACCACAATGGTGTACACCCGTAGCCAAGCCCAATCAAGGGCGGATGCTACGGAAGGTGCACAAAGAGAGGGCGCTGGTCGCCTTCGCTTTAGCCCTGAGGACTTGGCCATACCGCCTTGGCGGTCTGGCCTACAAGAGAGTCCACATCAGGCCACATCAAGAAGGAATTATTGGGACCCCCCTCTGTGGGGTATGCCCATTCAACACAGCCCCTTTCGGGAAGAAGCTTTACATGTGGCACTCGATGTAAATAGAAAACCGCCTTTTGAGGCTAGATCTGAGTGGCCACAGCGCGATGAAGCGCTAGAGAGGCACAGTGTCCATGAGGAGAGACAGCGTGAATACGGCACCTCTCCTTTGCCTCCCATTAGAACTGAAAGACAAAACCTAGAGCGCAGGGCTCTCCACACAGGGCGAGCTAACTCCGCCCGCCCCTTTCACACCCATGAAAGGGAGTACGAGGAAGACCATCGCATTCCTCGGGAACAACATACAATGTGGGAACCTTGCATTTTTGCACCTGCTAGATATCATGGTCACCCATCGAGGCCAGAGCCTCAAGTAAATGCCGCCAACCTCGACAGAGGGAAGCGACCCATTGAAATTTTAGATCATCAAGACCGAGGCAAATACATAGGAGAAACATTCAAGCCTCCTGAGCAAAATATGGTAGACCAAATTGACCCGGCAGTCACCAGACATGCCGCCCGCCAAGCCCGAATCACGTAGCTTGAGCAAGGTCATCAGGAGTTAGAGTACTTATACCGCCTTAATAAAGAGCGCATGCAGCGTGAAGCGGATGAGCTACGTTATAAACTACCTGAGAGGGTGCCAACCCCTCGCACCCAAAAAGTAGAACAATATGAGAGGCATAACCCTTTGGTGCAGGACAGGTCTCCGTGACCTCGTCAAGCTTTGCCTTCGAGACCTTATAGACCCGAGAGGGAGGCCACTCCCCGAAACAATGATGGGTACCCTCAACGGGGACTCACTCAGGGTCATAGGTCTCGCCTAGAGACTCCTCAAGAAGTTCATGAGGAATATGAACCAGAAATAGAATGGGCCGAAATGCCCTATCAAGGCGGGAGGGCTGCCATTCGGCCACCCCCCCATAGGCCTCCAGTCTCCCATAACTCACAATGGGAGCAAACAAAAGAGGAAGAAATTAAATCTTTCGATGCATACAAAGCGCTATTAGAGCATTTGGAGTCTGTGGAGACAAAAGCTTCTGGGCATCAAAAGCCCATGTTACGTCAACTCCGTAGTCATCCGAGTGCATCCCTCAATGCCCACACCTCTTTACCCCGAACATTTCAAGTTGCCTCAATTGGCAGTCTTTAAAGGTGAAGAGGATGCACAAGAACATGTCACAAGATTCCTGAGCCAATGCTTCGGCATTCAAGATAATGATGCATTGTTGCTTAGGACATTCATAACCACATTCATAGGCCCTACCTCGGATTGGTTCACATAGTTACCAAAACATAGCATAAATAACCTAGATCAATTAGTAGATGCGTTCCTTGAACGCTTTGCCTTCAACACAAAGAAGAAGGCATCACTGAGTGATCTAGCCAGCCTCAGGCAATATGAGGAAGAGACAATGGCAGCATACGAGAATCGATGGAGGGCTTTGCTTTCTAAGCTACCCTACCTTCCCCCTATGTCTGACCTCACACAGATGTTTGCACGGAGTTGCTTGAAATCGATCTCTGGGCTATTGCTGCTACAGCAATACGCCAGCCTAGAAGAAGCTTTGGCGCAAGCCAGAGTTATAGAAGAGATCAAAATAGGGGAGGGCACAATCGCCAAGCCTAAAAAGAAAGAGTGGAACAAAAACACTAAGACCGGGACTACGCAATCACAACCCGCTATGGTTAATCAAGTTGCGATAAATGTCCCCAAGCCTGTGCAAGAAATACAGCCCCAAAAGGCTAATTATCAGGCAGTGCCTCCTACTTATGAAAGAGATAATAAAAAATAGGAGCAAAATTAGCAGCGTCACCCTAGGCGACAATTCACCCCTTATGCGGAGTCCAGGGACTCCCTATTTGACCGCTTGTCAGTGGCAAATTTAGTCACCCTTCCAGAAATCCAAACTCGTAGATCCTAATGCTCCCAAGCCTAAGGGATACAGAGAGGAATTATATTGTAGGTTCCATAGGCGAAGGGGACATGACCTGAATGGATGTTGGAAATTCAAGGGATTAATCCAAGATTTGATCGATAATAAAACATTGGCCGTGGACAACCCCATAGCGCCAAATAATCAACAAATGGGGGTTTTCAAGGACCCTTTGCCTGCCCACGAGGCACAGGCAAAACCTCTTCAGGTCAATGAGGTGCGACAGAATCTTCCCATGCAAGGATTTGTGGGAATGATCAGCATAGTGACCAGGAACAAAAAGTACCCAGGAGTTGCTCCCGAGGCAGCTACAAGAGAAGTTCCAACAACGTCGCAACCTCAACAAAGCCCTATGTAGTTGCCTCCGCCTAGACCCGAGGTCACGATACGGACCAAACTCACACAGAGTTTGTAGACCACATCGGCTAGGCTTTCCATTTACGAGCTTATTCAACAGTCAACACCCCATAGAGAAGCTCTCATGGAAATTTTGAAAGCCATCGAGTTACAGCCTCACGAAGCAAATTCTTTCAATAACTTCATGGGACATGTGAAACGATGTACGGAGCCGGTCATTACCTTCAGAGAGGATGAAGTTAAAACAATATCGAATGACATGGCAGATCCACCCCTGCACGTTATCGCGTGGGTCAACGGGATCCCGTACAAGAGAGTGTTGGTAGATACTGGCTCGTCCAGTAACATCATTACTACCGTAGCATTAAAACATCTGAAGCTGCCAGCCTCTCATATCACGGCTTCCACATACACACTACGAGCATTCAACGATGCAATATGCTCGACAGTCGGCACAATTGTTCTGCCCGTCCAGGTAGGACAAAAGACAATACCAACATTGTGCCATGTTTTGGAAGGCGAGATGGCTTACAACATACTGCTAGGGCGGCCATGGATCAGGGACATGAAGTGTGTCCCTTCGATCGCTCACCAGTGTCTAAAGTATGCATTTGAAGGAGAAGTACATGTAGTCCCGATGGACTTAGAACCCTTCAAATATTGCAATGCGGTGCAATTAATGCCTCAATCGACCCTCCCTTCAACGCATTTGGATTTCCAGTTAAATCCATCTAAACAGGGTCCAATACCATGGGCACCACTGGTGACCAAATCATCAAAATCCTAGCCAGGTGAGTCTTCATCATCTGCTCCTTCACTACCAATGCCACCTGTCATGGCTAAACAGAAGGACAAAGGAAAACAGATCCTGGAAGAGGCTCAGCCCCTAGAAGAGGGGTTGCCAACAATATCAACTGTATCAACAGAAGAAATACCTAGCACAACGGAAGCTGAGACTCCTAAATCACCAAACATGGAATGGACTCGGGAAGGCCTCCCGTTCCCTCCCTCCCAAGCATCAACAATTACTATTGAAATGGCCGATGACGGGCCCGGGGGAGTATCTAGTGCGGAATGTTGTGGCAACGCCCACATGCTAGAATCGAGTACGAGACATGGGGAGACCTCGCCTTCCCATAGGGACAGCTTGTTCCTCTAGGTTACCCACCAAACCAGACTAATTTTGTGTATGGGGGCCTTGATCATGGTCCTGAACCATGCAAGCAAAAGGACGAAGATGAAGAGCCTTTTGCCGAAAATGTCAATTATCTGTCAAACCCGGACTTCGCTCTAAGATATCTCGGCCAATGCAATTGGCATGGATACGGGCTAGGTAGGTATGAGCAAGGGGTGCGTGTCCTTTGCCAACCAAGATACCAAATGCCATATGATAAGTCGGGAGTAGGGTTCAACCACCCCCTGCCCTTAGACATCTTGGTGGAAAACATGCAAGGCCTAGGAATAGGCAACAAGGGTGGATTGGCATCAGATCCTTATGCCAACCCAAATACAGAATATACATTGGGAGATTACCTCCCATGGTCAACAAACACCCTTGGTAACATCAGTAATCCCTCTCCTTTGCTAGAGAGAGGTGAAATTTCAGACACTAACTCCCAAGGAGAGCATAAACGGTGTCCAGAGATCTTTTTGAAACTATTCCCTTTAGAGGTTCCAATTGAGCCAATGCAATGTCAAGAGAATCAGGTCCCTCCACCAAGTGTGGAACAACAGCAATGGGATCAGATTAATTTGCTCGAACAAGAGGAGCATAATATGTCGCAAACAGCTGTCGGGGCCAACGAGGGCCTTTGGATCATCGACGATGATTACGAAGATGAAACTGAGATGGACTATCTTAATCATGCACGATGGCACAATCGCCCTTTAACTCATGAAGATCTGATGGGACAATTAGGCATAAGGTTAGGGCATGAATGGTATGTAGACCCAGTAGGGTGGGACCAAGTGTTGGATCCATGGCTCCAAATCTACGATGAGCACCATCCACCCCGAGACCCTATAATGACATCAGTGTCGAGGGAAGACCCTGTCCTCCTATCAGCACATAGGGCAGATCCGTTCGTGCCCTCTTCCCTAGAGCCAGATCCGGAGTATAGGGAGCATCCAGAATGTTCAAGTTATCATACCCATGGTAATGGAGACCAAATTCATTCCATCCACATGATCTCCATTGATTTGACCGCACCCATCCGCAATCCGACCGATCCAGACATGGTCATTGCATCTAGACATAGATGCCATCGACTGGGATCACGTCAATTCACCTCTCTCACCATCAGAGTATTGGCCTTTCGGTAAGATGCCTCATTTTACCCCAGGGACAACTCAAGATATTTTTTAGGCTGAAGAGGAACCCGAGGTTCCCAACGCAGATTTAAATTCAGCTGATGATATCCATTTGATCCCGACTCCACATCAGTTGGAGGACGGATCCCACATGTCGATCGAGGAGACGATTGACGTAGATATCGGCATTGGATCCAATGAATCCATAGATTATCAAGTCGGGGGTAAGTCTTATCCCCGAAGAGCAAGCCGACTACATTGCCCTTCTCAAAGAGAAGAAGGAGGTTTTTGCATGGTCATACAAGGATATGCCGGGACTAGACCCGTAGCTAGTCACGCATAATTTAACGCTTGATCCGACAATCAAGCCCGTAAAGCAAAAACTACGTAAGATGCACCCAAAAGTGGCCTTGATGGTCAAAGACGAATTGCAAAAGCTGTTGGATGCACAGTTTGTCATCTGCATGGATTATCCGCCATGGCTGTCCAACATGGTGCCCATCAAAAATCCCGACGGGAGGATTCGCATATGCACTAATTTTTGAGATCTAAACAAAGCGAGTCCTAAGGATGATTTCCCCTTGTCGAGCATCGACGCGTTGGTAGACGCTACAGCAGGTCACGAAATGCTCTCCCTCATGGATGGTTTCTCAGGATACAATCAGATTCGTATCAATCCTGAAGACCAACTAAAAACGGCGTTCACAACGCCTTGGGGGACATTTTGTTATAAGGTCATGCCTTTTGGCCTTAAAAATGTTGGTGCCACCTACCAACGTGCCATGACGTACATCTTCCATGACTACATGCATAAAACTTTGGAAGATTACATGGATGATTTGTTAGCCAAGTCTCTGTTGCGCTCAAATCATATCGATGACTTAAGCAAGATCCTCGATCGCCTCATGGAGCATAAAGTTAGACTAAATCCCAAGAAGTGCGTATTTGGCATCACATCTGGAAAACTCTTGGGTTTCATAGTCTCAAAGCGAGGAATCGAGGTGGACCCAAAGAAAGTCAAGGCAATCCTTGAAATGGTTCCCCCAACTACCATCAAGCAGCTCAGAAGTCTATAGGGAAAGGTCACGTCGATTAAGCATTTCATAGCGCAATTATCTGACAAGTGCCGACCCATGAACAAATTATTGCACAAGGGGGTTACATTTCACTGGGATGACGAGTGCCGATCGACCTTTGACGACATCAAACAATACCTGGCTTCGTCGCCAGTATTGGCACCACCTAGACCAGGAGTGTCGTTCTACTTATACATCTCAGCTACTGAGGTGGCACTGGGTGCCATGCTAGCCTAGAAGAATGAACTTCACAAGGAACAGGCTACTTACTATCTTAGCCGCACCCGGTCGGTTATGAACTTAACTATGCATACGTCGAGAAACTCGCTTGCAGCGGTGGTGTTTGCTACCAAAAAGCTATGCCACTACATGCTGAGCAACACTACGTATGTTGTGTCTAAGGAGAATCCATTGCGATACATGATGAGTCGTACTTATCATAGTAGTCGCACGGCGAAATGGATCATGTTGTTGACGGAATTTGACATAGAGTTTATTGGACAAAAATCTATCAAAGGACAAGTCATAGCCGATCAACTAGCGGAGGCTCCTCTTGAAGACGATCAGCCTCTAGTCATAGAACTACCCGATGATGGGGTCTTCCATGTCTCAGAATCGCCAGATTCTGATGAGCCTGAGTCACGAGCTGACATAACCCTATTCTTTGATGGTTCTAAATGTGAGCAAGGTGGTGGCACGGGAATAGTATTCTTCACACCGCAGGGCGCTCCAATGCCCCTGTCATTTAAATTAAACTTCCCGTGCACCAACAATAATGCAGAGTATGAAGCCTTGCTCATAGGTCTTCAGACAACAATCGCCATGAACATCAAACGACTGAACATCTTTGGTGATTCGTTGTTAATAGTCAATCAAGTCAAAGGGGTATATCAATGCAAATGCCCAGTTCTGCAGGCTTATAAAGCCCTTGTGGACAAATTCCTGGCAAAACTTGAGTGGTATGACATCGAGGCACTCCCTCGATCATCGAATCATTTTGCGGACACAATGGCCTCCTTGGGGTCACTAATCCTGCAAGACCTTTTCGGTGATATGACAACCATTCAAGTCAAAACCTTATCGCAATCCGCGATGGAGCGTGCAAGCTCAGACTTGACGCCAGGAATCCACATGATCCAGATTGAACCATCCTCGGATAAGTTCTCTCGAATCCAAGATCATCTGAAGCATGCCAACTGGGGGTCCTTGTTCTCCCCTACTCCCATTAATAGCAACACAACGCTATTCTTACAAGTTCTATCCCATTCAGCGTTCGCTAGGGATGAACTTCAAGAGGGATTGGTTGTTCATACTGTCGAGGTTTCTGATCAACAGGACTGGTATTTACCCATTAGAGACTACCTCAAGTTAGGTAATCTCCCGCTTGGATTGACTCATGCCGCAAAATGAGCACTCAAGCGAAAGCGGCTAAGTATGTCTTGATAGGAGACATTTTGTATCATCACAGCTATGAAGGAATCCTCCTTCGTTGCTTGGACCAGCAAGAGTCCACTTGGGCGGTCGCCCAAGCGCACGATGGTACATGTGGTGGCCACTTCTAGTGGTATGGCCATCGCAAAGTGCATTCTTCGCATGGGCTATTATTGGCCATCTTTAGAGCGAGATTGTTGCGCATATGTCAAGAAGTGCGTGAAGTGTCAACATCATGCCAATTTGATGCACGTACCTTCCCAGGCCTTGCAGACAGTCCAGTCTGCTTGGCCATTTTCGTAGTGGGGCTTCGATCTAATTGGAAAGATCTCCCCTGCGTCGTCAGGCCGTCACACGTTTATCATAATGGCCACAGAGTATTTTACCAAGTGGGTGGAAGCAGTTCCGCTTACCTCTACGACAGGACCCCGCATTGTGGAGTTCATTTTGCATAACATCATATGTCATTTTGGTATTCCATCCAAAATAGTCTCGGATAATGGGATGCCTTTCAAGAACAAAGACGTGCGTGCTTTGACCACAAAGTACAAAATTTAGCATAGTTTTTTGACACCCTATTATCCGTAGGCGAATGGGCAAGCAGAGGCGTCAAACAAAATGCTAGTTGCCATCCTTAAAAAGACGGTCACAGACAGTCATAAGGATTGGCACATCCAAATCCCACTTGCCCTATGGGCCTATCGCACTAGCATTCGGACGCCCACTGGGGCCACCCCATTTTCGCTCGTGTATGGCTCCGAGGCAGTCATGCCTCTAGAGTTGGAGATTCCTTCCCTGCGCATATCAATGTAGGAGTTCATCGATGATGACACTGCGCGGCAAGCCCGGTTAGACCAGCTTACGTTGCTTGATGAACGACGCGTTAATGCTCTCGAGCATTTACGTATTTATCAAGAGCGACTTAAGAAAGCTTACAACATGAAAGTTCACCTGAGAGACTTTCGGGTTGGTGATTTGGTTTTGAAGGAAAACCAACAGAATTCTAGTTTGCCGTCCCACCTAAGGGACAAGTTTGTGGCAAATTGGTTAGGTCCATATGTCATTGATAGCAAAATAGGACCCGGGACATACCGGCTAGCTTCTCTTGATGGAATCAAGGAAATAGAACCCTTGAACATCAGTCATTTGCGCCCATTTCATATCTAAGAGAGCCAAATCCCCAAAATGCTCCAAGGATCTCTAAAATCGCTTGGTCAATCCCAAAAATGCTCCAAGGATCTCTAAAATCACTTGGTCAATCCCAAAAAGTCTCAAGGATCTATCTCAACCCAAAATCACAAAGCTCGATAATCACCAAAAATGCTCCAAGGATCTCTAAAATCACTTGGTCAATCCAAAAATGCTCCAAGGATCCTCGCAATCGCTTGGTCAATCCCAAAATGCTCCAAGGATCTCTAAAATCGCTTGGTCAATCCCAAAAATGCTCCAAGGATCTCTAAAATCGCTTGGTCAATCCCAAAAATGCTCCAAGGATCTCTAAAATCGCTTGGTCAATCCCAAAAATGCTCCAAGGATCTCTAAAATCGCTTGGTCAATCCCAAAATGCTCCAAGGATCCCTAAAATCGCTTGGTCAAATCCCAAAATGCTCCAAGGATTTCCACAATCGCTTGGTCAAAAATCAAAAATCATCAAAAATAACAAAAATTTGCATCTCATTTCTAGGCATGCTCAAATTCATCAATAGAGAGCTCTTCTCGCATCTCATCTTCATATTCACAAAAATCAATCCATCAAAAATACAAAAATACATAGCTGCATTAAGCATCGCACCCATACATTGCATATTTGTGGTCGTACAAGTCAAAGGCACCATAGGCTGTAATTGCTCTGCTAGTCCATCTTGTTCCACATTTTTCCATTTTACAAAAAAAAAAAACAAATGCCATTTACCGCTTTTCACCACACTAAGAGTCAGTGGTCTTCTAATGTATCAAGAGTTTTCGTAATTCAGTCATCATTTTGCTCTTTAGCCACGTAATGTACAGAGTCAGACAGATTTTAAGAAGGTAGAGTTCTACTTGAAATACGCCTTGTTACGTAGCATCCCAACACAAATTAAAACACATAAAAATTCCCAAGTTGTGTGAACGAAAGATGAAACCTGCACAGTAATCCAGTTCACCATAAGCGAAACGGTTATCTTGCTCATCCCCCTGTGCGAATGACCCAAAGAATGCTGAGAGTTGGCAAAAGGACAAGCATCCTCCCTACCCAATTCCCTAAGAATCCCAAAGTTCTCAATAGTTGCAAAACATCAAAAATTTGCAAAACGTCAAAACTCCAAAAAATTTGACACCCCACAGTGCATACATCAAAAAGCACATACAATAGTGATTCTCGTCACTCCATATCCAAATCCCTTGCTCAAAAGAAAAACAAATAAAAATAAACAGTGATTTTATCACTACAAACGAGCAAGTATCCCAATACAATTGAAGAAAAGAAGGGAGTCGAACTTGAATCCCTGGAACTCTCAACATTTCGACAGGTCATGAGGCAAACTTCAATATCGGTTTGGTTGATAGCCTATCGGTCACTGGTGGTAAACCTCTCGCATGACGATATATCTGTCACATTAACTTGTGTACAGATCAATGTTTGCATGTGGATGAGCTAGCTTATGGTATCCTAGATAGCACCGCAGATTAATCTAACTAAATACAACAAAGGAGTTAGTGGAGCTAATTAGGTGATCCTCAGTACAGGTTCGGTTGAAAGCCCATTCGGCACTAGGCGGTATCCCGACAAATACCACATAAATGAACTCAATTGCACACACAGGGATGTGAAATAGCTTGGTCAAAAACAAGTTCGATTCATACCTGGTCCAAAAGTCTTGTAAGATAAAGTACAGTCATGGCTAGTGAGTTAAAACCGTCTGAGTCTCAGAAAACCTTAGCTACATTTCTAAACCAACTGCGCTACTTTTCATCTTTGCAATACCATCAAAAAATACAAAAAAGAGAAAAACCACATGTATACATACAAAGTCATGCATCACAGCAATCGCCTAAAAACAAAATAACAGAGTTCTAAACAGTCTATGGTGCCATAGCCAACCATCACAAATTCCATCCATCCATTTCATTTTGCATATCACATATAAATAAAAAACATTTGCATTCATCATAGCATATGCATCCATCAAAATAAATAAACATGCATACATCCATATTCATCAACCATCATGCATAAGATCAAATCATCACATGTGCATAACCACAATAAAATCGATATATATATATATATATATATATATATCGTCAAAAAAATGCCCGTAGGCTACAAAACTGGTCCTCAGACCCCGCAATCATATAACAAAAACCACCCAACCTAAGGCGTCGACCACCATGATCACGCAGGATCGGTGCGACGGGAACTACCCCCCGTGGTGTGGGTCCTATGGGACCCTGTAGGGCGGCTACTACTAGCCCCCGCATCACGCCTGCTACCGCCTCCCTCATCCAATCGCCTGCGACGAGATGATGCTGACTGCTCAGTAGCACTGTCCCTCGTCCGGTGCAAAGATCCACTTCCCGATGGCTCAGGTAGCCGCCCACCGAGGCGGATGACCTCCCTCTCCAAATCTAGCCGATGTCAGAACCACTCTGCCTCCCGTCGATGGTAGTAAGCTACTGCATCATCGCGCTATGCCAAAACCCTATCTCGCTCTGCTAGCTGAGCCCGCAGGAGATCCCTCTCTCGTAGTGCATCCCCCAGCTCCTGATCTCGTATCCGTAGCAGCTCCGCCAACCGTGCATTCTCAGCGTGTACCCCAGACTCCATCTCCTTCGTATCCGCCTGAAGCATAGGACTCTCTGGAATAACAGCCTGCTCTGGCTCCCACTGCTCCTCCATGTCCTGCATGTCCGGCTGATCCGGAGCTCCCAAATCTACATCCTCATCCCCCACCTCAACCATGTCCGCATCCTCCAACGGAGCTCCCCAATCATCCCCTGGTGCCTCAGCACCCTCCGCTGCCGCCTCCACACCTCCCAGTGGCCCCTCTCCTCGCCATCGTCGTAGTACCCACCACGAGTCATACTCAGTGGTAGTCCCGACGTCATCCACGTCCGGGACGTCGATCACCGCATCTGAATCCTTGCCCAATGGCGCGATGACCGGTCGATCTAGAGTCCTCTCATCTCCCCGGCATCGATAGACCACGGGCTCACCAAGAAACCCCTGGCGCACCCCAAACTATCGTGTAACCCGGCTATATGAGAAGAACTCATGCTCGGTCCCATGCCGCCCAATCAACCACCGCTCCCTACGTACCCGTCGGAGCCACTCTCCAACCTTCGGCCAAGCTGGACAGTCCCGATAAGGGTGCCAAACCACCTCCCCTAGAGTGAGCCGAGAGAAGGCATCGGCATAGTGCCCTACGGCACCTGCCCACCATCGACTCTGCCCCTGCTCTGCGGACCGCCGCCACAAAACTGCATACCCTATCTCCTTATCCTCCATCGCCGCCCGAGTCATCCATGGTAACCCGGTTGGCCTCTCAACTGCTATGTGCTGCCAACCCCAGCATTGCAATAGATAACTACAGCTGACCCCCTTTCGCTATCGACAATGGACCCCATACAGCTCCCCGTAGAGCTGTGCCAACAATGTCTGTCCCCATCTCAAGACCAGCGGTGCCTCTATCGGGCACTCTACCAACTGCCACACCAAATCCAGTAGGTTCCATGGGAACCTCGCGCCTGACGAGTCAGGTAATAACATGTTAGAAATGAGGCCCATCAAGAATGCGTGCCTCACTCCTAACACACCCCTCTCCTGCCACCATCCAACCAAAATCTTGCCAACCTGGCAGTCCACCTCGGCCGTCTCCACTGGGTTCTCTACACCCAACCGCTCCCCATGCCCGAAGCATCTCGTCAGTACAGCAGTCCGCTGATCACACGGTGATGTCTTGATGGGCAGTCCATCTATCAAAATCTGAAGAAGCCGATAGACATCCTCCAGAGTCACAGTCATCTCCCCTATCGGGAGATGGAAGGTGTTGGTCCACGGATCCCAAAGTTTGATCAGGGCCGTCAAATAGGCCTGATCCGGGACCACGGGCTCCAGTCGAGCCACCTGCTTGAGCCCAAGGGCATCAAGCCACTCCCAGTCAACCTCAGTTAGCACCCCCCATGCCTCAGTGAAAGCAGTGGGTACACGGTACCGGCTCCTAACAACCTGCAAAAGAAAACACACCAAAAAAATTAATTAAAATCATGGAAAAGAACTGTACAGAAAAACAACACACTTACAGTTTAAAACAAAAAAAAAAAATAAACTCTAGGGAGCACTTACAGGTCTCGCTTCGGCTCCGCCGCTCGAACCAGTTTGTGTACTCATGATGGCAGGGAAAATCTCGGCAGCGCTTCGCTTCGTAGAATTTACCTCCTCCTCCCAGAGCTCCAAATCGCAAGAAAAATTAGATACAAATGAGCCCAAACTCAAGTTTTGGCCCTTAAATAGGCCTTTTGAGCTGGAATTCATCCTTTACTGGGATGAGCACTCTAGTTAGCGCTCGTCCCACCCAGGGACGAATTCTAAAGCTGGAATTCGTCCCACCCTGGGACGAATTCAGGCCAGAAACTTCAAAAACATCAAAAAATGAACAAAAATGCACAAAAACAGATAATAAATTTGCCCGATGAGAGTGCTGTTGCACTTGACATCCCGGGCATACAAAATAGACGTTGGGGTCACAAATTGTCATTATCCTACTCCCTAAGAAGGCTATCTTAGCCGGACCGCTCCATGGGAAGACGGATTTTCGCCAATTTCAGCTCCAAACAACGTCGCAAAAAGGGTTAACACCCACCAAAAATAGGTCTAAATGTTGGAAAAATTGCACATGCTTAACGATAAACCATCTAAAGGCACCCTTGCACAAGTCATCTTGGGTCAAGCGACTCGTCGCTTTTCTCATGAAGGTCATTCCCTCATCGATTCGTCGCTTGAGGGGGTAGTCACACTTAGTCACCAATCAACAAACACACACCCAATCAAGGCAATGACATGCATTCAAAGAATCATTGACAAAGACAATTACGCTCCTGCTTGGGGCAGTAAACAAGCAATTATCAAATTGATCAAACACTTGGCATTCCCGAAGCATGAACACAAGGTTCCCCTGTGGACAAAAGGTTGCGCCCTTTGCCTAATCATGACTGATCAATGTCCAAGCTCAAGTCACACCTCACCAAAATAGGTTAATACTTGAAATCAAATTCCTTAGCTCGTCAGAAGCAAGGATTCAAGAATGCATGCCCTTTCCATGCTTGGGGCATCAAAAGTTGGTTAGGTTACCAAGAAACCCTAATCATTAGTGCTTTGGTTATCTATTTTTGCTCGACGTTGCGCCATGCACAACGCATCCCAAAAAGGGGCATCTATAGACACCAAAAATAGCACCAATCCGATTATGTGACTGCAAACACTGATCGCTTTGACACACACAGCCCCTAGGGCAGCCCTCGGAGGTTAAACAGTGGTCCTAACCACTTTCATAGCAATTTTGTAAGGTCAAGAAGCAATTTGGCACATTCAGGCACTTTGCCCAGTATTCGTCTCACCCAGGGACGAATACTAACTGGGATTCGTCTCACCCAGGGACGAATTCTGAAATCGTCTCTGGTCAGGACGAATTCTAGGTTTAACGGGCAAAAAGAAAAATGCCGCCAAGTGGCAGCCAAGGACAGTCAATTATTGCCTCCTGTCGTGCATGCGCGTGTAGGTGGGTAGGTTGGCAGTTAGTGGACTGTCACAAGGGCAGTCATGGAAGCCCAAGTCAGGGAGGAGTCTCCTCCCTCTTGGGAAGGCATGGCCGCCACATGGCATCCCTGCATGCCCCTCCAAAGAGACCCCATGGGTCTATAAAATGGTGGACTTTCCCACCCAAAGGAGGAGAGATTGGAGGCATTTTCAAGCAACGAAGTGCTGCCCAATTGAACACCCATTTGCATCCTTTTTGATTCACCTTCTCACATCCATTAATCTCTTTCGCAAGAGAGGTTATTGGGTGGCTTTTGGAAGCATGGATCCGAACCCAAACCCAACATTTGACCACCTTAATCCACCAATTTGCCGACAACACAATCCTAAGAGGTTTTGGGCCCATCCCTAGTGGATTGGCGCCGAAATCAAGTGCCAACGGTGGGAGGCCCACTCGGGCACCCCGCATTTTCTAAGTTTCATTCTAAAGTATTCTAGATCATTTGTTCATTTTGCATTTCATGTTATGCTGTCTAGTAATTCATAGCTTCAATTCCATAACTTTTGATCAATTCCATCATCCTTTTTGTGCTTTTTTGTCCCCCTCACTCACGACATCGAATTCTCAAGGATAGAGGCCAAATTGGGAGAATCCGACCATCTGGGTCATCCCAAAATGGCCCCAATTACTTAACCCCTTGTCTGCAGGTGTTTTGGAGACCTCGAGGTGTGACATTGGAGCGGCATCAACTCGGCTTTCTAACACAGTCGAATTCGTCCCACCCGGGGACGAATAACAGTCGAAATTCGTCCTGCCCAGGGACGAATTCCAGTTGAAAGTAGATTGGCCGATTGTTTCAATGGCAGTGGCCCTCTGGTAATGTCTTCTGACCTCTGTCAGATTTGCAGGTCATTTAGGATCATTTCATGCATCATTTTAGTCAGTCTTAGGCATACATCTTTCACTAATTTCAAGGAACAAATGTTTCATATTTGCAGCAGGTGCTACTAACGCCTTTATTGTTTCTTTGATTGCAGGGGAAGTAGCAAGAACCAAGGACTCATCAACATCAGCGGCGGCAACACTTTGGCCCGCCCATTTTGCATGTGGGCATGCGGAAGGAGGAAGACTAAGTCACAATTGTAACCAAGATCTATTTAACGCTCCTAGCCCCTAAAAAGGGAGGAGACGTCTTTGTAACCGAGGATAAGAAAATTGAATAAAAAGGGTTGTGCTTTCCATACATCTTTCTTTCATTTTCGATTTATCTCCTTTCTTTGTTTCGTGCATTTCAGAGGCATAGGATTAAAGCGTTATATTTTGTCTTACATTGCATAGCTATAGTTTTCCTTTTATTTCCGGAATCTCATGCTTTCACCTTTATAATGTTGAAACTCCTAAATAGTAGGCATTGTATTCCTTCAACGATGGACATATGATAGTGATGGCAGTGAGTCTTAAATGATCCTTTGAATCCTCTTCAATTCCTTGGATACTTTCTCTTAATCATACCTATAATTTAGTCTTAATACCACTTAAATTTACCTTGACTCCTTTGCATTCAATGCTCACACTGAATACTCTTTATTTACTATATGATTTCAATCTTCTCACTTTGATATTGTCACCTCAATATGTATGTGTCTTTCAACATAGGCTATTAATAGTATAGCCTCCTTAACTTTGCATGTTACTAAACCTTCTACCTTGTTTATGCTCTTAATACTTTTTGTATATATTTCTCGAACAAGTAGGTGGTAGATAAATATTATAATATTTTTGTGTGTTGGTTGATGAGTCTTCAATACTCTCTGTTTGGATGAAATAATTACTACATATTTCAATATTAAAAATATATCTTCAACACTTTCACAATGAGTGTTACATATATTTTGAATGATTTCTTCCTATGTAGGCATTAGTCGAGTTATGTAGCACTTCCTTTCATTATTCCAAATGATACTTGCATGAGAGGACATCCTCGATGTCTCCTTATCCTTCAATATTTCTTCCCTAATAGATGCAATCTATTCAATCTTGGATTTAATGCTCTTTTCCTTCTTCTCAACGAGTATAAGTTCTATATTTTCTAGTGAATCGATGATGATATCTTCTTCAAGGTTGGCTCTAGCTATGGATCCAATACAACCCTTTTATTTGATGATATGTCTTCAATGGGTGGTTGTTCTTGATATCTATGATTGCTCTCTTCCTATATGGTGATTCATATCTAATAAGTGGTAGCTTTCAATAGCTTTAGCTAGTAGTTTATCCAAGCAATCAATTTAGTAATGTACTCCCTATCTAACTTTTATTTTAACATAGATTACTCTCTTTAGTGTTGTTAACCTAATAATGAGTGCTATGTATCCTTAAATTCTATAGGTTTTCGATGTGGCATTGGTCCTTTGCAATCGTGTTGCTCACATGTAGTTAGTTACAACAAGCTATGGTATATTCTAACACCTTTATGAGGCATATACTGAGCCCTATGGATGGCTCTTCTATTAAAATATTTTTCATTTTTCTCCTCTACCAATGGTGATCGTGTGTAGTTAGGATGATAGGCTATGTAGAGTATCTTTAAGACACTTAACTTTTATCTCCCTTTGATGTAATAATAAAGATAATTTCGGTGCTTGTATATCTTTGTAATTTGATTCTTAGTTGCACCTAAAACTTGAGACTCTTCTAGTCTCATTTTATAGCTCTCTTCATTGGTTTTTATGGTGTCTTTCTTCTCCACACATTGTAGGAATATAACCCTATAAGGTGGCTTCTCTAGACCACAATAAGTTGTTGGTTTTGTGCACCAAATAGTGTCTTTAGACACTTTGATATATGTTGATTTTTTTACTTTGGTTTTCCACTCTAGCTTAACAACTAATGCATATAATAATCCTTTGAGAGTAGCTAGTTTTATGAATAACTAGAACAGTGTAATCAATCCTTAATGTATTAATAATATGTCTAACTCAATGCACTTAAGGATAATAATATTTTCACCTTATTTCTCTTGTAAATGAAACCTCAAAGTAATTTTAAATACATTCTTAGTTTTCAATGCAACTTAAAATACACAGTGCACCTTAAAACTCTTTTAATAACAACTAGTATAGTGCAATATTGATCTCATCTTATTACTCCCTCAAATAAAACTTAAATCATGCACTAGTAATTGCTCCTAAATGCACTATAATCTCTATAACTTAATGTAATATTTTTTATTGTAAATAGATAATAATAGGATGAGGTTTTTATTTCTATAAAAAAATATCTAACTCTTATTTTATTGTGTAGGTATAAATCTTAAAATAAACTACCTTTTTCACTCTCTGTGATGACTATAATATGCAATCTTCTCTTTTCAAATTCTTAAAACTCTAATATGGTCCTTAATGAAACTAACTAATGAACTAAATATATTTGTTCATAAAATTAACCCTTTATTCCTAAGTTGCTTATATTTAAGGTCTCTAAAGATAAAGGATTGCTACGTGATTAGATTCACTGTATTACTATCTTTAACTGGAAAAACTTGTAACTATTATTGTATGTTCTAAACAACTCCTCAAATTACTATTTCATAGCTTAGTAACTCCTCTATCTTGCTGTGTGAAACAATAGTGTGGTGGTTTCAATTTTATTTCAGTATGCTCTCTATAAAACTAAAGTTTTGCAACTAGTAATGTTGTCCTAATTGCTATCCTTTCTAGTCAATTTCTATACTAAAATGATGTCCATGAAACTCAAAAATTTGGTAGGTAATTCTACCAATTTTTTCCTTTAATAACCCTTCAGTATTCTACTAAATATTCAGTAAACCTCCTTTCTTTGAATGAGCCTTATAGCCTTCAAAGGTAATCTTCGAACCTGTTAGGTTTGGTAGTAATGTTTGACTCCTTTATCCATAAAAATCCTTGTCAAATTTTGACTTCAATCAAGATCTTCTTCTCAAGAATCTAAAATTCTTTAGGTCCTCCAAAATCTGGTAAACTTCTTACCAAAATTCTTCTCCTTTGGGCTTGTTTTTGGATGGCGATAATTGTCCCAAAAACTTCCTTTATCAGGAACTTCTCTTTGGTGGTAAATCTCTCCAATTATTTCTCCTAGGAACTCCTTTAATGACCTTCTTTGAATCTCCTTTAATGAGGCTCACCAAGCCTTCTCCTTGTTTCTTCTTGATATTTCTTGTAGGTCTCTTTAGCTTCTCAAGCTAATTTCTTCTTCTCCTTCACGGTGAATTCTTCAATATTCAATGAAGATCATAAATCTCCTATATTCACCAAGACTCCTTGTTAGAGTCTCTTTAATATACTATTTGTATTTTTCAATGAAGATCACCAACCTCTAATATTCTTTTGGAATCTTCTCTAAAGTCTCTACAATGAATCTACAACAAGGCTCCTATGGATATTTTTTCTTCCACACTTTGTATATCTATAACCTATAGCAATGGGACCTTTTATTTAGACCTCCAAATATTCATTCTTCCTCTTGTTTATTATGGTGCTGGAATGATTCTAAAGAAGATATTATTCCTAGATATTTTGTAGAAAGATTCCCAACTTCATTTGAAACCCTTTTTCCTATAACAAAGTTTTAGGACTATAATGGAAGAAATTCTAAATCTAGATATAATGAATCTTCACTAATTTATTTGTCAATCTAGTGGAATCCTTTCTTAGTCCTAGTCTTCATGAGTTATTCTACAACCTTGTAGAAATATTCTATCCAAATGCAATCTCAAAAATTTTGAAAATGAGATTTCTAAATTTCTTTCAATCTCACTTGTGGCTCTTCCTATTTTCTATCAATCCATCATGTGCTATGATACCACTATTAGCTTTTTATGGGTATATGATATAGGAAATGTAACCAAAATATGTAATATAAAAAATCTCTAATATCTAGACAATAACAACACTATAATATGTAGGAAAATAATAAGATAAACTTCTACAATAGCTCAAAAATATGTCATTAATGTAAGCTCACAAAAATAGTACAATACAATATAATGGAGTACATGAACACTCCATAAACTCATATAAAAGGACTACGTTGTATCACACTACTAATCTATACTAACCACACTCTATATTCTCTCCTTACTCTTTCACTCACTATAATATATGTATATAGTAATATAGGTTCCTTGGCTCTCACTCTATCATTGACTCTATCCTATGACTTATGTACATGTGGACCACATGCACATTTACATCATTGCACATTCTAACACTGTGCATTTATTACATATTGAATTAACTAGATAACCCTACTATAAGGTAAACCCCTACTCTAGTAATGTACCAAAGGTGGTACATTGATATGTACCCAATAATATAATATATTCTCTAACAATTTTGAGATATATGCATTTTATGTTTTTATAAAAATCTAAATTATAAAAATAGAAAATAAAATTTCCATAATTGAAATATTTTACAAATATGATATCCATGTGCATCCTCCATACATGATGAGACACATTTAAACATTTTTAGGCCTTTTAAATACAATCCACTTCCACTTCATGAATATTATCTATATCACATGCTCTTTTTATTATAGTTTCTTCTCAAAAATAAAAAAAAAATAGTTTTAATCTATAGATTCATAGCCATTAGGTCTTCTTAGTATCAATTCTTACTTAGGATATATATTTCAAAAGTATGAAATAAATAAGATATAATATATTTAAATATATAAAATATCATGAACAACTTTAAATGACTAAATTTATTTAAAGTTATTTTAATACTTATATTAAGATTATATATGTTGAGTCAAAATTGATATGAAGTAAATATATCTAATCTCCTAAGATCTTATTGACCCCATATTCTTCTTCAATATACTTATTTAACAAATATTTTATTTTATTTATAATTTTATTGAAGGACACATCATAATATATTATACATAATATTTTTGGTTTAAGATCAATTCTATGCCTCTAAAACATATCTAGAATAATAATAATAATAATAACCTTACTCATTAAAAGTTTTAACAACAAAAAATATATAAAATATATAGAAAATTTTTAAAATATTTACAAGACACTTTTATCCATTAAAATATTTTCTATAATATTATTCTAATATAATTTTTTAAGGTCTCAATAATGACCTGCTATTATAATACACAAAGCTTAAATGTTGACATAATATCTCATCATATTTATAATAGAAAACTAAATTGCCATAGAGAACATGTTTTCTATATTCATCAAATAAGCCTAGGAAAGGACCATCATATTCTAGATATGATGGACTCTAATATCTACACCTAGACATAGTTTATAATTTATGTAAATTTGTAGATTGAGAATATTCAAGTATAGATACTCAAAGGTTGTATATGACCATTATAGTTGACTAGAGAATAACATGGATCAATGTCATGGTCATGGTTATAGCTATGGGTGAATGAAACAAGGATATAATTTACCACAATATGAAAAGCATTGATGGTCGTGATTAGGGGATGAAGCATATATATGTTGTGTTCATGGTCATGATTGTGTGAAAGTGAATGAAGGACATTTATGCGTAGGGGAAAGAGAGCATCCATGGGGACTTTAGGGTAGGGTATGGTTGTACTAGATTCTCACCATCATTCAAGAAAATTTTGGGATTATTGTTAATAAAAAATTCTCACCATGGGTACTTTAGGGTAGGGTATGCTTGTACTAGATTCTCACCATCATTCAAGAAAATTCTAGGATTATTGTTAATTCAGGGATCAAATGTTCTTTTTTGGGAGGATTATTGTGATGGTCACCCTCCTATCTTGAATAAATATCCTATATTATGTTCCCTAAGCATTTTTTTCTTGGAAGAAAGTTGGTCTCATGTGGAGGACTTTAAAAAAATCCAGTCTTTTGGAAATATGGAGATGTACAGGTGGAAAGATCCATAATAATGGACCCAAGGGGGACTAGCCAGTGAAAAAGAGTTGCTTACTCTGATTCTTATAGGGAGGCCTTGCTCTTCATTGAGGGGTAAATATATTTTGGATTTGAACCCTAATCATAGGGGAACCTACTCGATAGCCTATGGTTATCAGGTTCTTAATAAGCAAAAGTATGGGAGTCTTCCTATCACTTGGTGGAAAAAGGTGTAGAACAAATTTTCCTGGCCAAAATGTAACTTCTTTCTCTGGTTGGTAGCTCATAATAAATGACTCACTTGGGATAATGTGATCAAGAGGGGATTTCAGGGTCCCTCTTTTTGTGTCCTTTGTAGTAAGAATGAGGATGACTCTTCTCATTTATTTTTCCAATGCTCCTTTTTCGAAGACATTTGGCATTGTTTGTGGAGCGCTTGGAACCATCCATGTTTTCATGTGTTGTCCCTAGTGGAGTTTTGGAGTAGTCTGGATAGAACTTTGGCCAAGGCCCCCTTCTTTTAGGTGGATTGGAATTTGGGCCCTTCTTGCATCATCTGGCAAATTTGGCTTGAATGGAACCTACATATATTTTAGGGAAGTTATTTGGTTGTTTAAAATATGTTGCAAAGGATCATGTATATGGTTCAAGAAACCATCCATAGCAAATGTGATGCGGACCCTATTTTGGATTGTAGGAAGGAGAAGGTACAGCAAGCCCTTGGTATATTTAGGAATGGTGTGAACTCTTCTAGCCCTAGTAGGGTTCCTCAGCTCAGTAAGAAGGTTCAGAGAGATGGTAGGTGGGGACCACCCCCTAGAGAAGTTTTAAAAATTAATACTGATGGATCGTCCATGGGTAATCCTGGACATTCTGGAATTGGTGGTGTTGGGAGAGATTCTACTGGTGGTGTCATTTTTTTCTTTTACATTTTTAAAGTTGTTCACTCCAACAATTTTATGGAAGCTCTTGTAATTCTTGAGGCCTTGCGTAGTGGATTTTCTCTTGGATGGCATAGGATTATATGTGAGTCTGACTCTCAAATTTGTAGGAAATTTTAATTCTTTTTCTCCTCGTCGTCGAAGAGCGTCACTCGCGCGCAGACTGCCGAAGTCTGTCACTCGCGCGGAGTGCGGACTTCGCTGGGCAGACTGCCGAAGTCTGTCACTCGCGCGCAGTGCGGACTTCGCTCAGGCAGACTGCTAAAGTGCGCACTTCATGTGAAGTGCGCACTTCACGCGAAGTGCAAACTTCGCAATTTTTGCTATCGAAGCGCGCTATCACAGCGAAGTCGCACCTTCAACTGCCGAAGCGCGCTGTCGCAGCAAAGATGACGAACTTTGCTCGGCGACCAACAAGGCACGGTGACGACTGACTAACTTCAGACTTGGCCACTTTTACCTTCGACTTCTTCGTCTTCTACGGCTGTCGCTGGGTTTGCCCGGCTTGGCAAGACCCGAAAGAGAGGAGGGAAACGCCGGAACAGAGAACAACAAAGTTAGCAAATGAACTGCTAGAAACCCTAAGGATGCCACAGACAAAAGCAAACTTTATTCATATGAACAACTAGGGTTACAGAATTCCTCAAACGAGGAAGTAGCAACATCTGCAGACTACGCTGCAGGATAAACAAGACAGGGGAAATGTCGAGTCTACAGCTTGAACATTTCTCAGCTAAGCCACACTGCTCACTGAGTCACTCTGCTTTCTTTTTCTGCTCACTTTCACGAACTTCTCTCACAATCGCTCTGCTTCTCTTCTTTTCGCACTCTAGTTTTTCTGTAGACCCGAATCGCCTTTTATAACCATGGGGAGAGGAGGATAAGGGTTATCCTCTGACAGCTCTAGATAAGGGTTATCCTCAGACCGAACCTCGTCTAGGGTTTCTAACAAACACCAACTTGACATTAACTCCTACCGAGATCAGATCTGTCAGGTGTCAAATCTGTCAAAAGATAAGTGCGATGTCATGTCACACTTTTGTCGGGATCTCGGACTGCGGCAGTGCAGTCCGACTTTGCCCATGTCTGGAGCACAATCTGGTTTGGCCCAAGGTTCAAAGTACAGTTGGGCACAGGCATGAAATTTGGGTTTATTTTTCTAAAACCCTCCTTTAAACCTGATTTCACAAGCACTTTGACTCCAAGATGCTCTTGCACTCTGCTGAAGTCTTCCTCCTTCAAAGGCTTCGTGAAAATATCTGCCAACTGCTCCTTGGATCTGCAAAACTACAGATGAATTTCTCTAAACTTCACCAACTCTTTGATGAAGTGATAACGAATATCAATGTGCTTTGTCCGGCCATGGAACACGGGATCCTTTGACAATGCAATGGCCAAATTGTTATCACAAAAAACTATTGTTGCGCCTTCCCAAGGATTAAACAGTTCACTCAGAACTCTTCGCAGCCATACTGCCTGGCATCCGAATGTTGTGGTGACGACATATTCTACTTCGGATGTGGACAACGCAACGATGGGTTGCTTCTTGGATTCCCATGAGACTGCCCCTGATCCAAAATGGAAAGCATACCCGAAGGTGCTTTTTCGATCGTCAGTACTGCCAGCCCAGTCACTGTCTATGAAGCCCACTAGCTCCAACTGGTCCCGTCTGGCGTAAAATAGGCCATGGTTACGCATCTCGCTGACATAGCACAAGATCCTCTTGCCTGCTTGCCAGTGCGTGTCCTTTGGAGTCTCCATGAAACGGCTGATCAGACTGACTTCGAACATTAGATCTGGCCGAGTTGCAGTCAAGTACATTAGACTGCCAACTAGCCTTTTGAACAAGGTTGGATCTACAGACCTCCTTGTATCCAACTTGCTCAGCTTCAAACCTGTGGCTACAGGTGTGATGGTAGGTTTTTTGTCCTCCATATTGAAGCGCTTCAGGACATCCTTGACATACTTGCCCTAAGAAATGAAGATGCCATCTGCTGATTGGTCAACTTCAATGCCGAGAAAATATTTCATCAGCCCCATGTCAGTCATTTCAAACTCGGACTTCATGGCTATACTAAACTGCGCAAATAGGCTGCTACTATTGCCAGTAAATATCTGATCGTCCACGTACAGGCAAACAATGATGAGCTCACCTGCTGCATTTGTCTTCATGTATAGGGAGTGCTCATATGGGCATTTCTGAAACTCATTCTCCTAAAAATAGCCATCAATACAGCTGTACCATGCCCTGGGTGCTTGCTTCAACCCATACAGGGCCTTCTTCAATTTCAATACTTTGCCTCATTGCCCTTGTATTTCATAACCGAGCGACTGGTCTATGTAGACCTCTTCTTCCAACACTCCGTTGAGGAAGGCAGACTTGACATCCATTTGGTACACGCTCCATCCTTTCTGAGCTGCGAGTGCCAGAATCATTCTGACCGTGTCAAGTCAGAGCTACAGGTGCATACACCTCATGATAGTCAACTCCTGACTTCTGCTTGTAGCCTTTCGCCACTATTCGGCCTTATGCTGATCAACTTCTCCTTGGGCATTAAACTTCATTTTATATACCCACTTGACCCTAATGGTCTTCTTTCGTCGTCGGAAGATCGGCTTAGTCGCTATGTCTCATTCTTCTCAATGGTTGCTATCTCCTCATCCATCGCATTCACCCATTTGTGATTCTGACTTGCCTCTTCAAACTCCACTGGATCACATTCAGTAAAGAGAGAAAAATCAGAATAATCTTCATCTAAATGATTATGGGTTACCTCATAGATGTCTTGCAAGCTCCGAGTCTTTGCAGGAGTCCTCAGGTTCTGAATTCTGCTTACAAGTGGAGGTGACCAGGATGATGAGGGTGTGCTACTACTGGCACCACTATTGCTACTTGAAGACACAGGTGGTTGGACACTGACTTCCTCCAAGTCTTCAGATTCAACAGTTGCTGGTTCAGACTGACCAGTCTTTGACTTCCCATTCTAGACTTCATCCTCCAGGAACTTCACGTCTCAGCTGATGACAAGTTTCTTTGTCACAGGATTGTACAGCCTGTATGCCTTTGCTGGTTCACTGTATATCCTGTGAAGATGCATCTTTCAGCTTTGTCATCCAGCTTCTACCGCTTCTCATCTGAAACATGTGCATATGCTATGCACCCGAAAACTCGCAAATGAGCCACACTTGGCTTCAACTTGCTCCAGGCTTCCTCTAGAATTTTTTCCCTCACACTCTTGGTGGGACAACGGTTCAGCAGATAAACTGCACAACTTACAGCTTCTGCCCAGAACTCATGTGGCAAACTTTCTGCCTTCAGCATGCTCCGTGCCATCTCCATGATTGTTCTGTTCTTCCTCTCAGCTACACCATTCTGCTGTGGTGTATATCTGGTAGTGAACTGCCTCTGAATTCCATGCTGCTTGCAAAAGTTGTGGAATTCGTTAGAGATGTACTCTCCACCTCAATCATTTTTGAGAGTCTTCACATAGTAACCGCTCTGTTTCTCAACCAGAGCCTTGAACTCCCTAAACCTCGCAAATGCATCTGACTTCAACTTGATTGGATAAATCCAAGTCTTCCGGCTGAAGTCATCAATGAAAGTCAGGAAATACTTGTTTCCGGAATATGAGGTGGTCTGCATGGGACCACAGATGTCTGAGTGCACTAGCTCAAAAGGCCGTGATGCTCTCCAAGACTGCCCAACAGGGAATGCGTCCTTGTGCTACTTTCTGACTAGGCAACCTTCACAAACTTGGTTCGGTTGTTCTATGAGGGGTAAACCCTTCACCATCTGCTTTTTGTGCAGTAGATTCAGGCCACTGAAACTCAGGTGACCGAATCTAAGATGCCATAGCCAGGTAGCATCCTTCTCAACTACACTTAGAGACATCAGAGATTCATTCTGAATCTGCAGCAAAAACATCTTTTTTTTCGTCATGCACACAGTTGCAATTTGTCCATGGACTTTGTCTCTGATGGAACATACACCATCTTTGAATAGTATAGTGTGCCTCTTCTGCACAAGCTGTCCAACACTTAGCATATTGTGCTTTGCCCATGTCTGGAGCACAATCTGGTTTTTCCCAAGGTTCGGAGCGCAGTTGGGCACAGGCATGAAATCTAGGTTTATTTTTCTAACAAAATTGTGGTTAATATTTTAAATAGTAAAAGGGTGGAGGAATTTAATTGGCAGTTGGCCTCTGTAGCTGTTTAGATTATCAAAATGAGTGAAGATTTTGAATTTATATCCTTTGTGTACATTCCAAGGGAATGGAATATGGTTGTTGATTACCTGGCCAAAAGGGCTTTTGAGCTACTGGATCCTTGGAGTATCAAAAATTAGGAGAGTCTCCTGTCTGGGTACTCTTAACGCCTGTGGGAGTTGATCCACAGGGATGTACAAACTTAATGTGGTTTGTTCTTGTTTTCATTTATGGGTGTCATTATATTCAAGTGGTTTTAGCTTGTTTGGTTGTTTATTTGAGTCCTGGTTGGAAGCTCAGTTGTACTTTGTAATCCAAACTTTTTATTAATAAATTTTAACCCCTTTATTTAATATGCAAAATAATTTTCTTTGTTCATATTTTGAAATAAGTTTCTCTTATTATAAAATTCTATCATTAATCATTTATATAATCATTGTAACAAAAAAAATTGCAATAATTATTAAAAAAAAAAATACTTACTCTTGTGTAAAAATATATAAACATAGAAAATTCAATATTTAAATGCATATTACAAGATAGGTGTCCATGTTTTAATTTAGTATTTTAAAAAATTGTAGATAATATCCTTGTCCTATCATATAATATAGATTTATATTGCTCTTCCATCTTGATGGCAAGCCGAGATTCACAAAAAAAAAAAAACTTCAAATTAATTTTCTATAAATTGTTTAACACAGTCTTCAATATCGTTTCCAGGCATTCTCTCCCCACTCGATCTCAAACTCGCCATCCCTTCCCTTACAATTTTTTGAGTTTTTATCGAGGTCTTGACCCTCTAGGCAATTAATGCCCCCACCCAAATGAATTCATGAAATAAAATAAGAAAGTCCGCTTCCTCTGCAAGTTTTCGAATTTCTCTCCATCAATGGGCAACTACCTCGATCTGCTATGGAAGCTTACATTAAAGACGCCCCCCTACCCTGCAACACCATTTTGGTCAGACTATTCCTCTGCACCACTGTCTCATCCCATACTGTATATGACCTACAACTATCGCCTTGTCAGAATATTTCCTTGAGATGGTTATCCCTGTTTTAATACACGCGGCTGTCATCTCTATTTTGATATATGTGGCCTTCATATTTATTTTAATACACGTGGCTGCCGCGTGTCTATTTCAGCATGTCTTCTTCTTGGCCACGATATCTTAATCCCCGTGGCAGCCTTCAACTGGTCACGATATCGCGTCATGTCATGATATCGCGACATGTCGCGGTATTGCAACCTCTGTGCCCTTCCGCCTTTGCCTTGCCTTTGGAGCTACGATTTCGTGACATGTCGTGAAATCATGATATGTCACGATTTCGTGACTCCCCTGCCTTTGCCTTCTGCCTTTGCCTTTGGAGCCATGATTTCGTGGCTCCCCTGCCTTTGCCTTCTGCCTTTGCCTTTGGAGCCATGATTTCGCAACATGTCACAAAATCGTGACATGTCGCAATTTCGTGGCTCCCCTGTCTTTGCCTTCTGCATTTGCCTTTGGAGCCGTGATTTCACGACATGTCACGATTTTATGGCTCCCCTGCCCTTGCCTTCTGCCTTTGCCTTTGGAGCCGCGATTTCGTGACATGTCACAAAATCGTGACATGTCACGATTTTGTGGCTCCCCTACCTTTGCCTTCTGCCTTTGCCTTTGGAGCCATGATTTTGTGACATGTCATGATTTTGCGACTCCCCAACTTGCTTTACAAAATTGAAACTTCCCCCTTGCTTTACAAAACTTCATCCTTGGGAAAGAACCGAAATAAATCAAAATACAAAGTACTTAGAAAACTTAGAAAATTTTGGAGGATGCAAGATTGCTCTACTGTCGTCGAATGCTCCTGCATCAGACACCCGGGATAAATTAAAAAGTGATCCTCACTTCTGTTTTGTTAGGGGAAGACCCAGGCGGTCAACCTCCATCTTCGACAACCAAGTTGCATCTTCAACAGGTCTGCCCTTCCACTTTATCAAATATTTAGAATACTATTTGTTTTTGGTGCTTCTGCCTTCAC
The DNA here is from genome assembly GCA_028583015.1 of Wollemia nobilis. Classification (NCBI taxonomy): domain Eukaryota; kingdom Viridiplantae; phylum Streptophyta; class Pinopsida; order Araucariales; family Araucariaceae; genus Wollemia; species Wollemia nobilis. The sequence goes on from JAQPPZ010001862.1 coordinate 1,125,844, forward strand.
GAGCGTCTAATATTTCTTCGACCTCGTTTGTGGTTGGAGTAGATGCTGGAATTTGCCAGAATTTCGTACTTGGCTCCTCTGTACTTTCTCCCTCATGATATTCCACTAAATCTAAAATGTTAAAAATAGGTGAAATGTCAAGCCAACTTGGCAATTCCACTTCATATGCATTGCCTGACTCTCGTTTTTCCAATATTTTGCATGGCCCAAAATTCTTCATCTTTAATTTGTTATAAGTTTTGGCTGGAAACCTTTCCTTCCTGAGATGGAGCATGATTTCATCTTCTACTTCGAACTCTTTGAACCGCCGCTTTTGGTCTGCTCTTGTCTTATATTGAGTATTCATTTTTATAATTTGTTTCCTTACTTCTTCATGTAGAATTTTCATATGTTTAGCAAATTCTTCTGCCTCGACACTGCACTTTTCTCTCTTATCCAACTTTCTCAGTTCAGACACATTTCTCGGGCTATTTCCATATATTATCTGGAATGGATATTTATTTGTGCTCTTATTGACTGAATTGTTATATGCAAATTCCATCTGCGATAAAACTAAATCCCATCCCTTGGGTTGATCTGCTATTAAGCATCTCAGTAAATTACCCAGGCTTCTATTTACCACCTCTGTCTGTCTATCAGTTTGTGGGTGGTATGCAAAACTGAACTTCAGATCTGTCTTCAACTTCTTCCACAAAGTTCTCCAGAAATACCCAACAAATTTTGTATCTCTGTCAAAAACAATGCTCTTCGATAGACCGTGAAGTCGTACCACTTCCTTGAAAAATAACCCTGCAATGTGAACCACATCACTTGTTTTCTAGCATGAAATAAAGTGTGCCATCTTGGAAAATCTATCAACTACTACAAATACAGAGTCATTTCCCCTCTGTGTTCTTGGCAATCCAAGGACGAAGTCCATGCTAACGTCCTCCCATGGCCTCTTAGGTACTGGTAACGTCTGATAAAATCCCATGTTCTGTCTTCTGCCCTTTGCCATCTGGCATATTCTACAACTCTGTACAAACTTTTTCACATGTTGTTGTAGTTGTGGCCAATAGTAATTTTCACTCACCAGGGCAATTATCTTATCCCGACCAAAATGTTTGGCCAGTCCTCTGCTGTGTTTCTCCTTGACTAAGTTTTCCCGCATGTAACTCCTTGGAATGCATAATTTACTTCCTCTAAACAACATTTCGTCTTGGATTAGAAAATCCAACCATCTTGTCCTGTCCACAATAACAGGTGTCAAGAAAGCCGTCCAGGCTTCTGCAAAATCTGAATCTTCAGGGTACAAACCCTTCAGTTCTTCAAATCCCACTACTTCCACTGTCATTTTAATCAGTAAATTATGCCTTCTACTTAAGGCATCTACAACTCTGTTTGATTTCCCGCTTCTATGCTTCAGCACAAAGGTATATCTTTGGAGGAACTCAACCCACTTCAAGTGCCTTTGATTCAGTTTTGCTTGGCTGTTAATGTACTGTAATGCCTGATGATCAGTGAATAGGACAAACTCTTTTGGCAACAAATAATGCCTCCACTTCTTTAAAGCTTGAACTATAGCATAAAATTCCTAGTCATAAACTGAATACTTTTTCTGAGCATCATTTAGCTTCTCACTAAAATAGGCAACAGTGTCCGCTTTCCCGACTCAAGATAGTCCCCTATTGCACTACCACTGGCATCACAGTCTACCTGAAATACTTTGTTAAAGTCTAGAAGTGCCAAAATAGGTTGTTCTGTGAACTTTTTCTTTAATGCATCAAAGCTCATTTCAGACCCTAATGTCCACTTGAATTCTTTCTTATCCCCTCTCATTGTTTCTGTGAGGGGTGCACAAATGCTGCTAAAATTTTTAATGAATTTTTTGTAAAAGCTGGCTAGACCATGAAATGATATTACCTTTGTTGTGCTTCTTGGAGTAGTCCATTGCATGATGGCTCTCACTTTCTCTAGGTCCATTTTCAGACCATCTGCTGAGATTACAAATCCCAGGTACACTAACTCCTTCTTTACAAAATTACACTTTTTTAGATTTATTAATAACTGCTCCTCCTGTGCCTTCTCAAAAACCCTTCTGATATGCATCAGGTGTTCCTCCAAGGTTTTGCTAAATATTAATGTCATCTAAATAGACTATGACAAATTTTCCTAAAAACTCCTTCAGTACCTCATTCATCAGCTGCATGAAGGTACTCGGTGCATTGGATAGCCCAAAGGGCATGACCAACCACTCATACAAGCCCTCTCTGGTCTTGAAGGTTGTCTTCCACTCATCTCCCTCTCTGATACGGATCTTATGGTAACCACTTTTGAGATCAACCTTGGTGAAGTACTTGGCTCCACTTAAACAATCCATTATGTCATCCATTCTTGGCAATGGAAATCTGTATTTTATTGTGATCTTGTTGATGGCCCGTGAATCTGTACACATTCTCCATTCTCCATCCTTCTTTGGTGCTAGCACTGTAGGTACCGTGCATGGGCTCAAACTTTCTTGAATCAATCCCTTCTCCAACAACTCTTGGACCTACCTTTTTAACTCCTCAGTCTCTACAGGCGTCATTCTATGTGCAGCTTTATTTGGCAAGCTCGATCCTGGCACCAAGTCTATATGGTGGCTGATTTTCCTTACTGGGGGTAAACCCTCAGGCACATTATCGGACACAATATTTAGAAATTCCTCCAACAGATCTAGGACTTCTGCTGGGGTATCTTGGCATTCTTTCCCCATAACTCTAGGAATTATTGCATAACATAAATGCTCATGCTTCAATCCGTCCAAAAATTTTCTCCCTTCAACTAAATAGATTCTGGAGCTGTTAGACACCTTTTCATCTACCTCCTTCATGGGCTTCAGCTTATGGTGCACACCATTCTTCATCAATGAGTAGGTATTGGCACGACCGTCATGCACTGCACTCTGATTGAACTTCCAGGGCCTTCCCAACAACATATGGCAAGCATCCATAGGCAGGATGTTGCACAAGACCTCATCACAATAATTCCCAATGTTAAATTTAACAGAGCACTACTCACTGACCAAAGCCCTATGGTCCTTCTGTAACCATGCAACCCGATATGGATGCGGGTGCTTCTTCCTCTCTAACTGTAACTTGGTAAGCATTTCTTTTGAAACTAGGTTATCTGTGCTACCATTATCAATAATAATATTGCAAATCTTGCCTGCGCATTTACCCCTTGTGTAGAATAAACTTCTTCTCTGATCTGTGTCCTTCTCCTCATTCAATAGGACTCTCCTTATGATCATTGCTTCCCCTCTCTCCACTTCTTCAAAATATTCAGATCCAGCATCTTCCTCTGCCATAACAGCTCTGGATGGACCCTCAGGCCTCTTGTTCGTCCTTTCTTGGTGTTGTGGACACTCGAATTCTCGATGTCCTTCTTCACCACAGTGGAAACATGTCCCATGAAATACTCCTCTTCCAAATCCTCGTCCAGATCCACCTCGTCCTCTTGGGTAGCTATTCTGATCACGGGGCTGATAAACATCCTCTTCCCTTTGATCCTAGTTACTAATGGCTTCACCAGTCTTCTTCAAATATTTATATTTTTCTCCATTGGTTCTCCCACCAGTTCTTCCACCATGGCCCCTTCCTCTTTGCTTGCCTTCAAACCGCCTATTCAATTTTTCTTCCACCTTTAAGGCAAACTGGTAAGCATCCTCAATGGTGCTTACCCAAACTAGGCTCAACTCTTCCTAGATATCGAGTCTCAACCCATTGATATAATGGGCTACCTTCTCTTTGTTTACCTCTAAATGTCCAGTTCTAATAGAGATCTTGTAAAAATTCTCGATGTATTCTTGGACAGTTTTGTTTGTCTGTCTCAAACTTTGCATTTTCCTTAGCAGATCCAACTCGTAATCTACTGAAATAAATTATCTTTTTAGATTTTCCACCATTCTATCCCATATTTTTATTCTCTCCTTCCCTCTTCTGTTCCTTTCCAGCTATATTCCTCGCCACCAAATGCTAGCATGACCCTTCAACTTGGTCTTAGCAAATCTGACCCGACTAGGGTCTTCAACCTCCTCATATTCAAAATATTCTTCTAAGTCATTTATCCAGTCAATCACCTCTTCTGGATTTAGGTTTCCCGAATATGTAGAAACCTCCATTTTTGGTTTCTTTCCAATCTGAGAGATGGCTTTGTACAACCTGGCTTGTGCAAGATCCACAGCCTCTTCTTCTTCCTCAGACTGGTCTTCTTCTTCATCAACTTCATCTTCACTTCCCTCATCCCTTTTGGGCTTGTGCCTTCTGTGTAGCTCTTCTTGTAGGGCTTGAACTTGCCTCTGCAAGGCTCGAAAGTCTTCGACCGGAACCACATTTCTTACTCCACCACAGTTTCTTTATGGAGGCATTTTTTTTTCCTTTACAAATCCTTCCACAGATCCTGGTGTAACTGCCTCTCTTTCGATGATTTGTTACACGCTCAGGAGCTCCTGCTCTGATACCACTTGATGGTAAGCCGAGATTCACAAAAAAAAAACTTCAAATTAATTTTCTATAAATTGTTTAACATAGTCTTCAATACCGTTTCCAGGAATTATCTCCCCACTCGATCTCAAACTCGCCATCCCTTCCCTTACAATTTTCTAAGTTTTTATCGAGGTCTCGACCCTCTAGGCAATTAATGCCCCCACCCAAATGAATTCATGAAATAAAATAAGAAAGTCCGCTTCCTCTGCAAGTTTTCGAATTTCTCTTCATCAATGGGCAACTGCCCCGATCTGCTATGGAAGCTTACATTAAATATGCCCCCCTGCCCTGCAACACCATTTTTGTCAGACTGTTCCTCTGCACCACTGTCTCATCCCATACTGTCTATGGCCTGCAACTGTCACCTTGTCAGAATATTTCCTTGAGATGGTTATCCCTATTTTAATACACACGGTTGTCATATCTATTTTAATATACGTGGCCTTCATCTTTATTTTAATACACGTGGCTACTAACGTGTCTATTTTGGCATATCTTCTTCTTTGCCACGATATCTTAATCCACGTGGCAACATTCAACCGGTCACGATATCGTGACATGTTGCGATATCGCGACCTCCATGCCCTTCTGCCTTTGCCTTGCCTTTGGAGCCGTGATTTCATGACATGTCATGAAATCATGACATGTCACGATTTCACGACTCCCCTACCTTTGCCTTATGCCTTTGCCTTTGGAGTCGTGATTTCGTGACATTTCATGAAATCGTGACATGTCACGATTTCGCGGCTCCCCTACCTTTGCCTTCTGCCTTTGCCTTTGGAGCCACGATTTTGCGACATGTCACGAAATTATGACATGTCACGATTTCGTGGCTCCCCTGCTTTTGCCTTTGGAGCCACGATTTTGTGACATGTCATGAAATCATGACATGTCACGATTTCGTGGCTCCCCCGCCCTTGCCTTCTACCTTTGCCTTTGGAGCCACGATTTTGTGACATGTTGTGATTTCGTGGCTCCCCTGCCTTTGCCTTTTGCCTTTGCCTTTGGAGCCGTGATTTCGTGACATGTCGTGATATCGCGACATGTCACGATTTCGTGACTCCCCAACTTGCTTTACAAAATTGAAACTTCCCCCTTGCTTTACAAAACTTCAGCCTTGGGAAAGAACCGAAATAAATCAAAATACAAAGTACTTAGAAAACTTAGAAAAATTTGGAGGATGCAAGATTGCTCTCATCGTCACTGGATGCTCCTGCATCACATCTCATCAATCTAGTTCTCATCCTTTGAAGCAATACTCTTAATGGACAATCTTATTGTTTTCAAATTTCTATAATCATAGTAACCAAAAAATTGCATGTATTATAAAAAATTATTTACTCTTGTGTAAAAATATGTAAACTCAAATAATTCAATATTTAAATGCATACTACAAAATAAATGAATCAAGTAACATTTTAAAACCATTCTAGTCAAGATCTATAATCATAAAAAAATTATTTTCTATAAGGGATTCATCAAATTAATCTCTTGCATAAATAATTAAAATATTTTAATTGATTATGGGATATATTTATTTTCGTCTTTTTATACAAATCTAAATTAAAAAATATAGAAAATAAAAAATGAAATATTTTACAAAAATGATATCCATGTGGATATTCCATACATGATGAGACACCTTCAACATTTTTTAGGCCCTTTAAAGACAATCCACTTCATGAATATTATCTACATGCTCTTTTTTTATGGTTTCTTATCAAATATAAAAAAATAGGTTTTAAGTTATAGAATCATAGCTATTAGGTCTCCTTAGTGTCAATCCCTACTTAGGATATATATTTCAAAAGTATAAACTAAATAAGATATAAATATATTTAAATATAGAATATATATATATATATATATATATATATATATATATATATATATATATATATATTGATTGATAGTAGAAGATATTTTAAAGGTTCACCAAACCTGTTACAAGTAGGGTTTTGAAAGACACCCTCAAAGCTTAGATCTAGCAATAATACAACACGAAAGATTAATCTAGATTCTAATACTCAAACCCTAAAATCCAATGAAGCAACCTCCTAAAAAAGAAGCTGCAGATTTTTATCAAGCAAATACAAAATATTGCCCCATGGTCAAACCACCATGTGCTCATAAATATAAAGCAATGGAGAAAAACAATAGCATAAAAAAATATTATCGGTTAAAATAATTTTACAAGAAAATATCACCCAAATCGAAGCATTTTTAGCCTCATAAGAAAGGATAATAGGAGAATATTATTATCACAATCAAAAAATCCATCCAAAAAATCATATAACAGGATAACCCCTCATAACAAATAGTTTTAAAAATCAACACTATAAAATATCGACTAAAAAAATCCACATCATATCAAAAAAACAAGCCCATAGGGCTCACTCTTCTAACCAATGAAATACCCACCAAGATCATAAATAATCACTAAGAAACCCACATATCCCATTCAATAAAACCACTCTTAGGGCATTTAGAAATAAAAAATAGAAAAACACCCAATGTAGTACCTAAGAGAAAAAAAGGGAGGATAGTAAAAATGTGAGCATTGGAACCCTAGGATCTGACTCATCTACTTGAAAATATATACTAGACTAAAGCTACCCGAATAGAAGCACAACATTAGTACAAAAAAAAACCATTTGGAATACAAGATTTATAATAGAGTACCCTGGTGATAGGAAAACCTTCCAATATGAAAATCCATGAAGGCAAAAACCTCACATATCCTTCTAAATTCCAACCATAGCCTAGTATAGCAATATACCCATAAAAAAAGCTAGAATTTTGATGTTCCTTCAGCTAAGCCAGCCTCCTTTCCCTAGCTCCCCTACTAGTGTTCCAACTACCCAGCCTTCCACCTGATGATCCCACCTACATCTATAGTAAAAATGATCAAACCAAAGATATAACGACCCAAAATAAACCAAGATAGAAGACCACCCCATAATACTACCAGCTATTAAGATCATTCAACCAACCTAGCCTCCTTCTCCAACCCCCCAACTGAGGTTCTAGTAGCCTATCCTTCCTCTCAATAATCCAATTGTAGATGCAAAATCATATTCTAACTAGATTCACTATCCAAAAGGGCATATGGGTTGCCAAGGTTTCAAAAAATATCTATAGCTACAACCCTTAGATTCATGACCCTCTCTGCCATAATGAGGCTCAAGCCCTCTCTACCATGGTGAGGATCAGGCCCTCACAGGCCCTCTCTACCATGGTGAGGCTCAAGGTCTCTCTACCATGGTAAGTCTTAGGCCCTCAACAACCCTCTCTACCATGGTGAGGCTCAAACCTAATATAGAAAATATTATGAACAAATCTAAATGACTAAATTTATTTAAATTTAATTTAATACTTATATTAAGATTATATTTGTTGAGTTGAAACTGATATGAAGCAAACATGTCTAATATCCTAGTATCTTATTGATCCCATTTTATTCCTCAATATCCTTATTTAACCAAGTTTTTTTTTTTCAATTTGATTAAAGGATACACCATAATAGATTATACATAATATTTTTTGTTTAAAACCAATTCTATGCCTCTAGAATATTTCCACAACAAAAATATTTTTAATCACCTTACTCATTAAAATATTTAACAAAAAAAAAATAGATAAAATATATAGAGAATTTTTAAAATATTTACAAGACACTTTTATCCAATAAAATATTTTCTATAATATTTTTCTAATCCAAAATTTTTAAGGTATCAATTAGTACCTACTATAATAATACACAAAGCTTAAAATTTAAGGTAATATCTCATTATTTTCATAATAGAAAACAAAAATTTTATACTAAACATGTTTTCTATAGTCATGAAAAAATCCTAGGAAATAATAAGGATAATCAAATTCTAGATATGATGTATCCTCATATCTACACCTAGACATACTTTATATTTTATGTAAATTTGTAGATTGAGTCAAGTATATATACTCAACTGTTGTAGATGACCATTATAATTGACTAGGGAATAATATGGATTGATGCCATAGTCATGGTTATGGCTATGGTTGAATGAAGGAAGGATACAAATTAACATAAGAAGAAGATAAATGATGGTCTTGATCAAGGTATGATGCATTATATGTTGTTTCCATGGTCATAATTGTGTGAAAGTGAAGGAAGGACACTTATGAGTAGGGAAAATACTGAATCCATAGGGACTTCAGGGTAGGGTATGGTTGTAGTAGATCCTCACCATCATTCAAGAAAATTCTTGGATTATTATTTTTTTTTTTTTGGTGGTGGCCACAAGGGGTAAATAGACTGTGACCACGAGGGAACCATTACATAACATATCCGCAACATGTGAGGCGAGATAATAAAAAATATTTTATATAATATATTTCTAATATGGATATTCTTTTCAAGCATTTTCTTGATTGATTCCTTTTTTTCAACTAAATATATATATTTTCTAACAACTTTAAATGTAAAAATACTGTTAAATTAACTTGAACTATAATCATAATGAATTTAAAATTATTTTCATAACTAGAATGGGTTTTATTTCTTCTTTAGTTAACTAAATTTAGAAATAAATTTGCAAGGTTTTTAAAAAAAAGGTTAATTTTAAACCCTAAGGTTAAGATTTGGATTTGTAAAGTCCTTTAACTTTGCAACTATAACTGTAGTTGTAGTTTGATTGTAATTTTTTTTTAATAAGCTCACACACACATGCACACACACCCCACCATGTTATGGACTTTGGTCTCCCAAAAGATAAACCTAAATCCAAACCACTATGATATCCCATAGGAATGATTGTAGATTTTAATAGAAAAATTGACTTAGATCCCAAGGATTTAAGTTGTCTTTATAAAACCTTATAAGTTTTACTTAAAATTTAATTTTGCATGGATTTTATACAATAATATTAAACCATTAAATGTTAAGTTAAATTTATGAAATCGATACAGTTATACCTAATAATAAAGCATTTTTCCTATGGTCTTCATATATTTATTTTTTATTGCACCGTAAGGTGCTTACTGGTGAGCAATTATGAAGTGTGGATTGCATGGCCCTTTTATATGTTAAATGTGTGGAAAGAATATAAAAACTCTCATACATATTTTTATTGAGTGTACTTTAGCCTCTGAGCTATGGAGGAGAATGACCACTTTACTTGGATTATAGTGGTCTAACTTTTTTACTTTTGAATAACTTTGGAGGTATTGACCTAAACAAGAGGGTGTTGATAATTTTATTAGGTAGTTAGTTTTGATGGGTTGTACCATTATTCTTTGGAATATCTGGAATGAAAGGAACAACCAAATTTGTAATCGTGATAGGAAGGATATTTACTATATTTGGCAAAATATCATTACCAACTTATTTGAATCAGTCCAAAAACTCCTTAATCACCCCAAAAACTCCTTAATCACCCCAAAAACTCCCACCAAACATGGGATCAAGTGATGCAAATATTGAATATTGAATCCTCTAAGGGAAACCATTTTAAAGGGAATGTGAGCAATTGCAAGATGGATAGAACAAGGAATTGACAACATCCTCCTAAGGATTTTGTAAAATACAATATTTATGGAGCCTCTAGAGGGAACCATGGAAAATCTAGTGTGGGAGGAATTGGTAGACTTTTATATGGCTCCCTAGTTTTTACTTTTTCTAAAACTTTGGGTATTCTTTCCAATAACCTTACTGAGGGATATGGTATCCTTAGAGGTATTCAAGAGGCTACTAAATTTGGATGGGAAAATATGCTAGTTGAGTTTAATTCTCAACTCAAGATTAATCTTTTTAAGACTCCTTCTAAGAATCATAAGGTTTATTGGAGTATAACAAGAATTATTGAGAAGATTCAATTAATCTGGATGGAGTATATTTGTGTGTTCTTTTTTTTATTGTTTAAGGTTTGCTCCTTGATAATTTCAAAGGTGGTAGGCCAGGTGTGAACCCTTGGAAATTTTTGTGAAATATATACCCTTGCCTCCTTGGGTCTTACCTGAAAGTTGTATTCCTTCTTGGATGTTTTCCATAAAACAAAAATCATCCATGGATGTCTGCATTATTTTTTAAATATATTCTATCCAACCTCTCTTTATTATTACTCCCATTGTTCTATATTATTCTTATTCCATGCATATTTTGGGTTTACATTTCCAATAATTTTTTTCATTTTTGACAATATGTTGATCATTAGAAGGGGTCACTTGCCTTTGTCCCTAACATATTTGATTTCTATCAAGTAAAAATAAATAAATTAGCAATTCAATATAATAAATATGAGGGTGGCACAACCCTTGTTTTCTTTTCTAATTTTGACCTAATATTCGTGATTGTTCTATGGTGGATCAAACAAATTCAACTATAGATGTTCATCTCATTTTTAAATGGATTTTATTCAACTTCCTTTTCTTCTTCCTCCCATTGTTGTATATTATTCCTATTTAATGCATATTTAGGGTTTACATTTCCAATAATTTTTTATTTTATTTTGTATAATATGTTGATTATTACAAGTGGTACCTTGAAGTCTTTCTCTCTAACTTATTTGATTTCTATCAAGTAAAAGTAATAAACTATCAGGTCCATGTAATAAATATAATGATGGCATAACCCTTTGTTTTTACTTTTGTTTTGATATAAAATTCATGATTATGTTCTAGTGGCACTACATAATGACACCATAGAGTGATGATTCTATTATTTGGATGATAATTATCATCATAGTAATGTTACAAAGAATTATTATTTGAGAATTATTTTATTCCTATTTGACACATATATTTGTTTTTTATTTCCATCCATATTTTTTAATATTTGATAATATGTTGATCATTACAAATTATCACCCCTAAAATATTTGATTCCTTTAAAGTGAGAAAGGAATAAACAAGTAATTCAATGTAATAAGTGTGAGGGTAGCATATCCCTTGATTTTAATTCTAATATTAACCTAGGGTTCATGATTGGGTAGCATATCCCTTGTTTTTAATTTTAATTTTAACCTAGGGCCCATGATTGTGCTATGGTGGCACTATATAATGACACCATAGAGTGATGCTTCTAATATATTATTGTTAACCAACATTGCACTAATGCCATCAAGAACTATTTTAGATTTTGGTCATGTGATGAATTTCTCTCTAATATCTATGAATTTCTATCAAGTAAAGAAACAATAAACTATTAGGTCCATTTAATAAATGAAAGGTTGACATTATTCTTTTTTTTAATTTTAACCAAGGGTTCATCATTGTGCTATGGTGACACTACATAATATACCATAAATCAACCCTTCTATTATATTGGCATTGACCTACAATTCATGTTGACTGGTTGTTTAATTTTATACACACTTATATTATAAATTTGTGTTGCCTTTTATGCTAACAATTTTATTATGTACTTTTGTGTTACATATTTTACATTCTGTTAATAAAATGATCAAGCCTAAACTATCATGAATACAATGACCAAGATTACCTAAAGGTTTAACTTTAATGTAATCTAGTCTTACTAGAAAAATTATTATAATAGAACATAATCCATTGGATAGGATTACATTTTTCTATAGGTATACTTTCTATTATTTTTGAGCTGGAAATTTTTTGAGGCAAGATAAGTCAAACCTTACTTGCTTGTTGCACCCTTTAGCTAACAAGGTAAATTTTAAGACAATTATCAAATGACACTTAGATATTTGTAATTTACCCTCATATTAAGAATATTTATTAGATCTATTTTTTGGAGCAATACTAGTGGGTTTGTAGCCTCTTCTATTTTTATTACATGAATCATACATATATCATTTGAATCCCATATCTATCACTTGAAAATAGCTAATCTATATAAATATTAATTATTCTACTACTTGTCTAACTTCCTCAAATTTTAAACTTTATAATATTCAAGTTGTATGCTTATCTTAGATACAACTTAACATAAAAATACTTAACTTATTTTCAATATTAATGAGGAATTTATATATCCTTCAATATTGTACATAGTTGAATAATATCAAATATTACCTTATTTCTAATTTATCTCAATCTACATGGGATAAACTCAATAATACTATGGCATAGAACATGCATTTTTATGTTACAAAAGCATATACCTAGATTTTAGTCCTATATTATTACTACCCATCCTAACTCATTTTTAAATTAATATACCTCCTATTTTCCTATTTATTATAGGTACTTAATTTTTTCATGTCAATTTTATACACCTTATTACTTTTAGAATTTCTATAGCAAGGGTAGTTTTATTTTCAATAGGTATATTAGCCTCCCTCTATATGAACTGAATATGTACAAGGATATTTTTATTTTCAATGTGAACTTGAATACAATTAGAACTAAAATTCAAAATTTTTAATCTTCTACTTTAGTAATAATAAAAATACTTTTTCTTGATAGGAGAGTTGGTTACAACCACACTATTTTTACTAATAACAATAGCTATTATAACAAAAATTACTAGATGGCCAAATGGCCAAGTATAATACAATTTATTTAACCATAGAATTAAATGACTTTACAACATACCATTGAATCAGTCTTGAGGACCGGGCCATAACAACCGTGTCGTCCATTGTCATCGCCAACTACTACGTGTTTGGATCTAATATGGCTTGGTCTATATATGTTTTTTTATGTTTTACTTTATATTTTATATATATATATATATATATATATATATATATATATATATATATATATATATATTTTAAATTTAAATGATAAAATTGAAGTTGTCATAAATTTGTTTTTTATGGCTTTATAGTATTTTGTCTTGTCTATATTAAAATTACCACATAGTAATCCACCCCTATTACAATCATTTTAAACCTTTTATCTACATAAAACACTATTCATATCTATATATTATATATTTAATTGAAGATTATATAATATCTTAAAAAGATAATCTTTTTAATTGTATTTATTTTTTATGCTTATGATTGTTTTAATATACAATATTATTATATGGTTGCTTGTTTTTGGATTTATATATTTATTTAGTTTTTTATTTTATAAAGTATTATATGTCTGATTAAGTATAAGATATGATGTACCATCCACATAAAAATGCTTAACATTTTAATTAAAAAATAATATTTTATTTTAAATCCAATCTACTACTACATTTCATGATTGTATAGTTACGTGGAACATGTTGAACATGTTCCTAGTACCTATGTGATGCCAAACATTCATCATTTTATTTACTTGTTCAATTTGTTATCACTATAATAGTACTAATTATTCATGCTATTATAATACTCAGTTATTGTTCATAAAGCCAAAATAATATTTTATAACAATGTTATATTAGCATCAAATAATACTAATGGTAACATCTCTCGATATATATAAATAAATTATACCATTTTTTATAAAGGACATGTATCATAATCTATATGCTATAATGAAATTTTAATTATTAAAAAAAAATGAAGTTTGAATTAAATTTGCTAATGATATTGATTGATCATAAATTAAAACTATGGTAAACCAAATTTTATTATTAGTTAATAGAATTGTTTAGTTTTCATATGTTATTAATGTGTAATATAATTTTTTATTCAAATTTTGAACTAAGTTTATCTTCTTAGAAAATTCTATCATTGACTCCTTTATATAATCATTGTAACAAAAAAATTGCAATAATTACAACAACAACAAAAAAACACTTTATCTTATATAAAAATATATAAACATAGAATATTCAATATTTAAATGCATATTACAAGATTGATGGCAAGCCGAGATTCACACAATAGAACTTCAAATTAATTCTCTGCAAATTGCTTAACACAGTCTTTTAATACAGTTTCCAGGCATAGTTCTTCTTCCCTCTCAATCCCGAACTCACCATCTGTTTCCCTTACAATTTTCAAGTTTTTAACGAGGTCTTAGCCCTCCAGGAAATTAATGCCCCACCTGAGAGATTTCACCAAACAAAACAAGAAAATTCCTTTTCTCCGCCAAGTTTCAAATTTTCTTCCATTAATGGGCCACCGCCCCGATCTGCTACGAAGCTCGCATTAAAGACTTCCTTTGTCCTGCAATCGCCGCTTTGGTCAGACCATTCTTCTGAACCGCCGTCTCACCCATACTGTCCATGCTTTGCAATTGCTATTTTGTTAGAATCTAAAAATATGCATGGACTTGTCCGAAAATTTCCTTAAGATGATTATCTCCATTTTTAAATATACGCGACCGTCAACTCTGATTTGAATTATGTGGCAGTCTGCGTGTCCATTTTTGGCTTTGTCTTCAACTGGATGTGTCACTTTAACACACGTGGCAACCATGTGTTGATATCGCGACATGTCACGATATCGCGACCAAAAGCGCCTTCACTTCATCGTAGCCCTTTGGGGTCATGATTTCACGACCCCCTTTTGCCTTCGCCTTGTCGTAGCCCTTTTTCTTGTCTTTTGCCTTGCCTTAGCCTTAAAGTCTCGATAACATTGCCATGTGGCAGCTTTCAACTGGTCACGATATCACGACGAGACTCCCCCCTTTGCCTTAGTTGTTAAAAGACGTCACGATATTGCGACAAAACTGGCCCCCGCCTTTGCCATAGCTTTTGAGGTCACGATTTTACGACCCCTCCCCAAATTTTGCCTTAGATTTACAAAACTCCCCCCCTGCTTTACAAAACTACAGCCTTGGGAAAGAACTGAAAATAAATCAAAATACAAAGTACTTAAAAAACTTAGAAAAATTTGGAGGATGCAAGATTGCTCTACTATCTTCGGATGCTCCTGCATCAGACACCTGGGGTAAATTAAAAGTGATCCTCACTTTTGTTTTGTTAGGGGAAGACCTAGGCGGTCAACCTCCGTCTTCAACAACCAAGTTGCATCTTCAACAGGTTTGCCCTTCCACTTTATCAAATATTCAGAATATTGTTTGTTCCTGGTGGTTCTGCCTTCACGAGTGTCTAATATTTCCTTGACCTCATCGGTGGTTGGAGTAGATGCTGGAATTTGCCATAATTCTGTACTTGGTACCTCTGTACTCTCTCCCTCATGATATTCCACTAAATCTAAAATATTAAAAACAGGTGAAATGTCAAGCCAACTTGGCAATTCCACTTCATATGCATTTCTTGACTCTCGTTTTTCCAGTATTCTGCATGGCCCAAACTTCTTCATCTTCAATTTGTTGTAAGTTTTGGCAGGAAATATTTCCTTCCTGAGATGGACCATGACTTCATCTCCTACTTCGAACTCTTTGAACCGTCGCTTCTGGTCTGCTCTTGTATTATATTGAGTATTCTTTTTTATAATTTGCCTCCTTACTTCTTCATGTAGACTTTTCATATGTTTCGCAAATTCTTCTGCCTCGACACTGCACTTTTCTCTCTTATCCAAATTTCTTAGTTTAGACACATTCCTTGGGCTATTTCCATATATTATCTAGAATGAAGATTATTTGTGCTCTTATTGACTGAATTTTTATATGCAAATTCCTCTTGCGGCAAAACTAAATCCCATCCCATGGGTTGATCTGCTATCAAGCATCTCAGTAAATTACCCAGGCTTCTATTTACCACCTCTGTCTATCCATCAGTCTGTGGGTGGTAGGCAAAATTAAATTTTAGATCTGTCTTAAACTTCTTCCACAAAGTTCTCTAGAAATACCCAACAAACTTTGTATCTCTGTCAAAAACTATGCTTCTTGGTAGACCATGAAGTCGTACCACTTCCTTGAAAAATAACCCTGCAATGTGAACTGCATCACTTATCTTCTGGCAGGGAATAAAATGTGCCATTTTGGAGAATCGGTCAACCACCACAAATACAGAGTCATTTCCCCTCTGTGTTCTCAGCAATCCCAAAATAAAATCCATGCTTATGTCCTCCCATGGACTCTCAGGTACAGGTAACGGCTGGTATAATCCGGTGTTTTGCCTTACGCCTTTTGCCATCTGGCATATTCTACAACTTTGCACAAACTTCCTCACATCTTGCTCGAAGTTGCGGCCGTAGTAATTTTCATCTACCAGGGCAATGGTCTTATCCCTACCAAAATGCCCAGCCAGTCCTTTGCTGTGCTTTTCCTTGATCAAGTTCTCCCGCATGGAACTCCTTGGAATGCATAATTTACTTCCCTTCAATAGCATTTCATCTTGGATTATGAAATCTAACCATTTTGTCCTGTCCATAGTAACAGGTGCCAAGCAAGCCGTCCAGGCTGCTGCAAAATCAGGATCTTCAGGATAAAGACCCTTCAGTTCTTCGAATCCAACTACTTCCATTGTCATTTCAATTAGCAAATTTTGCCTTCTGTTTAAAGCATCTGCAACCCTGTTTTATTTCCCACTCTTGTGCTTTAATACAAAGATATAGCTTTGGAGAAACTCGACCCACTTCATGTGCCACTGATTCAGTTTTTTCTGGTTGTTGATGTACTACAATGCCTGATGATCAGTAAATAGAACAAACTCTTTTGGCAACAAATAATGCCTCCACTTCTTTAGAGCCTAAACTATAGCATAAAATTCCTGGTCATACACTGAATACTTTTTTCGAGCATCATTGAGCTTTTCACTAAAATAAGCAACAGGTCTGCCTTCTTGACTTAGTGCAACCCCTATTGCACTGCCACCGCATCACAGTCCACCTGAAATACCTTGTTAAAGTCTGGGAGTGCCAAAATAGGCTGTTCTATGACCTTTTTCTTTAATGCTTCAAATCTCCTTTCAGCCCCTAATGTCCACTTGAACTCTTTTTTATCCCCTCTCATTGTTTCTATGAGAGGTGCACAAATGCTGCTGAAGTTATTTATGAACTTCTTGTAAAAGCTGGCTAGACCATGAAATGACTTTACCTCTATTGTGCTTCTTGGGGTAGGCCATTTGATGATGGCTCTCACCTTCTCTGGGTCCATTTTTAGACCTTCTGCTGAGATTACAAACCCTAGGTATACTAAATATTTCTTGACAAAATTACACTTTTTCAAATTTATTAATAACTGCTCCTTCCGCAGCTTTTCCAAAACCCTCCTGATATGCATCAGGTGTTCCTCCAGGGTTCTGCTGAATATTAATATATCATCTAAATAAACAATGACAAAATTTCCCAAAAACTCCTTCAGTACCTCATTCATCAGCCGCATGAAGGTACTTGGTGCATTGGACAGCCCAAATGGCATGACCAACCACTCATACAAGCCCTCTCTTGTCTTGAAGGTTGTCTTCCACTCATCCCCTTATTGGATACGGATCTGATGATAACCACTTTTCAGGTCAATTTTTGTGAAGTACTCAGCTCCACTCAAACAATCCATGATATCATCCATCCTTGGCAATGGGAATCTGTATTTGATAGTGATCTTGTTGATGGCCCGTGAATTTGTACACATTCTCCATTCCCCATCCTTCTTTTGTGCCAGCACTGCAGGTACTACACATGGGCTCAAACTTTCCTGAATCAATCCCTTCTCCAGCAACTCCTGGACCTGCCTGTTTAACTCCTTAGTCTCTACAGGCATCATTTTTTATGCAGCTTTATTTGGCAAGCTCGATCCTGGCACCAAATCTATATGGTGGCTTATTTTCCTTACTGGGGGTAAGCCCTCAGGCACATTATCAGACACAATATCTAGAAATTCCTCCAACAGATCTAGGACTTCTATTGGGGTATCTTGGCATTCTTTCTCCCTAACTCTCAGAATTATTGCATAACATAAATTTTCATGCTTCAATCCGTCCAAAAACATTCTCCCTTCAACTAAACAAATTTTGGAGCTATTACACACCTTTTCATTCGCTTCCTTTAAGGGTTTTAGCTTATGGCGCACACCATTCTTCGTCAATGAGTAGGTGTTGGCATGACCGTCATGAACTGCACTCCGATCGAACTGCCGGGGCCTTCCCAACAACATATGGCAAGCATCCATAGGCAAGATGTCGCACAGGACCTCATCACAATAATTCCCAATATTAAATTTAACGGAGCACTGCTCACTAACCAAGGCCCTATGGTCCTTCTGTAGCCATGCGACCCGATATGGATGCAAGTGGTTCTTCCTCTCTAACTGTAGCTTGGTAACCATTTCTTTCGAAACCAGGTTATCCATGCTACCATTATAAATAATAATATTTCAAATCTTGCCCATGCATTTACACCTTATGCAGAATAAACTTCTTCTCTGATCTGTGTCCCTCTCCTCATTCAACAGGACTCTCCTTACGATCATTGCTTCCCCTCTCTCTACTTCTTCAGAATGTTCAGACTCAGCATATTCCTCTGCCACAACAGCTCTGGCTGGACCCTCAGGCCTCTTGTTTGTCCTTTCTCGGTGTTGTGGACACTCAAATGCCCGATGTCCTTCTTCACCATAGTGGAAACATGTCCCACGAAATACTCCTCTTCCAAACCCTCATCTAGATCCACCCCGTCCTCTTGGGTAGCTGTTCTGATCACGAGGCTGATAAACATCCTCTTCCCTTTGATCCTGGTTACTACTGGCTTCACTGGTCTTCTTTAGATCTTTATATTTTTCTCCACTGGTTCTCCCACCAATTCTTCCACCACATCCCCTTCCTCTTTGCTTGCCTTCAAATCGCATATTCAGTTTTTCTTCCACCTTTAAGGCAAACTGGTAAGCATCCTCAATGGTGCTTACCCAAAATAGGCTCAGCTCTTCTTGGATACCGAGCCTCAACCCATTGATATAACGAGCTACCTTTTCTTTTTTTGCCTCTAAATGTCCAGTTCTAATAGAGATCTTGTAAAACTCCTCGGTGTATTCTTGGACAGTTTCGTTTGTCTGTCTCAAACTCTACATTTTCCTTAGCAGATCCAACTCATAATCTATCGAAATAAACTATCTTTTCAGCTTTTCCACCATTCTGTCCCATATTGTTATTCTCTCTTTCCCTCTTCTATTCCTCTCCAACTGTATTCCCCTCCACTAAATGTTGGCATGACCCTTCAACTTGGTCTTAGCAAATCTGACCCAATTAGGGTCTTCAACCTCCTCATATTTGAAATACTCTTCTAAGTCATTTATCCAGTCAATCACCTCTTCTGGATTTAGGTTTCTCGAGTATGTAGAAACCTCCATTTTTGGTTTCTTTCCAATCTGAAAGATGGCTTTGTACAACTTGGCTTGTGCAGGATCTATAGCCTCTTCTTCTTCCTCAGACTGGCCTTCTTCTTCATCAACTTTGTCTTCACTTCCCTCATCCCTTTCGGGCTCATGCCTTCTGCGTAGCTCTTCTTGCAAGGCTTGAACTCGCCTCTGCAAGGCTCGAAAGTCTTCGGTCGGCACCACATTTCCTACTCCACCATAGTTTCTTCGTGGAGGCATTTTTCTTTCTTCCATTACAAATCTTTCCAAAGATCCTATTGTAACTGCCTCTCTTTCGGTGATTTGTTACACACTCAGGAGATCCCGCTCTGATACCACTTGATGGCAAGCCGAGATTCACACAACATAACTTCAAATTAATTCTTTGCAAATTGCTTAACACAGTCTTTTAATATAGTTTCCAGGAATAGTTCTTCTTCCCTCTCAATCCTGAACTCACCATCCGTTTCCCTTACAATTTCCAAGTTTTTAACGAGGTCTCGACCCTCTAGGAAATTAATGCCCCACCTGAGAGAATTCACCAAACAAAACAATAAAATTCCTTTTTCTCCCCCCAGTTTTGAATTTTCTTCCATTAATGGGCCACCGCCCCAATCTGCTATGAAGCTCGCATTAAAGACTTCCTTTGTCTTGCAATCACCGCTTTGGTCAGACTGTTCTTCTAAACCGCTGTCTCACCCATACTGTCCATGCTCTACAACTACTATTTTGTCAGAATCTAAAAATATGTGTGGACTTGTCTAAAAATTTCCTTAAGATGATTATCTCCATTTTTTAATATACGCGACCGTCAACTTTGATTTGAATTATGTGGCAGTCTGCGTGTCCATTTTTGGCTTTGTCTTCAACTGGCTATGTCACTTTAACACACGTGGTAGCCATGTGTCTATTTTGGCCTTGCCTGGCCTTCTGCGTGTATACTTTTGGCCTATCTTCTTATTGGTCGCGATATCACGACAGGTCACGAATATCGCGACCAAAAGCGCCTTCACTTCACCGTAGCCCTTTGGGGTCACAATTTCATGACATGTCATGATTTCGTGACCCCCTTTTTCCTTTGCCTTGCCATAGCCCTTTGCCTTGTCTTCCACCTTGCCTTAGCCTTAAAGTCCCGATAACATTGCCACATGGCAGCTTTCAACTGGTCGCAATATCACGACCTGTCACGATATCGCGACGGGACTCCCCCCTTCGCCTTAGTTGTTAAAAGATGTCACGATATCATGACGAAAACTCCCATTTGTCTTAGCTGTTAAAAGACATCACGATATCGCGACATCGCGATATCATGACAAAACTGGCCCCCGCCTTTGCCATAGCTTTTGAGGTCACGATTTCGCGACCCCTCCCCAAATTTTGCCTTAGCTTTACAAAACTCCCCCCTGCTTTACAAAACTGCAGCCTTGGGAAAGAACTGAAAATAAATCAAAATACAAAGTACTTAGAAAACTTAGAAAAAATTGGAGGATGCAAGATTGCTCTACTGTCGCGGGATGCTCCTGCATCAAAGATAGATACCAATGTTTCAATTAAGTCTTTTAAACATTGTAGATAATATATCTAGTCATAAAATTTTATTTTATATAATTGTTTTCTCCAAATTCAATCTCTTTTATAAAATAATCTTTGTCCTTATCATCTAATATAGATTTATATTCCTCCTTCATCTCATCAATATAGTCCTCATCCTCTCTTCATCCTTTGAAGTAATATTATTCATAGATAATCCTATCATTGTCAACTTTCCATAATCATAGTAACAAACAAATTGCATGTATTATAAAAGAATATTTACTCTTGTGTAAAAATATGTAAACTCAAATAATTTAATATTTAAATGTATACTACAAAATAAATGAATATTTTCTCAACATTTTTAAACCATTCTAGTCAAGATTTGTAATCATAAAAAAAATATTTTCTATAATTGATTCACCAAATTAATCTTTTGCATAAATAATTAAAATATTTTAATTGATTATTTTTAGCTTTTGTTGAGTATATAATATAGAAAATACAACCAAAATATTTAATACAAGCAAGCTATAATATATATATGATAATGGCACTATAGTATGCATAAAAATAATAAAAGAAACTTCTGTAATAACTCATAAATATGCCATTAAAGTAAGATCATAAAAATAGTACAATGTATTATAATGGAGGACATGAACACTCCATAAAATCGTACGAAAGGACTACATCGTATCACATTAATCTATACTAAACACACCCTATATTCTCTCCTAACTCTTTCACTCACTATAAGGCCTTTATATAGGAAGATAGGTTCCCTGGCCCTCACTCTACCTTTGACAATATATTATAACTTATGTACATGTGGACTATATGGACATTTACATCATTGAATATTCTAACACTTGTGCATTTATTACATGCTAAAGTAACTACAAGACTTTACTTTAAGGTAATATCCTACTCTAGTAATGTACCAAAGGTGGCACATTGATATGTACCCAATAATATAATATATTCTCTAACACCCTATTGTATTACATTATTTGGGTATGGATCTTCATCTTGATTCTGCATTTTGCATTCTCCTTCTCTACTTTATGTATTCTACTTCTTGTCTATATCATGTTCGAGCAGGTAGTTATTATCTTCATAAAATGCTATCTTTGTTGAGAGAGATCTAACTTCATATTCCTTTGGTTTCGTCTTTGTGCTATCTTTATTATACTTTTTTTTTGTAGCCATATTAGGATAATTATCTTATTCTCTTCTACCATATTTTATCTTCCTCCATCTTCTTTTTTTCTATATTGTTACAAGAGGAATATATGTTTCATGATGAGTTAGTCTATTATCACAATAATATCGACTTGGATTCAAGGATTCACTACCAACATTCACTTTCTTTTGTTTCATTACATGAAAGAACTCAAAAGTGATTAATGATAAATAGAACATTAATCACTCTTTTGAAGAAATAATAATCATAGTTTGAGTATTCCACCAAGTCCTGAATAGAGTTTCATGAAGATATCGAATTAATATTGTAAAGTTCTTTTTCTTTGCTTCTTTCAATAACAAAGAGAATCTTTCTTTAAACATCATAGATAAGATATTGAATCCATTCAAGTTTTCTATTAGATATTGCGAATATAACATAAGTTCATGAAATATCACACTATTTTCATTGAATGTATTCTTAATTATTTCATCCATAATAAACCTTTTGATGTTTATGTATTTTATTACCTTTGAAATTATCTTCCTTATGTCTCCTTAGTTTAGAGTATGCAAACTATTTTGATAAAACTTTTATAAGAGTTAGGTTTTTATAGGATTATTATGTCTCCATAGTGATTAGAATATATTCTAATCTTGGTAATAGTTCATCTTTTGGGTTGATTTTGTAATATTCTAGGAATCAACTTCTATTTCAACTTATTTCTCCTATTGAATTATGCACTTGTCAATTTGGTGAAGTTCTCTATGGTTGGATTTTTTTTATCCCTTTAATATGAGTATGATATAAGTGTTAGTAAATAATTCCAAATATTTTAAGTAAATAATTAACTTCTTATTATACCCCTTAATATCCAAATGTTTAATATTTATAAATTCCAATATGCTATGTTTGATGTAGTATACCTTATAACTCCTTGATTTGAAATATTAAAAAATAATATTTGCAATAATAATTTGGTTTACTAAGTAGAAACCCTTATATCTCCTATGATATTTAATTATAAATGTAATTGTATTTCAATTAATGTGCTTTGATTTTATCGAAACCCCATAAGGGGACGGAGGTCTAAGGTTCAAATCTTGAGCCTCACTAGACTGTATGATTTTCCCTTTCCTACTGCTTTCAATGGCGTAAAAGGTTTAAAATGATTGTCGCATGGCGGTTATAGGGGTGGACTATGCAAAGATCTGTGTGGTGACTTCTGGCGTGAACAATGCAAAATACTATGGTGGCCATAAAAGCTGGACAGCCTACCCGGATTTATGGCGGCCATAAAAGCTGGACAGCCTGCCTGGATTTGTGGCGGCTACCGATTCCACCATGTTCAAAAAAAAATAATAATGTGCTTCAAAAATTCCTTTGATTTGTTTTCCATTGTATTAAGGTTGATTGTTTCTCTACTATAAATAATAAATTCAACCTTATGATATACCCCTTACTACTCCTTTCATGAAAGCAATGTTAATCAAGGTGAAACCTTACCTTTATAATGTTGAAACTCCTAAATAGTAGGCATTGTATTCCTTCAACGATGGACATATGATAGTGATGGTAGTGAGTCTTAAATGATCCTTTGAATCCTCTTCAATTCCTTGGATACTTTCTCTTAATCATACCTATAATTTAGTCTTAATACCACTTAAATTTACCTTGACTCCTTTGCATTCAATGCTCACACTGAATACTCTTTATTTACTATATGATTTCAATCTTCTCACTTTGATATTGTCACCTAAATATGTACGTGTCTTTCAACATAGGCTATTAATAGTATAGCCTCCTTAAATTTGCATGTTACTAAACCTTCTACCTTGTTTATGCTCTTAATACTTTTGGTATATATTTCTCGAACAAGTAGGTGGTAGATAAATATTATAGTCTTTTTGTGTGTTGGTTGATGATTCTTCAATACTCTCTATTTGGATGAAATAATTACTACATATTTCAATATTAAAAATATATCTTCAACACTTTCACAATGAGTGTTACATATATTTTGAATGATTTCTTCCTATGTAGGCATTAGTCGAGTTATGTAGCACTTCCTTTCATTATTCGAAATGATACTTGTATGAGAGGACATCCTCGATGTCTCCTTATCCTTAAATATTTCTTCCCTAATATATGCAATCTATTCAATCTTGGATTTAATGCTCTTTTCCTTCTTCTCAGCGAGTATAAGTTCTACATTTTCTAGTGAACCGATGATGATATCTTCCTCAAGGTTGGCTCTAGCTATGGATCTAATACAACCCTTTTATTTGATGATATGTCTTCAATGGGTGGTTGTTCTTGATATCTATGATTGCACTCTTCATATTATATGATTGTTATTATTATATGATTGTTATTATTATATGATTGTTATTATTATATGGTTGCTTTTTTTTGGATTTATATATTTATTTAGTTTTTATTTTATAAAGTATTATATGTCTGATTAAGTATAAGATATGATGTACCATCCACATAAAAATGCTTAACATTTTAATTAAAAAATAATATTTTATTTTAAATCCAATCTACTACTACATTTCATGATTGTATAGTTATGTGTTCCTAGTACCTATGTGATGCCAAACATTCATCATTTTATTTACTAGTTCAATTTGTTATCACTATAATAGTACTAATTATTCATGCTATTATAATACTCAGTTATCGTTCATAAAGCCAAAATAATATTTTATAACAATGTTATATTAGCATCAAATAATACTAATGGTAACATCTCTCGATATATATAAATAAATTATACCATTTTTTATAAAGGACATGTATCATAATCTATATGCTATAATGAAATTTTAATTATTAAAAGAAAATGAAGTTTGAATTAAATTTGCTAATGATATTGATTGATCATAAATTAAAACTATGGTAAACCAAATTTTATTATTAGTTAATAGAATTTTTTAGTTTTCATATGTTATTAATGTGTAATATAATTTTTTCTTCAACTTTTGAACTAAGTTTATCTTCTTAGAAAATTCTATCATTGACTCCTTTATATAATCATTGTAACAAAAAAATTGCAATAATTACAACAAAAAAATAAAAAAACACTTTATCTTATATAAAAATATATAAACTTAGAATATTCAATATTTAAATGCATATTACAAGATAGATACCCATGTTTCAATTAAGTCTTTTAAACATTGTAGATAATATATCTAGACATAAAATTTTATTTTATATAATTGTTTTCTCCAAATTCAATCTCTTTTATAAAATAATCTTTGTCCTTATCATCTAATATAGATTTATATTACTCCTTCATCTCATCAATATAGTCCTCATCCTCTCTTCATCCTTTGAAGTAATACTATTCATAGATAATCCTATCATTGTCAACTTTCCATAATCATAGTAACAAACAAATTGCATGTATTATAAAAGAATATTTACTCTTGTGTAAAAATATGTAAACTCAAATAATTTAATATTTAAATGTATACTACAAAATAAATGAATATTTTCTCAACATTTTTAAACCATTCTAGTCAAGATTTGTAATCATAAAAAAAATATTTTCTATAATTGATTCACCAAATTAATCTTTTGCATAAATAATTAAAAGATTTTAATTGATTATTTTTAGCTTTTGTTGAGTATATAATATAGAAAATACAACCAAAATATGCAAGACAAGCAAGCTATAATATATATATGATAATGGCACTATAGTATGCATAAAAATAATAAAAGAAACTTCTGTAATAACTTATAAATATGCCATTAATGTAAGATCATAAAAATAGTACAATGTATTATAATGGAGGACATGAACACTCCATAAACTCGTATGAAAGGACTACATCCTATCACATTAATCTATACTAACCACACCCTATATTCTCTCCTAACTCTTTCACTCACTATAAGGCATTTATATAGGAAGATAAGTTCCCTGGCCCTCACTCTACCTCTGATAATATATTATAACTTATGTACATGTGGACTATATGGACATTTACATCATTGAATATTCTAACACTTGTGCATTTATTACATGCTAAAGTAACTACAAGACTTTACTTTAAGGTAATATCCTACTCTAGTAATGTACCAAAAGTGACACATTGATATATACCCAATAATATAATATATTCTCTAACACCCTATTGTATTACATTATTTGGGTATGGATCTTCATCTTGATTCTGGATTTTGCATTCTCCTTCTCTACTTTATGTATTCTAATTCTTGTCTATATCATGTTCGAGCAGGTAGTTATTATCTTCATAAAATGCTATCTTTGTTGAGAGATATCTAACTTCATATTCCTTTGGTTTTGTCTTTGTGCTATCTTTATTATACTTTTTTTTTGTATCCAGATTAGGATAATTATCTTATTCTCTTCTACCATATTTTATCTTCCTCCATCTTCTTTTTTTCTATATTGTTACAAGAGGAATATCTGCTTCATGATGAGTTAGTCTATCATCACAATAAAATTGACTTGGATTCAAGGATTCACTACCAACATTCACTTTCTTTTGTTTCATTACATGAAAGAACTCAAAAGTGATTAATGATAAATAGAACATTAATCACTCTTTTGAAGAAATAATAATCATAGTTTGAGTATTCCACCAAGTCCTAAATAGAGTTTCATGAAGATATCGAATTAATATTGTAAAGTTCTTTTTCTTTGCTTATTTCAATAACAAAGAGAATCTTTCTTTAAACATCGTAGATAAGAGATTGAATCCATTCAAGTTTTGTATTAGATATTGCGAATATAACATAAGTTCATGAAATATCACACTATTTTCATTGAATGTATTCTTAATTATTTCATCCATAATAAACCTTTTGATGTTTATGTATTTTATTACCTTTGAAATTATCTTCCTTATGTCTCCTTAGTTTAGAGTATGCAAACTATTTTGATAAAACCTTTATAAGAGTTAGGTTTTTATAGGATTATTATGTCTCCCTAGTGATTAGAATATATTCTAATCTTGGTAATAGTTCATCTTTTGGGTTGATTTTGTAATATTCTGGGAATCAACTTCTATTTCAACTTATTTCTCCTATTGAATTATGCACTTGTCAATTTAGTGAAGTTCTCTATGGTTGGATTTTTTTTATCCCTTTAATATGAGTATGATAGAAGTGTAAGTAAATAATTCCAAATATTTTAAGTAAATAATTAACTTTTTATTATACCCCTTAATATCCAAATGTTTAATATTTCTAAATTCCAATATTCTATGTTTGATGTAGTATACCTTATAACTCCTTGATTTGAAATATTAAAAAATAATATTTGCAATAATAATTTGGTTTACTAAGTAGAAACCCTTATATCTCCCATGATATTTAATTATAAATGTAATTGTATTTCAATTAATGTGCTTTGAGTTTATCCAAACCCCATAAGGGGACGGAGGTCCAAGGTTCAAATCTTGAGCCTCACTAGACTGAATGCTTTTCCCTTTCCTACTGCTTTCAGTGGCGTAAAAGGTTTAAAATGATTGTCGCATGGCGATTATAGGGGTGGACTATGCAAAGATCTATGTGGTGACTTCTAGGGTGAACAATGCAAAATACTATGGTGGCCATAAAATCTGGATAGTTTGCCCAGATTTATGGCGGCCATAAAAGCTGGACAACCTGCCTGGATTTGTGGCGGCTACCGATTCCACCATGTTCAAAAAAATAATAATAATGTGCTTTGAAAATTCCTTTGATTTTTTTTCCAGTGTATTAAGGTTGATTGTTTCTCTACTATAAATAATAAAGTCAACCTTATGATATACCCCTTATTACTCCTTTCATGAAAGCAATGTTAATCAAGGTGAAACCTTACCTTTATAATGTTGAAACTCCTAAATAGTAGGCATTGTATTCCTTCAACGATGGACATATGATAGTGATGGCAGTGAGTCTTAAATGATCCTTTGAATCCTCTTCAATTCCTTGGATACTTTCTCTTAATCATACCTATAATTTAGTCTTAATACCACTTAAATTTACCTTGACTCCTTTGCATTCAATGCTCACACTGAATACTCTTTATTTTCTATATGATTTCAATCTTCTCACTTTGATATTGTCACCTCAATATGTACATGTCTTTCAACATAGGCTATTAATAGTATAGCCTCCTTAACTTTGCATGTTACTAAACCTTCTACCTTGTTTATGCTCTTAATACTTTTTGTATATATTTCTCGAACAAGTTGGTGGTAGATAAATATTATAGTCTTTTTGTGTGTTGGTTGATGAGTCTTCAATACTCTCTGTTTGGATGAAATAATTACTACATATTTCGATATTAAAAATATATATTCAACACTTTCACAATGAGTGTTACATATATTTTGAATGATTTCTTCCTATGTAGGCATTAGTCGAGTTATGTAGCACTTCCTTTCATTATTCCAAATGATACTTGCATGAGAGGACATCCTCGATGTCTCCTTATCCTTCAATATTTCTTCCCTAATAGATTCAATCTATTCAATCTTGGATTTAATTCTCTTTTCCTTCTTCTCAACGAGTATAAGTTCTATATTTTCTAGTGAACCGATGATGATATCTTCTTCAAGGTTGGCTCTAGCTATGGATCCAACACAACCCTTTTATTTGATGATATGTCTTCAATGGGTGGTTGTTCTTGATATCTATGATTGCTCTCTTCCTATATGGTGATTCATCTCTAATAAGTGGTAGCTTTCAATAGCTTTAGCTAGTAGTTTATCCAAGCAATAAATTTAGTAATGTACTCCCTATCTAACTTTTATTTTAACATAGATTACTCTCTTTAGTGTTGTTAACCTAATAATGAGTGCTATGTATCCTTCAATGCAATAGGTTTCCGATGTGGCATTGGTCCTTTGCAATCGTGTTGCTCACATGTAGTTAGTTACAACAAGCTATGGTATATTCTAACACCTTTATGAGGCATATACTGAGCCCTATGGATGGCTCTTCTATGAGAATATTTTAGTTAGGATGATAGGCTATGTAGAGTATCTTTAAGACACTTAACTTTTATCTCCCTTTGATGTAATAATAAAGATAATTTCGGTGCTTGTATATCTTTGTAATTTGATTCTTAGTTGCACCTAAAACTTGAGACTCTTCTAGTCTCATTTTATAGCTCTCTTCATTGGTTTTTATGGTGTCTTTCTTCTC
Source organism: Wollemia nobilis (assembly GCA_028583015.1). NCBI lineage: Eukaryota > Viridiplantae > Streptophyta > Pinopsida > Araucariales > Araucariaceae > Wollemia > Wollemia nobilis. Next base: position 1,155,337 of record JAQPPZ010001862.1, read on the forward strand.
CACACATTGTAGGAATATAACCCTATAAGGTGGCTTCTCTAGACCACAATAAGTTGTTGGTTTTGTGCACCAAATAGTGTCTTTAGACACTTTGATATATGTTGATTTTTTTACTTTGGTTTTCCACTCTAGCTTAACAACTAATGCATATAATAATCCTTTGAGAGTAGCTAGTTTTATGAATAACTAGAACAGTGTAATCAATCCTTAATGTATTAATAATATGTCTAACACAATGCACTTAAGGATAATAATATTTTCACCTTATTTCTCTTGTAAATGAACCCTCAAAGTAATTTTAAATACATGCTTAGTTTTCAATGCAACTTAAAATACATAGTGCACCTTAAAAATCTTTTAATAACAACTAGTATAGTGCAATATTGATCTCATCTTATTACTCCCTCAAATAAAACTTAAATCATGCACTAGTAATTGCTCCTAAATGCACTATAATCTCTATAACTTAATGTAATATTTTTTATTGTAAATAGATAATAAGAGGATGAGGTTTTTATTTCTATAAAAAAATATCTAACTCCTATTTTATTGTGTAGGTATAAATCTTAAAATAAACTACCTTTTCCACTCTCTGTGATGACTATAATATGCAATCTTCTCTTTGCAACTTCTTAAAACTCTAATATGGTCCTTAATGAAACTAACTAATGAACTAAATATATTTGTTCATAAAATTAACCCTTTATTCCTAAGTTGCTTATATTTAAGGTCTCTAAATATAAAGGATTGCTACGTGATTAGATTCACTGTATTACTATCTTTAACTAGAAAAACTTGTAACTATTCTTTTATGTTCTAAACAACTCCTCAAATTACTATTTCATAGCTTAGTAACTCCTCTATCGTGTTGTGTGAAACAATAGTGTGATGGTTTCAATTTTATTTCAGTATGCTCTCTATAAAACTAAAGTTTTGCAACTAGTAATGTTGTCCTAATTGCTATCCTTTCTAGTCAATTTCTATACTAAAATGATGTCCATGAAACTCAAAAATTTGGTAGGGAATTCTATCGATTTTTTACTTTAATAACCCTTCAGTATTCTACTAAATATTTAGTAAACCTCCTTTCTTTGAATGAGCCTTATAGCCTTCAAAGGTAATCTTCGAACCTGTTAGGTTTGGTAGTAATGTTTGACTCATTTATCCATAAAAATCCTTGTCAAATTTTGACTTCAATCAAGATCTTCTTCTCAAGAATCTAAAATTCTTTAGGTCCTCCAAAATTTGGTAAACTTCTTACCAAAATTCTTCTCCTTTGGGCTTGTTTTTGGATGGCGATAATTTTCCCAAAAACTTCCTTTATCAGGAACTTCTCTTTGGTGATAAATCTCTCCAATTATTTCTCCTAGGAACTCCTTTAATGACCTTCTTTGAATCTCCTTTAATGAGGTTCACCAAGCCTTCTCCTTGTTTCTCCTTGATATTTCTTGTAGGTCTCTTCAGCTTCTCAAGCTAATTTCTTCTTCTCCTTCACGGTGAATTCTTCAATATTCAATGAAGATCATAAATCTCCTATATTCACCAAGACTCCTTGTTAGAGTCTCTTTAATATACTATTTGTATTTTTCAATGAAGATCACCAACCTCTAATATTCTTTTGGACTCTTCTCTAGAGTCTCTACAATGAATCTACAACAAGGCTCCTATGGATATTTTTTCTTCCACACTTTGTATATCTACAACCTATAGCAATGGGACATTTTATTTAGACCTCCAAATATTCATTCTTTCTCTTGTTTATTGTGGTGCTGGAATGATTCTAAAGAAGATATTATTCCTAGATATTTTGTAGAAAGATTCCCAACTTCATTTGAAACCCTTTTTCTTGTAACAAAGTTTTAGGACTATAATGGAAGAAATTCTAAATCTAGATATAATGAATCTTCACTAATTTATTTGTCAATCTAGTGGAATCTTTTCTTAGTCCTAGTCTTCATGAGTTATTCTACAACCTTGTAGAAATATTCTATCCAAATGCAATCTCAAAAATTTTGCAAATGAGATTTCTAAATTTCTTTCAATCTCACTTGTGGCTCTTCCTATTTTCTATCAATCCATCATGTGCTATGATACCACTATTAGCTTTTTATGGGTATATGATATAGGAAATGCAACCAAAATATGTAATATAAAAAATCTCTAATATCTAGATAATAACAACACTATAATATGTAGGAAAATAATAAGATAAACTTCTACAATAGATCAAAAATATGTCATTAATGTAAGCTCACAAAAATAGTACAATGCAATATAATGGAGTACATGAACACTCCATAAACTCATATAAAAGGACTACGTTGTATCACACTACTAATCTGTAGACACCAAAATAGCACCAATCTGATTATGTTACTACAAACACTGATCGCATTAACACACACAGCTTTCAGGGTAGCCCTCAGAGGTCAAACAGTGGTCCTAGCCACTTACACAGTAGTTTAGAAGGTCAGAAAGTAAACAAGGCAAAGTCAAAAGAAATCCTTGGCCGAGGGTGTCGCGAAATCGCATCGTCACGATTTCACGACATCGTGAAATCGTGACACCAAAAGCCTAAAATAAAGCCTTGGCCGAGGGTGTCACGATATCGCGACGTCACGATATTGCGACGTCACGAAATCACGACGCCAAAAGCCTAAAAGAAAGCCTTAGCCAAGGGTGTCACGATATCACGACACCAAAGCCTAAAATAAATCCTTGGCCGAGGGAGTCGTGATATCGCGACGTCACGATATAGTGACACCAAAGCCCAAAATAGGGCCTTTGCTAGAAGTGTTGCAAAATCGTAACACTTCTGGCCAAAATATGGCCTTTGCCAGAAGTGTCACGAAATCGTGACACTTCTGGCCAAAAGAGGGCCTTTGCCAGAAGTTTCATGAAATCGTGACACTTCTGGCCAAAAGAGGGCCTTTGCTAGAAGTGTCATGAAATAGCGAAACTTCTGGCCAAAAAGAAACCTAAGGCTTAGGTGTCGTGATATCGCGACATCGCGATATCGTGATGTCGCGATATCATGAAAAACTCCCATCTTTGCGCCTGGGCAGACATCAACCAATAAAGGCAGACTTTAAGCCAATCGAAGGTGGATTTTAAACCAATTAAAGCAGACATTAAACGAGTAGCAGCCAGAGACAGTCAATTATTGCCTCCTGCCATGTACGCGCACGTAGGTTGGTAGATTGGCAGTTAGAGGACTGTCACAAAGGCAGTCATGGAAGAACAAGTCAAGGAGGAGTCTCCTCCCTCTTGGGAAGGCATGGCCGCCACGTGGCATATTTGCATGCCCTCCAAAGAGACCCCCTGGGTCTATAAAATGATGACTTTCCCACCCAAAAGAGACAAGTTGGTAGACATTTCAAGCGATGAAGTGCTACCAAATTGAACACCCTATTGCACCTATTTTTGATTCATCTCTTTGACATCCGTAATCTCTTTTGCAAGAGAGGTTATTGGGTGGATACTGGAAGGGTGAATTCGGACCTTAGAACCTAAAATTTGACCACATTAATCCATCAATTTGATGACAATTCAACCTAAGAGTTTTTGGGCCTATCCCTAGTGGATTGGTGTCGAAATCACGTTCCAACGGTGGGTGGCCCATTCGGGCACCCCGCACCTTTTAAATTTCATTCTAATTTGTTATCTATCATTTATTCATTCCTCATTCCATTCTATGCTGACCAGATAGTCACGTATTCAATTTCATAATATGTTAATCAGATTTCATCATATGTTTGTCATTTTTGTCGCTTTTTGTCATCCCACTGACTTGCAGATATCGACGCTAAATTCCCGTTGATGGAGGTGTGATATTTGAGCGACAGCATTTCGGATTTTCATCACAGGCGAAGTCATCTCACCTGGGGATGAATTACAGCAGACTTTCACCGACTGTATCACTGGCAGCAGCCTTTCGGTGATGTTTTTTGGTCTCTGTCAGAGTTGCAGGTTGATTAGAGTTATTTTATTCATTGGCTTAATCAATATTTTGCATGCATTTCTCATTGATTTCTAAATTTAAACGCTTTATCCCTTTGTTACAGGTGCTACTAATGCATTTGTGTTTCTTTGATCGTAGGAGAAGTAGCAAACATCAAGGATTCATCAGCATAAGCAACGACAACACTTTGGCCCGCCCGTTTCAAATGTGGGCATGCGGAAAGAAGATCACTATTCACTTTTTGTAATGGAAACATGCTAACTCTCCTAGCCCCTAAAAAGGGAGGAGATGTATTGTAACCGAGTTGGAATCACATTAATAAAAAGGGTTGTGCTCCTGCTTTCTCCTTTTACGTTTGGTTTTGATTCGATTATATCCGCTTTATTTTGTGCATCAAGTTAGTTAGTTTACATTGCAGCAATTAGTGTCTCTTCTTATTTCTGAAATCTCATGCTTTCAGTGGCGATCATGATGGGACCATTCCCTAGTTTTAAGATCAAGAAACTGATCAGATTTTTTTTGTTCTGTGCTTGACAGGTACCATTTAAAAAAAAAAAAATTAAAAAAAAAAAAAAAAAAAGCAGACTGTAATTTGTTCTTTCCTGCGACGATTACTGTACTATAATTTTTTTCTGTAAATTTTCAGAGCCGAAGATAAAAAAAAGTAGCCAGTCCAGGCAAAGAAGAGGTAGGGATTTTTATAATCTCTGTTAAATTTTTTTTTGTTTCTATTTCTGTTTCTTTTTTTGTTTTCAGTTTATCCTACTTGCTTAGGGAAAGTTGTTTATGCTTGTTTTATTTTTATTAAATAAAATGAACCCCACACACATCACATGGTAAATTAAACCAAGGAGCTGGTCGTAAGACCCCAGCCCTTGAGCAAGACCAACGGTGGGTTCATCACCACCTTGGCTTAGCTTTGCATCCATTTCCCCGATTGTCACTGTTGTTAGGCATAAATCCTGACGAAATCTGACCGAGTATCACTGGGGTGATTCCCATGCACGCAAGGATAACTCTTCTATGGTAGGTGTCATTAACAAGACAATCCCCCTTTCGTACCGCCTATGTTCCACATACCATCTGCTCTCACATACCTATAGTTTCCCTCTCGTAAGGGCGGGTATATAGAGAGGTTGGTATATCAGTTTGACAATGGTATATTGAAGGGGCGACCATTTATGGGAGTCATATGAGCCAAAATTATGCATTTAAACGTTCTTCAAAACTTGCAAAAACAAAACAAAACATCAAAATGCACTAAACCAGTTTAGGACACACTATTAATCCTTAAAAGAGATAATCACTGTTTGTGTATGTGTGTGTTCATTTCTGCTTAGTGTAACAAAAAAAAAAATCATCATAAACGAGATAAAAATCTGCTTATCTAGTAGAATAGCACCATAATGGTGCTCACCCACAGCCAAGCCCAATCACGGGCGGATGCTATGGAGAATATCCAAGGAGGCACAAGTCACCTCCGGTATAGCCCCAAGGATTTGGTCATACCACCTTGGCGGCCTAACACACAAGGCAGTCCCCTTTGTGTCAATGGAATGGGACTATAGGGGCACCTCTTCGAGGAGCACTCCTATTCAGCATAGCACTCAGCACACACCCTTCCATGAGGGGTACAGTCGTAGGAGAGCTCCCTTAGATGCTCGCTATGAGCGGTCACCGCATGATGAAGTGCTAGGTCAACATAGGGTTCAACGGGAGGAACCACATCATTACACTATCCCTCCTTCACCCCCTCTAGTTGTTAGGACTACAAAGACAAATCCAGAGCACAAGGCTCCTCAGGCGGGGTGAGCCAACTCCACCCGTTCCTTTTTCACTTATGACAAAGAACAAGATGAAAACCCTTACCTTCCTCAAGAACAATATACATCGTGGGAGAAAGACACCTCCACAAATGCTAGCTATCAGGATCACCTACTGAGGCCAGAGCCTCGGATAAATACCACTACCTCCAAAATAGGGAGGCGGCCTATAGATATCTTGGATCACTACGACCAAGATAGATATCTAGGAGAGGCATCTAGGACTTCTAGACATGAGGCAGTAAGACCAACTATCTTATAATCTATTAAGCATTTCGCACACCAGATGCAACTCACGCAACTTGATCTAGAATGACAACACTTAGAGCAATGGTATCTTCTAAATAAAGAGCACCTTCACCACCAAAAGGATGAGTTGTTCCAACACACTATGCAGAAGAGGACTCCAACCCCTCACACGCATAAGACAAAACATTATGAGAGGCACAACCCCCGGGTGTGAGACAAGTCTCCGTGACCTCATCAAGCATCGCCCCCGATGCCTCCCAGACATGATCGGGAGGCTACTCCTATAACCAATGATGGGTGCCTTCCTCAGGAACCCACTCAGGTTTCTGGGCCACCTTTAGAAATTCATCAAGAAGCCTCTAAGGAATTAGATCTAGAAGAAAAGTGGGATGAACTACCCTACCAAGGCATGGAGGGTGCTATCTGGCCACCCCTCCAAAGCCCCAAGTTCCTCAACAAGAACCAACCAAAGAGGAGGAGCTCAAATCTCCCAATACATGCAAAGCGCTAGAGCACTTAGAGTCGGTAGAGACCAAGATTTTGGAGCTCCCAAAGCCCAACTTACATGAGGCTCCTTTCGAAGAGGATCAACCTTTAACCGTATGGCTACCTGATGATGCAGTCCTCCATGTCTCAGAATCTCCAGATTATGATGAGCTATACTCACTGGTCGAAGGTGAAGATAAAACAGAGATAGCCCACAGCAATCACATGCGACAACATCGGCATCCCATAAAAATCAAGGAAGCATGTCAATAGATAAACATAATACTAGGGCATGAGTGGCACGTTAACCCATGGCAGTGGGACCAAGCGTTACATCCGCCACTTTGGGCATACCGAGATCAACTTCCACATAGAGATCCCATAGCAACATCAGTACTGAGGGCGGACCCTGTCCTCATCTCCACACATAGGGCAGATTCGTTCATGCCTGTTCCCCTAGATCCAAATTCAGAGTGTAAAGACCATCAAGCTGGGGTACCTCTATCCCCTGAAGAGCCATAATCCAAACCAAAAAGCTCCAAGGATTATCACAATCGCTTGGTCAAAAACCAAAAAGCTCCAAGGATTATCACAATTGCTTGGTCAAAACCCCAAAAGCCCCAAGGATTATCGTAATCACTTGGTCAAACCCAAAAGCCCCAAGGATTCTCGCAATCACTTGGTCAAACCCAAATGCTCCAAGGATCCATCAGATCGCTTGGTCAAACCTAAAAATGCTCCAAGGATCCATCAGATCGCTTGGTCAAACCCAAAAATGCTCCAAGGATCCCTAAAATTGCTTGGTCAATCCCAAAAATGCTCCAAGGATTATCACAATCGCTTGGTCAATCCCAAAATGCTCCAAGGATTATTGCAATCACTTGGTCAATCCCAAAATGCTCCAAGGATTCTATAATCGCTTGGTCAATCCCAAAAATGCTCCAAGGATTCTATAATCGCTTGGTCAATCCCAAAAATGCTCCAAGGATTCTATAATCTCTTGTTCAATCCCAAAATGCTCCAAGGATTCTATAATAGCTTGGTAAATCCAAAAAATGCTCCAAGGATTCTATAATCGCTTGGTCAATCCCAAAAATGCTCCAAGGATTCTATAATCGCTTGGTCAATCCCAAAATGTTCCAAGGATTCTATAATCGCTTGGTCAATCCCAAAAATGCTCCAAGGATTCTATAATCGCTTGGTCAATCCCAAAAATGCTCCAAGGATTATCGCAATTGCTTGGTCAATCCCAAAATGCTCCAAGGATTCTATAATCGCTTGGTCAATCCCAAAAATGCTCCAAGGATTCTATAATCGCTTGGTCAATCCCAAAAATGCTCCAAGGATTATCACAATTGCTTGGTCAATCCCAAAATGCTCCAAGGATTCTATAATCGCTTGGTCAATCCCAAAAATGCTCCAAGGATTATCGTAATCGCTTGGTCAATCCCAAAAATGCTCCAAGGATTATCACAATTGCTTGGTCAATCCAAAAAATGCTCCAAGGATTATTGCAATCGCTTGGTCAATCCCAAAATGCTCCAAGGATCCATAAAATCGCTTGGTCAATCCCAAAAATGCTCCAAGGATTATCACAATCGCTTGGTCAATCCCAAAATGCTCCAAGGATTATCGCAATCGCTTGGTCAATCCCAAAATGCTCCAAGGATTCTATAATCGCTTGGTCAATCCCAAAAATGCTCCAAGGATTCTATAATCTCTTGGTCAATCCCAAAATGCTCCAAGGATCCCTACAATCACTTGGTCAATCCCAAAATGCTCCAAGGATTTCCACAATCGCGTGGTCAAAAATAAGAAAAGTTAAAATTCAAAAATCATCAAAAACAACAAAAAAAAATTTGCATCTCATTTCTAGGCATACTCAAATTCATCAATAGAGAGCTCTTCTCGCACCTCATCTTCATATTCACAAAAATCAATCCATCAAAAATACAAAAATACATAGCCGCATTAAAGCATTGCATCCATACATTGCATATTTGTGGTCGTACGGGTCAAAGGCACCATAAGTTGTAATTGCTCTGCTAGTCCATCTTGTTCCACACTGTTCCATTTTACAAAAACAACAAAAACACCATGCATTGCTTTTTACCACACTAGAGTCAGTGGTCTTTTAATGTATCAAGAGTTTTCATAATTCAGTCATCATTTTGCTCTTTAGGTATGTAATGTACCGAGTCAGATAGATTTTACGAAGGTAGAGTTACACTTGAAATACGCCTTGTTACGTAACATCCCAACACAAATTAAAACACAAAAATTCCCAATTTGTGTGAACGAAAGATGAAACCTACGCAGTAACCCAGGTCACCATAAGTGAAACGGTTATCTTGCTCATCCTCATGTGCGAATGGTTCCAGAATGCTGAGAATTGACAAAAGGATGAGCTCTTCCCCATTCATTCACCTCCATATATAGTGGTTTTCACCACTACCAAATCCCAATCATAGTTGGTTCCCAAAGTTGTAAGGATTCATACTACATGTCCCTACCAAGGATGGGTAGTCATCCCCAAGACCCAAAAGGGATCAACGCCATTCACAAACAAAATTCCAAAAAATCATCATCCTAACACTTTCCATTCACCTTTGGTCTCCAAGTTGTAAGGATTCGTACTATCCGCCCCTAACCAGGATGGGTAGTCATCCCCAAGGCCTAAAATATCAATGCCCTTACTCCATAATCTCCATCACCCCCTTGGTTCCCAACGTCGTAAGGATTTGTACTACATGTCCCTACAAAGGATGTGTAGTCATCCCCAAGTCCACAAGGATCAAGGCCACTCACCATCCCAAACTCATAATACTCAAAATACAAAATCAAATAACAGTGGTTATCACTACTATTCAAAATCCTTGCTCAAAAAGAATTAATAGAAAATAAATAGTGATTTTCATCACTAAATAAACGAGCAACTTTCTAAATCATTCAGCCAACAAATATCCTAAACTTGAATCCTTGGAATTCTCAGCATTCGAAAACCATCTAGGTGATCCTCATTACAGGTTTGGTTGACGACCTATCCGGCAATGGTGGTATCCTACCCGCATGACGATATGTCCGTCACATTCGCTTTGCATATGTGCAGACCAATGTTTGCATAAGGATGAGCTAGCTTATGGTATCCTGGATAACACCGCAGATTAATCTAACTAAATACAACAAAGGAGTTAGTGGAGCTAATTAGGTGATCCTCAATACAGGTTCGGTTGAAAGCCCATCTGGCACTCGGCGGTATCCCGACAAATACCACATAAATGAACTCAATTGCACACACAGGGATGTGAAATAGCTTGGTCAAAAACAAGTCCGATTCATACCTTGTTCAAAAGTCTTGTAAGATAAAGTATAATCATGGCTAGTGAGTTAAAACCGTCTGAGTCTCAGAAAACCTTAGCTACATTCTTTTAACCCACTACGCTACTTTTCATCATCACATTATCATCAAGAAATACACAAAATACCGCATGCACAAAAGCAAAGTCATCCACTACAGCAATCGCATAAAAACAAAATCACAAAGTCCTAAACAGTCTATGGTGCCCTAACCAAACAACACAAATTCATTTCATCCATTACATTTTGCATATCACATATATATCAAAAACATTCGTATTTATCATACCATGTGCATACATCAATACAAAGTAGCATGCATCCATCAACATCAATCATTGTGCATAACATAAAATCATGACATATACACAAAGCAAGAAAATCAAAACAACAAAAACATCACAAAAATGCAACACAAAAACATAGCAATAAGCATTTCCGGACACAAGTGCTCTTGCACTTAACCTCTTGGCATAGAAAATCGATGTCGGGGCTCAAATTGTCACTCTCCTACTTCCCCAAGAAGGCTACCATAGCCGGACCGCTCCACGGGAAGACGGGTTTTCGATGATTTCATCCCATTATGGCATCACCAAAAGGGTTAACACCCACCAAAAATAAGTCCAAATGTCGAGAAATTGCACATGCTTAATGGTAAACCATCTAAAGGCACCCTTGCACAAGTCATCTTGGGTCAAGCGTCTCGTCGCTTTTCTCATGAAGGTCATTCCCTCATCGATTCGTCGCTTGAGGGGGTAGTCACACTTAGTCACCAATCAACAAGCACATACCCAATCAAAGCAATGACATGCATTCAAAGAATCATTGACAAAGACAATCACGCTTCTTCTTGGGGCAGTAAACAAGCAACAATCAAATTGATCAAACACTTGGCATTCCCGAAGCATGAACACAAGGTTCCCCTATGGACAAAAGGTTGCGCCCTTTGCCTAATCATGACTGATCAATGTCCAAGCTCAAGTCACACCTCACCAAAATAGGTTAACACTTGAAATCAAATTCCTTAGCTCGTCAGAAGCAAGGATTCAAGAATGCATGCCCTTTCAATACTTGGGGCATCAAAAGTTGGTTAGCTTACCAAGAAACCCTAATCATTAGTGCTTTGGTTATCTATTTTTGCTCAGCACTACGTCATTCGTAGTGCTTCCCAAAAAGGGGCATTTGTAGACACCAAAACAGCACCAATACGATTATGTGACTAGAAACACTGATCGCATTAACACACACAGCTTTTTGGCAAAGTCCCAAAAGAGGGACTTTGCCAAAAGTGTCATGAAATCGCGACACTTCTAGCCAAAAGAGAGCCTTTGCCAGAAGTGTCACGAAATCGTGACACTTCTGGCCAAAAGAGAGCCTTTGCCAGAAGTGTCACGAAATCGTGACACTTCTGGCCAAAAGAGAGCCTTTGCTAGAAGTGTCACGAAATCGCGACACTTCTGGCCAAAAGAGAGCCTTTGCCAGAAGTGTCACAAAATTGTGACGTCGTAATTTCATGACATCGCAAAATCGTGACACTTCTGGCAAAAAAGAAACCTAAGGCTTAGGTGTCGCGATATCGTGACATCGTGATATCGTGACAAACTCTCGTCTTTGCGCCTAGGCAGACATCAACCAATAAAGGCAGACTTTAAACCAATCGAAGGCGGACTTTAAACCAATTAAAGTAGACATTAAACGAGTAGCAGTCAGAGACAGTCAATTATTGCCTCCTACCGTGCAGGTGTGCGTAGGTGGGCAGATTGGCAGTTAGAGGACTGTCACAAAGGCAGTCATGGAAGAACAAGTCAATGAGGAGTCTCCTCCCTCTTGGGAAGGCATGGCCGCCATGTGGCATCTTTGCATGCCCCTCCAAAGAGACCCCCTAGGTTTATAAAATGGTGGACTTTCCCACCCAAAAGAGACAAGTTGGTAGACATTTCAAGCGACGAAGTGCTGCCAAATTGAACACCCTATTGCACCTCTTTTCGATTCATCTCTTTTACATCCGTAATCTCTTTTGCAAGAGAGGTTATTGGGTGGATACTGGAAGGGTGAATCCGGACCTTAGAACTCGACATTTGACAACATTAATCCATCAATTTTATGACAATTCAACCTAAGAGTTTTTGGGCCTATCCCTAGTGGATTGGCGCCAAAATCATGTTCCAACGGTGGGTGGCCCATTCGGGCACCCCGCACCTTTTAAATTTCATTCTAATTCGTTATCTGTCATTTATTCATTCCTCATTCCATTCTATGCTGACCAGATAGTCACGTATTCAATTTCATAATATGTTAATCAGATTTCATCCTATGTTTGTCGTTTTTGTCGCTTTTTGTCGTCCCACTGACTTGCAGATATCGACGCTAAATTCTAGCTGATGGAGGTGTGACATTTGAGCGACAGCATTTCGACTTTTCATCACAGGCGAAGTCGTCTCACCTGGGGACGAATTACAACAGACTTTCACCGACTGTATCACTGGCAGCAGCCTTTCGATGATGTTTTCTGGTCTCTGTCAGAGTTGCAGGTTGATTAGAGTTATTTTATTCATTGGCTTAATCAATCTTTTGCATGCATTTCTCATTGATTTCTAAAGTTAAACGCTTTATCCTTTTGTTACAGGTGCTACTAATGCATTTGTGTTTCTTTGATCGCAGAAGCAGCAAACATCAAGGATTCATCAGCATAAGCGACGGCAACACTTTGGCCCGCTCGTTTCAAATGTGGGCATGCGAAAAGAAGATCACTATTCACTTTTTGTAATGGAAACATGCTAACTCTCCGAGCCCCTAAAAAGGGAGGAGATGTATTGTAACCGAGTTGGAATCACATTAATAAAAAGGGTTGTGCTCCTGCTTTCTCCTTTTACATTTGATTTTGATTCGATTATATCTAGTTTATTTTGTGCATCAAGTTAGTTAGTTTACATTGCAGCAATTAGTGTCTCTTCTTATTTATGGAATCTCATGCTTTCATAATCTATACTAACCACACTCTATATTCTCTCCTTACTCTTTCACTCACTATAATATATTTATATAGTAATATAAGTTCCTTGGCTCTCACTCTATCATTGACTCTATCCTATGACTTATGTACATGTGGACCATATGCACATTTACATCATTGCACATTCTAACACTGTGCATTTATTACATGTTGAATTAACTAGATAACCTTACTATAAGGTAAACCCCTACTCTAGTAATGTACCAAAGGTGGTACATTGATATGTACCCAATAATATAATATATTCTCTAACAATTTTGAGATATATGCATTTTATGTTTTTATTAAAAACTAAATTATAAAAATAGAAAATAAAATTTCCATAATTGAAATATTTTACAAATATGATATCCATGTGCATCCTCCATACATGATGAGACACATTTAAACATTTTTAGGCCTTTTAAATACAATCCACTTCCACTTCATGAATATTATCTATATCACATGCTCTTTTTATTATAGTTTCTTCTCAAAAATTAAAAAAAATAGTTTTAAGCTATAGATTCATAGCCATTAGGTCTCCTTAGTATCAATCCTTACTTAGGATATATATTTCAAAAGTATGAAATAAATAAGATATAATATATTTAAATATATAAAATATCATGAACAACTTTAAATGACTAAATTTATTTAAAGTTATTTTAATACTTATATTAAGATTATATATGTTGAGTCAAAATTGATATGAAGTAAATATATCTAATCTCCTAAGATCTTATTGACCCCATATTCTTCTTCAATATACTTATTTAACCAATATTTTATTTTATTTATAATTTTATTGAAGGACACATCATAATATATTATACATAATATTTTTGGTTTAAGATCAATTCTATGCCTCTAAAACATATCTAGAATAATAATAATAATAATAACCTTACTCATTAAAAGTTTTAACAACAAAAAATATATAAAATATATAGAAAATTTTTAAAATATTTACAAGACACTTTTATCCATTAAAATATTTTCTATAATATTATTCTAATATAATTTTTTAAGGTCTCAATAATGACCTGCTATTATAATACACAAAGCTTAAATGTTGACATAATATCTCATCATATTTATAATAGAAAACTAAATTGCCATAGAGAACATGTTTTCTATATTCATCAAATAAGCCTAGGAAAGGACCATCATATTCTAGATATGATGGACTCTAATATCTACACCTAGACATAGTTTATAATTTATGTAAATTTTTAGATTGAGAATATTCAAGTATAGATACTCAAAGGTTGTATATGACCATTATAGTTGACTAGAGAATAATATGGATCAATGTCATGGTCATGGTTATAGCTATGGGTGAATGAAACAAGGATACAATTTACCACAATATGAAAAGCATTGATGGTCTTGAGTAGGGGATGAAGCATATATATGTTGTGTTCATGGTCATGATTGTGTGAAAGTGAAGGAAGGACATTTATGAGTAGGGGAAAGAGAGCATCCATGGGGACTTTAGGGTAGGGTATGGTTGTACTAGATTCTCACCATCATTCAAGAAAATTCTGGGATTATTGTTAATAAAAAAACATTTAATATAATGTATTTACAATATGGTTATTATTTTCAATCATTTTCTTAATTCTTTTTTCAAATAAATATATATTTTTTCTAGCAAATTTAAATGTAAAAACCTCACAGATCTCGCTAGTGTCCAACCATAGCCTAGTCTAGCCATCTACCCATCAGAAAATCTAGATGTTGAGGTTCCTTTAGCTAGTCTAGCCTCCTTCCCCTAGCCCCCCAACTATGGTTCCAGCTTCCCAACCTTCCACACAATGATCCCATCTACATATATAGTAAAAAAAACCAAACCAGATATCTAGCAACCCAAAACATACAAATATAGGAGACCACCCCACAACAACACCAAATATTATGATCCTTTAGCTAACCCAATATCCCTCCCCTAGCCCCCAACTAAGGTTGTATATATTGATCCTTCCTCTCAACAAGATAATTATAGATGCAAAGTCATCTACTAACTAGATTATTTGTTCAAAAGAGTATCTAGGTTGCTGGGATTTCCAAAAATCTCTAGAGCTATAGTGTTGAGATTTGTAGACACCAAAACAACACCAATCCAATTATGCGGCTACAAGCACTGATCGCATTGACACACACAGCCCCCAGGGCAGCCCTCAGAGGTCAAACAGTGGTCCTAGCCACTCTAGCAACAGTTTTGGAAGGTCAGAAAGCAATTTGGCACCTCCAGACACTTTGCTCCAAATCCGTCTCACCCCGGGACGAAATGCAAACTTGAATTCATTCCGACCAGGGACGAATTCCAATCCGTCCTTGGGTAGGACGAATTCCAGTCCGTCTCAAGTAGGACAAAATAAAAAAGGAATCGTGACAAGCGGTAGTGGAAGTCAGTTAATCACTACTCCCTGCCTCGCATGCGCGCAAGTGGGCAAAGTGGACTATCACAAAGGTAGACAAGCATGGGGGACCAAGCCAGGGAGGAATCTCCTCCCTCATGCGTGAACACCAAGTGGCACCCCTGCATGCCCATACAAACAGCACCCCTGAGGTCTATAAATTGGGGAGCTTTCTCACCCAAAGGAGGATAGGTTAGGAGCATTTTGAGCAACGAAGTGCTGCCAAGTTAATACCGTGCCTTCCCTTTGATTCACCTCTTCCACATCCTTGATCTCTTTTGCAAGGGAGGTCATTGGGTGGATATTGGAAGTGTGAATCCGGATCCAAGGACCCAAAATTTGACCGCATTGATCCATCCATTCGCCGACAACACTTAATATTTTGCTACTGTTCCTTTTGCATTTGATTTCATGCTTTTTGAATAAGTTACATTTCAAGTTTCAGGTTGTTTCAAGCATTTTTCATCATGTTTCCATTATGTTTTGTCCTCCCTAACATGCAGGTGATTTTGTCAGATCCTCGGTGATTGAAGCCGAATCGGGGCAATCTGACCTTCTGGGTTTCCTCAAAATACCCCTATTTATCTAAACCCTAACTTTGCAGGCCACCCGGAGTTGCGAAGATGAGACATTTTGGGCATTACTTTTAACCATTTTTGTGTAGGTTTATTCGTCCCTGCCCAGGACGAATCCCAATTTGATACAGTCTTATTCGTCCCTGCCCAGGACGAATCCCATTTACTTGTAGTTTAATTCATCCCTGCCTAGGATGAATCCCATTTACTTGTAGGTTTATTCGTCCCTGCCCAGGACGAATCCCAATCTGTTGTAGTTTTACTCATCTCGACCTGGGATGAATATCGATTTACGATGAGTTTACCGACTGTTTTAATTACAGTAGTCTCCTGGTTATGTTCTCTCGCTCCTGTGCAATTTGTAGCCTATTTTGATTCAGTTAGCTCATCTTTTATTCAGTTTCATGCATGCATCTTCCATTTGCTTTAGAGATCAAACGTTTCAATCTTTGCAACAGGTGCTACTAATGATTTTGTTGTTTCTTTGAATGCAGGAGGAGCAGCAAGGATCTAGGATTCATCAGCACAAGCGGCGACAACACTTTGGCCCGCCCATTTTACATGTGGGCACGCGGAAGGAGGATCACTAGTCACTATTGTAACCGAAACTATGTTAACGCTCCTAGCCCCTGAAAAGGGAGGAGATGGATTGTAACCAAGTTTGGAATCACATTAATAAAAAGGGCTGTGCTCCTACATTCTCCTTTATATTTGGTTTTGATTCGATTACGTTCATCTTATTTCATGCATGCTCATTCTATAGGATTTAGCATCAAGTTAAGTTTCGTTTACATTGCATCTTAGTATTTCTTTCTTTCGAAATCTCGTGTTTTCAGTGGCGATCATGGTGGGACCCTGTCCCCTGCTTTTTGAGATCAAGAAACTGATCAAAATTTGTGTTTTCTTGCTTACAAGTGCCATTTTTCGAACTCTGACTGTTGTTCATTCCAGCCTGTGGCGAATCTAGGACTGTAATTCGTTTGACCTAGGGATGAATTCAATTTCATCTTAGCCTGGGACGAATTCTGTTCTAGTATTCGTCTCACCTAGAGATGAATTTTTGTCTGTGCAGTTTTAGGGCCGAGAGTCAGAAGTAGCCGATTTGGGCGGAAAAGAGGTAAGGGTTCTAAAATATTCTTGTCATTTTCTTATTTTCTATTTCTATTTTCTATCCATTTCTGCTTGCTTAGGGAAAGATGTTGTTGCTTGTTTCAATTTCATTAAAATAAACCCCACACACATCACGTGGTAAAATTAAACCAAGGAGCTGGTCGTAAAACCCCAGCCCTTGATCAAGACCAATGGTGGATTTCATCACCACCTTGGCTTGATTTTGCATCCATTACCCCGATTGTCACTGTTGCTAGACGTAAATCCTGACGAAAGCTGACCAAGTGTCGCTAGGGTGATTCCTAGCGCATGAGGATAAGTCTTCTATGGTAGGTGTCATAAATAGGACAATCCCCCTTCCGTACCGCCTATGCACCACGTACCATCTGCTCTCACGTACCTATAGTTTCCCTCTCGTAAGGGCGGGTATATAGAGAGGTTGGTATATCGGCCTGGCAATGGTATATCGAAGGGGCGACCATTTATGGGAGTCATATGAGCCTTCATTTTGCATTTAAACGTTCTTCACAAAAACCTTCAAAAACAAAACAAAAATCATCAAAACACACTAAAACCAGGTCTAGGACACACCATTAATCTTTAAAAGAGATAATCATTGCTTTGCATGTGTGTGTTCTTTTCTGCTTAGTGTAACAAAAAAATCAAAAAATCATAAACAAAAGATAAAAATCTACGTAGCTTGTAGAGAGGTATCACCATGGTGTTCACCCGTAGCCAAGCCCACTCACGGGCAGACGTTGCGGAGAATGTCCAAAGAGGCACGAGTCACCTCCGTTACAGTTCCAAGGATTTGGTCATACCACCTTGGCGACCTAACACACAAGGTAGTCCCCTCCACACCTTAACGGAATAGGACTATAGGGGCACCCCTTCTAGGGGCACTCCCGTCTAGCATAGCACCCAGCACACACCCTTCCATGAGGGGTACATCCATAGGAGAGCTCCCTTAGATGCTCACTATGAGTGGTCACCGCACGATGAAGCGCTAGGTCAACATAGGGTTCGACGGGAGGAACCACATGATTACACTATCCCTCCTTCACCCCCTCTAGTTGTCAGGACTACAAGGACAAATCCAGAGCACAAGGCTCCTTAGGCAGGGTGAACCAACTCCGCCCGTCCCTTTTTCACTTACGAAAGAGAGCACGAGGAAAACCCTTACCTTCCTCAAGAGCAATATACATCGTGGGAGCAATACACCTCCTCACCTGCTAGCTATCAGGATCACCCACTGAGGCCAAAGCCTCGGGGGAATGCCGCTACCCCCAACAGAGGGAGGCGGCCTATAGAGATCTCGGATCACCACGACCGAGATAGATATCTAGGAGAGGCATCTAGGCCTTCTAGACATGAGACGACAGGACCAACTATCTTAGAATCTGCCAAACATATCGCACGTCGAGCGCAACTCACGCTACTTGAGCTAGAACGATAGCAGTTAGAGCAACTGTATCTTCTAAATAAAGAGTGCATTCAGTGCCAGAAGGATGAGTTGTTCCAACACACTATGCAGGCGAGGACTCCAACCCTTCACATGCATAAGACAAAACATTATGAGAGGCACAACCCCTGGGTGCGAGACAGGTCTCCGCGACCTTATCAAGCGCCACCCCCGATGCCTCCTAGACAGGAGCGGGAGGCTACTCCCCCGATTCCTCAGGCACCCACCCAAGTTCATGGGCCACCCTCAGAAATCCCTCAAGAAGCCTCTGAGGAATCTGAGCAAGAAAAAGAGCAGGCTGAAATGCACTACCAAGGCAGGGGGGTGCTATCCGGCTACCCCTCCATAGGCCCCACGTTCCTCAATAGGAACCAACCAAAGAGGAGGAGCTCAAATCCCCCGATACATGCAAAGCGCTAGAGCACTTAGAGTTGGTAGAGACCAAGATTTTGGAGCTCCAAAAGCCCAACTTACATGAGGCTCCTTTCGAAGAGGATCAGCCTCTGACCGTAGAGCTACCCGATGATGGGGTCTTCCATGTCTCAGAATCGCCAGATTCTGATGAGCTCGACTCATCGAGCCGAAGCGTGAGGATAAAACAGAGATGGCCCACATCAATCACATGCGACAACATCAACACCCCATGGATATTGATGATGCACTTCAATAGCTAAACATAAGGCCAGGGCATGAGTGGCACGTTAACCCAGTGTAGTGGGACCAACTGTTAAATCCGCCACTTTGGGCACATAGAGAGCAACTTCCACCCAAAGACCCCATAGCAACATCAGTGCCGAGGGCAGACCCCATCCTCATATCCATACATAGGGCCGATCCATTCATGCCAATCCCTCCAGAGCCAGATCCGGAGCACAAATATCATCAAGTTGGGGGTACCTCTATCCCCTGAAGAGCCATAGTTCAACCCAAAATCTCCAAGGATTATCGCAATCACTTGGTCAACCCAAAAGCTCCAAGGATTACCGCAATCGCTTGGTCAACCCAAAAGGCTCCAAGGATTCCCATAATCGCTTGGTCATCCCAAAAATGCCCCAAAGGTGTCCATAAACCCTTTGGTCAACCCAGAAGTGCCCCAACGGTGCCCATAAATGATGTAGGAGCATCCAACAAAATTTGGGAAATTTTATTTTTTCCTAAATTTTAGTGCATTTTGTCGGGGCCATAACTTCTCAACCGTAGCTCCGATTGACGTGAAATTTGACAGGGAGCTAGTTGGGAGAATTTTAAACAAATATGACTCCCTAGAGTCCTATTTGCCAAAAAAACCCAGTTTTCGGGGCCAAATTCCATCATCTAGTGCCCCAAAATTAGGTTTTAAAATTACTCACCTAATTTTTTATGCTTTTTGAGTTGTTCGGAGGTCAATATCTCCTAATGTATTTAGAGTTAGGACTTGAAACTTTATTTTTGGCTTGTCTATTATAAGAGGGATGCGCACCCCAATTTTGGGCCCCATCCGACTCATTTTCATTTTTGGGTTTTTTTTGGCTATATAGCCACAAAATGAGGGTTTATTGATGGAGAGCCAAGCTTGCTCAAACCAGTTCTCATTCAAAACTTGGAAAATATTACCTCACAAAGATAGCACTTCATTGCACAAAAGCTCCAAGGATTCCAGCAATCCCTTGGTCAAACCAAAAAGCTCCAAGGATTCCTAAATCGCTTGGTCAAGCCCAAAAATGCTCCAAAGGTGCCCATACTCCCTTTGGTCAAACCAAAAAGCTCCAAGGATTCCTAAATCGCTTGGTCAATCCCAAAAATGCTCCAAGGATTATCGCAATCCCTTGGTCACCCCAAAAGCTCCAAGGATTATCGCAATCGCTTGGTCGAACCCAAAATGCCCCAAAGGTGTCCATAAACCCTTTGGTCAACCCAAAAAGCTCCAAGGATTATCGCAATCACTTGGTCACCCCAAAATGCCCCAAAGGTGCCTACAAACCCTTTGGTCAAACCAAAAAGCTCCAAGGATTATCGCAATCGCTTGGTCACCCCAAAAGCTCCAAGGATTATCGCAATCCCTTGGTCACCCCAAAAGCTCCAAGGATTATCGCAATCACTTGGTCACCCCAAAATGCTCC
Organism: Wollemia nobilis; assembly: GCA_028583015.1. Taxonomy (NCBI): domain Eukaryota; kingdom Viridiplantae; phylum Streptophyta; class Pinopsida; order Araucariales; family Araucariaceae; genus Wollemia; species Wollemia nobilis. Next base: position 1,175,874 of record JAQPPZ010001862.1, read on the forward strand.
AAGGATGCCTATAAACCCTTTGGTCACCCCAAAAGCTCCAAGGATTATCGCAATCCCTTGGTCACCCCAAAAGCTCCAAGGATTATCGCAATCGCTTGGTCAAGAAAATCCAAAAACAAACAAAATCATCAAAAACAAACAAAATCTACATCTCAATTTCATACATACTTCCAAAATCAAAATACAAAATAGCTGCATAGACACCGCATCCATCCATTGCATATTGTTGATCACACAAGGCAAAGGCACCATAGACTGTCATTACTTGGCAAAACCACCACCTTTTCACAGTTTCCATTTTAAAAACAATACAGCAAACATAAACGCCATTCACCATTTCGTCATATCATAAGACAGTTGTCATCTAATGTATCTAGAAGTTTCATCATTCAGCTATCTTTAGATTTCTAGCCAAGAATTGTACAAATTCAGACTGATGTTACAAAGGTAGAGTTTTACTTGAAATACACCTTGTTACGTAGCATCCCATCACAAGTTCAAAAGCACATAAAAACAAATTCCCAAGTTGTGTCAATGAAAGATGAAACCTGTAAAGCAATTCAGGATACCAAACAACGAAAAAGGTTATCTCGCTCATCCCCCTGTGCGAATGACCCCAAGAATGCTGAGAGTTGGCAAAAGGACAAGAATCCTCCCTACCCAATTCCCCAAGAATCCCAAGTTCTCAAAAAATTGCAAAAACATCAAAAATTTGCAAAAGTCAATACTCCAAAAATTGACATCAAATCCCACAAAGTGCATACACAAAAAGCACAAGCAATAGTGATTCTCATCACTCCAAAATTCAAATCCCTTGCTCAAAAAAAAAAAAAACAAAAATAAATAGTGATTTTCATCACTATAAAAGAGCAAGTATCCCAATACAAATGAAGAAAAGAAGGGAGTCGAACTTGAATCCCTGGAACTCTCAGCATTCAAAAGGTCATGAGGTGAACCTCAGTACCGGTTTGGTGGATAGCCTATCGGTCACTAGCGGCAAACCTCCCGCATGACGATATATCTGTCACATTAACTTGTGTGCAGATCAATGTTTGCATGTGGATGAGCTAGCTTATGGTATCCTAGATCGCAAAATAGATTAATCTAACTAAATACAACAAAGGAGTTAGTGGAGCTAATTAGGTGATCCTCAGTACAGGTTCGGTTGAAAGCCCATCTGGAACTGGCGGTATCCTGACAAATACCACATAAACAAACTCAATTGCACACATAGGGATGTGAAATAACTTGGTCAAAAACAAGCACGATTCATACCTTGTTCAAACATCTTGTAAGATAATAGTACAATATTGGCTAGTTAGTTAAACCATCCGAGTCTCGGAAACACTTAGCTACATTCTACGCAAACCAAGTTTGCATATAATCCATCCCTATATCACCATCAAAAAAAAAAAAAACAACATATATACACAAAAGTCATTTACCACAACAATCACCCCATACACAAAGCCATAAGTCCTGTATAGTCTATGGTGCCAATGCCAAGTTATCAACAAATCATTTCATCCATTCCATTACATATCATATAAATAAGCAACATTTGCATTTATCATACCATATGCATCCATCAAAGTAAATTAACATGCATCCATCAACATCAAACACTTGCATAAAAATCAAAACATGACAAGTGTATAAACAAAAACAAAGTCATGTATATATATCATTCAAATGCCCTTAGGCTACAATAAAACGGTCCTTTGACCTCACAAAAAAAATCAAAAACATCAAAAACTGCACCCACAATGCACAAACAATTGCAATAAATCTGCCAAACAAAAGGAACTTTGCACTTACTATTATTGGCTTACAAAATCGATGTCGGGGTCACAAATTATCATTATCCTACTCCCTAAGAAGGCTACCATAGCTGGACCACTCCACGGGAGGATGGATTTTTGACAATTTAATCCCCACATGGCATCACAAAACATCAAAACACCAAAAACAACAAATATCCACAAACAATAGCAATAAAAGTGTCGAACAAAGGCACCTTTGCGCCTGACATTCAATGGCATAGAAAACTGATGTCGAGGTTTACATTGTCACTATCCTACTCCCTAAGAAGGCTACCATAGCCGGACCGCTCCACGGGAGGTCGGATTTTTGCCAATTTTAATCCCAAATGGCATAACAAAACAACAAAACAACAAAAACAACAAAAAATGCAACACAAACAAACAACAATAAAAATTGTCGGACACAAGTGCTCTTGCACTTAACATCTTGGCATAGAAAAACTGATGTCGGGGTCACAAATTGTCACTATCCTACTCCCTAAGAAGGCTACCATAGCCGGACCGCTCCTTGGGAGGACCGATTTTAGCCAATTTCACCCCCAAAATGCATCACAAAATGGTCAAAAACCACCCAAAAATAGTAATAAAAGTGTCGAACGAGGGCGCCTCCATGCCTAACATTCTTGGCATACAAAACTGATGTCGGGGTCACAAATTGTCACTATCCTACTCCCCAAGAAGGCTACCATAGCTGGACCGCTCCACGGGAGGACGGATTTTTGCCAATTTCATCCCCAAGCAACGTCGCCAAAAGGGTTCCAACCCACCAAAAATAGGTCCAAATGTTGGGAAACTGCTTAAGCATTCAACGGAAAACATCTGAAGACACCCTCACCTAAGTCATCTTGGGTCAAGCGACTCGTCGCTTTTCTCATGGCAGTCATTCCCTCATCGATTCGTCGCTTGAGGGGGTAGTCACACTTAGTCACCAATCAACAAATACACACCCAATCATGGAAATGACATGCATTCAAAGAATCATTGACAAAGACAAATCACGCTCCTGCTTGGGGCAGCAAACAAGCAATAATCACAAATTGATCAAACGCTTGGCATTCGTGAATCATGAATTCAAGGTTCCCCCATGGACAAAAGGTTGCGCCCTTTGCCTATTCATGACTGATCAATGTCTAAGCTCAAGTCACACCTCACCAAAATAGGTTAACACTTGAAATCAAATTCCTTAGCTTGTCAGAAGCAAGGATTCAAGAATGCATGCCCTTTCCATGCTTGGGGCATCACAAGTTGGTTAGGTTACTAAGAAACCCTAATCATTAGTGCTTTGGTTATCTATTTTTGCTCAGCACTGCGTCACCCACAGCGCTTTCCAAAAAGGGGCATCTGTAGACACCAAAACAGCACCAATCCGATTATGTGACTGCAAACACTGATCGCATTGACACACACAGCCTCCAGGGCAGCCCTCAGAGGTCAAACAGTGGTCCTAGCCACTCTAGCAGCAGTTTTGGAAGGTCAGAAAGTAATTTGGCACCTCTAGACACTTTGCTCCAAATTCGTCTCACCCCGGGACGAAATGCAAACTTGAATTCGTTTCGACCAGGGACGAATTCCAATCCGTTCCTGGGTAGGACGAATTCCATGTTCAACGGGCAAAAAAAAAAAATCGTGACAAGCGGTAGTGGAAGTCAGTTAATCACTGCTCCCTGCCTCGCATGCGCGCAAGTGGGCAAAGTGGACTGTCACAAAGGCAGACAAGCATGGGGGACCAAGCCAGAGGAATCTCCTCCCCCATGCGTGAACACCAAGTGGCACCCCTGCATGCCCATCCAAAGAGACCCCTGAGGTCTATAAATTGGTGAGCTTTCTCACCCAAAGAGGACAGGTTAGGAGCATTTTGAGCAATGAAGTGCTGCCAAGTTAATACCACGCCTTCCCTTTGATTCACCTCTTCCACATCCTTGATCTCTTTTGCAAGGGAGGTCATTGGGTGGATATTGGAAGTATGAATCCGGATCCAAGGACCCGACATTTGACCGCATTGATCCATCCATTCATCGACAACACTCAATATTTTGCTACTGTTCCTTTTGCATTTGATTTCATGCTTTTTGAATAAGTTACATTTCAAGTTTCAGGTTGTTTCAAGCATTTTTCATCATGTTTCCATTATGTTTTGTCCTCCCTAACATGCAGGTGATTTTGTCAGATCCCCGGTGATTGAAGCCAAATCGGGGCAATCTGACCTTCTGGGTTTCCTCAAAATACCCCTATTTATCTAAACCCTAACTTTGCAGGCCACCCAGAGTTGCGGAGATGAGACATTTTGGGCATTACTTTTAACCATTTTCGTGCAGGTTTATTCGTCCCTGCCCAGGACGAATCCCAATTTGATACAGTCTTATTCGTCCCTACCCGGGACGAATCCCATTTACTTGTAGTTTAATTCATCCCTGCCCAGGACGAATCCCATTTACTTGCAGGTTTATTCGTCCCTGCCCAGGACGAATCCCAATCTGTTGTAGTTTTACTCGTCCCGACCCGGGATGAATATCGATTTACGGTGAGTTTATCGACTGTTTTAATTACAGTAGTCTCCTGGTTATGTTCTCTTGCTCCTGTGAAATTTGCAACCTGTTTTGATTCAGTTAGCTCATCTTTTATTCAGTTTCATGCATGCATCTTCCATTTGTTTTAGAGATCAAACGTTTCAATCTTTGCAATAGGTGCTACTAACGATTTGTTGTTTCTTTGAACGCAGGAGGAGCAGCAAGGATCTAGGATTCATCAACACAAGCGGCGGCAACACTTTGGCCCGCCCATTTTACATGTGGGCACACGGAAGGAGGATCACTAATCACGATTGTAACCGAAACATGTTAACGCTCCTAGCCCTTGAAAGGGGAGGAGATGGATTGTAACCGAGTTTGGAATCACATTAATAAAAAGGGTTGTGCTCCTACATTCTCCTTTATGTTTGGTTTTGATTCGATTACGTTCGTCTTATTTCATGCATGCTCATTCTATAGGATTTAGCATCAAGTTAAGTTTCATTTACATTGCATCTTAGTGTTTTCTTTCTTCCTAAATCTCGTGTTTTCAAGAGTCATGAACCTCTTTTCCATAATGAGGCTTAGGATATCTCTTCCATGGTGAGGCTCAATCCCTATAGGCCCTCTCTACCATGGTGAGGCTCATGCCTTCTTTAACATGGTTAGGCTCAAGATCTCTCTATGATGGTGAGGCTTGGGTTCTAAACTATGCCATTGTGATGCTCAAGCCTAATATAAAAAATATTATGAACAAATCCAAATGACTAAATTTATTTGAAGTTAATTTAATACTTATAATAATATTATATTTATTGATTTGAAACCGATATGAAGCATATATATCTAATATCCTAAGATATTTTGACCCTATATTCTTCTTCAATATTCTTATTTAACCAAGATTTTTCATTTTTACAATATTATTGAAGGACACATCATAATAGACCTATCCAAAATTTAAAAAAAAATTAACAGCCTTACTCATTAAAATCTTTAACACCAAAAAATAGATAAAATATATAGAGAAATTTTAAGATATTTACAAGATAATTTTATCCATTAAAATATTTTCTATAAAATTATTCTAATCCAAAATTTTAAGGTATTAATTAGGACCTACTATTATAATACACAAAGCCTAAAATTTAATGCAATATATCATCATTTTCATAATAGAAATTTCCATAGGGAACATATTTTCTATAGTCATAAAATAAGCCTCAAAAATAATGACCATCAAATTCTAGATATGATGGATCCTCATATCTATACCTAGACATACATTATAATTTATTTATATTTGTAGATTGAGAATCTTCAACTATATATACTCAAAGGTTGTATATGAAAGCACGAGGATACGGAAACAAAAAGGATAAACCAAGTGCGATGCATGCGAGGCAAAAACTAACGCTAAAATCCTAGAAATTGAAATTGCATAAAAGGAAGGAAAATGAACGAATTGAAATGAGATAAAAGCAAGTATAGAATGCACAACCCTTTTATTAATATTCTTTAAATCTCGGTTACAAGACGTCTCCTCCCTTTTCAGGGGCTAGGAGCATTAACATTGCTTCGTTTACAATCATGTGTTAGTACTCCTTTCGCATGCCCACATGTAAGATGGGCGAAAAAAAACGTCGTCGCCACTGGTGTTGATGAACTATGAGTCCTTGTTTCTCCTCCAATGTTGAGATCCTGCGTTCAAGGAAACAAGAAACAGTCAGTAGCACCTGTAGATAAAATGAAACGTATAATCCCCAAAGCCCATGAAAGATGCATACATAAAAATGAATGAAACGATAGGTAAAATGAATCAAAATGATCTGAAAGTTTCACAGAAGCATGAAGACATTACCAGAGGGACACTGCAATTGAAACAGTCAAAAAATTCACCATGAATTTATATTCGCTCCGGGGCGGGACGAATAAACCTACAACAAAACGTTAAAAGGCACTACCCAAAATGTCCTATCCCGGAGGCTCCAAATGACCTGCAAATTTGGGGTTAGGTAAATGGGGGTATTTTGGGAAGACCCAGAAGGTCATATTTCTCCAATTCAGCCTTTGTCACCAAGATTTTTATGATGCTACCTGCATGTTAGTAGAGGCGAGAAATAATAGAAACATGGTCAAAAGTGATCAAAACAAGATGAAATTTGAACTGCAACCTATTTAAGTAACATGTAATCTAATGCAAAAAGAACAGAAAGTGAATCTACCATAGATTCCTAATCATTTTGGGGCAGGACGATCAGACCTGTAGCAGTGCAGGGGGCACCCGCCGTTTGAGGCTCTATTTCGGCACCAATCCACTTGGAATTGGTCCAAAACTCCTTATTGAGTGTTGTCAAAAAAATTTGTGGAACAATGTGACCAAATGTCAGGTTTTGGAAGTGACCAAATGTCAGGTTTTGGGATCCATATTTGTGCTTCCAATAGTCGCCCAATGACCTCCCTTGCAAAAGATATCAAGAGTGTGGAAGGCACAAATCGCAAAGGATGTGAGGTAGTAAAACGATAGCACTTTGTGCTCAAAATGCTCTTTCTCTATATATTTTTGGGGTGAGAAGACTCACCATTTTATAGACCTGACGGTCTCTTTGGATGAGCATGCATATGTGCCACTTGGCAATCATTCCTTCCTATGAAGGAGGAGATTCCTCCCTGATTTGGGACTTTATGACTGCCCTTATAATAGCCTCTAACGCTCAAAAATGCTCACCTACACTCACATGCAATGAAGGAGGCATTAAGTGGTGAATCTGAGCTGTCATTTGTCAAGATTTAACTTTTTGCCAGTCAAACCTGCAATTCGCTCCACCTAGGAGTGAATACTGTTAATCGTACCAGGGTGGGATGAATACTAGTTTGTAATCGTCCCTGGGTGAGACGAGTAGAGAGCAAGGTTCCTGAAAGGTGCCAAATTGACCTTTGACCTTCCAAAACTATTGTGAGAGTGGTTAGGACCATTTTTTAACCTCTAAGGGCTGCCCTGGGGGCTGTGTGTGTTGAAGCGATCAGTGTTTGCAATCACATAATCAGATTGGTGTTGTTTTCGATGGCACAATGTTGAGCAAAAATAGTTAACCAAAGCACTAATGATTAGGGTTTATCAATAACCTAACCAGATTTCGATGCCCCAAGCATGGAAAGGGCATGCATTCTTGAATCCTTGCTTTTAACGAGTGAAGGAACTTAATTTCAAGTGTTAACCTATTTTGGTGAGGTGTAACTTGAGCTTGGACATTGATCAGTCATGAATAGGCAAAGGGCACAACCTTTTGTCTGTGGTAACCTTGAGTTCATGATTCACGAATGCCAAGCATTTGATCAGCTTGTGATTATTGCTTGTTTATTGCCCCAAGCAGGAGCATGATTGTCTTTGTCAATGATTCTTTGAATGCATGCCATTGCCTTGATTGGATATGTATTTGTTGATTGGTGACTAAGTGTGACTACCCCCTCAAGCGACGAGTCGATGAGGGAATGACCGACATGAGAAAAGTGACGAGTTGCTTGACCCAACATGACTTAGGTGAGGGTGCCTTTAGATGTTTTTATCTTGGTGCTTATGCAGTTTCCCAACATTTGGACCTATTTTTGGTGGGTTTTAACCCTTTTTGGGATGCCATTTGGGGATGAAATTATTGAAAATTCGTCTTCACATGGAGCGGTCCGGCTATGATAGCCTTCTTAGGGAGTAGGATAGCGACGATTTGTGACCCCAACAATAGTTTTGCATGCCAATAATGTCAGGCACAGAGGCACCTTTGTTCGGAAATTTTATTGTTATTTTTGGTTGGTTTTTGACCAATTTTGTGACGCATTTTGGGGGTGAAATTAGCGAAAATCTGTCCTCCCGAGGAGCATTCCGGATATGAAAGCCTTATTAGGGAGTAGGATAGTGACAATTTGTGACCCCGACGTCAGTTTTTTATGCCAATAATGTCAAGTGCGAAGGCACTCTTATTCAGCAACTTTATTGCATTTTTTTTGGGGTGCATTTTTTGTTATTTTTGCTATTTTTTTTATTGGGTTTTGACCCTTTTGTGATGCCATTTGGGGATGAAATTGTCAAAAATTTGTCCTCCCGTGGAGCGGTCCAGCTATGGTAGCCTTCTTAGGGAGTAGGATAGTGATAATTTGTGACCCCGACGTCAGTTTTGTATGCCATTGAATGTCAAGCGAAGATGTGCCTTTGTTCGGCAGTTTTGTTATTTTTGTGCATTTTGGATGTAGTTTTTGTTGTTTTGATTTTTGTTTGGTTTTGACCCTTTTGTGATGCCATTTGGGGATGAAATTGTCAAATTCCTCTCGTGGAGCAGTCCAGCTATGGTAGCTTTCTTAGGGAGTAGGATAGTGATAATTTGTGACCCCGACATCGGTTTGTATGCCATCGAATGTCAGGCGCAGATGTGCCTTTGTTCGGCAATTTTGTTGTTATTTTTGTGCATTTTGGATGTATTTTTTGTTGTTTTTTATTTTTGTGTAAAGTCATAGGACCGTCTTATTGTAGCTTGAGGGAATTTTTGATGATATATATACAGATGACTTTCTTTTTGTTTATACATATGTTGTGACTTGATTTTATGTACAGTGATTGATGTTAATGGATGCATGTTGTATAATAAATGTGAATGTTGCTTATATGGAATGGAATGGATGGAATGATTTGTTAAGAACTTGGCGTTGGCACCATAGAATATTTAGGACTTATGGCTTTGTGTACAGGGTGATTGTTGTGGTAAATGACTTTTGTGTATATGTGTTGTTTTGTTTTTTTTTTTGCATTTTCTGATGGTAATGTAAGGATGGATTATATACAACGGTTGGCTTAGAATGTAGCTAAGTTTTTTTGAGATTCAGCTGTGTTAACTAACTAGCCAATATTGTATTGTTGTCTTACAAGATGTTTGAACAAGGTATGAATCGTGCTTGTTTTTGACCAAGTTATTTCACATCCCTGTGTGCAATTGAGTTTGTTTATGTGGTATCTATCAGGATACTGCCAGTGCCAGATAGTCTTTCAACCAAACTTGTACTAAGGATCACCTAATTAGCTCCACTAACTCCTTTGTTGTATTTAGTCAGATTAATCTACTTTGCAATCTAGGATACCATAAGCTAGCTCATCCACATGCAAACATTGATCTGTACACAAGTTAATGTGACAGATATATCATCATGCGGGAGGTTTGCCACTAGTGACCGATAGGCTATCCATAAAACCAATACTAAGGTTTGCCTCATGACCCTTTGAATGCTGAGAGTTCCAGGGATTCAAGTTTGACTTCCTTCTTTTCTTCATTTGTATTGGGATACTTGCTATTTTATAGTGATAAAAATCACTATTTATTTTTATTTTTTCTTTTGAGCAAGGTATTTGAATTTTGGAGTGATGAGAATCACTATTGCTTGTGCTTTTTGATGCATGCACTTTGTGGGATTCGATGTCAATTTTTGGAGTATTGACATGTGCAAATTTTTTATGTTTTGCAACTTTTTTGGAGAACTTGGGATTCTTGGGGAATTGGGTAGGGAAGATTCTTGTCCTTTTGCCAACTCTAAGCATTCTTAGGGTCATTCACATAGGGGGATGAGCAAAATAACATTTTCACTGTTTGGTATCCTGAATTGCTTTACAGGTTTCATCTTTCATTTACACAACTTGGGAGTTGTTTTATGTGCTTTTAACTTGTGATGGGATGCTACGTAACAAGGTGTATTTCAAGGGAAACTCTATCATTGTAACATCTATTCTGACTTTGTACAGCTCTTGGCTAGAAATCTAAAGATAGTTGAATGACAAAAACTCTTGATACATTTAGAAGACAACTGACTGGTGATATGGCAAAACTGTGGATGGTGTTTAGTTTTGTTGTATTATTTATGAAATGGAAAACGTGAAAAATGGTGTGCTTGCCAAGTAATAACAGTCCATGGTGCCTTTGACCTCTATGATAAACAAATATGCAATATATGGATGTGATGGTTAATGCAGCTATTATATGGTGCTTTGATTGATGAAGTATGCATGAGAATGAGATGCAAATTTTTTTGTAATTTTGACGATTTTGTTGTTTTTGATTTTTTTTTTGATATTTTCCAAGTGATCGCGACAATCCTTGGAGCTTTTGGGTTGACCAAAGGTATTATGGGCACCTTTAGGGCATTTTTGGGATTGACCAAGCGATTATGGGAATCCTTGGAGCTTTTGGTTTGACCAAAGGGATTATGGGCACCTTTGGAGCTTTTTGGGATTGACCAAAGTGTTGTGGGGATCCTTGGAGCTTTTGGTTTGACCAAAGGGATTACGGGCACCTTTGGGGTATTTTGGGATTGACCAAGTGATTGTCAGAATCCTTGGAGATTTTTGGTTTTGACCAAAGGGATTATGGACACCTTTGGTGCATTTTGGGTTGACCAGAGGGTTTATTGCACCTTTGGGGCCTTTTGGGGTGACCAAGTGATTGCGGGAATCCTTGGAACTTTTGGTTTGACCAAATGAATTATGGGTACCTTTGGGGTTTTTTGAGGTGACCAAGCGATTGCAGGAATCCTTGGAGCTTTTGATATAATTGGATCGCTCTTTAAGGGATAGAGGTACCCATAGCTTGATGATCTTTGTGCTCCAGATCTGTCTCTAGAGGTATTGACACAAATGGATCAGCCCTATGTGTCGATAAAAGGACAGGGTCTACCCTCGGCACTAATAACTCTATAGTGTCCCTGGGTGAAAGGCACTCTTTGTATGCCCAAAGTGGCAGGTGCAGCACTTGGTTCAATTACGCTGGGTTTAGGTGCCACCTATGCCTTGGCCCCATTCCTAGTTGGGATTGACCAAGCGATTGTGGGAATCCTTAGAGATTTTTGGGTTTGACCAAATGGTTCATGGGCACCTTTGGAGCTTTTTAGGGTTGACCAAGTGATTATGGAAATCCTTGGAGATTTTTGGGTTTGACCAAAGGGTTTATGGGCACCTTTGGGGCATTTTGGGGTTGACCAAGCGATTGTGGAAATCCTTGGAGCTTTTTGGGTTTGACCAAAGGGTTTATGGGCACCTTTAGGGCATTTTTTGGATTGACCAAGCGATTGTGGAAATACTTGGGCCTTTTTGGGTTTGACCAAAGGATTTATGGGCACATTTTGGGGCCTTTTGGGGTGATCAAGAGATTGCGGGAATCCTTGGAGCTTTTGGTTTGACCAAAGGAATTATGGGTACCTTTGGGGCTTTTTGGGGTTACCAAGCAATTGCAGGAATCCTTAGATCTTTTGAGGTAATTGGCTCACTCTTCAAGGGATAGAGGTACCCCTAGCTTGATGATCTTTGTGCTTCGAATCTGGCTCTAGAGGTATTGGCACAAATGGATCAACCCTATGTGACGATAAAAGGATAGGGTCTACCCTCGACATTGATAACTCTATAGGGTCCCTGGGAAGAATGCGCTCTTTGTATGCCCAAAGTTGCGGATGCAGCACTTGGTTCAATTGCGTTGGGTTTAGGTGCCACCTATGCCTTGGCCCCATGCCTAGTTTTTCAACCATGTCATCAATGTTCACAGGGTATTGTTGCTACCGCATATAATTAAGAGAAGCAATCTCAGTTTCATCTTCATAATCACTGTCAAATATCCACAGGCCTTCGTTGGCTCTAACAACTATTTGTGACATTTTAGGCTCGTCCTACTTGAGCAAATTGATATGGTCCCATCGGGGTTGTTCCGCTCTTTGTGGGGGGACCTGATTTTCCTGAAGTGGCACTTGCTCAATGGGAGCATCCAAAGGGAATATTGTCAAGAGACTTTCTTGATAATCATCCATGGGGACCACCTATGAATGATTGCTATTAGATTCAACCGGGACCCATGGTTCTACCTCGTATTTCAACTCGTCTTTGGCTAGTGAGTTAGGCTCATCAAAATTTGGCGATTCTAAGACATGGAAGATCCTATCATTGGGTAGCTCTACGGTTATAGGTTGATCCTCTTCGAAAAGAGCCTCACGTAAGTTGGGCTTTTGGAGCCTCAAAATCTTGGTCTCTACAGAATCTAAGCGCTCTAGCAGTGCGTTGTATGTATTGGGAGATTTGATCTCCTCCTCTTTGGTTTGTTCCCACTGTGAATTATGGGGAACTTGAGGCCCATGGATGGGTATCCGGATAGCACCTCTTGCCTTGGTAGGGCATTTCAGCCTTCTCTTCTTCTTTCTCATACTCCTCATAGGCCTCTAGAGGGATTCCTAAGTGTGGCCCATGAACTTGGGTGGGTGCCTAAAGAAGGCGCCCGTCATTGGTTCTAGGGGTGGCCTCCTGTTCAGGTCTAGGAGGCATTGGGGACAGCTCTTGATAAGGTCACAAAGACCTATCTCGCACCCAGGGGTTATGCCTCTCATAATGTTTTATATTATGCATGCGAGGGGTTGGAGTCCTTGCCTGCACAGTGTTTTGGAGTAACTCACCCATCTGGCATTGAATGCACTCCTTTTTTAGATGATACAGTTGCTCTAACTGTTGTCGATCTTGCTCAAGCTGCATGAGTTGCGCTTGGCAGTCGGTATGTTTGGCAAACACCAAGACAAGTTGTTTCATCATCTCATGCCTAGAAGGCCTAAATGCCTCTCTTTCATATCTATCTCGATCGCAGCGATCCGAGATCTCTGTAAGTCACCTTCCTCTGTCAAGGTTAGCGATATTCACACAAGGCTCTAGAATTAGTAGGTGATCATGATAAATAGTAGGTGCGGAGGCGCGTTTCCTTCGCACTATGTCTTTCTCTTGAGGAGTGTAATGATCTTCCTCATGGTCCCTTTCATATATGTGGAAGGGGCAGGTAGAGTTGGCTCGCACTGTTTGGAGAACCTTGTGCTCTGAATTTGGCTTATTATTTCTAACAGTTATGGGGGGTAGATGAGGGATGACATAGTCATGTGGCCCCTCCTTATGGACCCCATGCTACTCTAGCGCTTCATCGTGCTATGGCCACTCATAGCGAGCATCTAAGGGAGCTATCCTGTGGATATACCCCTCCTGAAATGGTGTGTGCTAGAAGGGAATGCCCCTCGAAGGGGTGCCCCTATAGTCCCATTCCATCATGGTGTGATGGGGACTGTTTTGTGTGTCAGGCTGCCAAGGTGGTATGACCAGATCCTTGGGGCTATAACGGAGGTGACTTGTGCCCCCTTGGACATTCTCCACAGCGTATGCCTATGATTGGGCTTGGCTGCGGGTGAATACCATGGTGATGCCTCTCTACAAGGTGCATAGATTTTTTTTTTTTTTTTTGTGATTTTTATATTGCACTATAGATAGGATCACACACACACAAAGCAGTGATTATCTCTTTTAAATATTAGAATGTGTTCTAAAACTAGTTTAGTGTGTTTTGATTTTTTTGTTTTTGTTTTGGTGTTGAAAGCTTTTGTAAAGAATGTTTAAATGAAAAATGAAGGCTCTTATGACTCCAAAAAATGGTCGCCCCTTCGATATACCATTGCCAGACCAATATACCAACCTCTCTATATACCCGCCCTTACATGAGGGAAACTATAGGTACGTGAGATCATATGGTACATGGAACATAGGAGGTACGAAAGGGGGATTGCCCTGTTTATGACACTTACCATAGAAGACTTATCCTCGTGCACTGGGAATCACCCCAGCGACACTCGGTCAGCTTTCATCAATATTTACATCTAGCAACAGTAGCAATTAGGGTAATGGATGCAAAATTCAAGCCAAGGTGGTGATGAAATCCACCATTGGTCTTGATCAAGGGATGAGGTTTTACGACTAGCTCCTTGGTTTTTAAATTGCCACGTTATGTGTGTGGGGTTCTTTTTATTAAATAAAATAAAACATGCAGTAGCAAATTTTCCCTAAGCAAGCAAATAAATAGAAACAAAAAACTAGAAACAAAAAAATGACAGAGACTGTTGAGATCCCCTGCCTTTTCTTTGCTCATATCGAATGCCTTTGAATTTTTGCCCTGCAATTGCATAGAGGGCTATTCGTCCTTAGGTGAGATGAATAACAGAGCTGAATTTGTCACAGGGTGAGATGAATTCTCATTCACCCCTGGTTAAGACGAATTACAGTCTACATTCGCCATAGGCTGGAATGAGCAGCAATCCAGCGTTTGAAAAGTGGTACCTGCAAGCAAGAAAAGACAACTTTTGATCAGATTCTTGATCTCAAAAAATAGAGGACAAGTTCCCACCATGATCACCACTAAAAGCATGAGGATACGGAAACAAAAAGGATAAACCAAGTGCGATGCATGGGAGGCAAAAACTAACGCTAAAATCCTAGAAATTGCATAAAAGGAAGGAAGATGAACGAATTGAAATGAGATAAAATCAAGTATAGAATGCATAGCCCTTTTATTAATATTCTTTAAATATTGGTTACAAGATGTCTCCTCCCTTTTTAGGGGCTAGGAGCGTTAACATTGCTTCGTTTACAATCATGTGTTAGTAATCCTTCTTTCGCGTGCCCACATGTAAGATGGGTGGACCAAAACATCACCATCGCTGGTGTTGATGAACTATGACTCCTTGCTGCTCCTCCAATGTTGAGATCCTGCATTCAAGGAAACAACAAATGGTCAGTAGCACCTGTAGATAAAATGAAACGTATAATCCCCAAAGCCCATGAAATATGCATGCATAAAAATGAATGAAACAATAGGTAAAATGAATCAAAATGATCTGAAAGTTTCATAGAAGCATGAAGACCTTACCAGAGGGACACTACAATTACTATTCGTCATGAATTTCTATTCGCTCCGAGGCGGGACGAATAAACCTACAACAAAATGTTAAAAGGCACTGCCCAAAATGTCCTATCTCGGAGGCTCCAAATGACCTGCAAAGTTGGGGGTTAGGTAAATGGGGGTATTTTGGGAAGACCCAGAAGGTCAGATTTCTCCAATTCGGCCTCTAACACTAATATTTTGATGACACTACCTACATGTTAGTAGAGGCGAGAAATAATAGAAACATGGTCAAAAGTGATCAAAACAAGATGAAATTTGAACTACAACCTATTTAAGTAACATGTAATCTAATCCAAAAATAATAGAAAGTGAATCTGCTATAGATTCCTAATCATTCTGTGGTGGGTCGATTAGACCTGCAGTAGTGCAGGGGGTGCCCACGGGGAAGGCGCTCGTCGTTTGAGGCTCTGTTTTAGCACCAATCCACTTGGAATTGGTCCAAAACTCCTTATTGAGTGTTGTCAAAAAATTTGGTGGAACAATGTGACCAGATGTTGGGTTTTGGGATCCAGATTTGTGCTTCCAATAGTCGCCCAATGACCTCCCTTGCAAAAGAGATCAAGGGTGTGGAAGGCACAAATCGCAAAGGATGTGAGGTAGTAAAATGGCAGCACTTCATGGCTCAAAATGCTCCTTCTCTGTATATTTTTGGGGTGAGAAGACTCACCATTTTATAGACCTGGTGGTCTCTTTGGATGAGCATGCAGAGGCGCCACTTGGCAATCATGCCTTCCTATGAGGGAGGAGATTCCTCCCTGATTTGGGACTTCATGACTACCCTTGTAACAGCCTCTAACACTCAAAAATGCTCACCTACGCTCACATGCAATGAAGGAGGCATTAAGTGGTGAATCTGAGCTACCATTTGTCAAGATTTGACTTTTTACCAGTCAAACCTGCAATTCGCCCCACCCAAGAGCGAATACTATTAATCGTCCTAGGGTGGGACGAATACCAGTTTGTAATCATCCCTGGGTGAGACGAGTAGAGAGCAGGGTGCCTGAAAGGTGCCAAATTGGCCTCTGACCTTCCAAAACTACTTTGAGAGTGGTTAGAACCATTATTTAACCTTTGAGGGCTGTCGTGGGGGCTGTGTGTGATGAAGAGATCAGTGTTTGCAATCACATAATCGGATTGGTGTTGTTTTGGTGTCTACAGTATATGACCATTATAGTTGACTAGGGAATAACATGGATTTATGCCACGGTCATGGTTATAGCTATGGGTTAATGAGAGAAGGAGACGAATTTCCACAAGAATAAAAGCATTGTTGTTCTTAAGTAGGGGATGATGCATATATATGTTGTGTCCATGGTCATGATTGTGTGAAAGTGAAGGAATGACACTTATGAGTAGGGGAAAGAGAGAATCTAGGGGGACTTGAGATTAGGGTATGGTTGTACTAGATCCTCACCATCATTCAAGGAAATTCTTGGATTATTGTTATTAAAAAATATTTTATATAATTTATTTGCAAAATGGATGTTATTTTCAAGCATTTTCTTTTTTCCTCTTTTTCAACTAAATATATATTTTTTCTAAAAACTTAAATGTAAAAACATTGTTAAATTAAATTGAACTACAATCATAATGAATTTAAATTTATTTTCATAACTATAATGGATTTTATTCCTTATTTAGTTAAGTAAAGTTAGAAATAAATTTGCAAGGTTTTAGAAAAAGAAGTTAATTTTAAACCCTAAGGTTATGAGTTGGTTTTGTAAAGTCCTTTAACTTTGCAATTGTAATTGTAATAGTAGCTTGATTGTAGTTTTATTTTTCTTTTTTAACAAGCTCACACGCATACACACACACCACCGTGTTTTGGACTTTAGTATCTAAAAAGAAAAACCCAAACCACTATGATGTCCCATAGGGATGATTGTAGATTTTAATAGAAATATTGAGTTAGATCCCAAGGATTTAAGTTTTCTTTATAAAACCTTATAAGTTTTACTTGAAATTTAATTTTGCAAGGATTTTATATAGTAATCTTAAACCATTAAGCATTAAGTTAAATTTATAAAATCAATACGGTTATACCTAATAATAAATTATATTTACTATGGTCTTCATATTCTTTATAACAAAAACATCATCCATAAATATTTGCATAACTTTTTAAAATGGATTCTATCCAACCTCTCTTTCTTCTTCCTCTCATTGTTCAATATTATTCCTATTCCATGCATATTTAAGATTTACATTTCCAATAACATTTTTATTTTTAACAATATATTGATCATTACAAGTGGTCATTTGTCTTTGTCCCTAACATATTTTATGAAGGGAAATGAGTTCCCTATCTTCTCTATTGCTCTGCTAACTGTAATAATCTCCAGCATACAATATGAAGTGAATAATAATAATTAAAACAATCACTGAGGATATACGAATGCAAATATTCTTATGATAATTCAATGCCACTCAAGGAGGGCAGATCCCCGCCACCAAGGGCAATAATGCGAAACCGCAAATGAATAAATTGTAAGATATGATAAGATGATTAAACCCTATGCTTGGATAACTATCTATATATGCAATAAAATGATTTTAAATATTATGGCCAACTGCTCATAATATTTTTATTGTAACATGACTCCCCTCATCTGAAAGCTTTGTCCTCAAAGCTGGAAATGTCTGGAAAATACTTTCAGGTTCCCATGTGGCATCCTCCTCTGGTAGGTCTTGCCATTTGATGAGAAATTTTTGAATCTGGCGTGACCGTAGTCTTCGTATTTTGTGTTGTAAGATTTCTTCAGGTTGGAGATATATGCGTCGTTCCTCATCAAGCATTGGTAATTCTGATTGACCTTGCACTTTCTAACCAATTACTTTTTTGAGACACAAAACATGAAATATCAGGTGTATTCGTGATGATGAGGGTAGCTCTAACTGATAGGCTACTTCTCCAATGTGGTGCACAATTTTGTAAGGACCATAGAATCGTGGAGCCAACTTTTGACTTGTATTTATCCTTAACGATGATTGTTTGTAGGGTTGCAACCTTAGGAAAACCTTGTCACCTACATTAAAAGTTTGCTCTGATCGGTGCAAGTCTAGTTGTTGTTTCATACGATTTTGTGCTTGAAATAAATTCTCTTTGAGGATGGTGAGTGTAGACTACCTTTGTTGAAACCAATCATCCACTTTGGCTACTTTGGATGAACCTGGTACATAATCCGCTACTATTGGAGGCTTGGTTCCATACAATGCTTCAAAGGGAGACATCTTAATTGAGTAATGGTAAGAAGTGTTGTACCACCATTCTGCCAATGCTAGCCATTGGCTCCATTGATATTGTTTATCTTGAACGAAACATTGTAAGTACGTACCCAAACATTTATTAACTACTTCTGTTTGGCCATCTGTCTATGGGTGGTAAGCCGAAGACATATTCAATTTGGTACCACTAAGTCGAAATAATTCTTGCCAAAAGTTACTAGTGAAGATGGGGTCTCTATCACTTACAATATTTTTTGGCATACCATGTAATTTGAAGATTGAATCCATAAATACCTTTGCCACATTGCTTGCAAAAAATGGATGTTGTAAAGCCTAAAAATGAGCATATTTGGATAAGCAATCTACGACTATGAATATTACTATCCTGC
Organism: Wollemia nobilis; assembly: GCA_028583015.1. Classification (NCBI taxonomy): domain Eukaryota; kingdom Viridiplantae; phylum Streptophyta; class Pinopsida; order Araucariales; family Araucariaceae; genus Wollemia; species Wollemia nobilis. Next base: position 1,194,596 of record JAQPPZ010001862.1, read on the forward strand.
ATTCTGATTTAGGAAGACCTTCAATAAAATCCATGGATATATGTTCCCACTAATGCTCAGGGATGGGTAATGGTTGTAACAACCCTAGTTATTTGACTGTTTCTCCTTTATTGCGCTGACAAACTTTGCACTCTGCTACCCATTGTTTGACTTCTACTCTTAATCCTTTCCAAAAAAAATATTATTTGACCCTTAAATACATTTTCAAAAATCCTAAATGTCCCGTTGATGGGGAAGCGTGCGATTCATCGAGAATCTTTGATTTGAGTTCCGAATTGTGTGGAATGTATATGCGGTTTTTCTTTCGTAGGATTTTATCTTCATAAGAGAATAAAGGGTGTTTAGATGCCCCTATAGATAATTCTTGAATTATCTAAGCAGTTTCGCTAGTGGACAACCATTCATATTATAATTTATTCACCCATTGGGAACAAGGACCCAAAATAGTGTTAATGACTACTTTGTCTTCATATTTCCTAGATAACGCATCGGTAGCTACATTTTCCTTCCCTTTCTTATATTCGATAACAAAATCACAACCCAACAGTTTGGTTAACCACTTATTTTGTTCTGGATAGGAAAACCTTTTCTCGAGAAAATTTTTGAGACTACTATGATCTGTCTTTATAATGAAGCGACTACTGATTAAGTAGTGTCTCCATTTTTCTACTGTGTGAAGAATGGCCAACATTTATTTTTCGTATGTTGATCTTCCCAAATTTTTTCCTGATAATTGTTTACTTTAAAATGCCAACAGATGACCTTCTTGCATTAATATGGCCCCAATTCCTGTGCCTGATGCATCACACTCGATAATAAATGGTTTGTGAAAATTTGGAGTTGTTAAAAATGGAGTGGGACACATGGCCTCCTTAAGAGCTTCGAAGGCTTGAGTGGCATCTTCTAACCAACGAAAGGCATCCTTCTTTGTGAGTGCTATGAGAGGTGCTGCAATCTTACCATAATTCTATACAAACTTGTGATAGTAGCCCGTGAGACCCAAAAAACCATAAAGTTTCTTGATGGTTTTAGGTAAAGGCCACTCTTGAATTGCCTTAATCTTATTGGGGTCGAATTTGATGCCTTCATGTGAAACTATATGACCAAGATACTCGAATTCTTGGACACCAAATGAACATTTGGAATGTTTGACAAATAACTTTTCTCTATGTAAAATGTAAAGGACCTTATCCACATGATTTAAATGATCCTTCCATGTTTTTCTATATATGAGAATGTCATTAAAAAAAACTAACACAAACTTACGGAGGAGAGGATGAAATGCTTGGTTCATGAGAATTTGGAATGTGGATGGTGCATTAGTGAGACCAAAAGGCATGACCAAAAATTTGTAATGACCTTCATGAGTACAAAAAGCAGTTTTGGGAATATCTTCTTCTCTGACATGGATTTGGTGAAATCCCAAGTGAAGGTCCAATTTTGTAAAAAATCTTGCACCATGCAACTCGTCTAGTAGGTCATCTATGACAGGAATAGGAAATTTGTCCTTGATAGTGATTTTATTGAGGGAACGAAAATTAGGACACATACGCCAAGAGTTATCTTTTTTTCGGGCTAGAACTATAGGTGAAGAATAAGGGCTAGTGTTGTGACGAATGACTCCATGGTCTAGTAGATCCTGAATGATCTGCTCGATTTCTGTCTTTTGTGGTTGAGGATAGTGATAAGGATGACTATTAGGTGGAACACTCCCTAGAATCAAATGGATGGCATGGTCATGATATCATTTAGGTGGTAATTCTTTAGGTTCTTGGAACACCTCTCCGTAATTTGCTATGATGTCTCATAAATATGGAGCAGTAATACTTGAAGTTGCTCGATACTGCTTTTCCAAAAAATTAATTTGAGCTATGAATCTATATCTACCCTTTTTTAAAATCTTCTCCATACTATGAGAGCTCACCATCTATGATGGAGGAGTAGTAATGCCTTGTAAGCGAATGACCCGTCCGTTTTCCTTCCATTCCACAAATAATTTTTTGAAATTGAAGCTAACCGTGTCTAGTGTTTCCAACCATTCGACTCCCAAAATGACATTAGAGTTCCCTAAATTCATTATGAAGAGAGGTCCATACCATGTATAAGTTCCAATTTTAATGGAAACTTGAGATGTTCTCCCAAAACATTGAGCGTTCACCCCGTTGGCTACTAGAACCTAGAATTTGTCTTTGTTGGAAGATTTAATGAATAAGTTCAAAGCTTTTGCTATTTTGATGTCGATAAAATTGTGGGTACTGCCTGAATCAATTAGCACATTCACCTTTTTATGGCAGAGAAATCACGGTACCTTGATTGTATGGTGGGCTATTAACCCCATGAGGGCATACAAAGAAATAGCCATTGTATCCTCTTCCTTCTCTTCTAGAACACTCGATAGTTCTTCTTGCATAGGTTCTTCCTGGTGGTATGCTTCTTCCTCTTCTCCTTCATATTGATCGCATTCAATATGAAAGTTTTGTTTTTGTGCACATGCTTGTTCCCTGGGATGGTGATTGTGATATTTATAGAAAAAGTATCTTGATGGTTGATCATTTCTACGAAAGGAGTTGTTGCGATATGAAGGACGACTATAAGTTTCACGCCGTGTAAACATTTGAACTCTCTTCTCAGGAAGCTTGGCTATTCTTATGCAATCATTCAACGAGGTTATATTTTCAATGTCCACCTCAACCTTAATATTTTCTTTCAATCCATTGCAAAAAGCTCCTACCACTGTGTCTGGATTGAGGTGTAATGCATACGATAGTAAACTGGTGAATTCTGAGATGAACTCACTAACCGATCCTTCTTGTTTAAGAGATAACAGTATTACTATGTATGATGATGTAGCTTCTTCATCAAATCTTTCTAAAAAATAGGTAGTAAAATTATCCCAGTAAACAGTAGCTCCTTTCTTGCATATAAGCCATACGAACCATTGGTGGGCCTCAGTGCCTAATTTTGATGCCGCAAAAGGGACTTTCTCAGAATACCTAATTTGATATAAGTCCAGAATGTCATCCATATTTGCTATCCAACCATGAGGATCATGACCTTCAAAAGTGGGCATATCAATGCGTGGAAAATTATTAGGGCCTCTCGGTTGGTGATAACCCATATCCCTATCCTGATATTGGTTATATCTCTGTCGATGAAAGCGATTCCTATAATTATCTGGATTGCCTCTTTGTTGCACCCAATTTTCATCGTGGTCATTATTTTCCTCATTCCTTTGTTCATGAGAGTGATTTTGGGAATTAGTGTTGGGATTAGGTCAATTTTGTGTGTCCAATAGTTTAGATATGTTGATATTAAGTTGGACCATACCATCTAGTAAGTGTTGAAGAGCTTCATCAGTGGTAATGGAAGAGTTGCTTGATTATCCTTGTGTGACGTTGTCATGAGTTGGGAGAGGGTTAGCCGCCATGGAGTTAATCAGTGGATGACTCAAATTATAACTGCCAATTTTTAAAAGAGAAGGAGAACTTTTTGTACCTTGGCTTCGATGAGGTCTTCTTATGTTTGACTTTTCTTTTTTGGGAGTCTCCAAGCTTGATAGTCAACCGTCAGATCCTTTGGTCGACCTTTTTCTCATGCACTTTCTAGAATCTCCTGCTTAAAAGCTTTTGAGCTTCGCAAAGTTTTTCTAAAAGATGCCAAAAAAATATTTGTTTTTTGCTTCAACTTGTCGCTCCAACTACGACGTGAATTTGAATGGTTTGTTTGGCCCTACTCTAGTTATAGCAACTTTGAACAACTGTGACTCTTTCTTGATCTGATTCGGAAATGGACGACAACTATTTGTCCTAAACCCAAGACTGACACGAGTTTGACCATGAGAGATAAGTAAATTGCAACTAGGACTAGGACATGTGGACAGGACGCGGAATAGACAACTGGACAAGACAGCGATATGGACAATGGACCAAACAACGAGCTATGGACAAGACACAAAATAGAAAACAAGAGCGATAGTTGGATAGGATGCAAACCAGACAACGAGGATGACAAACATGATAGACAAACAATACAGATGGACGACATGAAATAGACAATGAGGGCGATAGCTGGACAGGACGTAGACCAGACAACGAGGATGACAAACACGATAGACAAATAAGACAACTGGACGGTGGACAGTGAGGACGACAGACAGACAGGACATGAACAATGGATAGTGAAGACGACATAAACGATAGATGGAACAGTGTGCATGAGAGAAGCCAAGAATGTGACCAAAGTCACATTTCAATAGACACGAACCACATCTTTTAAATTACTTTGTCGCCTCCCCACAATGAATGTGGGATAATTCCCTACCGTGAATTAAAAAAAATTAAAAAAATTTGACACTAACCTTAGGTTTCATATTTAATAAAAAAAAATTATTGGTGCACAATTCCCCGACGTTAATTGCATTGTGATTTCTTTTGCAACGAGTTTGGACATGAGAGGTGCTTCGGATATTCGGCCTTACTACCTACACAATTTGGATCTTCAGAGGTTTTGTAGGTGGAGATGACTTCAATGGCCGCTGCTTGAGATCAAAATGGGACACTAATGTTTGATTTGGCCAATTGCTCTTAAAAATCCTAAATTTGCCTTCTGTCGTGCATTGTGTAAGACTTCAAACGAAACGCTAAAACTATTTTGAATTTTACTATCGGTTTCTCTTTAGCGATGATGTCAATGGGATGGACTTGTTTCCAAATGCGAACTCACCAATCTAGATCACAATATAGTGATATACAAATAGTTGTTTTAAAATACCTTGTTTTGTAGTCTGGCGCCCGATCCGTGTGAGGGAATGAGTATCAACGGAAGTCCTGAAGCTCGAAAGTTGGATCACTGATACCACTTGAATGGAACTGAGTTCCCTATATTCTCTATTGCTCTACTAACTGTAATAATCTCCAACATACAATATGAAGTGAATAATAATAATTAAAACAATCACTGAGGATATACGAATGCAAATCTTCTTATGATAATTCAATGCCACTCAAGGAGGGCAGATCCCTGCCACCAAGGGCAATAATGCAAAATCTCAAATGAATAAATTGTAATAAATGATAATATGATTAAACCCTATGCTTGGATAACTATCTATATATGCAGTAAAATGATTTTAAATATTATGGACGACTGCTCATAATATTTGTATTGTAACATTTTATTTCTATGAAGTAAAAAGGAATAAATTAGTAAGTCAATATAATAAATGTGAGGGTGGCATAGCCCTTGTATTATATTCTAATTTTAACCTAAGATTCATGATTGTGCTATGGTAGATCAAAAAAAATTAGCTATGGATGTTCACCTCATTTTTAAATGGATTCTATCCAACCTCTCTTTCTTCTTCCTCTCATTGTTCTATAAATTCCTATTCCATGCATATTTTGGATTTACATTTCCAATCATTTTTTTTTTTTTTTTGACAATATGTTGGTTATTACAAGTGGTACCTTGAAGTCTTTCTCTCTAACCTATTTGATTTCTATCAAGTGAAAAAAGGAAAAAACTATTAGGTCCATGTATTAAATATAATGGTGACATAACCCTTTGTTTTACTTTTTTTTTTTACCAAGAATTAATGATTGTGCTCTAGTAGAACTACATAATGATACCATAGAGTGATACTTCTATTATTTTGATGTTAATTAGCATCATAGTAATGCTATGAAGAATTAATATTTATGAAGATTTTATTCTCATTTCCATCCATATTGTTTACTATTTGAAAATATTTTGATCATTACAAATGATCACCCCTAACATATTTGATTTCTATAAAGTGTGAAAGGAATAAACTAGTAAGTCAATGTAATAAATGTGAGGGTAGCATATCCCTTGTTTTCTATTCTAATTTTGACCTAGGGTTCATGATTGTGCTATGGTGACACTATATAATGACAACATAGAGTGTTGCTTCTATTATATTAGTGCTAACCAACATCTTACTAATGTCATCAAGAACTATTAAGTACAAAGATTATATTTTTGTTCCATATATATATTTTAGTTTTATATATGCATCTTTGTTTTTGACAATGTGTTGATCATTATAAGTGGCCACATGATGAATTTCTCTCTAACATCTATAAATTTCTATAAAGTGAAGAAGGAACAAACTATGAGGTCCATTTAATAAATGGAAGGTTGACATAACTCTCTTTTGAAAAAAAAAAAAAAATTTAGTCTGTAAGAATTTCACAACAATAGATATGCACAATATTACAAAAGATGAAGAGAAGAGTGGAACTGATTGATTTATTCCAAGGATCAACTATGTATAAATAGCAGAGTTGATCATTGAGAGTCGTTGGATTACAAAAACTCATCAAACCTGATGAAGACACCACTGAGAGTTATCCTGACACATGGAGGAGTGGAAACTCAAGTGTCTATCCTAGTGGAACTTAAGAGAATATTCTCTTATTTTAACACCCCCCTTAAGTGATACTAGGGGTGAATCATACAAATGATTCCTAGAAATAAGGCCTAATGAGGCACTCATGTACAATGACTTATTTTTTAAGAGATGGTAAAACCCAATGGGAAAAAACCATCAATAAAAAAGTATGTTAGAGGCTTGTCTTCATATGGCAAATATTGTCCTCCTAATATAATAAATAGTTGGTGTAAAAACCCCTCTGGGAAAAAACCAACTATGAGAAGAAGAGAGGCATGTATTCGTATGGCGAATATTGTCCTCTTTATACAAGAAAGAAATATGAGTCTCGGAAACTTGGCCTTATTTGGTACTCATTTACATAATATAGTTAGTGAAAAAAACCATGTGGAAAAAAACCAACTATGAGAGGCATGTCCTCGTATGGCAAAGATTGTCCTATTTATACAAGAAAACAAGATGAGTCCCAAAAACTTGGCCTGATTAGGTACTCATTTACATAATATTGTTGGTGAAAAAACCCCTGTGGGAAAAAACCAACTATGAGAGGCATGTCTTCGTATGGAAAATATTGTCCTCTTTATATAATAAAAAAAGATGAGTCCCAGCAACTTGGCCTGATTAGGTACTCATTTACATAATATTGTTGGTGAAAAAACCCTTGTGGGAAAAAACCAACAATTAGAGGCTTGTCTTCGTATGGCGAATATTGTCCTCTTTATACAAGAAATAAATATGAGTCCCGGTAAATTGACCTAATTAGGTACTCATATACAATAAATAGTTGGTGAAAAAACCTAGTGGAAAAAAACCAACTATTAGAAGAAGAGAGGCTTGTCTTCATATGACGAAGATTGTCTTCATAAATCAAATCAATGCAATTGTATAACTCTAATTTTATCTCGTAACTGAAGGTAACGTGGAGAAGGAAATGAGTTGGTGAAGATATCTGCAATTTGTGCCTCAGTTGGAATATATTCCAAGTGTATGACCCCACTCTGAACATGCTACCTTATGAAGTGTATGTGTATCTCAATGTGATTGGTTCACTAATGTTCAACTAGATTACATGCAATATGAATTGTGCTCTGATTGTCACACCAAATAGTAATAGAATTTTTATGGGTGAAACCAAATTCTCTCAGAATTTGACAAATCCAAAGAGCTTCCTGACTAGATAAAACTATTACCCTGTGTTGTACCTCTATAGAATATAGGGTTATTGCTTGTTATTTCTTGCATAACCAGGCTATTGGTGAGGAACCAAGGCAAAAGACATAGCCTGAGGTGGAACATCTATCTTTTACTGAACCTGACCAATCTGAATCTGTGTAGCCAATTATATCCATGGATTTTCCCTTATAGAAGAGTCCAAAGTGAGTAGTGCCCTGCAAGTAACGAAATATCATTTTTTCTACTTTCCAATGACTAAAGTGAGGATGATGAGAGAATCTATATATGAGGCCAATAGCATATGAGATATCTAGGCGATTATGAGTAAGGTATAGCAAACTTCCTACAAGCTGACGGTATAGAGTGGCATCACAAAGAAGGGATGAGCAGGAAGTACTAAGATTAATACCAGATTCAAAGAGGGTAGTAGAAGGTTTGCAATCTATAATTTTTAATCTTTGTAGAAGATATAGAGTGCACTTTTTTTGGCACAAATAAATACCTTCATATGTTTGACTTATTTGGATCCCAAGGAAGTAATGAGCTTTACCTATATTAGCCATTTAAAATTTTTCAGAGAGGGAGTCTTTTATAATATGAATGTGAGTCAAGTTACTACTAGTGAGAAGAATATCATCAACATATTGAACAAGAATGGTGATGTTGCCTTTATTTCTCCAAATGTAAACTGTGTTATCAGACTCACAATGAGAAAAATCTACTGAAATAAGGAAGGAGTCCATATTTTGATACCAAGATCTAGGGGCGTTTGAGGCCATAGAGAGACTTTTTGAGCCTACAAACAAGAGAGGAGTCTTGAGTGAAACCAGTAGGTTGTTTCATAAATAATTATTCCTTTAAGTCTCCATATAAGAAAGCACATTTTACATACATTTTATAGACAAACCACTAATGGGAAGCAGCTAGAGCAAGAACCAATCATACAAAATCCATTATAGCAATTAGAGCAAAGTTTTATGCATAATATATTCCTTCAATTTGATAGAAACATTTGGCCACTAGATGAGCCTTGTGTTTGTCTATTTCTCTATTAGTCCCATATTTTGTTTTGAATATCTATTTACAACAAACTAATTTTGCTCCTTTAGGTAAGGGAACTAAATCTTGGGTCTTGTTTTTTATCAAGGAAGAAAATTCATTTTCTATGATATAATCCCATTCCTTAATACCTGAGGCTTCTTTGAAGGATTGAGGATTAGAGGAAATAGACTGACATACAAGACCAGTGCCTATGGTGTTGGATGATCTAATTGAAGGAAGATTTTGGATGTAAGGATTAGCTTATTTAAAAATGGTGTAGGCCCATTTTGGCATAGAGGAAGGATTTGAAGGAGTTGATAGACATTAAGATGGAGTTACAAGTTTCTCATCTTGATTATAAATGACCAAGTTAACTTCAAGAGTTGGCTCTTCATAATATTGAGGTTCTACTATAGGAGAAGGCTCAATGGAGGAAGAGGGCTTTTGAGGATATTTTTGAGGGAATGTTTCATCAAATTGGACATTCCTATGAAATAAAACCTCATGATTTGAGGGATCAAGAAGCTTGTATGCTTTCAATTCTTCACAATAACCAACAAAGATGAGATTTTTACTTTTCTTATCAAGAGCCTTCCTTTTCTTCTTTGGGATGTGAATCCAAGCAGTACACCCAAAGATCTTGAAGTAGGAAACATTTTGTTTTGAGTCAGACCATGCTTCTTCAGGAGTTAAATGGTCAAGAGCTTTATGAGGTGTGTGATTTTGAATATAATTTGCATAGTTAATAGCTTCTACCCAAAATATTTTTGGAAGATCTCTTGAATGGAGCATACAATTTGCCATCTCTTTTAGGGTTCAGTTTTTCCTTTTTGTAATGCCATTTTGCTGAGGATTATGGGAGACAAAATATTGATGAATGATACCATGACTTGAAATAAATATGGAGAACTCATTACTGTTGTATTCCCCCCATTATCAGTGTTAATATTTTTTATTTTTCTAGATGCCTTATTTTCAACTAAGGCTTTAAAAACATTAAAGTGGAACAAAACATCACTTTTATATTTTAGTAAGTAGACCTAGGATCTTCTATAAAATTCATCAATAAATTTTAGAGCATACTTTTCTCCTTTGAAAGAGGGTTTAGGAAAGGTCATTAAGTCACTATGGATTAAATATAGATGGGATGAGGCTTTTAGAGAACTACTTGGGTGGAAAGGATCTTGATGTTGCTTTCCAAGAGCACATCCAGGATAAAATCCATCACTAGAAGATACTTGGGGTAAACCTGTTACCATATCATGGGTGCTCAAATCCTTTAGTTAGTTGTAACTAAGATGACCAAAACTTTCATGCCAAAATTGGCTTTCAAGATCTCCATGAGCCACAAAACAAGAAGCTCCTTCAAAATTTTAGAAACCTTTGAAGTTAAATAGATGAGATTTATGAACAATATTTCCTTTGGCTATAAGAAAATGGGGATCTTTAAAATCTCTTATCTCAACTCCTATTTGAGAGAAGAGAACAATTTTCCCTTTTCTAGAAGTGCAAATTTGATAGACATAAAGGATATTGGTGGTAATGTTTGGAACATAGATAACATTGTTAATAGAGCCACCATCAATGGTTATGTCTCAATTTCCTTTGATAGGGATAAAGGAAGAGTCACCCACTTCTATGCTACAAGTAGAACTAGAGGAGATAGAAGAAAAAGACTTATCTGAAGCAGTCATGTGATGAGTAGCTCCAGAATCTCGGACCCAGAAATTAGAGGAAGAAAGGAGGTTTTTCCTTGAACATTAAGGGCTTTTCCTATTTGATTTTTATTGTCTATATTTTGATCTTTTATAGTTACCTCTAGTAGATGTAAATTTTTCCAGCATTTATTTGCAAAGTGACCATTATTTTTGTAGTGAGTGCAAGTTATGGGGGTCTTTGCTTTCTTTTTGAATTTTTATTTATAAGAGGTGGAGGATACTAAGGATTTAGAGGAAGATAAAGAAGAAGATATTTATATCTAGGAAGTTTTATTTCTTCTCAAGTAAATCAATCACAAAATTCTTCTAAAGAAGGCATTTTAAAGGTTGTACAAAGAGCATTTTTGGTAGATATAAATGTGGTAGAAAAAATTTGAAAGACACAATTTAGCTTAGAAAGGATTAGATAAATGCATTCCTCTTCACTCTTAGTCTTCCCACTACCTTTGTATTGAGTGAGGACTTCTTTGAACTTAGTGAGGAAGTCAACAATACTACTAAAATCTTCAGGAGACAAGGATGTTAGTTTGGCTTCTAGTTGCATTGATCTCATCTAATATACTTTACCAAATAAGCTCTTTATTTCATCCCAACTTTCTTGAGGAGTTTTGTAATCTATAATATGAAACCATAAACTTTCGTGAACATTAGAGCTAATAATACCCATTGTTTTGTGCATATATCCTTTATGCACAAAAATTTCATATTCTTTATCAAATTCTGGTTGCTTTTCTTCTAACAAATGAGTAAGACCTTTTTGAGATATAAGATTTAAAATTTTAGGTTTCCAAGTGTGAAAGTTATGAGGGGTGAGAGGTTCAATTGAATTCATATTTTTAACACAAAGGAAAAGTTTGAAGTTATAATAACCAATATATCCCCCCTTAGAACTTCAAATTTTTATTAATGCAAATGTTTGAAGGGAAAGAATGAAGCTTTTCAATATATTAAAACTCAATATACTCGCCCTAACGAGAGGGAAACTATAAGTATAATGAGGGTTGAATATTGTTTGCTTGTGAAATGCCAAGTCCTTTTAGTTCCTCTCAATACCCGCCCTTACTTGAGGGAAACTGTAAGTATAGAGAAGATTTTTTCAAGGGTTGTAGGCTTGAAATGCAGATAGTTCAACCAGTTATTAATTTTGGATTTTCTCAAAACTTGCCCTTACTAGAGGGAAACTATAAGTGAGAGATATCCAAAAGAAAGAATGGATGAATAAAAAATATATGTCAGGCCTTTATACCAAGTGCCTCCAAAAACTTGCCCTTACTTGAGGGAAACTATAAGTTTTTAGTGGTTTTTGTACATGGAACATAGGCAAATATATTTTGAGGAAGAGGATTTTAAACTTTTAGGTTTATGAAATCTTAATGACAAAATAAAGTGTAAAAAACTATTAGAGATTCTCTAAAAAAGTTAATTTTAATAATAAAAAATATGAAGAGAATAATTATAGCACCCTTAGAGAAGATGAAAAAGTGTGAAAAAGCTTTTTCTTTAAGTATTAATTTAAATAAATTAATAAACTAAATAAGATGAGAGTAATTTATGAATATTTAAAAAACTAGAACTTCTTGATAAAATTATTATTTAAATAATATATTTAGAAGAAGTTAAATAGAAGATAGCTTTTTAATAATTTGATAAACAAGTTAGGTGTGAATATTTAATTAGAGAGTGTATGCTAAAAAAATATATTTCAATAATTACACCTCTATTAAATTGAAAACCTAAAATGAAAAAAAAAACTTTTGAGGAAGAGATAGATAAAAAATACAACCCCCCTTCAAGAGACACCAATGTGCATAAGGTTGCACATAAACCCCCCCCAAAAAAAAAAAAAAAAAACTTTTTATATTATGGTTACAATAGACTATGACTTATCAAAGGGCTTTTTGTGTAAAAAAAACTTTGAGAAGGAGTCAATATAATACTTCAAAATTGAAGTGAATATAACCTTTACAAAAAAAGGAGGAGGATTAAAATAAATCCTATGTCTTCTGAGAAATTAGAAGCACCCTGAAGAACAGAAAAAATGTTAACTTAGTCTTTAGACCCATTGCTGGTTTGAGTCAAGCGGAGGCAAACATCAGAGATTTCTTCCAAATACTATGAGAAACTTGAGATGCCACCAAAGAGACTTGAGAAACATGTGAAGACAAACAATCTAGAGAACATATATATATATATATATATATATATATATATATATATATATATATATATATATATATATATCTTCCTCGATTTAGATTGCAAGGGAGAAAACTTTTCGTCGTTGGTTTGAGTTAGAGGGAGGCATACAACAGAGATATCTTTCAAAAACTATGAGAGACCTGAGACACCGCCAAAAATACCTTAGAAACCTACATAGACAAAATAATCTAGAGAACACATAAATATATAAGATAATATCTTCCTCGCTTTAGATCGTGAGGGAGAAAACGTCCTCTACAAAGCAAAATGGATCTAAAAAATTTGAAGCACCCAAAAAAAATAATGTGGTTTTTTCTTTTAGAGTCATCGTTGCTTCGAACCAGGCAGAGGCAGGAAGTGGTTTTCGAGGATGCTAAAAACGAACATACACCTATGTAGATGAGTTAAGGAGGCAGAGATAGTAAACAAATAAATACCTATAGTATTCATATCTTTGATATCTATCTTTAGAGACAAAAGCTTTGAAGACCTACAAGGGAGAGGAGTACAGAAAATAACAACAAAAAAGAGCGCTTCCTGTGATAAACTTCCCTATAGACGAGTTAGGAAAAAAGCTAAATATACTTTGAATCACTTGAAATGAAAGACTCGAACCAGAATAGAACAGCAGAGCATATGTGTTTTCTCTCTTAGGTGAAGAGTATAAATGGAGTGATCGCTATTGAGCACCGAAATAACGTTCACTTAGAGAGAATATACGGAGATCCACTTCAACGACACCATGGAGCACATCGAGAGCCACATTACAGGAGGTGTGCCAAGACCAAAGTTAATAAAAAATACACTACGTTGTATTAAAACTTGCATTTATGGTTAGAGACAAAGGTGATTCGCAGACTAAGAGGCTTTTAAAAAAAATTATTATTTTTTTAAAACAAAACACCAATATTAGAGACAATGTTGGGGCCACTATAAGAGGCAGCGCCAATGAAGGCAAGGGATTACAAAAAAGGATGCGCGCCAAACAAATATTTGAGCGATGAAATAAAATTGCAGTGCCTCTCTAAGAGGGTAAAACCACTATATTGTTGTAAAACGAGGGTGGATCTCTCACAAAAAAATGCTCTTCCTTTAATAAAAGGAAGAGCGTTGTAAAAATTCAAAAAATTACCCTCGAAAAACAATATCAGTTTTTAAAAAAAAACAATACATATATTAACAACAATAAGGATTTTTCTGAATTAAAAAATATGGATAAAACTGACTATTGCATATTTTCAAGCAAGTTAGTCAAAAAAAATCCAAAGCAAATGAACCAGATCCTAGAACCTTCAAGAGTGAATGCAAGAAAAATTTATCATGCTCTGGTACCATGTAATAATTTCACAACAATAGATATGCACAACATTACAAAAAATGAATTTAAGAGTGGAACTGATTGATTTATTCCAAGGATCAACTCTGTATAAATAGCAGAGTTGATCATTAGGAGCTTTTGGATTACAACAACTCATCAGAGTTGATGAAGACACCACTGAGAGTTATCCCGACACATGGAGGAGTGGAAACTCAAGTGTCTATCCTAGTGGAACTTAAGAGAATATTTTCTTATTCTAACATAGTCAATGGTTCATCATTGTGCTATGGTGACACTAGATAATATACTATAAATCAATGCTTCTATTATATTGGTATTGACATACAATATCATGTTGAGTGATAGTGAATATTTTAGTTTAATTTTATACCCACTTATGTTATGGATTTTCTTTTCCTTTTATCTTTAAAATTATGTACTTTTATATTTTTATTTTGACGTAGGTATATTGATACCTTATTTAGTTTTTAACTAATGTTGACTTTAAGTTATAATAGTTTTATTATTATGTTTTGTTATAGTTGAGATCTCATTTTAAAAGGGGTTGCACTCATAGCTTCATATTTTACATTCTGTTAATAAAAGGATCAATCCTAAACTATAATGAATACAATGACCAAGCTTACCCAAATATTTAACTTTAATGTACTCTAGTCTAACTAGAAAAAATATTTTAATAGAACATAATCCATTGGATAGGATTAGATTTTTCTATAGGCATACTTTCTATTATATTTGAGTTATATTTTTTTTGAGGCCAAATCAGTCTAACCTTACTAGCTTGTTGCACCCTTTAGCTAACAAGGTAAATTTTAATACAATTATCAAATGCCACTTAGATATTTGTAATTTACCTTCATATTAAAAATATTTATTAGACATATTTTTTTGGAGCAATACTAGTGGTTTTGTAGCCTCCACCATTTTTATTGCATGACTCATACATCTATTATTTGAATAACATATCTATCACCTGAAAATTACAAATCTATGTAAGTATTAATTATTATTTTATTTATCTAACTTCCTCAAATTTTAAGGTTTAGAATATTCAAGTTTTATACTTATCTTAGATAAAACTTAGCATCAAAATAACTAACTTATTTTTAATATTAATGATGACTCTAGATATCCTTCAAGATTGTACATAGTTGAATAATATATAATACTACCTTATTTATAACTTATCCAATATACATAGAACATGCATTTGTATAGTACAAAATAATATACCTATATTTTAGTCATATATTATTAGTACCCATCCTAACTCATTTTTCAATTAATATACCTTCTATTTTCCCATGTATTATAGGTACTTTATTTTTCATATCAATTTTATACACCTTATTACTTCTAGCATTTCTATGACAAGGGTAGTAGTATTTTCAAAAGGTAAATTAGCCTCCCTATATATGAGTTCAATATGTACAAGGATACTTTTATTTTCAATGTGAACTTGAATACCATTAGAACTAAAATTCAATTTTTTTAATCTTCCACTATAATAATAATAATATATTATAGTTTTTTCTTGATAGGAGAAGTGGTTACAACCACACTATTTTTACTAATAACAATATTTATTATAACAAAAATTACTCTTTTTAGATGCACAAATCATGGTTTGTTGGTCATAATAATTTATTTTTATCAAGAAACAAAAAAACATTCCACTAAAATTTTTATGTGTGTAATTGCTTTTATATTAGAAGAATAAAAATGAGGATAAAAAATTTCCATGTATTTTATATAAACAAAACATTTCACACTTGAATTTAATTTAATAATACAGGTATCTATTGTCTAATACATTTCATATTACTTATGTCAATATAAACCTGATATTAGGTATATTATGGACTTTCCATGTCTTAATCACAAGTATCACTTAGAAGGAGGATCTTATAATCTTAACCATATAATAGATGCTCTATGTACACATTTACTACCAAAATATGGTTCAATATAATTAATAAATTATAACAGGTTTATTGTTTTCACAAGATGCTTCCAGCCTTTTAAACTTATAACTTACAACCCTCTCCTAAGAAAAAATTTAATATTTTTAAAGTCCTAATTCCACTCTAACCTAACTCTATAAAAAAGGCATCCCATTTGTTATCCCATTTGTTTTCCTTGTTGAATCAATATTTTTGTATACTTCATGCATGTGACTATATTGATGCTACCTTAACACTACTTAGTGTTTAAATAGAGACTTCAAAGAATCATATTTTAATGACAACATAGTACCTAAATAGCACTAGTACACCATACAACCTTTTATTTGATATGAGGTGATTTTAAAGCGATATAAGGATTCATGCATGAATGAGAAAAAGGAAAAAATCAAACTCTAAATGTTATCCTAACATAAACAAGATATAGTATTAATCATGTTGCATCTTAATACAATAATTATCATGATATATAAGCGTTTGAATTTATAACTGTATTTTAGTGACAAGATGTCATAAATTATATCAGGACAACCTTTCAGTTTTTTTTTTTTTTTTTAAAGAAATTTTGATGTACTATAGTGTGCCGAGTGTGGAGGCAAACAACCACGGTAAACATTACGTGCGTCATGGTGCTTACGAATTGATTTGTTTGTTAGTCTGGCAAGTTGGCGTGCTGTTAAAGAAACATCGTAAATAGTTTTTTTAAATCAAGACGTGCTGTTATAGATAGACGTGTATAACATTTAAATGGAATTGGTCACTAGAGTTAATGATTCATAGATATTATATATTATATAAAAACTAAACTAATTAATATATAAAGAGAAAGGTCAACTTTTTACATAATTGTTAAAGAATTTGTTTGTTAAAGGTTGAAAGGTGGACGAGTATTATTATTGTAGATTGTAGTAGTTTCCCTCCGCCGCCGATTGTGGTCACGTCATGTCAATACCGCGACAGCGTAACCTTCCTTTATACAAGCAGCTTTAAACGGTTTCTATTCAACCTACATTTCAGGGTGTTTCTTTCAAGTGTGAACGAATGTCCAACTCAGTCATCGACTCGCCCGTAACGTGCATACTGTCAAACAGGCCTGTAATCGGTCAAATGAAATAGTACTAGTTTATATACTAGATGGCCACGTATAATACATTTTTTTTTAACCATAGAATTAAATAACTTTACAACATACCGTGGAATCAGTCGTGACGGCCGTGGCCATAACCACCGTGTCGTCCATCGCCTCACCTACGTGTTTGGATCCAACTACTATGTGTTTGGATCTAATATGGCTTGGTCTATATAAGATTATTTTTTTTATGTTTTACTATGATGTGTTTTTTTAATTTACATGGTGGAATTCTGAGTTCTTTTCCTCTTTACACAGTTTTTTTTGTCTAGTTTATTCTTATAACCACTATATCACAATCATTTTAAATCTTTTATATTACTATTCATATATTTATATATGATATATTTAATTGCAAATCATATCCTAAAAATATATTTTCTTTAACTTAATTGTATTTATTTTTTATTGTTGAATTTATATATTTATTTATTTTTATATTTTATATCTGATTAAATATATGGCATAATATAACATCCACATAAGGATACATAACATTTTCATAGAAAAATAATATTTTATTTTAAATCCAAATTACTACTATATTTCATGATTTTATAGTTACTTGTAACATGCTCCTAGTACCTATGTGATGCCAAAGATTCATCATTTTGTTTACTTATTCAATTTGTTACCACTATAATAGTACTAACTATACATGCTATTATAATACCCAATTATTGTTCATAAAATCAAAATAAATTTTCATAACAATGTCACATTAGCATCAAATAAATACTAATGGTAAAACCTCTCTCCATATATATAAATAAATTGTACCATTTTTTATGAATGACATGAAGCATAATCTATATGCTATAATAAAATTTTAATTATTAAAAAAAAATAAGTTTGAATAAAATTTGTTAATGATTGTGATTGGTCATAAATTAAAACTATGGTAATACTTAATTTTATTATTAGTCAATAGAATTGATTAGTTTTCATATTTTATTAATAAGCAACACTTTTCTCTTTTCATCTTTGAAAGTAAGTTTCTCTTCTTAGAAAATTCTACCATTGACTCCTTTATATAATCATTGTAACAAAAAAATTGCAATAATTACAAAAAAAAAAAAAACACACTTGCTTTTGTGTAAAAATATATAAACTTAGAAAATTCAATATTTAAATGCATATTACAAGATAGATGCCCATGTTTCAATTAAGTCTTTTAAACAAATGTAGATAAGATATCTAGTTATAAATTTTGATTTTCTATAATTTTTCTCTCCAAATTCAATCTCTTGCATAAAATAATCCTTGTCCTTATCATCTAATATATATTTAGATTGCTCCTCCATCTCATCAATATAATCCTCATCCTCTCTTCATCCTTTGAATTAACACTCTTCATAGATATTCCTATTATTGTCAACTTTCTATAATCATAGTAACAAACAAATTGCATGTATTATAAAAAAACATTTACTCTTGTGTAAAACTACGTAAACTCAAATAATTCAATATTTAAATTAATACTACAAAATAAATGAATATTTTATCAAGTAAAATTTTAAACCATTCTAGTCAATATTTGTAATCATTAAAATTATTTTCTATAATTGATTCACTAAATTAATCTCTTGCATAAATAATTAAAATATTTTAATTGATTATTGTTAGCTTTTGATTAGTATATGATATAGGAAATGAAACCACAACATGCAAGATAAGCAAGCTATAACAACTATGTGATAATGACACTATAGTATGTAGGAAAATAATGAGAGAAACTTCTAGAATAACTCATAAATATGCCATTAATGTAAGCTCATGAAAATAGTACAATGTAGTATAATCGAGGACATGAACACTCCATAAACTGATATGAAAGGACTACATTGTATCACACTACTAATATATACTAACCACACTCTATATTCTCTCCTCACTCTTTCACTCACTATAAGGCCTTTATATAGGAAGATAGGTTCCTTGGACCTCACTCTACCTTTAACTCTATCCTATAACTTATGTACATGTGGACTACATGCACATTTACATCATTGCACGTTATAACACTTTACATTTATTACATGCTAAAGTAACTACATGATTTTACTCTAAGGTAAACCCATACTTTAGTAATATAGAACTCAAAAGTTTCTAATGATAAATAGAACATTAAGTACTCTTTTGAAGAAATAATAATCACAGTTTGAGTATTCCACCAAATTTTTAATAGAGTTTCATGAAGATATCCAATTAATATTGTAAATTTCTCTTCCTTTGCTTCTTTCAAAAACAAAGAGAATATTTCTTTCAAATTTGTAGATAAAATATTGAATCCATCAAAGTTTTCTTTTAGATTTTATGAATAAAAACTAAGTTCATGAAATATCATTTCACTATTCTCATTGAATGTATTCTTAATTATTTCCTCCATAATAAATATTTTGATGTTTATGTTTTTTTATTACCTTTCAAGTTATCTTCCTTATGTCTCCATTGTTTAGAGTATGTGAACTATTTCGATAAAACCTTTCTAAGACTTAGTTTTTTGTATGATCGTTATGCCTCCCTAGCGATTAGAATATATTCTAATCATTCTAATAGTTCATATTTTGGGTTGATTTTGTAATGTTTTGGGAATCAACTTCTATTTCACGTTATTTCTCCTATTGAACTATGCACTTGTAAACTTGTTGAAGTTCTCTATGGTTGGATTTATTTCATCCGTTTAGTATGAGTATGAGATAAGTATAAGAAAATAATTCCAACTCCTTTAAGTAAATAATAAACTTGTTTATACCCCTTAATATCTAATTGTTTAATATTTCTAAATTCCAATAATCTATGTTTGATGTAGTATACCTTATAACTCCCTAAATTAGAATATTAAAAAAATAAGATTTGCAATAATAATTTTGTTTACTAAGTATAAACCCTTATATCTCCTTTGATATTTAATGATAAATATAATTGTATTTCAATCAATGTGCTTTGAAAATTTCTTTGATTTGCTTTCCAATGTATTAAGGTTAATTATTTCTCCACTATGTATAATAAACTTAACCTTATGATATACCCCTTACTACTCCATTAATGAAAGCAATGTTAATCAAGGTGAAACCTTACCTCTAAAATGATGCAACTACCAAATAGTAAGCATTTTATTCCTTCAATGGTGAATACATGACAGTGATGACAATGAGTCTTAAATACTCCTTTGACTCCTCTTCAATTCCTTGGATACTTGCTCTTAATCATACCTAGAATTTAAACTTAATCTCACTTAAATTTACCTTGACTCCTCTGCATTAAATGCGTGCATTAAATGTGCTTCTTTCACTGTGTAATTTTGATCTTCTCACTTTGATATTCGCACTTGAATCTATATGTGTCTATCAACCTAGGCTATTAATAGTGTAGCCTCCTTTACTTTATATGGTATGGAACATTCTACCTTCTTCTTGATGCTCTTGACACTTGGTGCATACATTGCTTGAACAAGTAGGTGGTAGATAGACATTATAGTCTTTTTGAGCGTTGGTTGATGAGTCTTCAATGCTCTCTCTTTGGATGAAATGATTACTACACATTTCAACATTCAAAATATTCTATCAACGATTCCAATATGAGTGTTGCATCTATTTTGAATTATTTCTCCATATGCAGGCATTAGTCAAGTTATGTAACACTTCCTTTCATTATGCCAAATCATAATTGCATGAGAGGACATCCTCAATATCTCCTTATCCTTCAATATTTCTTCCCTAATGGGTGCAAGCTATTCAATCTTGGCTTTAATGCTCTTCTCCTTCTTGCCAATGAGTGCAAGTTGTGCATTTTCTAGTAAATCAATGATGATATTTTCTTCAAGGATAACTATGGCTATGGCTCCAACATAGCCATTTTTTATAATTATATATATTTAATCGATGGTTTCTCTTGATATCTTCAATCACTCTATTCTTAACTAGTGCTTCATCTCCAATTTATGGTAGCTTTCGATAGCTTTAGATGGTAGTTTATCCAAGTAATTTATTGAGTAATGTATTCTCTATATACCTTTTTTTTAACATAGCTTACTCTCTTTAGTGGTATTCACCTAAAAATGAGTGCTATGTATCCTTCGATGCTATAGGTTTCCAATGTGGCAGTGGTCCTTTGCAATGGTTTTGCTTATATTTAGCTAGTTACATTGAGCTATAGTGTCTTCTAACACCTTGATGAGGTAAATAACGATCCCTATGGATGTTTCTTTTATGAGCACTTTGGTTGTGCTTCTCCTCCACCGATGGCGGTCGCTTATAGTTAGGATGATAGGCTACATAGAGTG
Source organism: Wollemia nobilis (assembly GCA_028583015.1). Classification (NCBI taxonomy): domain Eukaryota; kingdom Viridiplantae; phylum Streptophyta; class Pinopsida; order Araucariales; family Araucariaceae; genus Wollemia; species Wollemia nobilis. The sequence goes on from JAQPPZ010001862.1 coordinate 1,215,856, forward strand.
TCTTTAAGATACTTAAATTTTGTCTCCCTTCGATGTAATAATAGAGGTAAGTTCATGGCCTGTATATCCTTTCAATATGCTTCTTAGTTGCACCTAAAACTTGAGACTCTTCTAGTCTCATTTTGTAGCTCTCTTCACTGGTTTTGATGGTGTACTTTTTCTCAACACCTTGGAGGAATATATCCCTATAAGGTGGCTTCTCTAGACCACAATAAGTTGTTGGTTTTGTGCACCAAATAGTATCTCTAGATACTTTCATATATGCTAGTTTGTGAACTTTGGTTTTCCAGTCTAGCTTAACAACTAATGCACCATAATACTTTGAGAGTAACTAGTTTGATGAAAAACTAGAATAATACAATCAATCCTTAATTTACTCGTAATATCTTTAACTTAATGCACTTTTTTTTTGTGGAAAACATCCCAAAAGGGATGCCACTTTTAGGTAAGAACCAAGGAGGTAGGGGTATCCATTCCACCAAAAATACCTAGGAATCGGACCTAGCCTACCACATTTGACATACTCAAGGAACAAACGAACACACAAAACCAATTTAAAAATAATTAAATAAATAAGTAAATAACAACAAAAATAATAAAATAAAATAAAAAAACATGCTCCTTGAGTGTGTCAAAAACAAAAGCACAACCAAACACACACACAATAAGATAAAAGAAACCACAACACAAACCACATATAAAAACACAAGAACCACATAACAAAACACAAACAAGACAAAAACAACAGAACACTACAAAGACATAACCCAAAAAAAAAACATGAAAAATAAACACAACCAAAACCTAAAATATAAAATAAATAAAATAAATAAATAAATAACCAACAATAGACAATAAACAAAAACAAAAAACATAGAAAACACTCACACAAAAAAACACGAATTAACACAAACAAATAGAAACACAAGAACAAGAACAACAAAAACATAAGAACAATAACAAAAAATATAAAACAAAAACACAAAACAACAAAAACACAAGAACAAAAAAAAATAAAACAAAGAACACAAAAACAAAACAAAACAAAAGAACACACACACCTTAAAAACTAAAAAAAAAAAAAAAAAAATGAACATAAAATGACCTATCTAGACCAGAAAACTATTAAGGCAAGAAACAACAAAGGAAACAAAAGAAATAAAAGGGTGATCTAGGGAAATAAAAAAACCTGAATGAACCAAAGAGAAGTAAAGAAAAGCAAGAAGAAACTAGGTACCTTCAGAACTGGAGCCATCCAAATAAATGATAGAAAGATGATGCAGGAACATCCAGCGACAGCAGGGCAATCTTGCATCAACCAAATTTCTCTAAGTATTTTATTTTATTTCCTTTCCTTAGCAAAGGCAGAAGGTTGTCGCGATATTGCGACATCAAAGAAGGAACCAGGGCAAAGACAGGAGTTGTTGTGATATCATGATGTCGTGATATCACGACATCAAAGAAGGAACCAGGGCAAAGATAGGAGTTATCGTGATATCGCAACATCAAAGAAGGAACCAGGGCAAATATAGGAGTTGTCATGATATCGCAACATCAAAGAAGGAACCAGGGCAAATACAGGAGTTTGTCACGATATCATGACATCAAAGAAGGAACCAGGGCAAAGACAGGAGTTTGTCACGATATCACGACGTCGCGATATTGCGCCGTCAAAGAAGAAATCATAGCAAAGGCAAAAGGTTGTCACGATATCACAACGTCGTGATATCGCGACATCATGATATCGCGACAAACAAAAGAAACCATGGTGCAAAGGCAGAATGGTCGCGATATCGCGATGTCACGATATCATGATAGAAAACAAACCAAAGGGCTCAAAGGCAAAATGGTCATGATATCGTGACATGTCACGATATCATGGCCAGAAGAAAGCAAATATGAAATAAACATGCGGACAGCCACGCGGATGGCCATGCACATGAAAAAAGAGGCAACAGTCCCCGATGAACATTCTGACAAAGCGATAGTTGCAGGTCATGGGCAATATGGATGAGATAGTAGTTCAGAAGAACAGTCTGGAAAAATGGCGGTTGCAGGTCAAGGGTCTCTTTAATGCATGCTTTCATGGCGGATCGGGGCAGTTGCCCATTTATGGAAAGAAAATTGAAAACTCGATCGTGGAAGCCGAATTTGTAGGTTTTTGTAATGAATTCTTCCAGGTGGGTCATTAATGGCCTAGAGGGTCGAGACCTCGATAAAAACTCGATGATTGTAATAGATCCGGGTGGTGGATTGGAAAAATGGACTTAGAGAGTGCAGTTAGAGAAAACCAAGTCGAGCGTTGGTTCTTGTAAAGCCTACGGGTTGTTGCGTATCTATAAACAAGATTTTTTAGATTAATGAAGAAATTTTTGGAATAGTGTGAGTGTGTTTTCTCGTCCCCCATTAGTGGTATCAGAGCCGAAAGTTCTTGAGTGTGTAATAGATCACCGGACATGAGGCAGTTACACCAGGATCTATGGAAGGGCTTGTGAGGGAGTGAGCAGAATGCCTCCAAGAAGAAACCCTGTTGGTGGGAGAGGCATGGTGACAGTGGAAGATGTTCATGTTTTGCAGAGGCAAATACAAGCCCTGCAAGAAGAGATGCGTAGAGGATCAGAGCCAAGAAGAGATGAAGGCAGTGAAGATGAAGTGGATGAAGAAGAAAACCAGTTTGAAGAAGAAGAAGAGGTTGTAGATCTGGCACAAGCCAGGTTGTACAAAGCCATCTCTTAGATTGGAAAGAAGCCAAAGATGGAGGTTTCCATGTATTCTGGGAACCTAGATCCGGAGGAATTGATCGACTGGATCAACGATCTAGAAGAATACTTCGAGTATGAAGAAGTTGAAGATCCTGAGAGGGTCAGATTCGCTAAGACCAAACTGAAAGGTCATGCCAACATATGGTGGAAGGGAGTACAGCTGGAGTGGAATAGAAGAGGAAAATAATGGATAACAAAATGGGCATGAATGGTGGAGAAGCTGAAAAGACAGTTTATTCCTATGGATTACAAATTGGATCTGCTAAGGAAAATGCAGAGTTTGAGGCAGATGAACAAAACTGTGCAAGAAGACATAGAGGAGTTTTATAAGATCTCCATCAGAACTGGCCATTTAGAGGCAAGCAAGGAGAAGGTGGCCCGTTATATCAATGGGTTGAGACCCAGTATCTAGGAAGAGTTGAGCCTAGTTCGGGTGAGCACCATTGAAGATGCTTACCAGTTTGCTCTGAAGGTTGAAGAAAAATTGAACCGAAGGTTTGAGAGCAAGCAAAGAGGAAGAGGGCATGGAGGAAAGACTAGTGGAAGAAAATATGAAGGAAAAGAGGAGAAGAAAGAAGAAGCTAGCAGTAGCCAAGAGCAGAAGGCAGGTGATGATTACAAACCCCAAGTTCAAAACAATGGCTACCCAAGAGGAAGAGGTAGATCTGGACATGGGTATGGAAGAGGAGTGTTTCGTGGAACCTATTTCCACTATGGAGAAGAGGGACATCAGGCATACGAGTGTCCCCAGCACCGCGAGAGGATGAACAAGAGACCTGAGGGTCCTGCCAGAGCTGCTGTAGCAGATAAAGATGCAAAATCAGAACATTCTGAGGAGGCTAAAAGAGGAGAAGTCATGGTCGTAAGGAGAGCCATGCTGATTAAGGAAGACAAACCCAAGTAGAGGAGAAGCCTGTTTCACACGAGGTGCAAAAGCGTAGGTAAAGTCTGTAATGTTATTATAGACAATGGAAGTATTGATAACTTAGTCTCCGAAGAGATGGTTGCTAAGTTACAGCTGGAAAGGAGGAGACACCCGCATCCATACTGAATTGCATGGTTGTGAAAGGACCATAGAGCATGGGTCTATGAACAATGCTTAGTCACGTTCAATATTGGGAACTACCAGGATGAGGTCCTGTGTGATGTTTTCCCCATGGATGCTTGCCATTTGCTGTTAGGAAGGCCATGGCAGTTTGATCGAAGTGTAGTGCATGATGGTCATGCAAATATGTACTCATTGACAAAACATGGAGTGTGCCACAAGTTAAAGCCATTACAGGTAGTGGATGAGAAGGTGTGCAGCAGTGCCAAAATTTGTTTGGTAAAAGGCAAAAAAAAAATTTGCCAAGAGACGGGGTTCAAGCAGGCTGTAGAGGCAGGTGCACGTTTGGAGATATTACAAAAGACGCAAACCAAACAACACAAAAGTGAAGGTCACTTCTCCATTTACCCCGGGTGTCTGATGTAGGAGCATCCGATGACAGCAAGGCAATCTTGCATCAACCAAATTTTTCTAAGTATTTTGTTTTATTTCTTTTCCTTAGCAAAGGCAGAAGGTTGTTGCGATATCACGACGTCACGATATCACGACATCAAAGAAGGAACCAAGGCAAATATAGGAGTTGTTGGGATATCGTGATGTCGCGATATCGCGACATCAAAGAAGGAACCAGGGCAAAGACAGGAGTTGTCACGATATCGTGACATCAAAGAAGGAACCAAGGCAAAGATAGGAGTTGTAGTGATATCACGATGTCAAAGAAGGAACCAGGGCAAAGACAAGAGTTTGTCGCGATATCGCGACATCAAAGAAGGAACCAGGGCAAAGACAGGAGTTTGTCATGATATCGCAACGTCACGATATCGCGACATCAAAGAAGAAATCATAGCAAAGGCAAAAGGTTGTCGTGATATCGTGACGTCGCGATATCATGACAAACAAAAGAAACCATGGCGCAAAGGCAGAATGGTCATGATATCGTGACATCGTGATATTGCGACGTCGTGATATCATGATAGAAAACAAACCAAAGGGCTTGAAGGCGAAATGGTCATGATATCGTGACATGTCACGATATCATAGCCAGAAGAAAGCAAATATGAAATAAACATGCGGACGGCCATGCAGATGGCCACGCGCACGAAAAAAGAGGCAACAGTCCCTGATGAACATTTTGACAAAGCGGCAGTTGTAGGTCATGGGCAATATGGATGAGACAGCAGTTCAGAAGAACAGTCTAGCAAAATGGTGGTTGCAGGTCAAGGGTCTCTTTAATGCATGGTTTCATGGCAGATCGGGGTAGTTGCCCATTTATGGAAAGAAAATTGAAAACTCGGCCGTGGAAGCCGAATTTGCAGGTTTTTGTAATGAATTCTGCTAGGTGGGTCATTAATGGCCTAGAGGGTCGAGACCTCGATAAAAAATTGGTGATTGTAATAGATCCAGGTGGTGGATTGGAGAACGGACTTAGAGAGTGCAGTTAGAGAAAACCAAGCCAAGCGCTGGTTCTTGTAAAGCCTACGGGCTGTTGCGTATCTGTAAACGAGATTTTTTAGATTAATGAAGAAATTTTTTGGAATAGTGTGAGTGCATTTTCTTGTCCCCCATCAAAAGAAGAGCTTCCTTAATTTGTGAATCCCACCATCTAGGAGGGTGCCCATAACAAGTAAGATCACCTTTGCCCAAAGCCCAATTAGCTAAAGCATCAGCACTCTTGTTTTGATCTCTGACCACATCATTGTAATCAAATTTCAAAAATCCCATCTGGATTAATTGAATATTCTCAATAATTCTTTTTATTATCCAATCAACCTTATGATTCTTGGAATGAGTCTTCAAAATATTAATCATAAGTTCAGATTCAGACTCAACTAACACCTTTTCCCATACAATATTAGTAGCCTCCTGAAGGCCTCTGAGGATACCTTACCCCTCAACAAGGTTATTGGAAATAATACCCAAATTCTCAGCAAAAGTAAAAACTAGGGAGCCATCTGAAAGTCTACCAATTCCTCCCACACTAGATTTTCTAGGGTTTCCTCTAGAGGCTCCATCAGTATTGACTTTTCCAAAATCCTTAGGAGGAGGTTGCCAATTTCTTGTCCTATCCATCTTACTAATACTCGCATTCCCTTTAAGTTGGTTGCCCTTAGAATATTTAATCTTCAATATTTGCATCACTTGATCCCATCTTTGGTGGGAGTTTTGAGGGTGATTAAGAAGTTGATGGACTGATTCAACTAAGTTGCCTATGGTCTTTTGCCAAATATAGTGAATATCCTTCCTATCTTGATTAAAATTTGACTGTTCCTTTCAATCCAAATATTCCAAAGAAGAATGGTAGAACCCATCCAAACTAACTGCCTAATAAAATGATCAATACCCTCTTTATTAGGCCAATCCCTCCAAAGTTGTTCAAAAGTAAAAAAATTGGACCACTGTAATCCAAGTAAAGTGGCCATTCTCCTCCATAGCTCAGAGGCTAAAGCACACTCAATAAAAATATGGTTGAGAGTTTCTACATTCTCTTCACACATCTCACATCTAAAAGGGCCATGAAAACCATGCTTCATAAGTTGCTCACCAGTAAGCAGCGTATGATGCAATAAAATCCAATTAAAGAAACTCATCTTAGGCCAGAGCTTTTGAGCCCACTTTTGTATTCAAAAATAAAGAAAAACTACGTAGCAGTACCTTAGCACGATAGAAATCAAATAACCAAGAGGAAGTATAAGCACAAGCGATCAATGTAAAAAGGGCACTTCACAACATAAGAACAAGAGAGACTGAAATGAAAGAAAAAAACTCTAAAAACGTGTTTTGCACCTTAAGTGCTCATTAGTTCGGTTGATGACCAAACATTACAATCCATTTTATTTATATAGATTTCTAGATCCAGTGGGTGTACCAGCCGACATGCCACATGGTGAGAATCAAGAAAAATAACCGTTACCTTGGGATATGCCAAAAATAGTAGTGATTGCCAAGGATAATGGTCAAAAGTTCCTAAAACATTAAAAAATGCTCCTCGGGATGTGCACCCATGAATACGGGGCATTGATTGCCGAAAAGAGATGTTATGAAAAATTCTAAACTTTAAACCTCATTTTGAGGGGTCTAGAGGCTCTAAAAAGGGCCTGTTTTTCCACCAAAACTCTTTAGTTTTTGGTTTTTCATCATAGAAAATTTTATAAGATTTCCAACACTTCAAACGGTCCAAGGATCAAAGCCTTATAGCAAAAGTTATGGTCGATTGAAGTTGGGATGGGTTCTCACGACCCAGCTGTGGCATAGAAATTTCTTCATATTTTTGTTGTTTCTCCAATAGATGATGCCATGACCGATATGGGAGAGCTGAGGGTATTTGCTCCATTTTTTGTAGAGAGGTCCAACCATATTTTTGTTTAGATGAAGATCATGGGAAAATTGATAGTTGTATGGCTTCATTGGAACTAGGGGAGATTTATTTAGACCTGGTTGTCTTAAAGAGATCTTCTAGAATATTTTCTAGACTAGTGCAAAACGGTGTTGAAACTCCACCTAGGTAAAGAGTGGAAATTGTTAGCGTACATTTGTTAGCATATTATTGTTATTACATTATACTTAGCATAACTTGTTATTTGTTATAACAAGGTCTATTTTAGCCGCGGGTGGTTCCGTAACCTCCGGGCTTATTCGGGCATTTCATTGTATTATTTATAATGTTATTGCAATACAATTCTTGTTGGTTAGTTTTACATGGTATCAGAGCAGGTTGGGAGATGACAGGGAGACTCGGTACTTGTTGGACCAGATCTCAAGACACAACCATTCTTGTGATCACCTCGGCACATTTCTCGAGGTGACTCGAACTCTGAACACAGTCAAACACTCGAGCACAATTTTTGAGGTGAGCGGTGAGAGTGGAATCAGACTGACGACCTGACACGTTCAACTGATAGACTAACGTAGATGTTGGACTGATAGACTAACATAGGGTCGAGGACTGACGACCTGACCAATAGACAGGACATGAGACCAACAGACCAAAACGGATCAAGCACGGATCTCAAGACATGATCGACTGGACTAGACCTCAGGCACAAATCCTGAGGCTGACTGGATTGGACTTGACTGGACCCTAAGCACGAAACCTGAGACTGACAACGTGATGACACCTGGACCTGACTGGACCTCGGGCATGGAACCCGAGGTCGACGATGCAGTGACACGTGGCAGACTGGCCACACGCCACCTAGATCGACGATGCGATGACATGTGGCAGACTGGCCACACACCACCTAGACGAGATGCATGGCAGACAAGCCACATGCCACTTGGCGTAGCAAAACAACTGCGGGACATCCAATTGCCCATAGGCAATCAAAATTAAAAGGGCAGGTTTTTCCTTTTATCTTGCTTCAACATCGCCCGTCGCAGCAATGTGGGATTAATTCCCAAAGCTTTTTTTTTGGGCTTTCTCATCGCATAAGGGACAAAAGGGAAGGATATTCCCTTCCCTTCCCGTCGAGCGATGTAGCCCGACTTGCAAGAGCGCTAGTCGAAAGCTCCTTACGGCCGCGGGGTCGGGAGTTTGACTCCCAGCGACTTCAATAGGCATACCTTTTACAAGGCACGGTAAAGGTATAATCTTTTTTTTAATTTTTTTTTTAAGTTTTTTTTTTATATATATTTTTTAATTAAAGTTAAGAATATCTTAAATAGATTTATTTTATATAGATTTTAAAGTGTTTTTTTTCTATATAAAATAATTTATTTATTTTTTCTTTACCTTTAGTTAATTAAAATATTTAAAAAAATATATACTTTAAATCAAAATTGTGGGGGGATGATGAGTAATTTTTTTTCTGAAAAGGTAATTTTGGCATTATTGTAAAGGTGCATTTTCGGCTGCGCCCGAAACCTAGTGGGTCATTCCTGTGGGAACTTTTATGTTGTAGGTTGAATTGTTTTTCTATTTTGCACTACTTCATTAAAAGTTAAAAAAAAAATCAAATTCACTCCCTAAGTCCCCGAAATAATTAAAACCCATTCGTGCAATTTATTGCACTGCAGCATTCGATATTTGTGATACCTCTAGCAAGCACTTACAAGAAAAGTTATCGTGATTGCGCTACTGTATCCACCACCTAATATAGTTGCCAAAACAACATCTGAGCTTGTTCTCTATAAATCGTCGGGGAGAGATAAGTTTGCCATTTTGCATTTTTTTACTCCATCCATTACCCTAATAGTTCTTGTGTTTAGGCATAAATCCTGATGAAAGTTTTGAAATCCAAAGTGTTTTAGGGAAATTACGCCCTACGCATGAGGATTGCAGAATTTCTATGGTAGGAGCCATCAACAAGACTATTCCCTTTTAGTACTGCTTATGTACCATGTATCATATGATCTCTAAAAATTAAGGTGATTTTTGTTGATCTTTCTAAATACCTATAGTTTCCCTCACGTAAGGGCGGGTATTTTGTACGGTATAACGGCCTAGCAAAAGGTATATCGAAAGGGGGACCAATTGGTGTTATAAGGAACCTTCATCATGTCTACAAAACTAATGACTGATTCTCATCAGTTGTTGAAAGGTCCTAATTACACAACATGGAAAAACAAGATGAAGGCCATCCTAGCTATGGATGACTTGTGGATTGTTGTATCTAGAGCAACAACCAGACCTTCATCTAATGCTGGTGCTACAACTCCAACTACTGCTCAAAGAGACTTTGATAAGCTAGATAGCAAAGCAAAAGTGCTCATCTTGTTTGCTGTGTCTGATGAAGTTCAACCCCATATTGCTGACTATGCAACTAGTAAAGAGGCATGGGATACCCTTAATACTATATATGAGGGAAATAATAATTCCACCATTCTATTTCTTCAATCTCAATTACACAGTCTAAGCATGAAGCAGGGGGAGACAGTTGAATTCTTTCTTTGCAGAGTTTCTGAATTGAAAGCAAAGTTGAATTCTTTGGGAGAACTAGTTGAAGACAAGCTCCTTACTTCAATTGTATTGAGAGCTTTACCTGATTCTTATCGGGTGTTGATCACTTCCCTTTAGGTATCACAATGAAAAGTTACTTTTGTAGAATTGGTTAATATGCTTCAAGAGGAGGAGGCACGCCAACTACAATGAGATGATTCTTCTAACACTGCCCTCTACATCAACAGGCAAGGGCAGAACCAAAATAAGGGTAATTTTTAGAAGGAAGGGAATTCACAAAAGGATTCAAAAGGGAAACAACCTAAAAAAAAAAAGATATATTGCAAGATTTGTGACAAAGAAGGTCATGATACAAACAGATGTTGGCATAAGAATAAGCGATGAAAATAGAAAGGCCAAAACAAACCACAAAAGAACAAACAACAAGTGAATGTTGTTGTTGAAGAATTTGACACATATTCTGAGAGAGCCCACAAAGTTCTCATGACTACCACAGTGTCCAAGCAGATGGATCCTATATGGTATGTTGATTTTGGAGCCAGTAAACACATGGCTGGTGAAAAATCATGGTTTGAGTCTTTTGAGGCCAAAGAGGGCAAACCTGTCACTATTGCTGATGATAAAACGTACAAGGTTTGGGGAGAAGGCACTATTTCAATCACTCTTCATGATGGCAAGTGTCAGATTGACAAAGTTCTCTATGTTCCACGATTGGCAAATAATTTGTTGTCAGTCACACAAATTTTGGACAAATATATGGTTGTGAACTTTAGTATTGAGGGAGGCAATAAGTGTTGTTCTATTACCAGGAGGGGTAAGAACATTGCAACTGCTTCATATAAGCATTGCTTATTTGCCTTAGATACTATCTCTACTCCACATGTAGCCATGAAAGTCTCTACAAAGGATGCAACTTCCCTATGGCACAAGAGATATGGATATTTGAGTTCTAGTTACTTGAGTTAAGTAAGTATGAGATGGTAAAGGGTCTTCCTTCCCTTTCTACCACTTTGCCAGTTTGCTCTGACTTCTTGGCAGGAAAGCAGCATAGAGTGCCTTTTAAAAAGAGCTCTACAAGAGCAAAGAAACCTCTGGAGTTGGTTCATATCGATCTGTGCGGTCCCTTCACTCCCAATAGTTGTGGGGGTAAGAGGTATTTTCAGTTATTTGTGGATGATTACTCACGAAATATGTGGGTATTCTTTCTTCAATTAAAATCTAAAGCATTTAGCTTTTTTCAGCAATTCAAGAAATCTGTTGAGAAGGAGTCAGGGACTTCTATAAAGACCCTCCACTCAGATCGAGGGGGGGAGTTCACCTCTAAATATTTTTTTGCATTCTTGAAAGAAATTGGGATCACACGATAGTTAACTACTGCTTATACTCCTCAGCAAAATGGATTTACTAAAAGGAGGAATTGTTCCATCATGGAAATGGTTCGTTGCATGCTCATAGGAGCTATACTTGAGCAACTATATTGGGTAGAAGCTATCACCATAGTAGTATATCTGTTGAATAGGGCACCCACAAAGGCCCTAAAAGGAATTACTCCACAGGAAGCATGGAGTGGTAGGAAACCATCCATTTCTCATCTATGCATTTTTGGATGCAAAGCTTTCATGCACATACCAAAAGAGAAAAGGAAGAAGCTAGATGAGAAGACATTGAAGTGTATTCTTCTTGGCTATGATGAGCACTCTAAGGGTTATCGTTTGATTGATCCCTTGACCAAGAAGATACACATTAGTAGATATGTGGTTTTTTATGAGGCTTTCACATCAGTAAACACATCAGATGTATACCTAGACCTTGTGGAAACTCAGGTTGCTAAATCTCCTTCATCAAAAGTTGGAGGTTCTTCTTCATCTTCTTCAACACCTAAGAAGAAGAATCCAAAGTGGTATACAAATACAATCAAAGACTCTAAGCTATCCACTCCACCATATTTGACATTGGATAGGCCTCATACTCGTAGCATGGCTTGACAGGAGAAAGCTGCAACAGAAAATACTGGGGTTAATGATCTGTGTCAATATTTTGAGGAACTTTCTATAGATCCAATGAGAGATACAAAAGATATGGATATTGATAGTGATAAGGTGTTTATGTCTTCAATAGATGATCTTGAACCTGCATCAGTACAAGATGCTCTTGGTGAGCCTCAATGGAAGGCTGCTATGGATGCAGAGTATAAGTCTTTGATGAAAAACAAAACTTGGAAGCTTGTCGATATGCCTCAAGGAAAGAAGCCCATTGGCTAAAAATGGGTGTATAAATTCAAGTACAAAGCAGATGGGACAATTGATAAGCATAAGGCCCATCTTGTTGCAAAGGGCTATGCTCAAAAGGAAGGCATTGACTATGAGGAAACTTTTGCACCTACTACTCGGATGACCACAATTCGAGTTATTTGTGCTATGGCAGCACAGTTTGGGTGGAAATTTCACCAGATGGATGTCAAAAGTGCTTTTTTGAATGGTGATCTCCAAGAAGAAGTCTACATGACTCAACCAGAAGGATTTGAAGTGGAAGGCCAATAGCAGAAAGTTTGCAAATTGGTCAAATCCTTATATGGCCTGAAAAAAGCTCCTCGAGCTTAGTATATAAAAATGGAAAATCAACTCCTGCAGCATGGTTTTAAGAGATGTCCGTCAGATGCAAACCTCTATTTTAAGAAACAGGGTTCTAAGATAGTATTTTTTGTACTATTTTGATGATCTTCTCATTACAGGGAGTTCAGAAACTATGATATCTACTGTCAAAAGAGATTTGTGTAAATATTTTGAGATGTCAGATCTCAAACTTATCCATTATTGTCTTGGTCTGGAATTCAGCCAGAAGGAGCACTACATCAAAGTGTCTTAGAAAAAATATGCCAAGACATTATTGGAAAAATATCGCATGACTTATTGCAAGCCAATGGCAACTCCGATGGAGAGAAGACTTTAGTTATCGTGATATGATGATTCACCTTAGGTAGATGGTACTCTCTATCGACAGTTGATTGGGAGTCTCATATATCTGACCAATACTAGGCCGATCTTGTATTGTGCAACTATCTTCGAGGCATGCGAGCCAAGACCACTCATTGGAAAGTAGCAAAATGTGTTCTTTGTAGAAATTCGAACTAGAAAATATTATTTTTGGGTGTGTTTAAATAACACAGGAGTACAAACTGCATTCTTGGATTAGCTCGGGTTGGGCGCATCTCAACAGGATGCAGGTATAACAATATACCAGCTGAACTTAATTAGACAAGACAGTCTAATAGAAGTTAAAGTATGCTAACATCCCCCTTTATTACATTATTTGGGTAATGTAATAACTAATAGCTATACTAACATCCCCTTACATCATTTTGCAATACAAAGTGAGCTGCGAAACAATTCAAATTTGACACGTGCAAGTGCCTTAGTGAAAATGTCTGCAACTTGAGCATCGGTGGGAATGTGCTGAAGCTGAATTCGGTGCTTTGGAACTTCATCTCGAATGAAATGACATTGTGTGTCAATGTGCTTTGTTCTTTCATGATGGACTGGATTCTTGACGAGGTTCATAACACCTTGATTGTCGCAAAACAAGTGTATTGGAGATTTTGATGGATGGCCCATACTTGTCAGAATGCGACGCAACCATATCACTTCGCACACAGCTTCACGTGCGACACGATACTCTGCCTCTGTTGATGAAATAGCAACCACCTATTGCTTCTTGCTGTGCCAAGAGACAGGACCGGATCCCAGATGAAAAATGTATCCAGAAGTTGACTTGCGATCATCAAATGATCCGGCATAGTCAGAGTCCGTGTATCCTTGCAAGAAGAATTTGTTGTTCCTCTTGTATTCTAGGCCATATTCCATAGTACCACGGACATAGTGAAGAACACATTTTGCTACTTTCCAATGAGTGGTCTTAGGCTCCTGCATGAACCTCGAAAGATAGTTGACAGCAAATACGAGATCTGGCCTAGTATTGGTCAGATATATGAGACTCCCAATCAACTGTCGATAGAGAGTACCATCTACCTGAGGTGAATCATCATATCGCGATAACTAAAGTCCATTCTCCATCGGAGTTGCCATTGGCTTGCAATCAGTCATGCGATATTTTTCCAGCAATGTCTTGGCATATTTTTTCTGAGACACTTTGATGGAGTGCTCCTTCTGGCTGAATTCCAGACCAAGACAGTAATGGAGAAGTCCGAGATCTGTCATCTCAAAAGATTTACACAAGTTTCTTTTGACAGTAGAGATCATAGTTTCTGAACTCCCTGTAATGAGCAGATCATCCACATAGAGTACAAGCAACACTATCTCAGAACCCTATTTCTTGAAATAGAGGTTTGCATCTGACGGACATCTCTTAAATCCATGCTGCATAAGGTGATTGTCCATTTTTATATACCAAGCTCGAGGAGCTTGTTTCGGACCATATAAGGATTTGACCAATTTGCAAACCTTCGGATCTTGGCCTTCCACTTCAAATCCTTCTGGCTGAGTCATGTAGACTTCTTCTTGGAGATCACCATTTAGAAAGGCACTTTTGACATCCATCTGGTGAACTTTCCACCCATATTGTGCTGCCATAGCACACATAACCCGAATTGTGGTCATCCGAGCGGTAGGTGCAAAAGTTTCCTCGTAGTCAATGCCTTCCTTTTGAGCATAGCCCTTTGCAACAAGACGGGCCTTATGCTTATCAATTGTTCCATCTGCCTTGTACTTGACTTTATATACCCATTTGCAGCCAATGGGTTTCTTTCCATGCGGCAGATCAACAAGCTTCCAAGTTTTATTTTTCATCAAAGACTCATACTCTGTATCCATAGCGGCCTTCCACTGAGGCTCACTAAGAGCATCTTGCACTGATGCAGGTTCAAGATCATCTATGGTAGACATGAATGCCCTGTCATCATCAATATCCATATCCTCTACTTCTGTACTTGGAGTTACAGAAAGTTCCTCAAAAGATTGACAAAGATCATCAACCTCACCAGTTTCTTTGGCTTCTTTTTCCTTTTGAGCCATACTCCGTGTACGAGGTCTATCCAAGTTCAAATTGGGAGGAGTGGATAAATTTGCGTCTCTCGATTGTATTTGTACACCATTTTGGATTCTTCTTCGGTGGTGTTGAAGAAGATGTAGAAGGACCTCCTGTCTGTGTTGACGAAGGAATCTTCTCTTCCTTAGATTCCACAAGATCTAGGTGTACTTTAGATGTGCTCTGTGATGTGAAAGCTTCATCAAAGACAACATCTCTCGTCGACATGAATTTTCTTGGTCAAAGGATCTATCAAACGATATCCTTTAGAGTGCTCATCATAACCAAGAAAAATACATCTCAGTGTTTTCTCATCTAGCTTCTTCCTTTTCTCTTTTGGTATGTGCATGAAAGCGTGACATCCAAAAATACGTAGATGAGATATGGAGGGTTTTTGACCACTCCATGCTTCCTGTGGAGTCATTCCTTTTAGGGCCTTTGTGGGTGCCCTATTCAATAGATATACTGCAGTGGTGATAGCTTCTGCCCAATATTGTTGCCCAAGAGTAGCTCCTGTGAGCATACAACGAACCATTTCCATGATAGAACGGTTCCTTCTCTCAGCAACTCCATTTTGCTGAGGAGTATAGGCAGTTGTTAATTGTCTCTTGATTCCATGCTTATCTAAGAATGTAGAAAATTCATTAGAGGTAAACTCCCCCCCTCGATCTGAGCGGAGGGTTTTAATAGAAGCTCCTGACTCCTTCTCAACGGATTTCTTGAACTGCTGGAAGAATGCGAAAGCTTCAGATTTCAGTTGGAGAAAGAAAACCCACATCTTTCGTGAGTAGTCATCTATGAATAACTGAAAGTACCTCTTCCCTCCACAACTGTTGGGTGTGAAAGGACCACACAGATCGGTGTGAATTAACTCCAGAGGTTTTCGTGCTCTTGTTGAGCTCTTCTCAAATGGTACTCTATGCTGCTTTCCTGCCAAGCAATCAGAGCACACTGGCAATGTGGCAAAAAGGGAAGGAAGACCCTTTACCATCTCATACTTACTGAGCTCAAGTAAGTAGCCAGAACTAAGATGCCCATATCTCTTGTGCCATAGGGAAGTTGCCTCCTTGGTAGAGACAAGTCATGGCAACATGTGGAGTAGAGATAGCATCTAGGGAAAATAAGCCGTGCTTATATGAAGTCGTTGCAATCTGCTTACCCTTCCTGGTAATAGTACAACACTTCTTTCCATTCTCAACACGAAAGTTGACAACCATATTTCTATCCAGGATTTGTGTGACTGACAACAAATTGTTAGCCAATCCCGAAACATAGAGGACTTTGTCAATCTGACACTTGCCATCAGGAAGAGTGACTGAAACTGTACCCTCTCCCTGAACCCTATAGGTTTTATCATCAGCAATGGTGACAGGTTTGCCCTCTTTGGCCACGAATGATTCAAACCATGATCTGTC
This sequence comes from Wollemia nobilis, assembly GCA_028583015.1. NCBI lineage: Eukaryota > Viridiplantae > Streptophyta > Pinopsida > Araucariales > Araucariaceae > Wollemia > Wollemia nobilis. The sequence goes on from JAQPPZ010001862.1 coordinate 1,232,014, forward strand.
GCCAATCATATGTTTGCTAGCTCCAGAATCGACATACCAAACAGGATCCCTCTGTGTGGAATCTATGGTAGTCATGAGCACCTTGTGTGCCCATTCAGAATCTGAGTCAGATTCTTCAACAAGCAACATTCACCTGGGGTTGCTTGTTTTTATTTTGTGGTTTGTTTTGGCCTTTTTGCTTGTTCTTATGCCAACACCTGTTGGTGTCATGGTTGTCTTTCTCACAGATCTTGCACCACCTCTTCTTCTGTTGAGGTTGTTTTCCTTTTCCTTTCGTATCCTGTTGAGAATTTCCTCCTTTCTGAAAGTTGCCTCCTTTTTGCCCATTACCTTTCTTCCTAGAACCCTGCCTGTTGGTGTATAGGGCTGTATTGGAAGAATCATCCTTGTGAAGTTGGCGTGCCTCCTGTTGTTGAAGCAGATTGACCAACTCGATGTAGGTAATTTGTCGTTGAGACACCTGGATGGAGGTGATCAACATATCAAATGAAGAAGGCAAAGCTCTCATCACAAGTGAAATGAGAAGCTTTTCATCCATAGTATCTCCCAAAGAATTCAATTTCTCTTTCAATTCAGACACTCTACACAGAAAGAGTTCAACTGTTTCACCCTGTCTCAAACTCAGGTTATGAAGTTGTTGTTGAAGATGAAGAATGGTGGAATCATTCTTTCCCTCATAGATGGTTCTAAGGGCATCCCATGCCTCTTTACCACTTGCTTTGTCAGCTATATGAGGTTGCACTTCATCTAAAACAACAAACAAAATGAGCACCTTTGCTCGACTGTCTTTCTTGTCAAAAGCTATCTGATCTGCGGAAGGACCTGTGGATCCTGATGCTGGTGAAGGCCTAGGTGTTACTCCAGTAACAATATCCCATAAATCTTCCATTTGGAGAATTGCCTTCATCTTATGTTTCCATGGTGTATAATTTGGACCTTTCAATAACTGATGAGGATCAGTCATCAACTTTGCAACAACGGCCATAGTGAAGGTTCCTTATATCACCAATTGGTCCCCCTTTCGATATACCTTTTGCTAGGCCGTTATACCATACAAAATACCCGCCCTTACATGAGGGAAACTATAGGTATTTAGAAAGATCAACAAAAATCACCCGCCCTTACGTGAGGGAGACTATAGGTGAGTTTTAGAGATCATACGATACGTGGAACATAAGCGGTACTGAAAGGGAATCGCCTTGTTGATGGCACCTACCATAGAAGATTCTTCTCATGCGTGGGGCGTAACTTCCCCTAAACACTATGAAGAATACTTCATCAGGATTTACGCCTAAACACAAGAACGATTAAGGGTAGTGGATGGAGTAAAAAAATGCAAAAAATGGCGTACTTATTCCTCCCCGACGATTTATAGAGAACAAGCTCAGACGTCATTGTTGCATCTATATTAGGCGATAGATACAGTAGCCCAAAGCACGATAGCTTTACCTGTAAGTGTGGGCCAGAGGTACCGTTTTTACCGAACGCTGCGGTGCAAATAAATTGCACAGATGGGTTTTTAATTATTCCGGGGACTTAGGGAGTGATTTATATTTTAATGAAGTAGTGCATAGAAATGAAAATGCATCATACATCAAAAAAATGCCCATAGAATGAAACCCTAAGGTGTCGGACACAGCCAAAAATGCACCTTTTACAATTCGCCAAATTGCTATTTTTCAAAAAATTACTCACATTCCCCCTTTGAATTTTTTGAAAAAAATATCCCCCCTAAAAAAAAATTCTCTTTAACAAAGCATTTTAATAATTATTATGTATTTAAAGTTAAAATAAATAATTTTAATTTATATAGTTTTAAAACCTTATGAAAAAATAAATTAAAATTAAATTTTAATTTATAAAGTTTTAAAAACTATAAAAAATAAATTAAAATTAAAAATTTTAACTAAAAAATAATAATTAAAAAACCTTTGAAAAAAATATTTTTACCTTTGCAAGGGGGGAGTCGGCGGGATTTGAACCCCCGACTTGCAGGCTCCCAGAGCCTTACCGCACGGCTCACGACCACGTGAGCCAGCGGGCTGATCCGAAAGGATCAGTGGAGCCCCTCCTTTTTCAACACCTGGATGCTCCTCCTCCTCTGCTGTGGCCTCCGGTTGCTTGGACGCTGCTACTTCGTGGCTCGATGCGCTCCGCAAGCGCTGTATTTTTTTTAAGTTCCCAACTAGGGTGGGGCCACGTTTCCAACCGCTCAACGAGGGGGGGGGGAGCGGGATTCTTTTTTTTTTTAATTCCTCGGTCGAACACGCGCAGTGTCCGCACGTTCCAACGGGGCGGGGGGGGCAGGACTGGACGCGCCCAGCGTCCGCGCATTCCATTGGAGTTTTGGCACGCAGGGGGGGGTGTTCAGCTCCTCCCCTCCTGTGTGTCGCGTCCGCACTGCCCCTCCGCTCAACGGGGGGGGTGACGTCCCCTCCTGCGCGTTGTGTTCGCACTGCCCCCTTCTGTGCGGGACAGCATCTGCGCGCGGACGTCCCTCCTGCGTCGCGACGCGTCTACGTCTACACGCGAACGTCTAGGGGGGCGGACCTCCTGTGTCCCTCCTCTGCGCCTGCGCGTGGAGACGTCTACTCAACGGGCGTTTTTTTTTTTTTTTTTTTTCTCGTTGCAGGTATAAATCGCTGCAAATCGCGCAGCGAATTTTTTTTTTTTTTTAAATACCTGAACAGAACGTCGCGCGATTGCGCACGACGTGAAAAGAAAATTGCCTCCCCAGCAACAACAGAGAAAAAAAACTGCGTCCTCCTCCAGCCTCGGCTTCTCACGCTTCTCTGCTGCAATCTGGCTCTGATGCCATGTAGAAATGCGAACTAGAAAATATTATTGCTGGGTGTGTTTAAATAACACAGGAGTACAAACTGCATTCCTGGATTAGCCCGGGTTGGGCGCATCTCAACAGGATGCAGGTATAACAATATACCAGCTGAACTTAATTAGACAAGACAGTCTAATAGAAGTTAAAGTACGCTAACATTCTTCACTATGTCCGTGGCACAATGGAATATGGCCTAGAATACAAGAGGAACAACAAATTCTTCTTACAGGGATACACGGACTCCGACTATGTTGGATCATTTGATGATCTCATGTCAACTTTAGGATATATTTTTCACCTTAGATCCAGTCCTGTCTCTTGGCACAACAAGAAGCAACAGGTGGTTGTTATTTCATCAACAGAGGCAGAATATCATGCCGCACGTGAAGCTATGTGCGAAGTGATATGGTTGCGTTGCATTCTGACAAGTATGGGTCATCCATCCAAATCTCCAATACACTTGTTTTGTGACAATCAGGGTGTTCTGAACCTAGTAAAGAATCCATTCCATCATGAAATAACAAAACACATTGACACACAATGTCATTTCATTCGAGATGAAGTTTTGAAGCACTGAATTCAGCTTCAACACATTCCCACCGATGCTGAAGTTGCAGACATTTTCACTAAGGCACTTGGACGTGTCAAATTTGAATTATTTCGCAGCTCTCTTTGTATTGCCAAATGATGTAATCAGGGGGGATGTTCATATAGCTAGTAGTTATATCATTACCTAAATAATGTAATAAGGGGGGATGTTAGCATACATTTGTTATCATATTATTGTTATTACATTATACTTAGCATAACTTGTTATTTGTTATAACATGGTCTCGTGACAGGTAGCCTCGGGCTCTCAACTTATGAAAAAACCAATGCTTCACCTTGTTAAATCCTTCGTCATCTGCCTCTGACCATAAACCTATTGAGTTCACTGACTATGAAGGACTTTTTCTGGTGGGGTGTATGGAATGAACATAAAGGGATATATTGATATACATTCATTGGTTTTTGGAATACTTTAGTACCCAAACATCCTAGAACAGTCGTGGAGGGTAATTTGACCATCAGAATATCTAGGATGTTAAATTTATAAGGGGAAATAGCAATAGTGATGTTGATGCTGGGATAAACAAAACCATAAGCATCAAGGAGATATTGAAGGCTCTCGTTAGTACCATTCCAAACTCCAAAAGCATCATCAATATATTATTTATACAAGCAAATATTTTCTAAAATAGATGGAAAAAGACAAAAAACTTGTAATTCCAAGTAACAATGAAACAAATAAGCATAGACAATTGTAAAATTGCTCCCCGTTATTGTACCTCTTTTTTGCCTGTATATCTTACCATCAAATTCCAGATAGTGTTTGTTCAGGACTAGTTTTGCAAGTTCGAGGATCAACTGAACCAAACTTGTTTTGAACCTTCCTGAAATCAAGTGTTGAAGATCATCCAATCCTGTTGCTATAGAAATGCTTGGGTATAGACTCTCAACATCAAAGGTGAACATAACAACTTGGATAAAAATCTCTTTCATGAAGGATTTTCATTAGGCTCAGCGAGTCTTGCAGATGATTTGGTTGCTCCAAAAGAATGGGGAGAAGTTGGTGGTGAAGCCATTTGGAGATAGGCTCCAACATATAACTGTAGTAGGATCATATGGGTCTACCCTTCATAGGTTGTTTGTGAATCTTTAGAATGAGGTAGAAAGTACAGACTCGAGAAATGATGAGGTTCTTTTGAAGAAGATAATCCACTATTTTTTGATCAAGGAGAAGACTTTTTTGTGCATTTTGAAAAATGGACTCAAAGCTAGAAAAAAGAGAGTTATAGGGGATAGAAATAACATCTTGGTAAACTTCCAGATCTAAAATTTTTCTAATATCTTCTTCCATGTACCATGCTTTACTGAGAATATTGAGGTCGAGATTTTTTTTAGTAAATCTTATGACAATGGAATAATCAAATCTGAGAGAGTGCAAGGCTCTTTCCATATGCTTGGGCAATGGAGGCTAGAAGGTACTCTCTATAGAAGCAAGTTGTTATTCAACTTGATGCTTTTTGTCCTTAAGAAGATCCAGCAGGGGTTGGTATTTCACATCAGGTTCCCGTGTAGAATTTGAAATACGAAAGGGAGAGTAGGTATATTATTCCTAGTTTGCGATGTTCCTTCCTTTTGTATCGAAAAACCATCAGAGCTTGAGAAGCCTAGAAAATAAAACATACTCCACACGAACATCATCATGGGCCATGGGAGATGGGACAAAGATATATTTCAATCCTAGCCCAAGAAGCTCTTTTTCTTCCATTGTGAGAGGTCTATCAAAGAAATTATGAACAATGGCATTTGTGATCATGCCATCCACAACACCTACCATACTCTTGCTGAAGAAGAGCAGACATCTATCGACAGGGCTGAAGATGGCACTCCAACTATTCAGTAGTGATTTACACCGCCATAGTGAGGACAAACTTGGGTCTACTGCAATCCTAGACCTGACTGCCTGGGAACAGATCTCGTAGAGTTGTGATTCATTTGGGAATCAAATCCTTGGAATTTTTTACCAAAGCCCCATTGTGACTGCTGCTATGCAGGAGGTATGAATTATTTCTCTGGTTGTTGCCATCGAACTCTACTCTGCGATTAGTCCCACAACCCATTTTTTGACTGGGATCACTGGTTTTATCTATCAGGGTGATTCTTCTATTGTTGTTGTTGGCCCAACCATTGAGGTTGTTGTTGTTGCTATTGTTGTTGTTGTCCGCTATGGGTATGACTCCGACTTCTATTCCTTCTCCTTCAATTTTTGGGTGAGGGATTTTGAGAGTTGGGTCAGGAGGAAATGACAAGATCTGTGACAAGTTTTTTGAGATCTTGGATCTCATAAAAGAGTGGAGCGCACTCCTTTTTTATGAGGGAAGTCATTGAGGTGTTGGCTTCATCCATGATAGTATCTTGTTGTTGTTTCTCAGCAACTTTTCGGGTGTCGATTGCACCTTGTTGGACCTGACGATCCACACACAATTCCATTTTGAGAGTGTTGGACTTCAAAGCAAAGTCTTCCTTGATTTGTGATTTCCAATGGGATGCAATCTCAAAATCGTAAACCAAAATCATGTTATTAAATATTTGCTCCATTTGCTCATTGAACTGTGTGACAACGACATCCTTCTGAACCTTCAAGCTCTCAAGTAATTTATTTTCTATTGAAAGATATACTTCCAAATATGCCTTCTAGAAATTCAAGGTAAGCTCAGCAAATTTATTGTCCATCTCTTCCTGAAGAGTAGGATCTGGAATCTCAAGGCCTAGAGGTTTCATGCACAAACTATTTGGCATGGTGCCCTCATCAATGCCTTTCTAGATTTTCATGATGAAGGTCTCGGTTTTGTTGACCTTGATGAACGTAGATCTAAAGGTTTCCCAAAATTTTGAGCTGATATCTTTAAGATTTTGTGGTAGATCTGGAATGCACATCGGGGGTTGCGATGCTTCAGGATAAGAAGAGCAGGACTTTGTTTGAGTGCATTCTATGCATGAAGTGGAAGCTTCAATCTCTGGAAGCAACATCCTAGATCTCTTTTGAACAAATCTGGTGTATTCCAGAATAGGAGAGCCTTTGTGAAATAAATGGGATCCTCTTCCAAATTTTGGATAACTAGGGCAGCATGCAACATCAGATTGAAAAAGTAAACTTTATATTCAAAAAGAAAGAAAAAATTTGCAACAGTACCTTAGCGCAACATAAATCAAATAACACAGAGGAAGTAGAAGCACAAGCGATCAATGCAAAAAGAGCACTTCACAACATAAGAACAAGAGAGACTAAAATAAAAGGGAAAAGATCCAAAAATGTGTTTCGCACCTTAATTTCTCATCAGTTCGGCTGATGATCAAACATTACATTCCATCTTGTTTATATAGATTTCTCAAGCCAGTGGGTGTGCCAGCCGACATGCCATGTGGCGAGAATCAAGAAAAAATGACCATTACCTTGGGATATGCCAAAAATGGTAGTGATTGCCAAGGAGAATCATTTATAAGAGTAATATTTTCACCTTATTACTCTTATAAAACCCTTAAAGTAATTTTAAATATACACTTATTTTTCACTACAACTTAAAATACTTAATGCACCTTAAAACTCTTTTAAGAACAACTAGTATAGTGCAATATTGTTATCACCTTATTACTCCCTCAAATGAAACTTATATCATGCACTAGTAATTGCTCCTAAATGCACTATAATCCCTATAACTTAATATAGTCTTATTTTTTGTAACTAGATAATAGGAAGATGATGTTTTTTTCTTTGAATATATATCTAACCCCTAATTTAATGTGTAGCTATAAACCTTAAAACAAACTATATTATGCACTCTCTTTTAAGACTATAATATGTAAACTTCTATTTGCAACTTCTTAAAACTTTAATATGGTGCTTAATGAAATTAACTAATGAATTAAATATACATGTTCATAAAATTAACCCTTTGCACCTAATTTTCTTACCTTTAAGATATCTAAAGATGAAGGATTTCTAGGTGATTAGATTCACCTTATTGCTATCTTTAACTGGATAAACTCGTAACTATTCTTCGCTGTCCTAAATAGCTTCTCAACTTACTAATTCATAGCCTAGTAACTCCTCTATCTTGCTACTTGAAACTATAGTGTGGTGATTTGAATTTTCCTTTAGTATGCTCTCTATAAATCCAACATTCTATAACTAGTAATGATATCCTAATTGATACCCCTTTGTATTCAATTTATACACTGAAACAATGTCCTTGAAAATCAAAAATTTGATAGGGAAATCTCCCAAATCATAGTTGAATTTTTACTTCAAGAATCCTTTAGTATTCTATTGAAAATTCAGCAAACCTCCTTTCTTTGAATGACCATTTTAGCCTTCAAAGGTAATATTCAAACCTGTCAAATTTGGTAGTAATGTTTAACTCTTTTCTCCTTCAACATCCTTGTCAAATTTTGACTCCAATCAAGAACTTCTTCTCAAGAATCTAGAAGTCTTGAGGTCCTTTAAAATTTGGTAAACTTATTTCCAAATTCTTCTTCTTTGGGCTTGTTTTTGGATGGAAATAATTGTCCCAAAGACTTCCCTTATCAAGAACTTCTCTTTGGTGGTAAATTTTTCTAATGATTTTTCCTAGTAACTCCTTTAATGGCCTTCTTTGAATATCCTTTAATGAGGCTCACCAAGACTTCTCCTTGTTTCTCCTTTATATATCTTGTAGGTCTCTTCAACTTCTTAGGCTCATTTCCTCTTCTCCTTCACGGTGAAGTCTTCAATATTTAATGGAGATCACCAAACTCCTATATTCACCAAGACTCTTCTCTAGAGTCTCTTTAATATATTATTTTTAATTTTTAATGGAGATCACCAACCTCTAATATTCTCCTGGACTCTTCTCTAGAGTCTCTTCAATGAATATACAACAAGGCTCCTATGGTCTTTTCTTCTTCTACACTCTATAGGTCTACAATATCTAGTAATGGGATATTTTCTTTAGGTCTCCAAATCTTCATTCTTCTTCCTATTTATTTTGGTTCTGGATTGATTCTTAAGAAGATATTATTCCTAGATATTTTATAGGAAGCTTCTCCACTTTATTTGAATCTCATTTTTCCTGCAATAAAGTTTTAAGACTATAATGGAATAAATTCTAAATCTAGAGATGATGATTCTTCACTAAAAATTTATCAATCTAGTGGAATCCTTGTTGAGTCCTAGTATTCATGAATTTTTCTACAATCCTGTGGAAATATTCTAGTCAAATTCAATATCAAACAAATTGTAAATAGGATTTCTATATTTCTTTCAATATCACTTGCAGCTCTTCCTATTTCCTATCGATCCACCATGTGCTCTGATACCACTATTAGATTTTGATGAGTATATAATATAGAAAATGCAACCACAATATGTAAGGCAAGCAAGTTATAATATATATATGATAATGGAACTATAATATGCAATAAAATAATGAGAGAAACTTCTACAATAACGTAGAAGTATGCCATTAATGTAAGCTCACAAAAATAGTAAAATGCAGTATAATGGAGGACATGAACACTCCATAAACTGATATGAAAGGACTACATTGTATAACACTACTAATCTATACTAACCACACTCTATATTCTCTCCTCACTATAAGGTCTTATTATAGGAATATAGGTTCCTTAACCCTCACTCTAAGGACTACATTTTGCTTTTTATAAGCATCTTCTATGTTTGGCTTAGTGGTTAGCAGCTTTTCCTGCTTCTAAACTATATAAGCCTATGTATTTCTTAATTTAATTTAATTACTAAGTGATATATTCTATATTTGGTATCAGAGCATTTGAGGGGTCAAAGCAATTTATCGGATCAAGGTGTGCTCGCAATATGAGGAAGACCAGGTGGGCCAAGTGGTTCCCACTAGACATTTGCCTGTCCATTGCAGACCATGCGGTGACCAAGGTTAGACTGACCATAATGTGGCTGACCCCTATCAGATACCTAGTCAGATACAAATAAGGATGATGCTAGTGATGTGGACACCTAACATGACTAGCGCAATAGATCGAACAAACCTAAATCTGGACAAGGACAACGTCAAGTGGTGGAACTCGACTAGACTTGCTAATAGGCCCAAGGGTTGATGCACCTGACATGGAAAACTACCATTGTACCTTACGACGAGATGGGAGAACTAAGACACATGACCACGCCAGCTAGGAAAAACCCTGACTAGCTAGGTCCCCGAAGTGCGGTAGCTGGAGTTGCCACCCACTAACGAGGAGTGTCATCCTCTCAGGCAAAGTGTCCCCGAGAGGAGACACCTCAATAGGTGAGGACTCACCTATTTAAACAGCTAAATAGCTATTTTCCCATGCATGTGGGATATAACAAACCTTAAAAGAGACACATAGTTACCTAGTCATCCTGGCAGACGTCAAACTAGTGAGATAATTCCTATATTTTGTTATCAATCACACCATTAGATATTTTTTCTACAAATAGTGATCGATCTTAGATGATTTTTTAGAGATTTTGGCTGGATTACTTTTATTTTTTTTGGCTTTATATTTTCTCTGATCTGCTCCCTCAGTCATCTCTGGCCGTCACAACAGCAGTACATTTTATTTTACAGCCATTTAATTGAGGTTTAAATCAGATAAATCATTGCTTAAAGGGGTATGTGTGTGTAGCAGACTTTTTGGGAAGTATTTGTATCTGGTGACGAGTTTGTTGCAACCATCTAGGAATAGTTTTTCTAAGGTTTCCATTAAGCATGTGACACTGCTATAGAGGATCACGAATAGAGGTCAAGCATAGTGAGGAGGCCGAGCAGAGTTTGAGTGTGGGGTTGAAAAGGAGCACCAGGGTGGTGGCTTGTGGAAGTGCCACCTGCTACTCATAGCTGCTAATAGGGTACGACCAAACCTTAAGTAAAGGGTTGTTACTCTTTATACCCATCAAGGTAGGTAGATCGGTTAGTCATCGACCAAACACTAAGGCGTCTGTGACTAGGAAGTTGGGGGATCGAATCTCACCGAGTGGTAATATCAAATTTTTTGTTTAGTGGTAAATTTTGTTTTGCACATTTAATATTAATTTTGTCTTTTTTTAATAATTTAATATTAATTTAATTAAAAATTCATTTTTTAAAAAAAATTAATGGTCTTTTAGTTAAAATTAATTTTTATTATTAATTAAAACTTTGATAAAATTTTATTTTTTGCAATTAAATAATTTACACAATTGCCTAAGAGGCAATATTTGTAGATGATTTGCACAATTGCCTAAGAGGCAATCTTTGTAACAATATTAAAAGGCTTTATAGGTGTTGATTTTCTGCTTTAAGGGGGGATATTTTTTGCATCAAAGGGGAATAATTTTACAGCCATTAATGATAAGGTCAAACGGAAGCTACTTTGTCCTACAATCTCTTCTAGCTAGAGAGACCTCTAAATCATTTGATTAAAGTGTGTGAATATATGGTCTAAATACCATCTTCAGTCAGCTCCAAGACACTATCATAGCAAACCTAAGAGAACCTGACGCTGGTTACAACAGTGATTCTAAAGACAATAATTCTTTTGATAGCCAACCTGAGTCAATATCTATTGAGGTTGCACCACAAGAATCTAAAATTATTTATCTGAGTAACAATTATTCTATTGAGCTAGTGGAGCCAAAACCACATTCACCTGATGTCATAATTATTAGTGACAACATTGATTTTGTTGCTGACAATTTTTTCAATGAAGTGATAGGTGAACCTATGCAGGTAGAAAAATATCTCTACGATATAATTGACCAAATGAGATTTGATTTAAATCTGTAATTTTATTTTGCACAGTATAGTGCATTATTTGTATTAAGGAATAAAAGAAGAGTATTTCTAGTTTATTTTCAAAAGTTATGGCATAAAATAATAATCTACCCATACCTGAGTTTCATGGGCTAGATTATGAGTATTGGTCCATCAAGATGAGGACCTTACTCATTGGCAAAGGACTATGGGATATAATCAAAGAAGGTTATGTCGAACCTTCATATTAGACCACTTTGAGTGCAGCAGACAACTAGACCAAGAAATATGCCCAAAAGAGCAACTCTTCTACCCTCTACCATATTCAAGCAGCTTTGGAGAAGAGCATATTTCCAAGGAGTGCTTCCTGTTTATCAGCCCAAGAAGCATGGAAATCCTTGAAGGAAAGTTATCAAGGTAGTGATCAGATGAAGCAAGTGAGGCTTCAAACCTTGAAGATGGATTTCAAAAACTTAAGAATACAAAATGATGAACATGTTGATGATTATTGCATTAGAGTGAAATCCATTGTAAACAAAATATAAACCCTTGGAGATGGCATCAAAACTAAAGTAATGGTGAAGAAAGTGTTGAGGACACTTCTTCCCAAATGGAATCATATAGTTTTCATTATTGAGGAGTCAAAATATCTTTCTAGCCTATCTTTTGATGCTCTAATTAGTTACTTGATGTCTCATAAAGAAATATTATAATTTTATCCATCAATAAGCTATGGAGGTGATGACAAAGCTTTCTCATCCAATGAGGGTGTAGGAAGAGGATAAGGAAGAGGCCAAAGAAGAGGTAGAGGAATAAGCATCTCAAGAGGTGGAAATCAAGCAAGATGTGGAAATCAAGGAATATGTGGTAATCAATCAAGAGGTGGCAATAAAGTAAGAGGTGGCAATCAAGGTAGGAGTGGAAATCAAGGAAGAGGAGGTGATAAAACAATGAAATATTATTTCAATTATGGCAACCCTGGTCACTTTGCTAAATATTATTGGTCAAATACTTCTCAAGTTGGAAGAGGTCAATATGGCAACTATGGTGAAGAAGAAGGAACTTCAAATCTATTTCTTACTTACGAAAAATCAGATCAAAGTCTAAATGACACTTGGATTTTGGATACTGGTTGTTCCAATCATATGAGTGGCAAATAATAGCTCTTTGCTACAATGGATTCCACCTACAAATCAAGAATCAAGTTGGGATATGACAAAGCTCTACAAGTTAAAGTTATTGGAGCCATGGAGGTTCTAACAAAAGAATGCACAAAGAAGGTAAATGACATCTATTACACCCCCAAAGTCCAACATAACTTGCTTTGTGTTGGACAAATGATGGAGAAAAATTATAGGTTTGTTTTTTATGAAGGAAAATCTGTAATTTTTTATAAGAACAATTGTAATAGAGTTTTTACCCAAGTACCTATGACACAAAATAGGTTTTTTCCTCTTAAGTTTTGGGAATAAGGTGGTTCTCAACTTGCTAGTAGTGCTATAGCAAATCCAAGTGTACTTTGGCACTTGAGATATGGTCATCTAAATTCTGCAAGCTTGAAATTGTTAACTTCTCAAGCTATGGTGTGTGGACTTCCAAAAGTTGATGAACACAAGGAGGTCTGTGAAGGGTGTGCTTTGGGAAAGCACTCTAGATCCAAATTTCCAAGAGGACAAGCATGGAGAGCTATCCATCCACTACAATTTGTGCATTCAGATATTTGTGGTCTAATGCAAACCAAAAGCATTAGTAACAATTCTTACTTTCTCACTTTCATTGATGATTTATCTAGGATGTGTTGGATCTATTTTTTGAAAACTAAAGTTGAAGCTTTTGATTGTTTCATAGATTTCAAAAATACTATAGAGAAACAAAGTGAGTTTATTTTAAAATGTCTAAGGACTGATAGAGGAGGAGAGTATTCTTCAAATGCATTTCTAAAATATTGTAAATATTTTGGAATAAAAAGGCAATTCATAACTTCCTACACTCCACAACAAAATTGTGTGGCTTAAAGAAAGAACCACACCATAGTAGAAATGGCTAGATTGATGCTTCAAACTAAGCATCTCAGTAATATGTATTGGGTCGATGATGTTAGAACTAGTGTTTACATTTTGAATAGGAGTCCTACTTCTAGTCTAGATGGGATCACTCATTATGAAGGATGGTATGGCAAAAAGCAAAATGTAAAATACTTTAAGGTTTTTGGTTGTCTTTCCTATGCCCACATTCCTGATGAGCAAAGAAATAAACTTGACTACAAAATTCAAGGATGTATTTTTGTTGGATATTGTGAGTCTTCCAAAGCTTATAGGCTCTACAATACCAAAACACATAAAATTATACTTTCCAAGGATGTAATTTTTATGAAGGGGGAGAATGAGGTCATCAAAAACTTTTTGTTGATGATGGATCTCATGATGCAAGTCCTTATCAGGTGTAGCAAGTGCAGCAAGTGCTGCCCACAAATAGCAAAGGAAGTCCTCCAAGCCCAAGTATGAGTACTAATTCAAGTATAACAGATGCTACTCTAAGTCCTTCTCCACAAATATCAATAAGTTCTTCACCTATGTATATTGATTCTCCATAAAGAGGTAAAAGAATACTTCAGTACCATCCATATTACCAAATGTTGGATAAGAATTTTTAGAAAAGATACACTAGAAATCAAGCTAGTGAAATGAATGCGGTTTTAAAAAGACTCGAAAATATACATGTGTGGTGACGATGACTCCCAATATCCTAAGAGAGATGTAGTCAATTATGTTTTAATGACTAATGTAGATATAGATCCATCTAGCTATGATAAAGCATACACTCATTATGTATGGCAACAAGCCATGGAAGGGAAATAACCTTTATAAAAAAGAATGATACTTGGGAGCTCATGAAGCTTCCTAAGTGTAAAAAATGTGTTGGATTAAAATAGGTCTTTAAGACCAAATTCAATGTTGATGGAAGTATTGAAAGACACAAGGCAAGACTTGTAGTGAAAGGTTTCACTCAAAAGTATGGGATTGAATATGAGGAGACCTTCGCTCATGTTGCTAGATAGGAGACTATCATATCAATACTTTCCTTGGCTGCCCACAAAGGGTGGAAAATTCAGCACATGGATGTAAAGAGTGTCTTTCTCAATGGGTACTTAAATGAAGAGGTTTTTGTGCAACAACCTCAAGGTTTTAAATAACAAGGTAAGGAGAACCTTGTCTACAAACTAAAAAAAGCACTATATGGCCTCAAGCAAGCACCAAGGGCATGGTACTCTCGTATTGATGGCTACTTTCAGGAGTATGCATTCACTCGGAGCAAAATTGAACCTACTCTCTACTATATAAAGTAAGGTAAAGATATTCTCATTGTATGTTTACATGTGGATGATCTAATATTCATGGTTAGTAGTGACAAGATGAATAAGGAGTTCAAACACTCCATGATGAAAGAATTTGAAATGAAAGATCTAGGTTTAATGCATTACTTCCCAGGCATGGAAGTTCATCAAGAAGATAAAGGAATATTTATATATTAACATAAATATGATCAAGATATGATTAAGAAATTTTCTATGGAGCAATGCAAGCCTGTTGCAAATCCCATGGGTCATGGGATCCAATTGAGCAAATATGATGGAGCACCAAAAGTTGACGTGACCACTTACAGAAGCATGGTTGGGAGTCTAATGTTCCCCACCAACACAAGACCTCATATTTAATATGTTGTTTGTCTTGTTTCAAGGTTTATGTCTGATCCATAAGAACTTCATTTTCAAGCAACTAAGAGAATTTTGAGATATGTAAAGGGTACATTGGATTTTTGGATCCATTACCACAAATGTAATTCTATAAAATTAGTTGGCTTTAGTGATAGCGATTGGGGAAGCAATATAGATGATAGAAAATCTACTTTAGGAAATTGTTTTAGTTTTGGTTCAAGACTAATTACATGGAGTTCCAAAAAGCAGATTGTTGTATCATTGTCATCTGCTGAGGCTGAGTATATACAAATCACACATGCTAGTACTCAAGATATTTGGTTGAGAAAAGTCCTTGAAGAGATTGGAGAGCAACAAATTTGTCCTACAAGATTGTATTGTGACAATATGAGTTCCATCCAATTGGCACACAATCCCATCCACCATAGAAGGTCAAAACACTTTGATATGAAGTATCACTTCATTCGAGACATGGTGGAGAAACAGGTAGTTGAGCTTCAACATTGCAACACTTTGGATAACATGGTGGATATCTTCACCAAAGGAGTTTCTAAAGCTCAATATGTAAATATGAGAGATTGTCTTGTAAGCCCTCTCGACTTTAAGGATGAGAATGTTATCATATAGGTTAACATTAGGTGATTTTATTTTATTTTTCGATACTTTTACTATGGTCGGCATATAATGTTTGGCTTGTTAGCACTCTAGGTAGAAGGAGAGTTTCATTTTTCTTTTTATAAGCATATTCTATGTTTGGCTTAGTGGTTAGCAGCTTTTCCTGCTTCAAAACTATATAATCCTATGTATTTATTATTTTAATTTAATTACTAAGTGATATATTCTATATGTACATGTGGATTACATGGATATTTACATAATTATCAATTCTAACACTTGTGCATTTATTACATGCTAAAGTAATTGCATAACTTTACTCTAAGGTAAACCCCTACTCTAGTAATGTACCAAAGGTGGTACATTAATATGTACCCAATAATGTAATATATTCTCTAACAATTATGAGATACATGCATTTTATTTTATTTATACAAATCTAAATTAAAAAACATAGAAAATAAAATTTTCATTATTGAAATATTTTACAAATATGATATGCATGTGGATCCTCCATACATGATGAAACACCAATAAATATTTTTATGCCCTTTAAATACAATCCACTTCATGAATATTATTTATATCACATGCATTTTTTCTTATAGTTTCTTCTCAAAAACAAAAAATAAAAAATTGTTTTAAGCTATAGAGTCATAGCCATTAAGTCTCCTTAGTGTCAATCCTTACTTAGGATATACATTTCAAAAGTTTGAACTAAATAAGATATAAATATATTTAAATATAGAAAATATTATGAACTTTAAATGACTAAATTAATTTAAAGTTAATTTTTTTTTTTTGATTGGTAGAAAGGGTTTTGAAAGGTCCCTAAACCTTGTACAAGAGAGATTACAATAAATCCAAATCGATCGAGGTGGTCCAAGAAGAAAGGAATAGAATGTTGGCAAACCTCCACCCTAGGGAAGGTGTCGCGAAATCGCGACCAAAATGGTGATGTCACGAAATCGCGACAAGAAGTGCCGTAGAAGCCGAAGGAAGAAAATAAGTCACAAAATCGCAACAAGAATCACCATCGGAGCCGAAGAAGGGAAGAAGTCGCGATATCGCAACATGTTGCAAAGTGTCGCGATATTGTGACAAGTTGCAGGGTTGGGTCCGGTTGAGAAGAAGATTCGCAAAATCGCGACAAGAAAAAGGAGTCGCGAAATCGCTACAAGAATTGAAAATGCTGCCGAAGAGAAAAGGTGTCGCGAAATAGCGACAAGAATGCAGACCGCAGTCGAAATAGAAAATGAGCCCCAAAATCGTGACGAAAGTGGAAGCCTGCTGCCAAGAATAAAAGGTGTCACGAAATCGCAACAAAAAGGAAGACCGTCGTTGGAGAGAAAAAATGTCGCGATATCGCGATAAAAATGAAAGTCCGCCGTTGGAGAGAAAAAAGGTCGCGATATCGCGACAACCTGGAAGCCCGCCGTTGGAGAGAAAAAGCGTCGTGAAATCACGACAAAAATGAAGACCGCCTTTGGAGAGAAAAAAATGTCGCGATATCGCGACAAGTTTGCGCAAAGGCACCCGGAGAGAAAAATTGTCGCGATATCGTGACAGAATGGAAGACCGTCGTTGGAGAGAAAACCTGTCGCGATATTGCGATCAAATGGAAGACCGCCATTGGAGAGAGAAAAGGTGTCGCGATATCACGACAAAAAGCAAGACCGCGCCTGAAGGCCAAAAGTGTTGCGATATCATGACAAGTTTGGGAAAAAACACCCAAAGGGAAAAGGTGTCGCAATATCATGACAAGTTTGCGAAAAAGTACCCGAAGGGAAAAGGTGTCACGATATCGTGACAAGTTTGCAAAAAAGCACCCGGAGAGAAAAGGTGTCGCGATATCGTGACAAGTTGGAAGACCACACTAGAGGGAGAGAAAAGTGTCACGATATCGCGACAAAAAGCAACCTCGCGGCCTGAGCAAAAAGGATAACGCAACAAGCTGAGATTTTGCAACCAACTTAGAAAAATGATGCGAAAGCACTCCAAGATGCCAAAACGCCATCGAAAAACCCAAAGACTAGTAACCCACTCACATTGTGCAAACATTGGAACTTGAAGAAACGTCCCTTAGACCGATTGGAAAGGAATCTCTCCAGACCTGAATGTCTGTTGCGTCAACTCCCTTATTAGCAAGCCAGTCCGCAACTTTGTTTCCTTCCCGATATTGATGTTGAATGATTAATTTTGGATAGACACCAATTAGTGTCTTGCATTCGTCGAAGATGGAAACAAGGGCCCGAGTAGGCACCAGAGGTTCCTTTGAGCCAGTTGATGCAATGCAATGAGTCTCCTTCTATGATGATTTTATTGATAGACAAGCCTTCCAAGAGAATCAAGCTTTGGAACAAGGCCCGAGCCTCGGCCATATTGTTGGACTGGATTCCTAAGTTCTGAGCAAAGGCCAAAATTATTTCTCCTCTGTGATTTCTGAGAATTCCACCTCCGCCAGCCGCTCTAGGGTTGCCTTTGGCTGCACCATCGAAATTGAGCTTGTGCCACCCAGAAGGAGGAAAGACCCACTTGATAATAGACCTGTCAACAGAAGTGCGGGGTGTTGCAAAAAAATTGAGAAGATTGAAATGATTTGCTAGATCCAATTCAAGTCCAGGAGGGGGAGGTTTGGACGATGAGATGAGAGAGGCATTCTCCGCAGCAAGGGCCAAGATTTTGGCAACAAAAATCTTCTTATCCTTGGCAAGGTTTTAAAAAATTCTAGCATTTCTCTCAAGCCAAATCTGCCACAGGAAAATGTGAAGGCACGCTTGCCACATGAATTTGAGTTGACTACTTTTGAAGGGCTGGGGCCACTATTGAAAAAGGAGGGGAATGGAATGAGAGAGGGCTATGGAGATGGCAAAAGTGTTGAAAACCTGGTTGAGCACTGCAAGGGAGAAGGGACATTCCAGAAAAACATGCACAGTAGACTCACAGGCATTTTTACATAGGATGCACCAATTGGGGATGAGAAGCCCTCTGTTTATCAGATTGTTAGTGGTGAGGATTCTATTTTGGATGGCCAACCAGTAGAAGAATTTAACCTTGGGAATGATCTTGGGAACCCAAACCAGATTGGTGGAGTCACGACCATCACTGGGAGCTTCTTGGCTGTAGTAGGCAGATTTAACAGTGAACTGCCCAGAATCTTCAAGGTTCCAAACCATGGAGTCTTCTTTGTGATATCTGGGGATTATGCAGCTCCTCAGTAAGTTTTGAAGCCATCTAAGTGCCTCGATGATAATTCTAGGCCCATTCAAAGCCAATTGTTTCCATTCGGGTCTTGTAGTACCTGGGTTGATGAAATGGCACACCTTATCTCCAAAGGTAGCTTCGGTCACCGTCTTGAGCATAGCAAGATGAGGATATTGATTGAGAGGTTTGTCACGGATCCAAGGATCGTCCCAGAAATGAATGGCCACTCCATTTCCAAGACACCACCTTAAACCTTCCATGATGATCTTCCTTGATTTAGTGACACCATTCCAGAAATGAGATCCGCCAGGAAGGTAGTGCTCTCCAAGAAAGGGAACCTGATGAAGGTACTTAGCTTTGATGATGTCAATCCAGGTGGCTTTTTCATTGATGGTAAGTCTCTAGTACTGTTTGGCAATGAGAGCCATGTTCATCCACTTGATGTCCCATGTTGCCTGGGACAAGGTTTGTTCCAAGAAAAAGGATGGAGGTCTCGGCTTATTTTGTGGATGATATAATTTTAATACTTATATTAAAATTATATTTTTTGAGCTAAAACCGATATGAAGCAAATATATCTAATCTTCTAATATTTTGCTGACCCCATATTATTATTCAATATACTTATTTAACCAAGCTTTGTTTTTATTTGTAATTTTATTGAAGGACATATCATAATAGATTATACATAATATTTTTGGTTTAAGACCAATTCTATGCCTCTAAAACCTATCTAGAATTAAAAATTAATAATAACCTTACTCATTAAATTTTTTAAGAACAAAAAACATAAAATATATAGATAAATTTTAAAATATTTACAAGACACTTTTATCCATTAAAATATTTTCTATAATATTATTCTAATCTAGATTTTTAATGTGTCAGTCATGACCTACTATTATAATACACAAAGCTTAAATGTTTATGCAATATCTAATCATATTTATAATAAAAAACTATATTGCCATAGGGAACATTTTTTATAGAGTCATAAAATAAACCTAGGAAATAATAAGGACCATCAAATTCTAGATATGATGGATCCTAATATCTACACCTAGACATAGTTTATAATTTATGTAAATTTATAGATTAGAAATATTCAAGTATAGATACTCAAAGGTTGTATATGACCATTATAGTTGACTATAGAATAATATGGATGTATACCATGGTCATGGTTATAGCTATGGATGAATCAAGGGAGGAGACCATTTACCACAATATGAAGAGCATTAATGGTCTTGAGTAGGGGATGATGCATATATATGTTGTATCCATGGTCATGATTGTGTGAAAGTGAAGGAAGGACACTTATGAGTAGGGGAAAGATATAATACATGGAGACTTGATGGTAGGGTATGGTTATACTAGATTGTCACCATAATTCAAGAAATTCTTGAATTATTGTTAGTAAATAATATTTTATATAATGTATATGACAATATTTTTCAAGCATTTTCTTGATTCCTTTTTTTCAACTAAATATATATTTTTTCTAACAACTTTAAAATTTAAAAGCATTTTTAATTTTAAATTGAACTACGATAATAAATAATTTAAAATTATTTTCATTACTAGAATTGGCTTGATTTCTTCTTTAGTTAACTAAATTTGGAAATAAATTTGTAAGGTTTTATAAAAAAAAAAAATTTTAAACCCTAAGGGTATGAGTTGGATTTATAAATTCCTTTAAATTTGCAATTACAATTGTAATTGTAGCTTGATTTTAGTTTTTTATATATTTTTTAACAAGCTTACACACAGTGTTCAGTCTCCCAAAAGAGGAACCCAAACCCAAACCACTATGGTGTCCCATAGGGATAATTAATAGAAATATTGACTTAGTTACCAAGGATTTAAGTTATCTTTATAAAACCCTATACGTTTTTCTTGAAATTTAATTTTGTATCGATTTTATACAATAATAATTAAGTTAAATTTATAAAATCTCTAAAGTTGTACCTAATAATAAAGTATGTTTCCTATGGTCTTCATATTATTTATCAAAAAAATTCATCCATTGATGTTTACCTCATTTTTTCAAATAGATTCTATCCAACCTATATTTCCTCTTCCTCCCATTTTTCTATATTATTCCTATTCCATGAATATTTTGGGTTTATATTTCCAACAACTTTTTTCATTTTTGACAATATGTTTATCATTACAAGTGGTCACTTGCCTTTGTCCCTAACATATTTGATTTCTATTAATTAAAATAGAATAAATTAGTAAGTCATATAAGAAAGAGGATGGCGGCATAACCCTTGTTTTATATTCTAATTTTGATCTAAGATTCATGATTGTGCTATGGTGGATAAAATATATCAACTATGGATGTTTACCTCATTTTTTAATGGATTATATCCAACCTCTCTTTCTTCTTCCTCCCATTGTTCTATATTATTCCTATTTCATGCATAATTTGGGTTTACATTGCCAATAACTTTTTCATTTTTTGAAAATATGCTAATTGTTACAAGTGGTACATTGAAGTCTTTATCTCTAACCTATTTGATTTCTATCAAGTGAAAAAGAAACAAACTATTAGGTCCATGTAATAAATATATTGATGGTATAATCCATTTTTTTACTATTTTTTTGACCAAGAATTCATGATTGTGATCTAGTAGCACTACATAATGACACCATAGAATGATGCTTATATTATTTTGGTGTTAAATAGCATCATAGTAATGCTATGAAGAATTACTATTTACAAAGATTTTATTCCTATACACATATATTTGTTTTTTATTTCCACCCATAATTTTTTTATATTTAACAATATGTTGGTCATTACAAATGGTCATTCCTAACATATTTGATTATTGTAAAGTGATAAAGGAAAAAACAAGTAAACCAATGTAATAAATGTTAGGATAGCATAACCCTTGTTTTTTATTCTAATTTTAACCTAGATTTCATGATTGTTCTATTATAGCCTTACATAATGACACCATAGAGTGATACTTCTATTATATTAGTGCTAACAAACATCCTACTAATACCATCAAGAACAATTAAGTACAAATATTATACTTTTATTACATATATAAATTACTTTTATATTTGCATTATTGTTTTTCATTTTTGACAATGTGTTGATCATTATATGTGGCCACTTGATGAATTTATCTCTAACATCTATGAATTTTTATCAAGTTATGAAGGAAAAAAGTATTAGATCCATTTAATAAATGCAAGGTTGACATAACTCTCTCTTTATTTATTTTTTTAACCAAGGGTTCATTCTTGTGTTATGATGACACTACATAATGTACCATAAATCAATACTTCTATTATATTGGTATTGACCTAGAATATCATGTTGAGTGGCAGTGAATACTTATCTTTAATGTTATACCCACTTATATTATGAATTTTATTTTCCTTTTAAGCTAATAATTTTGTTATGTACTTTTGTTTTTTTATTTTGATGTAGTTATATTGATGCCTTATTTAGTGTTTAACTAATATTGACTTTAATTTACAATAGTTTTATCATTTTTTGCATTGAGATTTCATTTAAAAATAGGTTACACTCATAGCTTCATATTTTACATTCTTTTAATAAAAGTATCAAGCTTAACTATCATGACCAAGCTTACCCAAAGCCTTAACTTTAATCTATTGTAGTATTATTAGAACAATTATTATAATAGAACATAATGCATTGCTTTAGATTAGTTTTTTCTATTCAAGCATCTCTAATTTATAGGAATACTTTCGATTAGTGTTGAGCTATAAAAATTTTGAGGCAAGATAAGGCTTACCTCACTAGCTTGTTGCACCCTTTAGCTAATAAATTAAATTTTATGATAGTGTATTAAGTGACACTTAGATATTTGTAATTTACCTTCATATTAAGAATATTTATTAGATCTATTTTTTTGGAGCAATACTAGTGGTTTTGTAGCCTCCTCTAATTTTATTACATCTCATACATCTATCATTTCAATCACATATCAATCCCTTAAAAATAAACAATCTATTTATGTATTAATTATTTTTTATTTGTTTAACTTCCTCAATTTTTAAGCTTTGGAATATTCAATATGTATTCTTATCTTAGATACAACTTAGCATCAAATATCTAAATTATTCTTAATATTAATGATGACTTTATATATCATTAAATCTTGTTCATAGTTGAATAATATCGAATACTACCCTATTTCTAGCTTATCTCAATCTACAAGGAACAAACTAAATAATACTATTGCATAGAACATGCATTTGTATGATACAAAAACATACACATATATTTCATTCTATATTATTATTACCCATCCTAACGCATTTTTAAATTAATATACCTCCTATTTTTACCATGTATTATAGGTACTTCATTTTTTCATATCAATTTTATACACCTTATTATTTCTATGAAAATGGTAGTTTTATTTTCAATAGGTATATTAACCTCCCTATATATGAATTGAATATGTACAAGGATACTTTTATTTTCAATGTGAACTTGAATACCAGTATAACCAAAATTTAATTTTTTTTTTTTTTAAATCTTCCACTATAAAAATAATAACAATAGTTATTATAACAAAAATTACTCCATATGTACAAATCATGGGTTTTTTATCATAATAACTTCCTTTTATCAAGGATACAAAGCATTCCACTCATGATTTTATGTGTGTGATTGCTTTTATGTTAGAGGAATAAAAATGAGGATGAAAATTTTCATGTATTTTTATGTGTGTAATTGCTTTTATGTTAGGTAGGGAAAATTTTTCCCTTTTGGGTTGGCTCATTTTTTTGATTGGCTCCTATTCTTTTTCTATGGTAAAGTCATTCATGAGTAATGAAGACAACCAATCCCATTCTATGATTGAATGAGGAGGAAGTGATTCATATTTCCTAAGAGCTTTTCCCTTGAGATGCCAAAAATAGTATTAATACCACATCTTACTCCATGAAATTATATGTTTGGTATATGAATACCAATTCTCTAAGGTGTTTTAATGGTTTTATTGGGCCTTCGTTGGTGTATTTTGATAGTATTATTAGTATATATTCAAGTAACTTCTTCCATGTATTAGGTTATTTTTGGGGGCTTAGAGGGCTTGATCCTACATCATCTAAATGAATATGTGTTAAGGGGCTAGCCATTTAAGATATGATAACATACTTTGACAAAATATTTTATCTATATACCTTTGGGATTCTTTTGTTGATGCGGAATAACCAAGTGAATATAACTTCTTGCTTACAAACATAGATAGATAGAGATATTCACCCAAAACTCAGTTTAATATCTTTAGCAACAAATTATTCTAGTGTTTGTTCTAAAATAGAGTTTCCAAGTGATACACGAGGCTCTTCAATAAGTAGAAATAAACCAAGACCCTCATCAGGTCTCAACCTTACTCCTTGTTACAATTTTAGGACCAATGATGTGTCACTAGGGTCCCACTAGTTATGCAATTAATTTTTTTCATCTTTTATTATCCTTGCTTAGGAAAATGATATCTCACATGGAGCAACATAGTGGGTCATAATTGAAAGCACAATTTTTGGCTCAATCATGGGCCTTCAAGAGTTTTTACAAATTTGAGTCCTTGTTAAGATGTGATCTTCAAGGTGCTAGTTGTTCAACAAAGGAAATGGGTGAGAGAAAGCAAACAAACTCAAAAAAGAAAAAAAGGGAGCAATGCTCCAAGAGATCCACTAAAATCTTCTTGTAAAAATATGCTTGAACATGATGTGCTACTAGTGAACACTTCCTCTTCTTGACATAGTGAAGTAAGTTTGAGATTTACCAAGTATATTCATGCATAATAAGGTGGGTCCTACAAGACATCCAAGCTAGTCAGTGACTCAGTTTAAAAATAGACGTAGGCCCATCACACACATATACACTCAGTGAAATCTAATATTCAAGGAAATGATTACAAATACATACACATACATAGCAACGAGTCTATAGGTAATGCAAAAAAATAGATACAAACTCCCATGTATATATGAATGCAAGCAAACTTTTATAAATATTTTTCCAACAGTGAGGGTTCAAGATTTCCCATAAGCCACATAGGAACCACTACTATTTTTATAGAGAGAAATAAAAAGAAATCCTACAATTGTATACCATTGTAAACTTGTTGATCATTTATAAAGCTAATATTATTGTTATTTGCAGATTACATCAGAAGAATTTTACTCCAATATTATCTACAGCTAGATTTGACAATCACATCTATTTTTTCTAGGGATTTTGATTAATGAATGATGTACTTCTTTGATCATAATGACTCATCAGCATGGGACTTTTAGTATCATACTTCATATTCAATGAATGTATGAGATAATTACTCAAATTATCTTCTAGTAGGTGGCCTTTGTATCTTTAATTATGTCATTAATTTAGTTTATCTACCGCCATAACTTTTTATTTGACTCAGTCATCCATGTTTGTTTGGCATCTCTCATAGACTAGTCAAGAATTTATCTATTATGCTTTATTGTTGATCATAAAACCTTTGATATTAGGACTTATCCGAAAGGGTGGGCTCCTCTAGTGATCCTTTGGCTATCTATCAAGACTTTTTCTCAATGATATTTTTTTATAAGTCCCAATTATTAGAAGTTACTTTAGCTTGTTCTCTATGAACTAGACAAAATTTCAATCATGAGTGGATTTTACCTTAGTCGCGAGTGGGTAGTGGTGAACCACTATAATAACAATATTACATTAACATCAAATTAATGTTAATAGTAACATACGTACATGTGTATTTGTGTATGTGTAGCACCATGTTTTATGATAATATGGAGCATAATCCACACTCAATAATAAAATTTAAGTTTTAAAAAATAATTAAGTTTAAAATAAATTAGCTAATAATATTAATTAACCATAAATTAAAACTATGGTAATTAGTAATTTGATTATTAATTGATGTAATTAATTATTTATTATATGTTATTAATATGTAATATAAAATTA
This sequence comes from Wollemia nobilis, assembly GCA_028583015.1. NCBI lineage: Eukaryota > Viridiplantae > Streptophyta > Pinopsida > Araucariales > Araucariaceae > Wollemia > Wollemia nobilis. The sequence continues at coordinate 1,257,684 of JAQPPZ010001862.1, forward strand.
TCTTTGTCTTTTGAAATAAGTTTCCCTTATTAGAAAATCCTATCATTGAGTCCTTTATATAATCATTGTAAAAAATAAATTTACTCTCATGTAAAACTATATAAATGTAAAAATTGAACATACAAATAAAACCATCATGAGGTTCGTGGCCATAACCACCTTAAATAGTAGTTCATCTAGTTTATATACTAGATGAACATACAACATACCATGGAATCAGTCACAAGGGTCGTTGCCATAACCACCGTGTCCTCCATTGCCATTGCCACCACTGCGACCATCACCATATCCGTCAGCATTAGATAATGGCCAGCAAAAGAGATCATGTAATATTTGAACAACGATCCATTCTACACTCTAACCTTGTAGAACACAAACCAGCTTTGAATTTTTAAGATACCAGTTGTCCAAGATTTGAAACGCCAATTGAAATAAGAAAAGATCACTTTTAATTTATGAATTGCCTTTAAAATTGGAGGAAAACCTGCAATTGATATGTAATAAATATATTGTTCTTGGATTATGTTTCAACTAAAATTATAATGACCTATTATATATGGATCATGGGGTGCCATTAAAGGACATACCCCTTCATGATTTAGTTAATGAATTATAGAATAGTAGATGGATAGTTAGTGTTAGGAGTAGATCCTAACATGCCACCCTCCTTAAAAAGAGCTTTGTCCTCAAAGATGGAAATGTGGAAATTGTTGCTGAATATAGTGAAGAGTCTCCCATGTAGCGTCTTCTAAAGGTAGACCTTTCCAGTGGATCAAAACTTTCGTGATATCTCGATTATGAAGGTGACAAGAGCGATGATCTAAGATAGCTTTAGGTTCAACCAAAAGTACTCCATCGTCGGTAAATTTAGGAAGGTTAGTTTGTATAGTGATGTTGGCTCCCACCACTGGCTTAAGGCAAGATACATGAAATACAGGATGAATTTTGGAAGTTGGTGGCAACTCTAGTTTGTAAGCAATAGCTCCAATACGTTGGAGAATCTTATAGAGTCCATAAAAATTAGGCGCTGACTTCTAGGAGCCTTTTTGTTTGAGAGAGGATTGACAGTAAGGTTGGAGGCATAAGAAAACCTTATCACCCTCCTGAAAACTACGCTCACTTCTATGTTGATCGGCTTGCTGCTTCATGCAATTTTGGGCGATGTGTAAGTTCTCTTTTAGGATCCATAGAATGTCATCTCGAGTAGAGAGTTCCATCTCCACTGCTTATACCTTTGTAATCCCTAGAATATAAGAAGTGATTGATGGTGGTGTTTGACCATATAATGTTTCATGAGTCATTTTGATGGATTTATGGTAGGACGTGTTATACCACCATTCTGCTAACGAAAGCCACTTTACCCAATGGAGTGGTTTAGTAGAGACAAAACAATGAAGGTAAGTTTCTAAGCATTTATTAACAATTTTCGTCTAGCCATCAATTTGAGGATGGTAAGTGGTGCTCCTATGAAGTTGAGTACCTTGTAATTTGAACAATTCCTTCCAGAAAGTGCTAGTGAATTTTGGGTCACGATCACTAAAAATCGTTGATGGCATACCATATAATTTAAATATGTTATCAAGTAAAATATGGGCTATAGTACTAGCGGTGTAGGGATGAGCCACTGGACAAAAATGGACATATTTGGATAAACTTTCTATGACAACAAAAATTATTGTTTTTCTTCCTGATTTTAGTAAGCCTTCAATAAAATCCATAGAAATATCCGCCCATGTTTTGGTTGGTATAGGAAGATGTTGAAGTAATCATGGAGTAGCAGTTGTCTCTTCTTTATGTCTTTGGCAAGTTTCACATGCTTTTACAAATGTTTTGATGTAGTTTTTCATAACTACCCAATAAAAATATCTAGTTGCTCTTTTATATGTTTTTAAGAACCCTGAGTGTCCAGCAGTGGGTGAGGTATGTAATTCATGGAGAAGTTTTTCACAATCAGAGGAATTTGGGACAAGGATCATCCTTTCTTTGTACCTTAATATATTGTTCGTCCAAGTGTATGGAGGTTTGCTATTAGGATTATGTTGGAGTTGTTGAATTAGGGTGTGGGTAGTAGGGTCATTAATCCATTCTTTGTATACCTCATCTAGCCATTTGGGGATAAGGGAGGAAAGAGCATGGACTTGAGGCATGTCTTCAATTTTTCTAGAGAGTATCGGTAGCCATGTTGTCCTTTCCCTTTTTATATATAATTTTGTAATCATAGCCAAGTAGTTTAGTAACCCGCTTTTGTTGTTCTATGGTGTTAGTACGTTGTTCCAAGAAGTATTTTAAGCTATGATGGTTAGTGCGTATAATTAAATATTGTCTAATAAGGTAAGGTCTCCAATGTTGAATAGCCTGAAAAATTGCCAACATTTATTTTTCATAGGTAGAACGGGCTAGATTCTTTTTAGAAAATGCTTGGCTTGTAAAAGCTAGAGGTCTTTCATATTGCATGAGTACGAGTCCTATTCCGACCCCCAAGGCACCACTTTCAATGATTAATGGTTCAGAAAATTTGGGTGTATCTAGGACAGGAGTGGTACACATTGTATTTTTCAATGTACTAAAAGCTTCATCTGCTTGAGATGACCACTTGAAGACATTTTTCTTAAGCAATGATGTTGGAGGAGCTGTAATTTTTCCATAATTTTTGATAAATTTTCATTAATATCTTGTTAGCCCCAGAAACCCTCGTAGAACTTTTAATTTTTTTGGAATAGTTCAACTTTTCACATCCTCAATTTTGCGAGGATCTACCTTAACTCTGTCTTTAGAGACAATGTGTTCTAAGTATTCGATTTCTTCCTTTCCAAAGGAACACTTTGATTTCTTTGCATAGAGTTGATTTTCCTTCAATATTTTCAATGCTTCGCTAATATGGTTCAAATGATCTTCCCATGTTTTCTTGTAAATCAGGATGTCATCAAAGAAAACTAAGATAAATTTGCGAAGGAAAATGTGGAATACCTTGTTCATTAAACTTTGAAAAGTGGAAGGAGTGTTGGTGAGGCCAAATGGCATCACCAAGAATTCATAGTGCCATTCATGAGTATGAAAGGTGGTCTTTGGAATGTCCTTTTTGTTAACTCTGATTTTGTGATAGCCCAATCGTAAGTCTAGTTTGGAAAAATAAGCAGCCCTGTGTAGTTCATCTAGTAGCTCGTCTATGACTAGAATAGGAAATTTATCCTTGATGGTCATTTTTTTAAGTGCTCTAAAATTGAAACATAAACGTCATGACCCATAATTCTTCCTCACTAATATAACTGGAGAGGAGTAGGGGCTTCTGCTATGTCTAATGACCCCTGATTTAAGAAGCTCTTGTATTAGCTTCTCTATCTCAGTATTTTGCAGATATGGATAACGATAAGGCCTAATATTAGGGGGTGGATATCCTAGAAGTAATTGAATAGAGTGATTGTGACTTCATTGTGGAGGTAGTACTTTTGGTTCATTGAATACTTCTTTATGGTGTTCTAAAATCTTCTATAGCTCTAGCGCCTCCTATTCTTCGTGAGTGGGTTGGATTGAAAATAATTGGTCTACGATTCCTTTGCTTCATTTACGCATAATTTTCTCCATTCTATGATAACTTATGATTTGTGAGGGTCCATATTTTAATCCTTTGATAGTATAAGTTTGATTCTTCTCTGTGAACTTCATCCATAATTTATCAAATTCCCATTGAACTATACCCAATGTTCATAGCCATTGTACTCCTAGTACGATGTCACAAACTCCTAGGGATAGTACATACATGTCTCCTTTCATGTTATAATCTCCCATAGTTAGTTTAATATTTTGGCATTTACCTTTACATGCAATTTTTCCTCCATTTCCAATCATCTCTTTGAAATTAGTATAGGGATATATAAAATAATTAGCTTTTTTAGCCACCCTTGGATCGATAAAGTTGTGCATGCTACCCGAGTCTAGGAGCACAATAAGGTTTTGTTTCTTAAAATTCCCTTTTACCCTCATCATTTGTGGAGCAAAAAATCCTACAAGGGCATTGAAGGAAAACTTAGGTGTATTTTCCTCTTCACTTTCTGGTGTGTCGGATACTACTTCTACTTCTATCTCAGTTTCTTCTTTGGAGGAATTGCCATAGTCCGTAGCATCCAAAATATACAACTTCCATGAGGTGCATTTATGATTTTGGTCAAATTTCTCATCACAATGGTAGCAAAGACCTTTAGCTTGTCTTCCTTCATTTCTTCAAAACTAAGGCGTTTAATTGGTAGGGTTGGGTTAATTTTGGGAATTGTGTATGAATTTTGTACCCTTATATTTTGCACGGTTATGGGGTTAGTGTAACTATTTGATGATTTCCCCATGGGTGGTTTCCCCAATCGGCATTGTGCCCTAATTTTATCCTATGCTAGTTTCACCAATCCTATGGTCTCCATCATTAGGGTTATGCATAGTGGCGACTATTCATCAATTGGGCGAATATTAGGATTTTCAAAATTGTAAATTGGCGAATATGAGGACCCTCGACGTTGGCCCATTCACCTAAAATTTTTAGGACCAATTTTTCATTAGATTCAACTCGCCATAATATATATCCGAACATAGGTATACTTGTACTTGTTGGAAAGCTCTTTTTAATACTGATCTAATGGTGGTGTTTTTATGAAGTTATAATATGATTTAATATGTCAAAAGTGGCTCCAAATATGACCTTATATTTTAGGGCTTCAAATACCTCAAATTTTGGTATGAAGATGCTCAATTTTATTTTCTTAGGATTCTCCATGATTCACCTTGATTTTGATTAGGATTCACCATTTTTTTACAAGTACATTTTGAGTCCAACCCCTTATGCATAACCCTAACCATCATATTTGTGGGTCTATACATTTGTACCTCTATTAGGATTTCTTCTTTTAATCCAGTGATGAAACAATCTTGAAAGAAGGAAGCATCTAACCCAGTTGTCTGATTTGCAAATATTTCAAATTCAGCTTGATATTCTTTTACCGAAGTGGTTTGGCATAATTTTTTGAGAGCTCCTCTAAAATTTTCAAAAGCGCTAGGTCTAAACCGCACTAATAATTTTTTTGTAAATGTGAATCAAGTAGGATTACCGTTGGTTTTTTCAAACCATTGGTACCATTAGATGGCTTCATTATCTAAGTGAAAGGATGTAATATGCACTTTTTGTCTTTCAGATATTTGATTTAATGAAATATATTGCTTTGCCCGATAAATCCAATTTGTAGGGTCACCTCCTTAAAACTTTGGAAAATCCAACTTGGTAGTCCTGGGTAGGATGGATGTTTGTGGCCCTCCCAATGGTGATTGGGTTGGTCATCCTTTGTTAGTTTGATTTTTTTGCGTTAGTGCCATATTCTGACTGATGAATTCTAGTTTTATGTTTAATACAAGTACTGTTTCCTAGAGTTCTTGTGTCTTAGAGGTGTTCTTCTTTTTTCCTTGGTGAATTTCTTGAAGAATGTTTTCCATAGTGATGTCTTGTGATCGTCATCCTTAGGCCATTGTAGTAGGGTTCAACTCCTTCCTTGGGGTGAAAAAAGTACACTATTTGATGTGGTTTGACTACTTTTTTAACAAAATTGTCTTGACAACTTTTTTATATTGTGAAGTTGTACAACTTTTTTTTTGAAAATTTGTCAAAAAATGACTGCAATTTTTTTTTAAAAGTTGCTTAACAAATTTATTTAAGGTCAAAAGTTGCTTAACAACTTTTTAAAATGTTAATTTCTCAAAAGTAATTTGGTTTTCGCAAAAAAAATTGGGCTCTACCCTGTTAATTTAATGTTACTATCTTTATGTCTCTGATATTTATTTAAAAAATAGGTGATGACAGATCGGCATGACACACGAAGCAGGAACGGTAGGCGGGCGGCATACCGGCATGACACACCAAGCAAGCATGGTAGGTGAGAGGTGGAAGGCTGAGCAGAGTGTGGTTGGGGCAAGGGTGGATCACATCAAGGGCAAAGAGATGGCAGTGAAGATGGAGTCGAAGGTCAACGGATTTGTTAGCAAGGTCAAAAACCAATGGTAGTGTAATTGGTGGTAGTATCTTATGAGCAGGAGAATGACACAAGTGTGGGCTAGATTGGTTTACGTGTGTGTGTGGCTACCAGTGGTAGTCACACCTATGTAGAGGATTTTATGCACTTTTAAACCATTTGCAACCCATTGCCTATTAAATATGGGATATAAGTCGTAATAAATTTTTTTTAAGCTATTACCTATGCTTTTTCCCATCATCAGACTCCGATCATTGGCTTCCCTTTTCCAGCGATCAAAAATTGTGTAAACTTTATATTAAATTTAAACTTTTATAATTTCTTGCTAGTTTTTCCTATAAGCTTGACGAAAAACGTCAATTGAGTTGTTTTTTGATTGTTTCTCTTTTCTTTATGACAGAATTTTTGATTTAGAAACCTTGAACGTACAGTTCAATGATATAAGATGTATTTACTATGATTTGTGGTGGATTTCTTCCTACAGATCAAAACTCTGGTGTTGTTCTCAATAACCAAGGTGTTCTGTTTCACCTAAGAATGTCACAAGTTGCTTTGACCATGAATGAGTTATGCTCCTACATGATGAAATCTATCACACCATGCTGATTTATAATATTTTTAACTTGCTTTAATTGATGTTTCTTGTATTGCAATATGTCACAATATCTTTGTCGATTAAGAGGGAATTTTTTTTTTTTGCTTCATACTAGCTCTGATCCAAGTTGTTAAGATACCAGTTGTCCAAGATTTGAAACGCCAATTGAAATAAGAAAATATCACTTTTAATTTATGAATCACCTTGGAGTAAAACCTACAATTGATATGTAATATATTGTTCTTGGATGATGTTTCAACTAAAATTAGAATGACCTATTATATATGAATCATGGGGTGCCATTAAAGGACATACCCCTTCATGATTTAGTTAATTAATTATAGAATAGTAGATGGATAGTTAGTGTTAGGAGTAGATACTAACATAATTAGCCTTGCCACTAACTCGGCTATTTATAACATTTTTGTTCACCCCACTAGAGCGCACTGCACCATGATAGTAACTTCTGATATGCACTTCTTACCCTCTCAATGATGAACAACTACAGTGTCTTATATTATTTTTCATAGCATTTCTATGTTATTTTCTTAGCTTATGACCAAACTATCTTACATAAAACAATCCTTGTTCTTATCACCTAATATAGATTTAGATTGCTCCTCCATCTCATCAATATAGTTCTCATCCTCTCTTCAACTTTTGAAGTAATACTCTTCATAGACAATCTTATCGTTGTCAACTTTCTATAATCATAATAACAAAAAAATTGCATGTATTATAAAAAATTATTTACTTTTGTGTAAAAATATGTAAACTCAAATAATTCAATATTTAAATGCATGTTACAAAATAAATTAATATTTTCTCACATAACATTTTTAAACCATTCTAGTCAATATTTGTAATCATAAAAAATAATTGATTCACCAAATTAATGTGTTGCATAAATAATTTGTTGGCAATTTTGGGTACTTTGGGTACATTGCCTTTGCTCAAGTGTATAAGTTGTCATTGATGTCAAGAAGCTTTTGAAGGAATTTGATTTGATGTCAAAAGAATCTAAGTTCAAGGAAGGGTTTTTGTGAAAACCAAGGCGGACAAAATAAAAGGTTTTATTTAAAACCATGGACAACATATTTGAAATTGGTTTTTCTTAAAACCCAAGTTGGCTTTTCGTTTCATTGAAAAAGGTGCCCCGATGATGGAGATATTTAATTTTAAATATTTAGTTTAAATTTTATTTATTTAAAATATAAATTAAAATTTTAAAATTAAATTAAAATATTTTCCATCGACGGAAATCATGTTAAAAAGGGTCGACGCTTTTATTAAAACATATACCTTATATATAAAGGGAGCAAATCAAATGTTGGTTGTTGAGCCATTGTTTTAATATTTGAAAATGCTAATGATGCGATCGGAAATTTGATATGACATTGGAAGGTGCAGTTAAAGAAGGGACGAACAATATCGTTTTTTGAGCAAGTATAGAGCATGTGATTCAAAATTTTCAGCGACGTGGCAGTGAGGGTTACATAATTTACGAAAGGATAAAAAGAAAATAAGGCTGCTATTCGTGTTTTTCGTTTCCATCCGATAGTGTGGAGGAGTCGGTTGCTTGTTCGAATGAAGGTGTTGCGATCTGGGAGGTCCTAAGGTCAAGTCGCAGCGGCGTTAATTTTTTATTGTTGGAAGAGGACGAAGGAGTTAAATAGGTTTTTGTCCATTGTATTCTCATCCAAGTGGATAGCACAGGTGGCCACGGATAGTTTTGAGTTGATGAAGGTTGGAGGGTCAAAACCCATCCGCACCAATGTTTTATTTTCAAAGGTATGACTCAAAGTTTCTTTTGTGATTAAAGTTTAGAGAAATAAGTTTTACAAAGAGGGAGTCATAAGGCTTTGTTTAAACTTTAATTTAAAGCTTTCAATTGGGAGTTATAAGAGTTTAGATATTTGTGAAATTAAAAGGTATTTTATGTTAAAATTAATTGGAGAGGTATAATAAGTTGAGTGAGAGGAGTAATAAGGTGTAATTGTGGATTTACATTACATTGTGAGAAAGATTTATTTTCTAACCTTCTTGAGATTGGCATAGAAGTTTGTTGTGGTTGTGGCAGATGTATGAGACCCCTTCATCATCAAGAAAAAGGTATGGGCACATTCTTCTTATGAGTATGATTGGTGTATGTTTTCTGAAATAAGGTTGGAGTGAAAAGGTATTCTACTAGGTATCCTAATGGCTAGGTGTAAATCCTATTTTCTGGTTTGTTGAAGACTACTTATGCATTGTTATCCTTAAGGAGAGTTTTTGGTGAATGCATAATTTTTGGTTTGAGATAGTGGAAGCTTTGTGCACTAGGGTTGATATTTGTGAGTCTTGCTACTTGCATTGAGATGGTGAAACCCTTAGTTGGCTGTTTTGATATTAATGGTTGAGTTGCTTCCATAGAGGTTGTTTTGATCAAGTTAGTGCTTTACTTGATACATGATTTGGGCTTACTCCATTGAGTTGATTTGAGCAAGTTATTCTTTGCATTTGGTGAAATTGTGTTGGTGGCTTTTTTGTTCAAATATCCTTGGAGGGAAAAGGATTTCTACTTGTTTCCTTTTCTTGTGATGATTGGTTGAATGCTTCAAGGTTGATGTTGAGTTGAATGGTGTTGGTTGACTAAACCTTGTTTGATGAGCATTGTTGTTGAAACCCTAATTGTTGGTGAAAATAACATGAGTATCATTGTTATATGAGATATTGCATGGTTGGCAATTGTTGGGTTGTGTTTCATGTTCTTGAGAAAAGCATACTACATCTATCTTATTCTTTTGAGATTTGAGATTGAGTTGAGATTGATATTGGGAGTTAAGTATAGAACATATTGAGTCTCTAACAATTCTCTTTATGTTTCTATGAGATTTGAGATTGAGATTGGGAGTTAAGTATAGAACATATTGAGTCTCTAACAATTCTCTTTATGCTTCTATGAGGTTGATGAATCACATTGGGTCTCTAACAATTCTCTTTGTGGGTTCATGCTAAGCAAGTTTTTCTTGGTGAGCTTGCTGAGGTTTTGGACAGGTTCCGGTGGGGACTTGTGAGTAGGTTTTTGGACAGGTTCCGATGGGGACTTGTGAGCAGGTTTTTGGACAGGTCCTAGCAGAGGACTTGTGAGCTGAGTTTGTTAGTTCTATCAGAGAACTTGAGGATAGAGAGCATTGATTCTTTGAGAAGAACCCGAGGACAGTTGGCAAGTCTTTGATAAGGCTTGTATGCAGAGGATTGATTTGTTCAAGAGTTGGATAGATCTGACAAACAGAGAAAGAATTGTACTAGACCAATTGACTTGTTTGGTACAGGTTGCTAAGCTATTGTGGACGTGATCATAGAAGGCGAAGGTCTCTTAGGCTAAGCATTGAGGACAGGAGGTCTTCGATGGAAAGGAGTTCCACATGCTGGCAAGAGGTAGAGGCAGTTGATCTTTTGAGGGATCATTTCCAGAGTAGAGGGGAAGGTATCTCCTTTGAGCAGAGGCTCATAAATTTAGATAGAGGGGAAGGTATCTCCTTTGAGTAGAGGCTCATAAATTCAGATTGGGGGAAGGTATCTCCTTTGGGATGAGGCTCATAAACATTGTAATTGGGAAGGTTTCCCAAAGAACTTTGAGATAACTTTTAGAGAAAAGTTTTGTGGACGTAGCCTAGGCATTCTAGGTGAACCACGTTAAAATTGGTGTCACTTTGTGGATGATATTGTGCATTGTTTTGATATTTCTTTGGGTATATTGCTTTACTATTTTGAAGTATAAAGGAAAAAGTAAAAAGAGGTCTTATATTGTTCACCCCCCTCTCAGTATAAGCTTGTGTTCTTCAATTGGTATCAGAGTCGGTGCCTTCGAAAAGTTTAACGACTTGAAGGAAAAGCTAGTAAAGAACACAATGGATCATTCAAGTGGCAATGCAGCACATATTCTTGATGGGTCATATTTTGGTCTTTGGAGTGCAAGGATGAAGGTTCATCTAATGGCACTTGGGAATGAGGTTTGGGAAGTGATTGAAGATGAGTACACTATTCCTGAACATGGTCCTATTTCTAAAGAAGAAAGGCTCCTACATCACAGCAATTCAAAAGCAATGAATGCAATCCTGAAAGGCTTACAGAAAGCAGATCTCACCAAAGTGATTCACTGCAAGATAACTAGTGAAATGTGGAATCAGTTGAAAGTGGTTCATACAGGTGATACAAATGTCAGAAAGGCCAAGTTGAGACACTTCAAAGGTATGTTTGAACAACTCAAAATGAATGATGATGAAAATATTAGTAACTACATGCTTCGTATGGATGAGGTTGTTAACTCCATGAAAGACCTAGGTCTTGAGCTTGATGAAAATGATTTTGTGATAAGATTTTAAGATCTCTTCCTAATAGATTTAGTGAAAATATTTTGCTATTGAGGAAGCTAAAGATTTGGATAAGTTGAAAAAGGATGAGCTCCATAGTATACTTGCAGCATTTGAGTTGAGAACTCAAGTGAAGGTTGATGTCAAGAAAGAGGCAGCTTTCAAGGCTACCAAGAATTCCAAGGGTAAACAGACTTCAAGATAGTGATGAGTCTTCTAGTGATGAAGAGGCATATTACAACGAAAAAGGCAAGTTCTCTAGAAAGCACAAAAGTATGAAAAATATAAGATGTTTCAATTGTGGAAAGTTTGGTCATTATGCTACTAACTGTACTATTCCCAAGAATGAAAGTGATGAAGATAAACAGGATTCTATGAGCAAGGATTCTGAAAAGCACAAGCATCACAGGAAAAACAAATATGAGCACAACAATCAAGGAAAGAGGTATTCTCACAAGCACAAGAAGAGTTTCTACCTAGACAAAGCAAGTAAGTGTTCTAGTAGTGATAGTGAAAGTTCTTCAAGTGATAATGAAAATGAGATGTTGTTCATATCGGAAAAAGAGGAAGAACCGAAACATAGATTCATTATCATGAAATGTCTTAGATGTGGAAATTTTGGTCACCTTGAGGATGATTGCACAAATAATGATTTGGTTTCTAGTATGTATGAGGATGCTTCAGAAAACTATAAGGAAGATGCATGTATGGTTTTTGAAAAGGGTAGCACCTCTAGTGATAAAAAATCTGAAAAAGGCTTTGATGATTCAAAAGTAAATCAAATAAAGGATCTTGAAAGTGAACTTATTAGTGCTCTTAGTGCTTTGAAAAAGGAAAGAAAGAAGAATGCTAGACTCAAGGATAAGTTAGATGAATGTTGTATGGAGAGAGATGAGCTTATAGAAAGTCTTGACTTCTCTATAGCTAAGACACAAGAACTCAAGGATGAGTTAGAGTCTAAGGTTCTTGAGTTTAGTGAGTTAGAATAGAAAATGGCTTCTTTGAAAGAGGAAACTAAAGAGTACAAGGATAAGCTTTACAGGTTTCAAGATAGCTCCAAAAATGTTAAGTCACTCATCAAAGGTCAAAGAAAGACAACAGATAAAATAGGCCTTGGTTTTGTTAAGTCTCACAAGGAACAAGCTGGAGAGTCTAGTAAGAGACTCCAAAAGGAAGAGAGTTCTGATGAGGAAAGTATTTCAGATCATGAGTCCTTGAATGATAGATGCGCAAAAATAGAAAATAGAATTCAGAATGAAAAGAAGTTTTTAGGACCCAAGAGGTCAAATAAAGGAAAATTTCAAGGCAGATGTTTTGCGTGTCACAGGTTTGGTCACATGGCTTCACATTGCATGGCTCAAGTGAAGAAGGTAAATGACATTTTCAGAAGTGCTAGTTACTTTCAAGGGTATTGCTACTCTTGTCAATAGTTTGGGCACAAGGCAGTTTATTGCAAGGCAAATAACAGGAACAGGTTTGATCAAAATAGGTTTGGTTAGAACAGGTTTGGTCAGAACAGGTTTAGTCAGAACAGGTGGATTCAAAGAATAGGTATGCCTAAAAGAAATAACATTGTTACTTGTTATAAGTGCAACAATGAAGGTCACACAGCTAGACAAGTGTAGAGCTGAACTTCCAAGGTACGAGAACGAGGAACAGTGGTATGAACAGGTCCAAGGATCAAGGCATGGATAAGAACAGGGGATGAGAACAAGAACAAGAATAGTGACAAGAACGGGAATATGGACAAAGAGTTCAAGAGAAGGCCCGACAAGGAAGTTATAGACATTGATGATGATCAGTGCCTAATGGGAGTTTTACTCCCACCCTGAATTAATCACCTCATCAGGAGGTGGGGGAGGGACTAAGCTAAGAGGCTCATTCTTAGTCCCGAGCCCCAAAGGTGACCCTTTGCCATTGATGACAAAGGGGGAGAGATATGAGTAAGGGGGAGAGCTTCAAAGTGAAGAGGAAAGCTTCAAGTCGGGGGGAGCAAAACTTCAAAGGAAGATTCTCGGTTGTGGGCACGGTTGGTCGAGTTGTTAGCACAGATTGGTTTTAGTTTTGGCTCTTGAGAAGTGTTTTCAATAAAGGTTTGCCATCAATGACAAAGGGGGAGATTGTTGGCAATTTTGGGTACTTTGGGTACATTGCCTTTGCTCAAGTGTATAAGTTGTCATTGATGTCAAGAAGCTTTTGAAGGAATTTGATTTGATGTCAAAAGAATCTAAGTTCAAGGAAGGTTTTTTGTGAAAACCAAGGCAGACAAAATAAAAGGTTTTATTTAAAACCATGGACAACATATTTGAAATGGGTTTTTCTTAAAACCCAAGTTGGCTTTTTGTTTCATTGAAAAAGGTGCCCCGATGATGGAGATATTTAATTTTAAATATTTAGTTTAAATTTTATTTATTTAAAATTTAAATTAAAATTTTAAAATTAAATTAAAATATTTTCCACTGACGAAAATCATGTTAAAAAGGGCCGACGCTTTTATTAAAACATATACCTTATATATAAAGGGAGCAAATCAAATGTTGGTTGTTGAGCCATTGTTTTAATATTTGAAAATGCTAATGATGCGATCGGAAATTTGATATGACATTGGAAGGTGCAGTTAAAGAAGGGACGAACAATATCGTTTTTTGAGCAAGTATAGAGCATGTGATTCAAAATTTTCAGCGACGTGGCAGTGAGGGTTACATAATTTACGAAAGGATAAAAAGAAAATAAGGCTGCTATTCGTGTTTTTCGTTTCCATCCGATAGTGTGGAGGAGTCGGTTGCTTGTTCGAATGAAGGTGTTGCGATCTGGGAGGTCCTAAGGTCAAGTCGCAGCGGCGTTAATTTTTTATTGTTGGAAGAGGACGAAGGAGTTAAATAGGTTTTTGTCCATTGTATTCTCATCCAAGTGGATAGCGCAGGTGGCCACGGACAGTTTTGAGTTGATGAAGGTTGGAGGGTCAAAACCCATTCGCACCAATGTTTTATTTTCAAAGGTATGACTCAAAGTTTCTTTTGTGATTAAAGTTTAGAGAAATAAGTTTTACAAAGAGGGAGTCATAAGGCTTTGTTTAAACTTTAATTTAAAGCTTTCAATTGGGAGTTATAAGAGTTTAGATATTTGTGAAATTAAAAGGTATTTTATGTTAAAATTAATTGGAGAGGTATAATAAGTTGAGTGAGAGGAGTAATAAGGTGTAATTGTGGATTTACATTACATTGTGAGAAAGATTTATTTTCTAACCTTCTTGAGATTGGCATAGAAGTTTGTTGTGGTTGTGGCAGATGTATGAGACCCCTTCATCATCAAGAAAAAGGTATGGGCACATTCTTCTTATGAGTATGATTGGTGTATGTTTTCTGAAATAAGGTTGGAGTGAAAAGGTATTCTACTAGGTATCCTAATGGCTAGGTGTAAATCCTATTTTCTGGTTTGTTGAAGACTACTTATGCATTGTTATCCTTAAGGAGAGTTTTTGGTGAATGCATAATTTTTGGTTTGAGATAGTGGAAGCTTTGTGCACTAGGGTTGATATTTGTGAGTCTTGCTACTTGCATTGAGATGGTGAAACCCTTAGTTGGTTGTTTTGATATTAATGGTTGAGTTGCTTCCATAGAGGTTGTTTTGATCAAGTTAGTGCTTTACTTGATACATGATTTGGGCTTACTCCATTGAGTTGATTTGAGCAAGTTATTCTTTGCATTTGGTGAAATTGTGTTGGTGGTTGTTTTGTTCAAATATCCTTGGAGGGAAAAGGATTTCTACTTGTTTCCTTTTCTTGTGATGATTGGTTGAATGCTTCAAGGTTGATGTTGAGTTGAATGGTGTTGGTTGACTAAACCTTGTTTGATGAGCATTGTTGTTGAAACCCTAATTGTTGGTGAAAATAACATGAGTATCATTGTTATATGAGATATTGCATGGTTGGCAATTGTTGGGTTGTGTTTCATGTTCTTGAGAAAAGCATACTACATCTATCTTATTCTTTTGAGATTTGAGATTGAGTTGAGATTGATATTGGGAGTTAAGTATAGAACATATTGAGTCTCTAAAAATTCTCTTTATGTTTCTATGAGATTTGAGATTGAGATTGGGAGTTAAGTATAGAACATATTGAGTCTCTAACAATTCTCTTTATGCTTCTATGAGGTTGATGAATCACATTGGGTCTCTAACAATTCTCTTTGTGGGTTCATGCTAAGCAAGTTTTTCTTGGTGAGCTTGTTGAGGTTTTGGACAGATTCTGGTGGGGACTTGTGAGAAGGTTTTTGGACAGGTTCTGGTGGGGGCTTGTGAGCAGGTTTTTGGATAGGTCCTAGCAGAGGACTTGTGAGCTGAGTTTGTTAGTTCTATCAGAGAACTTGAGGACAGAGAGCATTGATTCTTTGAGAAGAACTTGAGGATAGTTGGCAAGTCTTTGAGAAGGCTTGTAAGCAGAGGATTGATTTGTTCAAGAGTTGGACGAGATCCGACAGACAGAGGAAGACTTGTACTAGACCAACCGACCGTGTTTGGTACGAGTTGCTAAGCTACCGTGGACGTGATCATAGAAGGCGAAGGTCTCTTAGGCTAAGCATTGAGGACAGGAGGTCTTCGATGGAAAGGAGTTCCACGTGATGGCAAGAGGTAGAGACAATTGATCTTCTGAGGGATCATATCTAGAGTAGAGGGGAAGGAATATCATTTGAGCAGAGGCTCATAAATTCGAGATAGAGGGGAAGGTATCTCCTTTGAGTAGAGGCTCATAAATTCAGATTGGGGGAAGGTATCTCCTTTGGGCCGAGGCTCATAAACATTGTAATTGGGAAGGTTTCCCAAAGAACTTTGAGATAACTTTTAGAGAAAAGTTTTGTGGACGTAGCCGGGCATTCGGGTGAACCACGTTAAAATTGGTGTCACTTTGTGGATGATATTGTGCATTGTTTTGATATTGCTTTGGGTATATTGCTTTACTGTTTTGAAGTATAAAGGAAAAAGTAAAAAGAGGTCTTATACTGTTCACCCCCCTCTCACTATAAGCTTGTGTTCTTCATAATTAAAATATTATAATTGATTATGAGATACATGCATTTTAGTTTTTTTTTAATACAAATCTAAATTAAAAAAATATAGAAAATAAAATTTTCATTATTGAAATATTTTACAAATATGATATCCATGTGGATCCTCCATACATGATGATACACCTTAAAACTTTTATAGGCCCTTTAAATATAATCCACTTCATGAATATTATCTATATCACATGCTCTTTTTTAATAGTTTCTTCTCAAAAATCAAAAAATTGGTTTTAAGCTATAGAGGCATAGCCATTATGTCTCCTTAGTGTCAATACCTACTTAGGATATATATTTCAAAAGTATGAACTAAATAAGATATAAATATATTTAAGTATATAAAATATTATTAACAATTATAAATGACTAAATTTATTTAAAGTTCATTTAATACTTATATTAAAATTATATTTGTTGAGTTAAAACTGATATGAAGCAAATATAACTAATCTTCTAAGATATTTTTGACCTTATATTCTTCTTCAATATACTTATGTATCCAAGCTTTGTTTTTATTTGTACTTTTATTGAAGGACGCATCATAATAGATTATACATAATATTTTTGGTTGAAGACCAATTCTATGCCTTTTAAACCTATCTAGAATAAAAAAATTAATAAAACTACTCATTAAAAGATTTAACAACAAAAAAAAAGATAATATATAGAGAAATTTAAAATATTTACATGATAATTTTATCCATTTAAATATTTTCTATAATATTATTCTAATCTAAAATTTTAAGGTGTCAATCATGACCTATTATTATAATACTCAAAGCTTAAATGTTGATGCAATATCTCATCATCTTAATAATAGAAAATTAAATTGCCATAGGGAACATGTTTTCTATAGTCATAAAATAAGCCTAGGAAATAATAAGGACCAGATTGGAAATCTTCAAGTATAAATACTCAAATATTGTATATGATCATTATAGTTGACTAGAGAATAACATGGATCGATGCCATGGTCATGGTTATAGCTATGGGTGAATGAAGGAAGGATACCATTTGCAACAAGATGAAGAGCATTGATGGTCTTGGATAGGGATGATGCATATATGTGTTGTGTCTATGATCATAACTGTGTGAAAGTGAAGGAAACTTATTATTAGGGGAAAGACAGAATCCATGGGTACTTGAGGGCAGGGTATGGTTGTACTAGATACTCTCCATTATTCAAGGAATTTCTTGGATTATTGATGAAATATATATATATATATATAATGTATTTGCAATATGGAGATTCTTTTCAAAGGATTTTCTCGATTGCTTTGTTTCAACTAAATATATATATTTTGTAACAACTTTAAAATGTAAAAATATTACTAAATTAAATTGAACTACAATAATAATAAATTTAAAATTATTTTTATAACTTGAATGGGATTGATTTCTTCTTTAGTTACCTAAAATTGGAAATAATTTGCAAGGTTTTCTAAATATTTTAATTTTAAACCCTACGGGTATGAGTTGTATTTGTAAAGTCTTTTAACTTTTCAACTACAATTGTAATTGTAGCTTGATTGTAGTTTTTAAACAAGATCACACACACAAGCACACACACTCCACCGTGTTTTGGACTTTGGTCTCCCAAAAGAGAAATCCAAACTCAAACCCAAACCACTATGGTATCCCACAATGATGATTGTAGATTTAAATATAAATATTGACTTATATCCCAAGGGTTTATGTTGTATTTATAAAAGCCTATAAGTTTTACTTGAAATTTAATTTTGCATGGATTTTAAAAAATAATATTAAACGATAAAGTGTTAAGTTAATTTTTTAAAATATCTATAGTTATACCTAATAATAAAGTATATTTCCTAGTATTTATCATTACAATACCAATTTAATGGTCAAGGTATTATACATCATTGGATTGAAGGGGACGTGTATGTAGAAAAAATAAGGGGATACAAGATTTTCAAAAGATTTAGTTTTGAGAGCAAGATGTTTTAAATATGAGATTGTATGATAGAATGGATAAAAATATGAAGTGAAATATGTATTTCATGGTTTGTACATTATAAAGCAAAAATTTGTCCATGAAGTCAAATAATCTAAATCAATAAGATATATTATTTAATAAATTAATGTAACATTCTTGGCCTTGATTCTAAAACCCTTGGAAAGAAAGTTGATTAGCTCACATTGACATATTTTAATATTTAACAACATCTAAAAGGATAATTTTTATGGAGTACATACAAATAATAGATAGTGTTATGATCTCATATGAGTTTATTTGTTCTACCATTAGAAGTAATAAAATATAAATAATAATAAATGTGTATATTTCCCAAACTTATGATAGGCTTAATTGGTTTTTTTTAGATAATATTTATGGAGGTTTGATTTTTTTTAAATCATAAATATAGGTATTCAACCATGTGGTGAACCCTATAATATTTAGTTCTAGTAAAACATGTGCCAAAAGGATATTTTACAATGTTAAGAGGGTTGATTAATAGGATATTCTAGTTATAGGAAAATTAGCAAATAACTGAAGAATCAAGGTAGAAAACATAACCCAAAGTATATTGCCACTCATTTTGTTCTTTGTCCCAATGTGCATTTAAGTATACTTATAAATTAATAGTATCATTAACTATATGTTGAATGTCACATGGAAAGGTTTCCTTGATATTGGAAACATGCTAGTGACTCTCATAATGCACTTGCATGATCATAGAATATAAACTGATAACAAAGGATATAACTACTTTAATATACATAAGATACAAAATACTACCATCTAATGACCAATAGAGACAACCATCTACTAAAGAAGGATAACTTCCTCAACCTTCATAACAGAAACAAATGAGGTGGGACTTGAATTACAATCCTTTATCCATAAAAATTAAGTGACTCAAAGTCATATTAAATCTATGAAAGACAAATACTTGAAATACACTATGTAATATGAATACCTAGGAAGAAATAAAATGGACCTAAATCTATCATCTTAAGGTCATGGTTTCAAATATTTAATTATGAAAGAAATTTTTTTGATAATCAGTAGATTGTTATAATAAATTTAAATAATAAAAAAGGTCATCACCCTAATATTGGATATGAATATAATGATCTATGTCACTATGGAAGACATGACACTAAATAAAATAAAGTATGTAGATGATATGTGTATATCTGCTATGATACTCAGGAATAGGAATATGGGGATATGACATTATATTGTTTATGGGTATTAGGGATAGTTGGCATGGGCCACACATAACCCAAGGTTGATTATGTTACAATGTTATATTATAATAATGAGTGGGATGAGGGTTATGAGTTGTCTTTTCAAAGTAGCACTAAAATATAGGTACATAAAGAAGGGATATCATCATTGTAATCATAATAAATCATATCAAGTACTATCTTGTAATATTCTTGGCTTACAGAGAGCATCTCATTTTAGGAGATATTGGGAGTGGTTCGATACTTAAGGAATAATATTGATTTTGTCTTACTTGAAGGGTATTATCACATATTATCTTATGTGGATTAATTTCTATGATTGAATTTTTTAATAATTAGCATATTGTTGATGCCTTTATATCTATGAGAAACAAAGGTTCATAACAAGTGGTATGAGAGCAACAATTTTAGCAAAGTGTTAGTTGTTTTATGATTACATAATTTTAGAATTCTTTAAAGAATGTCTCTCATTTTATGACAAACATATATTTGTATAAATTTATCCAATTTAGATTATTCGTAGACAATTTCATTCAAAACTTGAACAGATTCAAATCAAGTGGTTATATGAAGGATGTTTAGCAGTATAGAAGGAGATATGGACCTCTGAAGTAAATAATCTAGAATAGGAAAATGACATTATTTCAAATTATATATTGTTTTCTAAAAATTAAAAAAATGATATATCTTTCAGTTGACATAAGCAAAACATTTGTCGTATTTGAAAGGGATATTTTTGAAATTTTAACTTCAAACTAGTAGGGGGATATATAATTTTATGAAACCCTAGTTCATAAAATCTAATTTTTCTTTATCTTTTTACTAGAGCATAAACTTAATAAGCTACAACATATTTATAAAGAAGATGATATTGATGTTCGAGAATAGTGGAATTATTTTATATTCTTTTATTCTGCTAATTTTTGTATGAACATTAAACTTACTTATTATCTTGGAGGAAAAACTCTCTCTTGGTTTTTGTAGACACCAAACCTTGACCCTTCACAAAACCCATCCACATTGCATAACCTAACTCCTACATAATGAAATAATATATCTAAGGTCTAACATAGGTGTATTTTCCTGCACATTAATATATTTTCTAGATTTTGTAAAATCTAGAACATATTCCCTAGGATAATATCTCTCCTCTTTCCAAGTGTCCTAACCACCACTACTCCTCTCCTTTTTATATATCACACACCTCACTCGACTTCCACCTACCCATATGCCACCATTCCACCTAAGTGATATACTCTAAATGACTCACTCTAACTACCAAAGGTATATGGCTACCTAGTCCTTACCACTTGGCTGCCCCAACTTGCCACCTATCCTCCCCCCATATCTCCCAAAATCCTATAAAGGTTATACCATTTCATCAAGAAAAATAGTATTGAATATACACTATTACACTGCTAAAATTATGCTAGGAGTATAAGAGCATTCTTGAAGACTAAACCACCAAAGCTGAGGAGCATCATCCCAAGCCCTTCTACCACTTAGTTCAAAATGCAAATCTACCTTTGCATAGTGATGAACACATCATCACAGGTGTACAAATGTAGACCTACATTTGTATAGCCATAAATGTAGCCTTTTAGGTGCATAAATACAACCCTGTATTTGACCAATGACAAATGTAACCCTACAAGTCCCAAAATATAGCCATACATTTGCACAAGAGTAAATCAGCCAGCTATAGGACCATATCAAAATAGGTAAAATATAAAAATTTCTTAATTATTATATCTTCTACTTAGATTTTTATATTTTTCAAGCATTTTAATTTAGGATTTCATAGTTTCCATTTGTATCAAGACGGACCTCACATAGTGGAGGCCCTTCATGTGTTATTGACCCCTTTTATATTTGCAAGCATATGTGTGCAGGTGATAGGTATATAAAACCTATTGGAGTAAGGATGACCCATGAGGGTACACAAGCCCATCTAATATATTGATTGGAGCAAAGCACATCATTGACACCTACCAATATTTTGATGCACAAAAGAGGTATTTTTCCTCTTTTTCCCATTATACACTCAAAAAAAGAAAGCATATTGCTCATTGTAATCATAGCCCTACACACTCGATATAATAATTGTAAAAAGAATACCAACGCTCTAATACATGTTGTCGATCTTATCCTTTCATTATTTGGGTAAATCATTGTAACAAGTTTTGCATGTTGTTGGTCTTATGCTTACATTGTTTGGGTATTATCGTATTTTCTTACAAATTGACGATCATGGTGGGACCCCAAAGGGTTCAATTTTGTATTGCCTTACCATTTTTAGCTATTTGATCAGTTTTTGTTTACTAGTTGCAGGTTTTTGGAGCTCCATTACACGAAGATAAAAAATACTCTTAGAAGTTTGAAATATTGTTTGAACTCTTTTTTATCTTGTGCAAATACAATCCTACATTTGGAAGCCTATGCAAACATAGCCTTATGTTTGAGACCCTATGCAAATATAACCCTATGTTTGGAGAAAGACAACCCTACATTTGGAGAGCTAGAAAGAGAGCGTAAGGCTTTCGAGTAAGTTAAATGGACCTATTTTAAGTGCAAAATCTGATTTTAAAGAGGAAAAGAAAAAGATAATTTTTTTATTTCTATCTTTGTTTTTTTTTCAAATGCATGTTAGATATTGTATTTTGTAGGTATTTTGGATGTCTTTTGTAAGCATTTTTTAAAATAGCCAATCAAAGTTGCATTTTAGGTGTATTTCTTGTTTTTTTAATGGAAAAAAGGTATATTATCTACATATAGAGTTAATGTGCATCCTTAAGTGTATTTTAGGTCATATTAGGGCTTCTTATCTACCTTGTTTTGTTTTTGAGACATAGTAAAAAATGCAGATCCATATTTGACCAATCCCACATACAAACCTGTGTTTGACCAAATGTAGCCTATGTTTGACCAGTCTTAAATGTAGCCTTGTGTTTGACCCTATACCTCAAACTCATTTTAGGGCCTTTTTGAAACCTTATGTCTATATTTTAACTCAAAATTTTAACTTTTTTGTTGTTTTTAGTGTTGTCGATATTTTGTACATCTCTAATTACATTTGTAGGTATCAAAATTCAAAGTGCATTATAGCTTGCATTCTTAGGGTTAGCTCTGTGTTTATTTTACAAAAATTCACAAAATAAAAATAAAAACCCTCCACACACATTCATAATTATAATTCCACACCTTTGCATTGACAAATGTGAGAAAATCCTCCTGAACGAGTTGGACTTCATCACCAACCATCATCTATGAAGCTCCATCAGAGAGGTGGATTTGGACAAACCTTTTATATTATAGTTTACCACCTACCACTCATATTTTTTAGGCCTAGGTTATATTAAACACATCAAAACTTTAAAAAAAAAATCTTCAACACTTCAAAAACTACAAAAAGTCTTCAAAAAAATTAAAAAAATTTACAAAAAGAAATAAAATTAGAAAAATGAGTGTTTTCTCATAGTGTAGATCTCACATTTTCCATATGCATAACTTGCACATCCATAATTTCACTTCATACCTAGCTTATGGTATTGACCTGCAATCAAGCCAAATCTTTAGTCAACACCCAAAGTCAAACACCTACATCCATGTACCAATATACTCAGATTTATCATGCCTCAACCACTTCTACAATTAATCAAGGGGTATTCATGTAGACTTATATGTTGGGCCTTCTAATGATGCATCCCCTTTAGATATGAACATGCTATAGATAGCCATCCATACCTCCATTCCAAATATTCCTCACACAGAACCACCCACACCTTCTGATCTTTACATCACGCATTTGGATACTAATACCCTCAAATTGTACCTAAACCTCATTTTTCTATCTCTTTCCCCTATGGCGATTCCACCCTAATATGTTTCCACATTCCATCAAGAACCTGCTTATTCGCATCCCCAAAATACCAACCAGATCATCATCAACCTTATTTTCAAATCCATAGCCATGACTATGATACAAATCCATCCACCATAATCCAATAAATACATCTCCATACCATCCAACCATAATATAATCTTCTCTAATCCACTCTATATAGTATATTTAATGTTGCTTTGCAAGTACCAACATCAATTCCACATACATAATTACCCTTAGTTGATCCTTTGTAGCATACCATCCCTACGTCGGTTGTGATCCTCTTCACCATCTACTCTACACTAACATATATGCATGTTGCTACCACTCATCATGTACAATATTATACCTCTCATTTAACCATACAACCTGCATTTATAATTGCTATACAACAAGCTTTGTAGCATCTACATTAGTTGCTTGATGGTAATGCTAATAAAGGCATAAATTACATCTCACAATAGCAATCATAGGTATTAGACTTTAATCATCCACCCATATCAACAAAAAAAATCTTATTCACATATGATCCATCATGGGTATCATGACCATGCACCATAACCATACCTGCACCACCACTTCAAAACATATATACTGCTTCATCAACACAACACACCATGTTTCCATCACCCCTTCATTAGCAATCCTTGCTTAACCAACAATAAGCATTCCATAACAAATATCAACAGAACATCCAACACCATCAAATTCCAACAAACATCAATCCACTCGCTAACCAAAACCTCATCTTATCCACCCAATTTATCATGCAACAAACATATCCCACATACACAGAATATAAAATAGGACTCTCAATAACTATTGAAAGACCCAAAATTTTAGTTTTTGCAAAATCAGATTGATAGCTTAGCCATGCAAACACCCATAATGTTATATCAAAAACCCACTCTAAGGTAGCTAGTAAATCACCCCATTCATCCTTTAGTAACATCGCTACCTTATCCTAAAAAATTTACACTACCAAATTTTAAAAAATTTAAAGGGGATGAAGACCCTCGGGAACATGTAGGCATATTTATCCATACATGTTTTAAAATACATTACAATAATGCATTGATGCTCCATATTTTTTCTTAAATATTTGGGGGAGATGCTCTAGAATGGTATAATCATTTATCGTATCACAACATCTATACTTTTGAGCAATTAGTAGATTAATTTCTAGAGTTCTTCTCCTTAGATGTTAGAAAAAGGATAACCATAATAAACTTGTTCAGTTTACACCAATTCGAAGATGAGTTAGTTTTTATGATTATGGAAACCATTAGAGGGTAGTTATAACTAAACTTCCATTCACTCTTCCCATGGCAAAACTCATAAAAATATTCATAAGGAGTTGCTCAAAACCTATCTTTTTGCTATTATAATTATAACAATGCAAAGCATTCGAGGAAGCACTCACCCAAGGTAGAGTAATTGAGGAAATTAAAATCCAAGAGGGTAAGATCAAGCTTAATAAGGAATAGCAGAACAAGATCCAAAGGGGGAATAATCAAATCCAGTCAAAACCTAGCTAGGTGAACCAAGTGGTCATGAGTGTGCATCAACTACAGACTCAACAAACTTAATTCTAATACCAACAACCCCCAACATAACAACTGCAACAACAATAAGCATATCAAGTGGTACCACCTCCACCTCAAATTAAAAATTAGGGTAACACAATAGACTCACTCTAAATACCTAGGATAGGTGACTTTCTAGTCCCTAGCACTTGGTTGCCCTAGCTTACCACCTATCCTCCCCCTTCATCTCCCAAAAACCTATAAAGGCTCTAAAATTTAATCAAGCAAAAGAGAACTAAGCATACACCATCATGCTACCAAAATCATGCCAATAGAATAAGAACATTCTAGGAGACCAAGCCATAAAAATCAAGGAGCACCATCCCAAGCCCTTCTATCACTCAATCCTAAATGTAGATCTATATTTGCACAATCACAATTTTAGCCTCGTACATACACAAACACAAATGTACCCCTATAAGTACATAAATATAGCCCTACATTTGACCAACCACAAACATAGCCCTAGGATCCCCAAATGCAGCCATGCATTTGCATAGGAGCAAATCTGCCAGCTGCAAGCTCAAATCAAAACATGTAAAATATGGTAAGGTATTGTTTCTTGATTGCTTTATCTTCTGCATATGTTTTATATTCTACAAGTATTTTAATTCAAGATTTCATATTTTCTTTTGTATCAAAATGAGCCTCACATAGTGGAGGCGCTTCATGTGCTATTGACCCCTTTTCTATTTTCAAGTATATGTGTTCAGGTGATAGGTATCTAAAATCTATTGGAGTAGGGATGGCCCATGAGGATACACAAGCCCATTTGACATATTAATTGGAGAAAAGAAGACCTTCAACACCCATCATTATTTTGATACGCAAAAGGGGTATTTTCCCTCTTTTACACATTATACCCTAAAAAAGAAAATATATTGCTCATTATAATCATACCCCTGCACACTCGAGATAGATCATTGCAAAAATGAGACCAAGGCTCCAGTAAAGCTTAATATAAATTCTATTTGTTTTTCATGTTGTCGGTCTCATGCTTTCATTATCTGGGTGTTATCTTATTTGCTTACAGTTTCATAGTTTTCTTATGGCCAATTTTTGTGAACTAACTTGAAAAGAAATATAACAATCATTCTTGAATTATTGCAACCCATATAAAATGGTAGCTAGATTATAGGATGAACAAAAAAATAAAGAGACAATTAGAAAATTTCAATAATGTTATAGAATTAAAAGATATATATGATAGCATATAGGTTGAGTGAATCATAAATTTAGTGTTAGAAAGGATGAGCAATGATTAGAAGGATTTGCTTGAATCTAAAAATTCTATTTTAGATAAGGTTATTATCTCCATAAATTCTAGTAGCAGGTATAATTTTATTAATATTATTTTGTCTAAGAGGTTATAGGTTCAAGCAACAAAAACTAAAGATATACAAATTGAGAGTGAATGTTCATATTTTTGAATATTTGAAGATCACCATGCATAAATATGTTTTACGTTAATATTTTCATTCTATTGATATAAATGATGCAGATATTATTCTATCTTATCCTTGGTTGGATTCTTTTGGTTAAAATTAATGTGCAAAAGAAGTTCATTAAATTATGGTATAGAAAAATGAAGATAATACTAAGTGATATTTTTTACCTTAAGGAGCAAGGATATAAGGAGAAACAAAAAATAGTTATGCCAAGAAAATAATTTAAGGAACCAAGAAAGGAATCAAAATTTGAGTCTATATTAGAGGTAGTAATAGAGTCTATGGAAGAAATAACAACAAAGTCTAAGGCATATTAGAAGAGCACAAGGACACACCAAAAGAAAGGTACATAAAAGAAGAGTGTAGAAAAGTACCTAAAATAAAGGAACAAAATGTTGAAGCATCAAAGGAAGATGAATGTAGGGTTAAGGTTGCATCATATTGCCACTCGCATAACCATGAGAAATAATAATATTTGAGGTATGGCTTAGGACATTAATATTATGTAAAAAAATGTTTCAAATATGATAATATTTGGAAGAAAAATATAGTATTTCTAATTTCAAAGTGGCATAGCAACATCACAAAATAATAGGACTAATAATTTAGAATATTAAAGTAAAGTAGCAAAAGCATGTAGTTGATAGAGTAGTTATGGATATTCTAGTGATACGATGATAGCTTGGCATCATCACAGACCATCACCAATCAAGATTTGACTTGGATGGAGGTATGATCAAGATTGATACTAGTTGTAAGTATTGCTTAACAATTCATATTATCTAGTATCTTCTCATATTTTGAGGATGAAAAAATTGTGAGGGTAGAATGTTATGGTACTTAGGGATAGGAATATGAGAATATGATGATATATAGTGTATGGGTATTTTAGATAGTTTGTATGGGCCACACATAACCCAAGGTTGATAATATTATAATAATGAATGGGATAAGGGTTTAAGAGTTAATTTCCGAAAGTAGAATTAAAAAATGGTATATAAATAAAGGATAATATCATTGTAATCATTATCAATCATATTGAGTATTATCTTGTAATAATCTTGGTCCATGGAGTGGATCTCATTTTGGGAGATATTGTGAGTGGTTCCTTCCTTAAAGAATAACATTAGTGTTGTCTTACCTGAATCACATCTTATCTTATGTGTATTAATTATTATGGTTGATTTAATATTTATCATATTGTGGATGCCTTTATTTTTATGAGAAGCAAAGATTCATAACACAAACCCTCCAAAAAATTCAAATCCTAATTATTACTAAATTTACATCTTCTCTAATATTCTCCATGAAAGAAAACATTATTAACAAAAAAGTATCATCCAAATAAAATCCATACAATAAAAAAAAAACTCACACAGTACTTAAATTCTCTAAAGAAAACCATTCACAACAAATTAAGCCTTATGTTTCTCAATGAAACCATAACACCAAGTACTTAAATTCTCTAAAGAAAACCATTCACAACAAATTAAGCTTTATGTTTCTCAATGAAACCACAACACCATGCTTCCTATTATATACCCATTTTCAACAAATATTATTATTACTTATGGTAAAGGAACCAACTCCCATATGATTTCAAGCTATAAGCTAATGATTTATGTTTGTGTTTTTACGTGCGAAACTTTTAAAATTAGTAAAGTTTGAAAATTATATTTATTAATAAAAAAATTTACAAATAACTTTTTATTCTTAATTAGTTAATTAATTAATTAAATAACGCCCCACGGCATCCACAGAAAACGCACATGCGCACAATGGTCTGCACGCGTCCTCCGAGAGCACATTTATCTTGGCGTTATTGAGAAGATTAAAAACAATAAAACCATACACCATTTACACTCACACTGATGGCAACAATTAAGATAGAGCCAAACAGAGAACAGAAAACAGCTGTGAGAACTGCACGCTACAGCCACAGGAAAGCAAACAGCATACCACAGGAAAATACTCAACAACATTGTCACAAGCGGACGATCTCCTGAGGCATTGAAGTTTCTCTTCAGGAACAAATTTAGATTGCACTCTCAAAACTTGTTTGCGCAATCTTAAAGTGGACTAGACCGCCTTAACGTCATCGTCCTACTTCATCATATTTCCGGTTACACTGGCATAATCCCGAGTATACTGCCGTAAGACTCTTCGGCTTAATCATAGGTCCATCTCTTGCGCCATCGGCTCTAATTCCACTTCGGCTCCCGTTTGCAGGGGTCATAAGAGCGAACAGAGAACTCTTTCACGGAGACCTTAAGGAGCTTAACAGTCCACTCAATGGTGGAAGATCTTCTGCCCAGAGCAATATGCAGGGACCGATAGATTCGTTGCAATTTTTGCAGTCCCTCTTCTATCGTTGGACTTTATCTACCAAATCCACCCTTACGAATTGAGCTTCAGATTCATTGCAGCAGACGTGATATCCAAGGCTATAGTGCTCGCAGTGCTGGGCCTGTGGGGCAAATTCGCTAGAAAAGGAAGCTTGGATTGGGTTATTACATTATTCTCACTCTCCACACTTGTAAATACTCTGGTCATGGGAATACCTTTGTTGCGGGCCATGTATGGAGGCTATGCTGCCTCTCTCATGGTACAAACTGTTGTGTTACAGTGCATTATCTGGTACACAATCTTGCTGTTCGTGTTTGAATACAGGAGTGCCAAAATGCTAACAGAGAAATTCCCGGGGGCTTCTAATTCTATTGCGTCGTCCAAAGTTGAATCTAATGTTCTCTCCCTTTCTGGACGAGACTTTCTTCAGACTGATGCCCAGGTGGGTGAAGACGGAAAGCTTCCTATTGTAGTCAGGAAATCGTCTTCATCACAAGGTTCTTCTGCTTTATCCGACATGTACTGTGGCCGGTATATTAAAGCCACATATATTTTCTTTCTTCCGCTTACCTAATTGCTAGAGAAGATAGAGGTACATTGTCGTCATCCGGACTTTAAAAAAAAAAAAACCATCGATTTTGGGCTTACCAAAAGGTTAGCCTTTATTACTTTGGTTTATAAGAAAATACAAATGCGCTATAAGAAAATAACCAAAGTATATAAGAAAATACAAATGCGCCATAGTATATATAAGAAAATACAAATGCGCCTATTTATCCAACATGATAAGGGCTAAGACTACTCTAAATCGTTTATCCCACATGACCCGGACTAAGACTACTTTTAGCTTTAATGAAACCCATATCCCAAAATGGAAGCCCTTGGTCATCTACCACCAAAAACTCATTTTGCTCTTAGCTTTTATGAAACCCATATCCCAAAATGGAAGCCTGGTTTGATCTAATTAAAGTATATAAGAAAATACAAATGCCCATAGTATATATAAGAAAATAACCAAAATATATAAGAAAATACAAATGCGCCATAGTATACATAAGAAAATACAAA
This sequence comes from Wollemia nobilis, assembly GCA_028583015.1. Lineage (NCBI taxonomy): Eukaryota > Viridiplantae > Streptophyta > Pinopsida > Araucariales > Araucariaceae > Wollemia > Wollemia nobilis. The sequence goes on from JAQPPZ010001862.1 coordinate 1,287,243, forward strand.
TGCGCCAATTTATCCAACGTGATAAGGGCTAAGACTACTCTAAATCGTTTATCCCACATGACCTGGGCTAAGACTACTTTTAGCTTTAATGAAACCCATATCCCAAAATGGAAGCCCGTGGTCATCTACCACCAAAAACCCATTTTGCTCTTAGCTTTTATGAAACCCATATCCCCCATTTTGCTCTTAGCTTTTATGAAACCCATATCCCAAAATGGAAGCCCTTGGTCATCACCCATATCCCAAAATGGAAGCCCTGGGTCACTCTACCACCAAAAATGTAACAATATGGGGCTATAGGAGCCCCGGGTCAGGCTACCCACCCAAAAAAAATTAAACCCATATAATAAGATGGAGCCCCGGGCAGCCTACCCACCAAAAATGAAACCCACATAACAGGATAGGAGCTTTTTCAACAAAAGGTGAATGGTTGAACAACCGTGGGAGCTTTTTCAAGAAAAGGTGAATGGTTGAACTACTGTGGGCCGTCCAAAAATATGTGTTATGTTATTTCCACTCCACAAATCGGTGGATGGTTGAACTACTGTGGACCGTTAAGATGGGAGCCCTGGGTCAGGCTACCCATCAAAAGTGAAATCCATATAATAAGATGGGAGCCCTGGGAAAGCTACCACCAAAAATGAAACCAATATAACAAGATGGGAGCTTTTTAAACAATAGGTGGATGGAGTTGAACTGTTGTGGGCCGTACAAAAAAAGAAAAAAAATGGATTATGTCATTTTCACTCCACAAATTGGTGGATGATTGAACTATTGTAGGCTGTCACAAAAATATGTGTTACAGTTGATAATTTTTTTGATCCATAGTTGGATTATCACAAGTTTGATGCCTTCACTTTCAAATATGATTGAGTTGATGATTATCACAAGTTTGATGCATTTACTCTCAAAGATGATTGTTTTTCCCTTTTCATAGTTCTATCCACAAAAGGCATAATACCAGATGTAGAGACATCATTGATCGAATTGATGGTTCCTAGAGGCAAAATCTAAATATTTCCCTTTGTGTGTGGTTTCAACATTTTTGTAGTCCTTGACAAGAAAAAGAAGATGGGGATAATCTAATCGAAAAACAATTTTCCCATCCAAACCGTGGTGACAAAGTGTTAAACCCAACAGTTTCAATAGCTTTAGGGTGTTGGTATTTCTTAAACAATAGCCATAGGATGAGTCTCAGTGGAGCAAAAAATCTTTAAGTCTACTTGGAAGGATTTACTTACACAAGCACTTGACTAAACCAACCATTTGGTGCATTAGATCTCTTGATAGTTTTAGAGTTTAGGGCTTTAGGATTTTTTGGTTCTACTTTATTTTCATATTTTTTTTAAGTTGTGCAATGTAAGCAACATAACTCTTGGTGATCTATTTTGAGTGATCTATAAGCCCTATTTTAGTTTCTTGCATAGGCTTTGGGATGTGCTTCCATACCACCCATTTGTTTTTTTGTGAATTTGTGCTTTTATTATTATGATTTTTTATAATAACATTAAGTCATTTCCAACAAAATATAAAAATAAACATTTTTTTTAAGATGGGAGCCTACGTAACATCTTAAAACATAAATAATTTTGTAGAAAATATTACAAAAAAAAATTGAAAGAATATTACCAAACAAATTCCAATATTTTGTGTGAACAAAATTTTATCTTTTCTTTTACATTGTTTTTTTATATTTTGAGGCATTAAATTAATTTTAATTAGAGCTTGATATGAAGGATAATACTTTAGTTTTGTGAAGATTTAATTAAAATGATGGTGCATCAAAGTTCCTAATGAGGATTTGGGTTTCCTTTCTCATCCTCTCGATTTGTATCATGGAGTCCACTTTATCGCACATGACTTAGGGCAAGATTAATATTAGTTTTTATTACTGTGTCTTTCACCAAAAATGAAATGCATATAACAAGATGAGAGCCTATAAAAATAAATGTGTCCATTTATCCCACATGACATGAGGTAAGACTTGTATTAGCCTTTATTACTATGTCTTTCACCAAAAATGAAATGTATATAACAAGATGGGACCCTTTGTACCATCTGAAAATAAGAAATACTATACAATAGACATAAAAATGAAATGCACATAACAAGATGGGATCCTATAAAAACAAATGTGCTTATTTATCCCATATGACTTGGGGGAAGGCTAGTTTAACCTTTATTACTATGTGTTTCACCAAAAATGAAATGCATATAACAATATTGGAGCCTATGTACCATCTTAAAATAAGAAATACTATGGAATATTCCCCAATATTTTACCAAAAAGAGAATTTTATCTTTTCTTTTATATCAATATCTCACATTTTGAAGCACTAAATGAACTATGAGTATAGATCTTTTATTTTATATCAATATCTCACATTTTGAAGCACTAAATGAACTATGAGTATAGCTTTATATATACTCATATCATCGAAAAGATATTTTTAAGCTAAATTTAGTTGAAGAATAATAATTTAGTTATGTGAAGGTTTAATTAAAATAATGGTGCATCAAAGTTCCTAATGAGAATTTGGTTTTCCTTTTCATCCTCTTGAGTTGTATCATGGAGTCCACTTTATCCCACATTAGAGACCCTTCTAGAAGCATACATCCTTAAGGTGCATCAAATTTCCTAACAAGGATTTGGGTTTCCTCTCCCATCCTTTTGAGTTGTATCATGGAGTCCACTTTATCTCACATTAGAGACCCTTCTATAAGTAGACTTCCTCAAGACCATATATTTTTTTCTTTTATGATCCATAAATATCACATGAGAACTCATACCATGAGAGTTTTCTTTGTTGTCTCCTAATAAATTATTGATAGATTCTAGGTTGGATTTCACCTTTGTCCTTTCAATATGATTGTCTAAAGTATTTATATAGTTTTGGATATCAAGGCTCATCTTATTTAGACCATGTTTGTAGACTGGCTAGACTTCCCAAGACAACACCACATCTAGCACATTGCACAAATTTTGCATCAACTTCTACTTTAGGCTCTTGTGGCTCAAGTTGTTTTTACCTTTTGTTCTTTCAATATGATCGACTATATTTTTGGATTATTCAAATATCAAGATCCTCTAGGTCTTTTCATCCACTTATTATGAATCCATTGGGGACTAATGTGCATATTTTTGGGAGGAATGATGACAAAGTAAATTCCATTTCATTCAAAATTCAATGAATGATAAACTTTTAATTAATAATTAATACAATATTATGTAAGGTTATTTATAAAAGGCACATATCAAATTATGCCTCATCAAATATTATAATATTTATATTCACAATATTAATAAAAAATATTTAGCATTGATTTTACAATTTAATATCTTTTGTGCACATTATCTCTGTATTAGATACCACTTTATCACACTAATATACCACTACTACCCTACTACAAGAGGCATGTGCTTATAATTATTTCCATTGATACATAATTGAAGGATAGTTGATGCACCTTGTCGGAGCCATAACTTGTGAACCGTACGCTCGTTTGCCTTGAAATTTAACAGGTGGTTCCACGTGCATGTTCTACATTAGGATGATCTCTGATCCTCCTGACCCTCCAAAAATCATGTTTTAGAGACCTAACTCCGATATCTAGTGCCCCAAAATTAGCTTTTAGAATAGGTACCCAGGTTTTTTGGGTTTTTTTGGCTCTTAGAAGTTTATTATCTTTTGTTATACCTTAATTTGAGACCTAGTATTTTAAATTAAGGTTCATTATTGTAAGAGGGATTGCACCGAATTTGGGCGCAATCCCTCTTACAATAATGAACCTCTTAAAACATGATAAATGGGCATACGGTTCACAAGTTATGGCTCCGGCAAGGTGCATCAATAGTAGTCTTATGCATGGTCTTAAGTAAATAGGATAGACTTATATATGAAAATTCATGTGTATTCCACTCTAAGTCGGGTGATATTTTAGAATACCTTCTCCCTTTATAATATATACATACAATGAAGCTATAGGGATGTAAAGTTTCAATGAATCAACTAGAAGAAGTCCATTTAATTCCCCTTTCTTGTGATTTAGGGCACTATTTAAAGATTATAAAATACCTAGATCTTGTTATTGGTGGTAAAACATATAACTAAAAAAGAAAACTTCTAACTATTACATCCCAAGCTACTTATATTGAAACTTAAATCTATTTTATCTAGACTAATATTCTATATTAATTCTTTAGCTTAATTTTAAATTTAGAGTATAAAAAAGCAAGTCAAATTTGATTCCTCCCTTACTTTATTCCTTTTTCATGGGCTATGAAATATTTAGGAATTTAATACAAATGTTTATAAAATATTCTTAGGCTTTGATGTGATATTTAAATGGTTAAAATTACAATTATATTCTTGTTTATGACTTTTTGTAAACAAATATTTAATAGGGAATGTCTTCTATAATTCTTCTATTAGATTTACTTTTTGTTTTTTCCTCTTTTATTTCTCATACATTAGTTTTAAATATTTATAATTGATGCATTCTATCTTTTAGGATGTTGACATCAACAAATTTATCCTAAAGAGATCTGAGATGTAGATTAATTGGTTTGACAAAACCCCTTAAGGGGGATGGAGGTCCAAGGTTCAAATCTTGGGCCTCGTTGGACTGAACACTTATCCCTTTCTTGGTGTGTCCAGTAGCATAAAAGTTTTAAAATAATTATGGCATAGTAGTTATAGGGGTGGACTGCATGAAGATCTATGTGGCGGATTCTGAGGCAGATAGCGTAGAATACTGTGGTGGCCATAAAATTTGGATAGCCTACCCAGATTTATGGTGGCTACCAATTCCACCATGTAAATTAAAAAAAAATACTAATGTTTCCTAAAGATACCATGTTTTTACCTTGTCTAATATTTCTTTTGATATTCAAGTTATCAAGTAGGGTATTGATATGTTCATATTTCTTTTCATAATTATGAGCACTTTCAAAAGAAATTCTACAAGGAAATATTTGAGCCTTTTTATTTGCTTGCATAACCTATTGAGCTCCCTTGATGATATAACCTTTTATAGATGAGGCTAACAACTTGTTTTAATGTTACATTCAAAGACTAAAAGGTACTTCCAAATTGCATATTTTCATAATGCAAAACATCTACTTAATATTTCAAAATTGCTCTCTTTGGCTAGGTTTGAGCACTTTGACAAACTTGAGTGAACTTATTCAAGTATACTTGTTTTAAAATTATCATCTTATATAGCTTATGAAACTCATTCTATTATTATAATTGATGACTCAAAAATTGTTGACTCCTCTATAATTAACCATATTTTAGAACTACACTTCATATTTCTCTATTTGAGACCTTTCAAAGCTCTAAAAGATGTTCAAGAATTAGTGTACATAGTTTATGAACCACTGATAGTGTTTTTTATGATATAATATTTCTATCAATATAATAACAAGGAAAATTGGAATTATACAATCTATGTTATGCTCCTTGAAATACAACTTTGCCAAAAAATCTAGTCTCCCATTTTGATCATTAGAGAAAAATGAGTGATTAAAATTTAGTATAGATTATTAAACTAGTTTCAAGAATGAACAATTCACAATATATGAGGGCTTATTTATCAAGAGAGAAATATCATTGTCTATAGATGAAACATAGCTACATATTTTATTTTTTATTCTTTTAAGTAAATGGGATTAACACTTTTTCTCATAAAGGATGTAGGATTCAAATTTCAAGGATATTGTTGGTGACCATACATATTCCTCCTCAATCCACTTTAAATATGGTTGAAGGTCACCTTACCTCCTCACATCTTAGAATACAACATAATTGTAGGCTCTTTTACTTGATTCTTACAAATCCCTAGATTGAAGCCTTCAGGTTCCATTCTATTTTTATAGGTTAGTGAAATAAGTAATATTTATTTTACTTCCTTGCTTAATTCTAAATTTTGAGGTTGATGCACTAGTTAGGCATGGTATCCATATATGAAATATTTGAGCTTCAATCCACAAGCAATTTTTTAGAGTAGGAACAAAATTTTAATGATGAAATACCCATAAACTCTAAATGAGCTATGTATGCATTCTTCATATGGAATTCCATCAACTTATTTACTTTATCCATGATATTAAAATCAAGTGGTGGTGCATTGGTTGGCTTGTTGCCTTGTGCATAATAAGTCCTAAGTTCAAACCCTAAGAACTTCTTTTTGTTTATCTATATCGGTATATTATGGGAGTCCTTACTCTAGAATGCATAGTTCTTCTATTTTAACTATATGCATGGTAGAATGGTAGGAAACCTCATTATTGCAAGTCATTTCATACATCCAAATCCTTTTATGTAAACCTTATTATGTTGTGATTCAAGGTATTTACTTAGTCTATAAATTCTTCCTCCTCTTTTCTTTACCAAGGTGCTCCATTAGATGCCTAACTCTAGGAACATATTCTAAGATTATTCTCTTAAAACAAAAAAGTTATATATATATATATATATATATATATATATATATATATATATATATATATATATCCAATGAGTCCCAAAATTTTGGTTTTAAGAGAATAATCTTAAAATATGTTCCTAGAGTTAGGTATCTTATGGAGCACCTTGATAGAGAAAAGAGGAGCAAGAGTGTTTCTCATCTAATAAAAATAATAACTTTTCAAAGAATTTTTCATTGGATAGAAGCAGGTAATAGCAAATTACTTTATGTCAATTGGTAGTACCTCTTCTTTTTTTTCCTTTCAGTTATAATTAATCCAATTTGTAGAGGCCATAACTATTGCATATTGAAGTGTTTGAAGTATTTTTATTAGATAGGATAATTTTTAAATGTCTACATAGTAAAGACATCAACTTATGGACTTGTTATGATTTTGTGTGGACTCTTGTGTGATATGTATTCGTTGTCGTGTGTTACTCATGTTGATGGATAAAATTATAGTACTTGGTTAGTTCAAAAGGAAGGATTAGTTAAAAGTATGATTTTTTGAATTATCCTTAATGATGAAATATAAAGAAGTCTTAGTGAACATAACATTGGTAAGAAGAAGGTGAAAACCCTTAATCTCTTATTCATATTAGTCAAACTAGATGGAACCCTCCATATTAGGGAAAAATTTGATGTTATTGAGGTATGGATCACTTTGAAAATCTCTTTAGAAAATTAAGTGCTATGAGGTTAATAGAATAGAGATAACTCTTTCTAATATAAAAAATCTAGATTTTTGTAATGTTGAAGAGTACCTTTCCTACATCAAAGTGCTAAAGTCTAACTTGAATATAATAAAAGACAAGCTAAAAAGTGATAAAGAGTATACCAAGTCTATTACTTTCAGTTTTTTTTTTTTTTTTTTTTGGTTCCTAGTTAAATTGATTCTTATTGATTCTTTATTTGAATGTGATGGTTGTCAATGATACAAAACCTATCTCTTGTAAAAGACTTTTCAAGCTTTTAATATGTTATAAAGCAATAAAAAATTATAAAGCTCTTTCTCATACGAATAACTTTAAATCAAGAAAACCTAACCACGTCAAAACTATGCATATAAAAATCATTTACTTTACATTTCGTAAAAAATATATAACTGCATTCCTTTTAAATCATATATAATAATAATATCAATTTATATTTTTCACTATCCCATAAATTAACACAATAAAAATAAATTCTTAATACAGAATTAGGCCTTCTTCTCTTATAATATGTTGGAAGAAAACAACTTTTATACAATCACTAAAAAAAAACATTTTCGGATAAAATATATTTTTTTAATTTATATGCATGGGTCTGAACACGTGAAACCTTTCTATATATTTCTATAAGTGCCATCGTTAGTTAGAAATAAATTTGAATCCATAAATCCTCATTTGATCTAACGTGTCCGAACACATAAAACCTGCTCGCTCTTATAAAATAATTTGAACCCATAAATCCTCATTTGGCCTCATGCATTCCACCATAAGCAAGTTAGCTATAACAATTTTTTTATATGGATTATCTCATTTATATGTTTTGAACCTAAATTTTTAAACCACAAATCAAAAAAAAATTATATAGATTATCTCGTTTATATGTTTTGAACCCAAATTTTATTAACAAATAATTTTTAAAATACATGGATCAAACTCTTCTTGATCTTAGTAATATTTTTTCACGCTGACACTCGTTTAAATCACTGAACCAAACTCTTTTACTAATATATTACCCTGACACTCATATAAAACCTCACACAAACCCTGCTAGCAATAGTCTGAATCTGATCTTTCAAAAGAAAGCTCAAAAACAAATCATTACGAAGTCTCACAGGAAGCATTATTCATAATGATATGATACTAATCTAACCATAGATAAACTTTATTTCTTATGAGTCTGGTTCCCTTTACTACTGTGAGCTTTTAGTAAAGCCCATCATCAGTGGTGGCCGTCTCCACCGTCATGGCTGCCACGATAACCATCGTGATCTCCACCGTCATGGTATTCTCCGTCACCTCCATGGTGATCTCCGTCACTATATCCCTCAGTATTAGGATATAATAATGATTAGAGAATTTAAGTATATAAAGGAAACCAAAGTATAATAATGTGTATAGGAGAATCATAACATTTTTTATAGATATTTTCGTATATTATAAGTTATTGTTCAACCACTTAGTGTTTGGATATAATATGACTTGGTTATAGATATATGATTATTCTTTTTATGTTTTTTATTTTTTATATTTATATGTATATCTCATATATTTAATTGGAGACCATGTAATATTTTAAAAATATTATATTTTTAACATTTATTTAACTTTTAATCTAGATTGTATTTATTCCTTATTTTTATTATGGTTCAAATATATTATATGGTTGATTGCTTTTGGATTTATATATTTATAAAATATTCACTTTTATATATATGACATGATGTAAAATAACTTTACGATGTTTATCACATTTTTAATTTGAAATATATTTTTTATTTTAAACCTAATCTACTGTTATATTTTAAGATTGTAAAGCTACTTACCTATATGATTTCAAATAATCATTATTTTAATTTTCTTATTTAATTATGTTTTCATTATAAGGGCATTATTTATTTTTGTGTATTAATATAACATTGAAATAGTACCAAGTATTTATGCTATTATAATACCCCATTCTTGTTCATAAATCCAAAAAATGTATCATAGCAATGTCACATTAACATCAAATTAATGCTAATGGTAACATGCATACATTCTGTTTGTTTGTATGTAGCACTATTTTTTATGGATGACATGTAGCATAATCCACACACAATAAAGAAATTCAAATTTTAAAAAATGTTGAAGTTTGAATTAAATTTTTTAATGATGTTGGTTGGCCATAAATTAAAATTATGGTAATTATTAATTTGATTATTAGTTAGTATAATTGATTAGTTATTATATTTTATTAATATATAAAATAAAGTTACTCTTCTTAGAAAATCCTATCAATGATTCCTTTAAATAATCATTGTGACAAATAAATTACAAGAGTTTAATATATATATATATATATATATATATATATATATATATATACTCTTTTATAAAACTATATTTAAAAAAAAAAATCATTACTAAATCAAGGAGTGAATTGAGTTGAAAGCAGTGTGAGTAAGTGTAGTTGAAAGTGGTAAATACCATGGGTGTTGGTAGAGGCCGACCCAGGTTCCATTCCCCTTGTCTCCATCCTACAGATATATGGTATAGTTAGGAATGTCCTATGTGTTGGTAGAGGCCGACAAGGCTCCATTCCTCCTATGCCCAACTTGTTGAAAGTGGCACCTCGAAAGGGGTGTTTTCCACTATAAATTAGTTTTAATCTGCTTGTTGTGGTGCAGTGGTAAATGCCCTGGGTGCTGGTAGAGGCCGACCCAGGTTCCATTCCCCTTGTCTCCATCCTGCAGATATATGGTATAGTTAGGAATGTCCTATGTGCTGGTAGAGGCCGACAAGGCTCCATTCCTCCTATGCCCAACCTGTTGAAAGTGGCACCTCGAAAGGGGTGTTTTCCACTATAAATTAGTGACTTGTGGATCGAAGGAGATGAAATTTAGGAAAAAATTTGGAGCTGAATGGTAGAGACGTTTTTCGTAGGACTGCCCAAACTGCCGAACTCGTTTTGGCCATATCTCACTCATCCGAACTCGGATTGAGCTAAAATTTTGAGGGTAGATGCCTGAAAAACCCTAGAACATCTCCACCAATTTTCATATCATTTGGAGCAACACAGATCCTAGCGCATCCCTATGTGTGAACGATATATTTGGCAAGCGGCTATGCGAGGGTTTCATCTAGGGTTGAGTGCAAGCAGCTCCGAGAGGTTGGTTTTTAGGGCCTTCGGGCCCTAGCGGCCAATATTTTTGTGGTTTATGCTCAATATTTTAGCAAGAAATGTTGTAGGGGATACAAGATGGGTTAGAAATTTGTCTTTCAACAGATCATACTGTGAACTTGAGTGACAACGGCTTCCAATTTGTTGCACAAAAGAAAAGTGAAAACCATACCTTTCCACGGCGTCTAGGGCAAGGATTAAAGAGACCACGAAATAAGTTTCAAGCGAGTTGATCAAAAAATGGCTCATATCTCAAGTGAATCTGGTGCTAAGGTGCACCCACAAAATAATTCTACTGTGAAAACCCCTGTCAAGGGTAAGAATTTTGAAGACTCGGTCCCAAAAATGAATTTTAGGGATGCCCTTCGTGGTGGACAGACCTCAGCCCAATGCTAATATCAATACTAGGGCTTCTCATAAACCTCTAAGAATGCCTAAGATTGATCCCAGGAAAACGGAGTCAGGATGTCTTAAAGCAGTTGATGGAACTCCTATTGTTAAGCTTGATATGGGTAACATTCAGACTGGCATTGAAGATTTGGAAAAAAGAGGACTAATTTGTCGGTTCGTGGGTTTTCGTTCGAGTCTATCTGCTTTCAAAGTCTGGGCTGCAAAAAGCTGGAAAACTAAAGGTGAGTTACAAATCTCTATTTATCCAAATGGTTATTTTCTTGTTTTATTTGCTAATAATGAAGATAGAGAGAAAACTTTTCAAGGGGGTCCTTGGTTTTTTGGAAGGGCGGGGCTTTTCATGAAGCCCTGGCATACTAAATTTAAAGTCCGAAGAAGAGATGCCTTCTATAGCTCCCGTGTGGGTTAGACTCTTTGGCCTCCCTATTGAATTTTGGAATCCTACTGTTTTTTCTTCAATTGGAAACTCTTTAGGAACTTTTATGATGACTGTTGATTGTACTCAAAATTTTGAACATATTATTTATGCTCGAATTTGTGTTTTAATGGATTTTGACAAACCCCTACCTAAAAAGATCACATTACAATTTGGGGAAGACACTTGGGAGCAAGTAGTGGACTATGAGAACATTCCTTTTCGTTGTAGAATTTGCCATGAATATGGTCATTTGGCCAGTGCTTGCCCAAATAAAATTCTCGATCAAAAGAAAGAAGATATAAACTCAGCGAGGTTTCCAAATACCTAAGAAGAAGAACACTCGAAAAAAACCAGTAATGAAGGATCAATCAAAGTCATTTGCTAATATGTTTGAAATCCTTTCCACAAATGATGTCCCAAGTGAGGAAGAGGAAATAATGGAAACTGAAATCTTAGAAACACAGTTTAAATATGAAGGAAAGAACTCAGAGACAAACCAACAAATCAAAGGTTTTCAACGAAAAAAAAAAGGAGAAAATTTACACAAGAAAAACAATATTTCAAATGTCAAAACTTCAAATAATGCGAGTCCCAATATAGACTCCATTGAACCATCTAGTAAAATTTTGGTTGTGTATGAGCATTCTTCAAGGTTAGAAGCCATCTCGGATTCAATTGGAATAAGTCAAGAAACAAGGGAAAAAAAATTGAAGATGGATTCTAATCAAAAAGTAGGTCGCAAGACCAATCAATATCATATGGTAAAAGAAGGTGAAAAGCTTGTAGAGGAAGGTAAGATTAATGCCCTTCCCAACATTTTTAGCCCTGGTATTAATGAAGATCATCACTTGGAATATTAGAGGACTCAAAGGGAGTCTTTCAAAACAAAATGAAATTAGAAGAATGATTCGAGATAAATCATCCACATCTTGTTTTCCTTCAAGAAACAAAAATGTCAATGGAGGATATGGACTTAATTGCCGGTAAAATTTGGCCAGTTGGAAAAGTGGTTTCCCTCAGTTCCCAAGGGACTTCGGGTGGCATTGCTTGTCTTTGGGACCCAAAAGAGGTAGTTATTCACCATATGGTTGGCAGTTGGGGTTTGTTGGCTATAGCTATTCAAAGTAGACATTCCAACCGGATTATGCTCTGCATTATTGTTTATGCCCCGACTTCTTTGGAGGAAAAAAGAAGACAGGTGGAAGGATATTACTCATATTATCTCTCATTTTCCTAAAGCTTGGATCTTGATCGGAGGAGATTTCAATACCATCCTCTCTCTGGATGAGAAAAGGGGGGAAATAGAAATTTGGACAAAAGTACTCACCTCATGAGCGAATATATTGCAAACCTCCATCTTGTGGATATCCAACCGAGATAATGGCCTTATGACTTGGTCTAACAGAAGGCAAGGCTTAGCTTGTATAATGGAGAGATTGGATAGGTTTTTGCTCTCTGAAAATTTCTTAATCCATGGTCACATTCCTAAAGTGAAGACTCTTAATAATGTTGGTTCGGATCATTGGCCGGTCATGGTGGAAATGTGGAAAACCAATGTGAGTTTCTCTCCTTTTCATTTTCAATTAATGTGGCTTAGAGACATTTCCTTCAGACCTCGTGTGCAACAATGGTGGAAGGAAGGTAAACCTAGGCATGGGACTAAGATGTTCTATTTTGCCAAAATACTGCAATACATTAAATCCAAAATCAAGACTTGGAACTGGAAAGAGTTTGGGGATGTTCATAAAAAAAAACATGAAGTTATTGCTCATCTTGAAAATTTGAATAAGAAAATCCGTTTAGATGGCCTCACAGAGAAGAGAAGTGCAGATGAAATTAAACTCACAACTCGGTTAGAGGAATGGGAAAAAAGAGAAGAAATCTTATGGAAGCAAAAATCTAGAATTCAATGGCTCAAAGAAGGAGATCGAAACACAAATTTCTTCCACAAATCTCTTCTAGCTCGAAGATCTCACAACTTTATTTCTTCCTTAAAATCAGATTCTGGAGATGTTGTTTATACTTGGGATGGCATGAACTCTATTGTTGTTGATTACTTTTCCAATATTTTTGTTGCTACTCCTCTTGACTCGGCTTCTCAACAAAATGTTCTTCAAGCAATCCCTTCTCTTATCACTTCGAGGAGAACTCTATTTTGATTGCTCCTGTTACTATCAATGAGCTTCAACAGGTAGTTTTTAAAATGCAAAAAGAGAAAACCCCGGGTCTCGATGGTTTTCCTATTGAGTTCTACCAAGAGTTACGGGATATCCTTCATGTTGATTTATTAGAGGTGGTGGAAGAAGCCAGGAAATCCAAAGAAATTTTGAAGGTTATCAATAAAACTTATATTACTCTTGTTCCAAAAGCTCAAGAGGTTGATCATATCTCAGCTTTTAGACCTATTGCTTTATGTAATGTTCTTCTCAAAATTATTACTAAAATCATGGCGAGAAAGGTTGAAGCCTCTTTTACATAAGATTATTTCCCCGAGCAAGGGGGATATGTGGAAGGACGTCAAATAGTAGATGAGATAGTTCTTGCTCGGGAAGCCATCCATTCCATGGATATGCAAAATTCTCCTTCTATGTTCATCCGGTTAGACTTATCCAAAGCTTATGACAGAGTGGATTGGCACTTCCTTATCAAAGTTTTGAGGCAATTTGGTTTCTCTAAGGATTGGATGGATTGGATTATGGGATGTATCTCTTCAGTTTCCTACTTAGTTCTTATCAATGGCAGGCCTTCTCGGTCTTTCCCGGCTTCCAGAGGTATCAGGCAAGGTGACCCGCTATCCCCTTATTTATTCATCATTCTTGCTTGAATGCTTGGGTAGGACTATAACCAAAAAGAGGGAAAACAAAACCCTTGAGGGAGTTACCATTGCTCATGGAGCTAGACCTATCTCTCATCTTCAATTTGTGGATGACTCTACCCTTTTAGGTAAAGCTACGGTTAAGGAAGCTTCTAATTTTAAGCAAATCATTAGCTTGTTTTTCTAAGGCTACTGGGCGAGTTGATCAATGAAGACAAATCTAAAGTTATTTTCTTTCATCTGCTCTGCTAGACAGGAAGCCATGGTCTTGGATAAATTAAGATATAAGAAGACCTCTCTTCCAATCACTTATTTAGGTATTCCCATAAATATTCAAAGGCAGAAAAATAAAGATTGGAATTGGTTGTTGGACAAAGTCAAGAAGAAAATTGGAAAGTGGACCAACAAGTGGCTTTCTTACGGGGGTAGAATCACCTTGGTAAAATCAGTCCTTCAAGCTATTCCTATTTATGTTTCTTCCATTTTGAATATCCCAAAGGTTGTTCTTCGAGAATTGGATCAAATCAGTCATCGTTTCCTTTGGAGTGGTACTAAGGAGAAAAGAAAATGGGCCTTGGTGAAATGGGATACTTTATGTCTTCCTAAGAGTGAAGGGGGGTTAGGATTCCGGTCTTCAATTAATAACAACAAAGCTTTAGCTGCTAAATTATATTGGAGGATGTTGCATAACCCCAATGCTCTTTGGGCCAATAATCTCCATGCTAAATATCCTGAGAACAAAAGTCCTGAAGACCTTGTTCGCTATCAACTTCCTACCAAAGGTTCTCCCATTTTAGCAGTTCTTAAGACTGGTGAGGATTTGATAAAGAAAAAATTATTTTGGATCATTCATAATGGTCAACATGCAAATTTTTGGACAGATTCTTGGGATGGTCACAAGCCTTTGATAACTCGGTTTCCCGATTGGAGGCCTTGGATGGAGGAGCTTCACCGAGCTAATTGGATAAAGGTGGCTAATTACTATCGGTACCATACTTGGTAATTCAAAGGTTGGTAGATATTGGATCCCTATTGAGGACTGGCCTATTCAAATCCCGAGAAAGGCAAAGACAAGATATCCAAGGCATCCTTCATATGAGATCCCTCTCTTGGTCCCATGAAAAAGATTGTTTTGGATGGAACGACACTACTAAGGGTGAGTATTCAGTTGCTCAAGGTTATTTGACCTTATGCCATAATAATCCCAACCATTCTTCTGACATATTTTCTCAATTGTGGGCTCAAAAGCTCTGGCCTAAGGTGAGGTTCTTTAATTGGCTTTTATTGCATCGTAGGGTGCTTACTGGTGAGCAACTTATGAAGCGTGGTTTTCATGGCCCTTTTAGATGTGAAATGTGTGAAGAGAATGTAGAAAATATCAACCATATTTTTATTGAGTGTACTTTAGCCTCTGAGCTATGGAGGAGAATGGCAACTTTACTTGGCTTACGGTGGTCCAATTTTTTCACTTTTGAACAACTTTGGAGGGATTGGCCTAATCAAGAGGGTGTTGATCATTTTATTAGGCAGTTAGTTTGGATGGGTTCTACCATTCTTCTTTGGAATATTTGGAATGAAAGGAACAACCAAATTTTTAATCAAGATAGGAAGGATATTCACTATATTTGGCAAAAGACCATAGCCAACTTAGTTGAATCAGTCCATCATCTCCTTAATCACCCCCAAAACTCCCACCAAAGATGGGATCAAGTGATGCAAAGATTGAAGATTAAACCTTCTAAGGGCAACCAACTTAAAGGGAATGTGAGTATTAGTAAGATGGATAGGACTAGAAATTGGCAACCTCCTCCTAAGGATTTTGGAAAAGTCAATACTGATGGAGCCTCTAGAGGGAACCCTGGAAAAGCCGATGTGGGAGGAATTGGTAGACTTTCAGATGGCTCCCTGGTTTTTACTTTTGCTTGAGAATTTGGGTATTCTTTCCAATAACCTTGCTTGAGGGGTATGGTATCCTTAGAGGCCTTTAGGAGGCTACTAAGGTTGGATGGGAAAAGGTGTTAGTTGAGTCTGACTCTCAACTTATGATTAATCTCTTGAAGACTCCTTCTAAGAATCATAAGGTGGATTGGAGAATAAAAAGAATTATTGAGAAGATTCGGTTAATCCAGGATGGGATTTTTGAAAGTTGATTACAATCATGTGGTCGAGAGATCAAAACAAGAGTGCTTGATGCTTTAGCTAATTGGGCTTTGGACAAAGGTGATCTTACTTGTTATGGCCACCCTCCTATATGGTGGGCTTCTTAAATTAGGGAAGCTCTTCTTTCTAGCATTTCTTTGGATGGTTCCAATTAAGGTACCTAGTTTCTTCTTGTTTTTTTTTTGTTTCTCTTTGGTTCATTCAGTTTTTTTAGTTCCCTAGCTCATTCTATTCTTTATTTTGTTTCCTCTGTTGATTCTTGCATTAATAGTCTTCTGGTCTAGATAGGTCATTGTTTTGTTCATTTTTTTCTTTTGTCTTCTTTGTTTTTTTGTTTAGTTTTTTAAGGTGGGTGGGTTCTTTTGTTTTGTTTTGTTTTTGTGTTCTTTGTGTTGTTTTTTGTTGTTCTTGTGTTTTTGTTGTTTTTTTTTTTTTTATGTTTATTGTTATTGTTCTTGTGTTTTTTTCGTTCTTGTTCTTGGGTTTCTCTTTGTTTGTGTTATTTCATTTTTTTATGTGTGAGTGTTTTCTATGTTTTTTGTTTTTGTTTATTGTCTGTTGTTGGTTGTTTTTATTTTTATTTTATTTATTTTATTTTTTAGGTTTTGGTTGTGTTTATTTTTCATGTTTTTTTGGGTTATGTCTTTGTAGTGTTCTGTTGTTTTTGTCTTGTTTGTGTTTTGTTATGTGGTTCTTGTGTTTTTCTATGTGGTTTGTGTTGTGGTTTCTTTTATCTTATTGTGCGTGTTTGGTTGTGCTTTTGGTTTTGACACACTCAAGGAGTTTGTTTTTTATTTTATTTTATTATTTTTGTTGTTATTTTCTTTTTTTAATTTGGTTTTGTGTGTTTGTTTGCTCCTTGAGTATGTCAAAGGTGGTAGGCCAGGTCCGAGTCCTGGGCATTTTTGGCGGAATGGATACCCCTGCCTCCTTGGGTCTTACCGAAAGTGGCATCCCTTTTGGGATGTTTTCCACAAAAAAAAAAAAGTGTAGTTGAAAGTGAGTGCGGGTGAGTACGAACACGAGATGAGAGTAAGTGTAGTAGTGAATGTGAAAGCCAAGAGGGAATGAGATCCAAGAAGAAGTGTGAACCACGAGGGAATACGAGCTAAGATCTAGTCATGGCATAAGAGTGATGGGTTCTTTCAGAGTGTATCAATGCTTCAAAACCTTACCATGAATGCATAGACTATTGTTTTCAAAAATTTGTTGAAGCCAAGGAATACCAAGAAAAATAAGAAGTAAGGGAAATTGTGAGCCAAGAGGGTGTGCAAGCTAAGAGTGATTGCAAGGTAGGAGAGAGTGTGATCCAAGAGTGAGTACAAGGTAAAAGGGAGCATAAACTAAGATGGAGTGTGAGCCAAGACTCATTCATGGTAAAAGAGTGGTGAGTTCATCCAAAGTGTATCAATGCTTCAAAACCTTACCATGAATGCATAGAATATTGTTTTCAAAAAATGTTGAAGCCAAGGAATACCAAGAAAAATAAGAGGTAATGGAAATTGTGAGCCAAGAGGGAGTGCAAGCTAAGAGTGAGTGCAAGGTAGGAGAGAGTGTGATCCAAAAGTGAGTGCAAGCTAAAATGAAGTATAAAATAAGAGGAAGTGCGAGCCAAGACTCATTCATGGTAAAAGAGTGGCAGGTTCATCCAAAGTGTATCATGCTTCAAATCCTTACAATGAAAGCGTGAAACATTATTTTCATAAAATTATTGAAGTGAATGAACATTGAAAAAAATAAGAGACATAGACTATTGTGAGCCAAGAGGGAGTGCAAGTCGAGAACAAGTGTAAGGCAAGAGAGAATGCAAGCCTAGAGTGGGAGTGAGTGCAAGAAAATGGGGAGTACAAACCAAGAGGAAGTGCAAGCCAAGAGATAGCTCCATTAGCTATTGTAGAAGAAAATTCATATTTGACAGCCCTAACAAAAATCAAGATGCCCTAGCTAGAAATATGAATGCCCTAGTTGGAAGTATGGAGGCACAAATTGGAGATAAATAGAAGAGTAAATATTATATTTTGTATGGGTATTTCAAATAGTTGATAAAGGCCACACAACCTAACGTTGATAGTATTATTATATGAGTGGGAAGGGTTTAGAAGTAGGCTCCCCAAAGTATCATTAGAAATTGACATATAAATAAGGGATATTATCATTGTAATCATCATATTATATCAATTATTCTCTTGTAACCGCTATGACTTGTGGAGTGAATCTCATTTTTGGAGATATTATGGAGTAGTTTCTTCCTTAATGAATATCATTAGTGTTGCTCTACATGAAAGATATTATCACATATTGTCTTGTGTGAATAAATTATTGTGGTTGATTTTTTTAGTATTTAGCATACTATGGATGACTTTATATTTATGAGAATCAAATATTTATAACACTATGTAATCCCTTCATATAATTCCTAAGTTAATAAAGGAATAGATTTGAGCAAATCCTAAAAATTACTACATTTACATCTTCTCTAAAATTATAAATAAAAGAAAACACTATTGACATCCATTTGATAAACCTATCAATACTATAAGATAACTAAAAAAAATATCATCTAGATAAATTCCATACAACCAACAAGTATAAATGTACTTAACTCCTCTTTGACCATTCACAATAAATTAAACCTTATACTTCTTAATGAAAACATTAACAGTATACTTGGTATTATAAACTCATTTCCAAAAAAAATATATTCTTACTTATGAGAAGGGAACCAACTTCCATATATGATTAAAAGCCCTAAACAAATGACTTGGACAATAAGTGCTTGGGTTATAGGTTTTCATTATAAATACTTTTATTTATGTTTTTCACACTTGTTTTCGTTTAGGTTAGAATTA
Source organism: Wollemia nobilis (assembly GCA_028583015.1). Classification (NCBI taxonomy): domain Eukaryota; kingdom Viridiplantae; phylum Streptophyta; class Pinopsida; order Araucariales; family Araucariaceae; genus Wollemia; species Wollemia nobilis. The sequence continues at coordinate 1,306,240 of JAQPPZ010001862.1, forward strand.
ACAGAAACTTGTCTTTATATTTTTAAGACTATTATATTAATTATAAAAATACAACAAAATTACATGCATTTTTAAAAACATATTATTTTATTTTAAATATTTATATAAAAATAAAATTATAATTATACTACTATTTAATTTATATAATATAAAAATTTAAAAATAATTATATAATATTAGGTATTCGTATGGTATCATAAATGACATGTTAACAACACATACTAACTTTGCTAACCTGTATTAGTATGGTGTCATAATATTCTTATGGTATATTGTTGGGTAAGGATGAGAATTGGGGTTGTTTTTGTTTCCTCCTAGACTAACCTCCACTTCACTTAAAAGTTGCCGGCTCTTTTAAGGACTGCTAAACAATTGATGTCCCTAGTCAAACTCCACGCCACCTAAAATAAGTAATATAAGTATTTCATGTTTATCTTTCATTCTTTTTATACTAAAATTGAGCGTCTCTTTAACATTCTACCTTTTCCATGAACAATTCATGCAATGTATTGTCATCTGCTCCATCCTCTCGATGAACGTGGAACTTTTTTTTTCAGTACAACTTCTGGTCTATGAATTTTCAGATGGCCTATTTGTATATGTATTTCTATAATTTATGCGCATTAATCATTGCTAATGAAATCTTCATTTATGTCACATGATTTGCATTACAAACTTTCTAAGCCTTCCTTATCATTGATCTAGAGATGATCTCAACCAGCTCACTCAGGGCCGAAACGTTATTTGTTTTCGGTACACTTTCTTTTACTACTGTGACCTTTCAGTAAAGTTGATCAGTCGTCACCGTCGAAACCGCCGCCAGGGCCACCGCCCGGACCATAGCCGCCTCCAGGACCACCGCGTCCTCCACCGCCACCACAGGGTCCGAAGTCGCCACCACGGTCACCAGGTCCATTGCCGCCACCAAATCCTCCGCCCGGACAAAATCTGTCAGGATTAGGAATGGTTATGAGGCTCCATGAAAAGATAATGGCCAGCAGAACGGAGCATATAATCTTTGAACAACGCACCATTTTACTCTCTAAGCATGCAGAACTAACACTAGCTTTGAATTAGCGTTGCATTAGGTTAGAATTGCCGGGTTGACAGCGATATCTTTCTTCTGGGAAAACGTTTATAAGAGATCCGTTGGAAATTGTTCACTATATGTTATCCCTCTATCTCCCAAGTCATTGACAAATAAAACACTGTCGACTAGATGTAATATTTGTGTCCGCCCGTGAAGGCCAACTTTTGACAT